>CM057350.1:132294390-132894390 GCA_030015575.1 Agapanthus africanus
TCGGAGGGGTGGATGGATAAATCCAAATAGTATCTGCCCCCAAATTAAGGCAGGACGATCCATCCCGGTTTCGTTCCCGTTTTCGGCGGTGAACAGAGTGTTATAAGGACGAGAAAGAAAATCCTCCGAGTCGGCCTAACACTAGCCTCCAGGTATCAATTCAGCCTCTAACGACTTATGGCCTTATGAATAATTTAACCGACGAAATACTTGACGATGAGATTCATGTTCCGACGAATTATAGAGAGAAATTTTTGGAGGAGACTTGTGAATTTGATAGGTATGATGTTGATATATTGTTCGAGGAATTAATGATAAGGAACCCACGAATTTAGTTTTACTGATTGATATAGTTTTTGACGAAACTTTAAAATGGGAACCTACATTCCTAGATGACATAGATCTATCCATAAATGAATGTGAGGAGTGAGAACTTGAATTGGGGAATATGAGCTATGGTAATATTGATAAGAATATGATTATAAAGGATTATAAGGAGAAAGTTAATATTGAAAAACATTCTTTCATGCCGAGTTTTAAGAAAATTTATGCGGATGGGCTTGATATTTTTGATGAGTTTGAGTCACAATTAATTTGGGAACATCCTAGGGACCTCTCCTTTGATGAACTTTTCTGATGATGAACTCCGGTTTTTAGGCGAGTTTGACTACGAAACTCAACACATAATTCTTGTAAATAAAGTGCATCCGGGTAACATTTCTTTGACTCCTTTAAAATTTCATCTTCATCTTCAACATTTTCTGATCCCTCCTTTCATGCACCCATGCCCAACACTAATATCTAACCATACCACTAACATTTTCTTTTTCTTTTTCATATACTATTTGTTTTACCAGCCCCGGTCTTATATTGACAAATTTTTTGAATGGCTGGTACTAATTTGTGGACTAATACAATCTCCTAAACTGCAAATACTGTAATTAGTTAACATTTTGTAAATACCTTTTTAGTTTCCTAGTTCTTTGGTTTCTTTTTTGTGAATAAAATTTCACCCTATATGTCTAAGTCTAGCAACCGAAGATGGGGGCAATGATGAGGACATTGACAATCTCAGGTTTGGGGGTAGACACGCCGTTTGCTTTGTAATTTCCTTATTTGCATAATATGTAAATTCCGCATTTGCATATATATTAGAAAACCTACAAAAATTTGAATTTTTTTCGAAATATAAAACTTTGTCGTCAAGTTAGCTAGTGAGGAAACTTAGACTCAAAATCCGATGGTTAAGATCGATAGGCTGGAAACAACTAAATCCTATAATTAGAAATTGAAAATTCGAAGTATAACCTTCCTTTGAATTTAATTGTAGCAAATTTACGTCTTTTCATCACACTACACGTTTCGTGAGTTTTAAGAATTAGCTGAATAGTTTGAAATGTCTAAAATTCTTTTAAAATTAAGAATCTTCTTAAGATCGAACAAGTTTGTTTAGAAATAAGTAATATTGAGTCTAATTCATGAGTGAAGTTGATATGAAGGGAAATTATTGATATCTTTAATTCCAACTTGTCCGAAAAAATAACACATCTTGAGCTTGATTGAAATGATTAAACACCTTATCCACACGAACACGTCTTAGGATAAAAAAAACTGGAAATGTAACGACTCTGAAATCTCTGTACAGAAATTTTCCTGTTAATATATAAGAAAAGAGTATTACAGCCTGAGTTTGAGTTATAAGTCACTTTTGTTAAATAAAAGCAATAAACAGTTTGTAGCTCACTGGTTAAGACTCTCTACCGCTGTGACGTAGCCTGTGTGTTCGATTCCCATTAGATACAATTTTTTTCTAATTTTTCTTTTTAACTTTTTGGAAGTCCATAAGATTGTACATGCAATACACAGGGAAATGAAAAGTTCAGAAAAATCAAACATGTGGAAAATGGTGTAAACAAAGAATTAATCTGGTGGCACGAATCTCGAGGCATTTGCCTCAAGATCGACCGACGGAAATAGCCTTAGGGACGACAAGGACGGTTCAGTTGGGTCCAAAATGCTCCGTGCTTTGTGTTAGATATGTATGCCCTAGATGCCTTCATTGTATAGGATGCTAGGGATATATATGTACAGGACAATCTTGCTCGATATGATAGTATGCTATTTGGTTTGTTTTTATCTTAACATGTGATGTGTTTTACCTTGTATTTCATATCTTGTATACATCTTGATAAAGCCCGTAAGATCTTTGCCGGATTACCAACGTTATGATGGCGATCATACTTATGGGAGCTGGGTAGTCGATAGGCACATCCTTAAAAGTGTCCCTAATCGTAGGAGTATCGAGATTGGGTATTGATACTCCAGAGTAGACTAGTGTATACATATCTAGACCCTGACGAGGGGCGATGGATTGGTCCCGCAGCCATTGGTGAGGTGCACCTAAGATGGTATACAGGTGCTCACTGGGTGTGAGTACACTGGACAGGACCTGCCGAGAAATGACTAGATGGTATTATACCTAGCGTCAGATAGCAGTTCTCTGGTGACATGAGTGCAGACTGTCGACCTGAGGTCATCATTTGTCTCGTGTGAGTTCCCACCGTGCTTTGATTACTACCCTACCACGGCTCTACTGAGTCGTGCAAACAGGTTTTAGTTGTATACAGTCCTGAGCCACATGGAGGCAGTGAGCGACTGTTGGGGATTCGTCTCTCCCGGTATAAGGAGTCGATGTCGCGCAGTGATCGGTTGGTCAACACCATAAGTCCCTGGCTAGAGCGGATTGAGAATTACTGGTAGTTGGACCAGTAGAATCTCGGATGGTCTTAAGCCACACCGATATGAATTGTTTGGTTATTAGGGGTCTGACGTTTTCCACCCCCCTTGACCTTACATGCGATACTCTAAGATGAACATACCGGACTGCACGGAGATTGTCACGGACAGGCTCAGTAGGGGTTCAGATGAGTTCGCTCGTAGGCCTTCTTTTCGACAAGTACCTGCGTTGCCGTTACGTATAGCTAGGTGCTGCTGACGGACTTGTGATTAAACCCACTGCCAGCGTACTGTCGAGTCTTTAGAGTCCCACATAGAGGGTTTCCCTGGTTCAGGCGAGACGATGTAGAGGCCGTATGCTCTTACGGCAGGGTTTCGATCACATACGTGTACTGGCTACACGGATGATGTTCGGACGGATAATACTAGTGGGCTTTGGTTTAAGCCGGAGC
The DNA here is from genome assembly GCA_030015575.1 of Agapanthus africanus. Classification (NCBI taxonomy): domain Eukaryota; kingdom Viridiplantae; phylum Streptophyta; class Magnoliopsida; order Asparagales; family Amaryllidaceae; genus Agapanthus; species Agapanthus africanus. The sequence goes on from CM057350.1 coordinate 132,297,579, forward strand.
CTAGTATTATATTATTGGATTATTCCTGTCTCATTGTATTCGTATCTTTGAAATACGAATACGGATATGTATATACGGTGAGGGCATTCTTGTAATTTTATAAGAAAAGATTCTAGAAGGAGACACCTCATTACTTGATTTATCCTTTTTTGGAAAAGGATTAATGAGGTGGAATTTGGAGATATTTGAGGAATGGTTGCAAGCATTATTTTATGATTTATTTATTCATTTGTCTCAACTATTCAAGCATGGTTGATGATTTTGTGAGCAAAATAATCCATGCTTGAATTATTGTGTAGAGACTTAGCCATTCTCTCATCCATTATCCTTAGCTCATTTTTCACTTCCTCACTCTCTCTCCTAGTTTCCTCCTCCTCCTCCCTCAAGCCCTAATCCTTCATATGTGTTGTGATTCATAGGGCTTTTGAGACATAATACTCCATAGATTATTCTCCACATCTACTTAGTAGTCTTTTTTAGAAAATTAGACCACTTAGTTACCACACTTGAGGTTGGAGCTTGGATCATAGGCCCTCGGATGGATCTTCTTCGACATAGAGGAGACCGACAATCGAATTCGTTTGGAGCAACCAAGGATCCAAGAAGAGGAGATCAAAGTTGAAGCTTGAACCAAGGAGCCAAGAACCAAAGAGAAGACCCGAAGGACTTGACACGAAGGTATAACTCTCTAGCTAAGTAGTTAGAACCTTTTTGTAGCATACGTTAGCTAGTTACGGTTTAATCAAGATCCTAAGTTGATATAGTCGATGTTGCAAAGCAAAGCATTTTGTGATAAAGAAAAAAATGTTTTTTATGTATTCCGCCTCCTCGCGGACTCGCGGGATGTGCGACATCGACTTACGCTTTGCACACTCGTCTCTTCAATTCCCCTCAACTCCTCTGCACTGTTTAATTTCCCTGCAATCAAACAGAGACCCTTCAATTCACTAATTAATACTATTTTAATGCTTTTAATCCACATTTTTAATTCCCAAACCCTAATTCTCCACTATAAATACCACCCCATACTTTGGCTCGGGACCATTCTGAAAATTCAAGCAAAAACTCTCTCAAAAGTTCCTTAGTGCAAGTGGAGTAAAGTGGAGTTAGCAAGCAAGCTTCTTCCATCGAAGATCGAAGCCGATTCCGGAGGTCCCGCGAGACCACGAAGCCTCCCTCTTCTTCCAACTCTTTCTTTGTTATATTCAAACCGTAAGTCTCTCCCAGCTCTCCTCCTTCTCATTAAATTCATCTTTAAATCCTATATCGGTAAAGTGGAGTTATTATCGATATTCTTTTTCTAAATCCTAGAAACTCCCTTTTCCTTTATATATTGATCAATCTAATGTGAAACAACCATAATTGAACAATGTTTAGAATCAAGTTTAACCATGAATCTCATGTGAAACAAAATACTTGTAACCTTAAATATCAATGTTTAGAATCAAGTTTAACCAAGAATCTCACGCGAAGCAACCATAACTGAACTTTTTCATTAAAATGCCTTGAACTTTATTATCATCTCTTTTCGTTTTTGTTAAAACTATAATTTTAGGAAAAACTTCACAGGGTAACGACGTACCCCACACGTACACTTTGGTTTCATAGCACGATGCCTATTTGTATGTATTTTCGTTTCGAAGAATATTCTTTTACAATAAGATACCACACACTTTAAAACCGGGTTTCTTTTAAAACGGTATTTCGTATTCCTTTGCAATTATGCATCTACAACTCTTGTTAGGAGACCCGCTAATAGATGGTGCAGATTATCGCACATCCTGGGGATAGAAGAACGAGATGCAGCACTTCTCACAGAGTATTCGATCTCGAAAGGATATAAACACGGTTTTTAAGAAATGCGAATTTTCTAAGTAAAACTAATCTTCTAAAAATTAAAATTATATAAAATTATAAATCCATATTTTCATTATATTATGAAACTATACTTTTATAAAAATAAAAGATTAAAAAATGTCAATAAAATATTATCAAGTTACTGAAAAGAACTAGTTTTCAATAAAATACCATAAACTTTTAAAATCTAGGCATTCATCATTAAAATACCTCAATACTTAAAACACATGCTCATGAAAACCCTAAGTAATACAAATCACCCTCGAGATTTTATTTTTAATCTATATTAAAAATATTTTTCATAAAACCCTCTTGAGATATACAAAATAATATTTTATGGACTTTAGTAAATATAGGTTTAAGCGGGATCAATTCCCTTGAGCCCGAGAGAGCCGGAGAAAGTGAATACTTGCCTATTCAGGTTAGAAAACTTAATAGGGGTTATCAATGGCAATTGTCTTGGAAAAAGACACAAATCCTGCCGTCCATGTGTAGCAGTTGCCGATGACTCCCGAACCTAAGAATTCAAGAGTTAAATCAGTTTACAAGTGTCTGACTCAGTCTGAGTCCAACCTCAAACCTGAATCCAAAATCAAACACGAATACTTGACCATGAACATGAATACTCGAATTCAAACATCAAATTCAAACATGTATACTTGACTTGACCTGACCGAACCATGGTTATAACTTGATTTGAACTTGACATGACTACTTGAATACATGATTACATCCTGAACATGAACCCGAACATTTTGTATCCATGGTTTCGGCCAAGACTTGTAAACATAATCTATATAATACATTACGCGGGGATAAAGGGGTAGATTGGTACGGAACGTATATCGTGGCACGAGAGGTCACTTAAAAGACATCTACATGAATTCTCGTGCCGTTGTCCCGTGGGTTATGACGGGGCCTTGTACTACATGTTACAATAGTCCACGGGGTAAGATGGACTCCTCTCGTATACATGAATACCTTCCTTATCAAACTACAAATAACCACGTTATAATAACTATCATATACCAGTAATCGGTCATATACAACTTTACCTATTCATTTCACTTTATATACTATCTTCTCTTTCTTCTTTTGGGACTTACCGAGCGTTGGTTCGCTGCCGACATTCCTTTTTGTTTCTTTCTTTGGAATATTCGTCAGGAGGACTGGATTCTGAGGAGATAGAGCTGAGCCAGGAGGACTTGGACTAGCTTACCGCTCAGCCTGACTACTAGTTCCTCTGCACTTACTTTCAGTATACCATTGTTTAGGCATTTGCTTTTGATTATTGTACCTTTTATTTCAAACAGTTGTATGTAAAATTGAATGTAAATAAATTTGCTGTTTCAATTTATTCTCTTGTCATTCTTGTTCATTTTTATATATTGCTTAATTACGCTTAACGTATTTATTTCATAGTAAACACGTTGCGGCCTGCCACGTCACCGTTTCCGTCTACTGGGAAGCGAGGCATGATAGGTTTTGTTAGCGGCCCATGCAGGTCAGTTCTGCATGAAGTCTTAAGCAATATATCATGTTGGAAATTCACCCACGCGCGCAAACGCGTATGTTATGAAAATGTGATATCGGTTTTGGAAATAACGGATTGCGCACGCGAGATCGTTCTTATTTTACAATTTATAACCGCAAGTGCACGGCGCGTTGTAGCGGGCCGGCAAGCACGGGTCGATCCGCAGGGAATTGTGTATTACGTATTGTTGTTTAAGGTTAACAAATCAATGAATGGGGTTGTTTGTCACAAAATATAAAATAATATGGAAATAAAGAAAACAAGGAAAACAAGTAAGAGAAGAATGGTTGTGGCTTGGCTTAGAAGGTCGAATCATGACGTTTACCTCTCCCCTCCTTGATCATGAGTTGTCCGGCCTTACCTTGATCTCGGCATGAAGCACGACTTGTCAACGCGGTTGCGGAGCACAAACTGTCAAAGTCCGATATTCGCCGCAAATCACGAAATGAGTCCTTTTGATCACTTACCGTTTGTATGACCACGCTTGGGGTATCAACACTAAACACAAGGGTTAGCAAGTATACCGCAACAACAAAAACACAAAGTGGTCAGTGAGAGAAAATGATTTTGGTGTTGAGTTTGGTAAGTGTTTGTGATGGTATATCGTATATGAAAACAAAAGATTGTCAAGCAATTGATTACAATATACGATATCCAAACTTAGCAAACTTAACACCAAATGGATTTTAACTTAAACATTGGAAATGGGGAAGGGAATGAATACGGTAAATGAGGAGGTTACAAGTAACCATGTGTCAAAATACCGTATCTTATCAATACATTAGCAATATTTAAGTTAGAATCATAAGTTAAGCATATTAAACATAATCAAGAGGTGGAGGAGACAAAGCCTTTCATCTCACTTCCTCACCCACACCACAACCAAATAAAGATTAGTTAAGCATAATAAAAAGAAAGCAAGTAAGTAAAGAAAGCAACAATATATTATAAACACTTGAAGAAGAGATACAAGATTTATGGTAGCTTATTCAACCTCCTTAATGAAGCTCTCCAAAGAGAGCTTCAAGAGGGAAGAAGAAGAAACCAATATAAAGCACACTCACCCTCAAGCTAAACCAAAAGAAAGAAACTAAGAAATATACATTGTATGGTAGAATATGAGAGAGAGCCCTCCCCTTGCCACTGATCTGCTATTTATAGGAACAAAAGATGAATAAACAAATAATAAAAATAAGTTGACATGGCATCAAGGGAGAGACAGTGAAAAGATAGGGTCCATTGAGTTGAAAGGGGCCGAGCTCGCTGGTTTTGACGGTGATGTCGCCGGGTCAAATCCCAGATAAGGGGCTTGTGTTTGCAGTGGGGTCTTGTGTGCTCTCCACAATCACTCTGGTGCTGTTTGCTTGGTCTGAATTAACCTGGTTTGTCTTCAGAGTTTTGGAGGGAAACATGGTGCAATATCTCACATCAACACTTTTAGCAATAAATGCTCATGTCCCCCCCACTTGCTCAAGCCATCAAGTGTGTGTGCAGTGGCAGCCCCCATGGTCCTTGTGTTATGCCAAAGAGTTGTGTGCAACTTGCATTGTGTTGGACCAAAATAATGTGCACACATTATTTGCAAAAACTCTTTGGATATCGGTCGGTTTTCTGATCTGTTTGCAGTGTCGGCTCCGAAATGCTATATCCGTGATATTGATTGTGTTTTTCAGTATTTGTCACGGATACCTGTAAACTGTAATTACTGAGCAGACACTGTTAAAAGTACTGATATATAACAAAATAGATAATGAATGAGCGGTATTAAAATGCAGTTTTCTGTGGTGAACATATCACAAGAATTATAAGAATCAACAACTATACATTCCTTACATTTATAATTTCTTGAATCTATCCTAACCATTCTTTTTCTATCAATGGATTCTTCGAACAACACCAGCACGAACGTCAACAGCAATACCCCACCGCCTACTTTACCACCATCACCTACCGTTGCAGCTCCTATCAATGAGCAAAAGGTATTGCGTGAGGCTATCAAGAGCCTATTGGAGGGTCAGCAACAGCAGACTGCGATCCTCATACGCCACCCCAAAGCTGAGGTACCCAGAGTCAAGCAATTTCGGGCACTGCACCCAAAACACTTCTCGGGAAAAGAGAGCCCACTTGAGGCAGAAGAATGGGCTCAACCGATCGAAGATGATCTGGAATCCGTTCAAGTGCCAGATATTTCCTGGGTGAGAGTTGCTAAGTTGCAACTGACCGACAATGCAAGAGTCTGGTGGAAGGCTGAGGAAAGCCGACTCACACAGCCAATTGAGTAGAAGATGTTTCGCGATCTGTTCGATACGAAGTTCTTCCGTGAGACTGCCCGTTTCAAGATGGAACAACAGTTCATCCACCTGCAACAAGGTTCTATGTGGGTAAAATCGGTGGATGAATATGATGCTGAATTCATCATGCTTAGCAGATAAAGAATTCGTATCAAATACCGTTCCGTTAAAACACATCACTATCCTGACATCAACATCTTATCAGGTTCGCGGCACATTTGATCCCGACTGATGAGATTCGGGCTAGATGATTTCAACAGGTCTTAGACCCGGAGATTCAGGCGGCGTTAGCTACAGGTGACTACCCGACTCATGAACTCGTCCAAAAGGCAACTCGTCGTTATGAAGCCGTGGTAAAGAAGAAGGGTAAGCGCACCCCAAACAGCTGGAATCAAACTCCCTACCGCACAGATGATAGGAGGAGCCTCTTCTAGGCTGACCTTTGCACCTAGGAGACCAGGAAGATCATTTAACTGGTCCAATCCAGATTTATGTTTTTACTGCAAGAGGACTGTACACCTGGCGAAGGACTGCAGGCGTGCAAATGGCCTGTGTTTGGTTTGTGGCACATCCACTCACGCCATAGGAGCATGCCCATATCGTCTTAACACAGCACCGGCACCAGCACCCAGACCTGCAATCATAGCCCCTCAGCGGCTAGCCATTCAGGCTCCTGCACCTCGCCTAACTCTCCCTGCACCAGCTCCACATGGACCTCCTGTACAGCTTCAACGTCAATTCCATCAGGCACAGAGAAACATGCCTCAAGGGTAGAGAAACGTGCCCCAAGGACAGAGGAATGTGCCCCTAGCAAAGAGGAATGTACCACGATGTCAGGCTTTTACAATGACGGTCGAGGACGTCGAAGCCACAGGACAAGTCATCACTGGTAAATCCCCCAATCCTTTCAATTTTTCAATCCTTGTGTATCACTATAACTTTTCCCCTATCTAAACCCAACCTTACACAATTTAGGTACTATACTAGTAGCCACCCTTCTTGCACTCGCACTTTTCGACACTGGATCTTCACACTGCTTCATGTCACAACGATTCGTAAGAACTCATGCGATTCCCGTGAAGCCACTCATTTCAAGCTGGAATGTCAGTTCCGGGAATGGAGACTTGAAAGCAATTATGGGGTTTGATCAGTGTCCAGTTGTAGTTTACGGATGAGAATTCTACGCAAATTTCAAAGTACCGGACATCCCAAATTTCGATGTTGTGTTAGGAATGGATTGGCTGGGAGTATTCTATGCTACGATTGACTACCGTCAAAGGAGGGTAGTATTTGAGATACCAGATCACCCAGTCTTCTATTTCAAAAGTGGAGATAGAACTTTAAAGCCAGGAAGATACCGTGCTAAACCGAAGGATGCAGAACCGTTCTCTCTACCGGCAAAAGAAGAAAAGCTCGAAGTAGTTCGAGAGTTCGAGTATATGTTCCCTGAAGATATATCAGGTTTGCCTCCCGATCGAGCTCTTGAGTTTGGTATTGATTTACAACCTGGTGCACAACCTGTAATCAAAGCTCTGTACCGGTTAAGTCCGGAGGGTTTAAAGGAGATCCACATTCAGTTGGACGAACTCCTGAAGAAAGGTTGGATTCGTCCCAGTACTTCAAGCTGGGGATCTCCGGTATTACTCGTGAAGAAGAAAGAAGGTTCTTATAAGATGTGTGTGGATTATCGAGCTCTGAATGAAGTGAAGATTAAGAACAAGTATCCACTACCACGCATCGATGATCTTTTCGATCAGTTAACCGGGTCTTGTATATTTTCAAAGCTAGATCTTCATTCGGGTTATCGTCAGATGAAGGTCAAAGAGTCCGACATTCCGAAGACGGCGTTTAGGACTCGCTATGGTCATTATGAATATTTCGTAATGCCATTTGGAGTGACTAATGCACCTGCCATCTTTATGAACTTGATGAATCAAGTTTTCCGAGAGTACTTAGACAAGTTCGTTGTCATCTTCATCGACGACATCCTGGTGTATTCAAAGAATCGGAAAGAACACGCCGATCACTTACGGATTGTCCTGGAGACATTATGACAACATCAGCTCTACGCCAAGTACACCAAATAAGAATTTTGGCTAGATCAAGTCGAATTTCTCGGACATATCGTTTCAGGCGAAGGAAACTCAGTAGATCCAGTTAAGATGTCAGCTGTCAGCGAGTGGCCGACACCAAAGATGGTGAAGGATATACGAAGTTTTTTGGGATTAGCAGGATACTACCGACGATTCATTGAAGGTTTCTCAAAGATCGTAGCACCCCTAACCAAGCTCACATATAAAGATGAAGCATTCGTGTGGTCAGAAGCATGTGAAAAAGCTTTTGTAAAACTCAAGTCAATATTAACCTCTGCTCCTATTCTTATAATACCGGATCAATCTGGAGGATTCGTTGTGCATTGTGATGCATCCGGTAAAGGATTAGGATGTGTTCTACACCAGCATGGAAAAGTTGCGGCTTTTGCATCAAGACAGCAAAAGATACATGAGCGCATCTATCGAACACATGATCTGGAGTTGGCAGCCGTCATTTTCGCACTTACGATTTGGCACCACTATTTTTTGGGTGAACGAGTGGATATATACACCGACCACAAGAGTCTGAAGTATGTATTTACTCATAAGGAACTAAACATGCAGCAGAGAAGATGGCTAGAACTCATGGCGGATTTCAACATCAACCTACAGTATCATCCTGGGAAGGTGAACGTAGTTCCTGATGCACTTAGCTACCAGCCATTAGCAATGAACCTCACCGCTCAGTAGAAGCTACTGCAAGAATTGCACAGATTGGAGATCAAAGTAGTTATGTCAGGTAACGCTTTATATTTGATGAACTTACAAGTCCAGTCCACTCTTGTCAATCAGATCAAGGCAGCCCAAGCAAATGATGCCAAGCTACAAAAGATCCGAGAATAAGTAGAAAGTAGACTTCGAACAGACTTCATCATCCACGAAGACGGATCCTTATGATATGGAAGTCGATTATGTGTGTCAATCGGCCCAGTTCGAGAAGAGTTGATGAAAGAAGCTCACAGCTCTCCTTATTCGGTATACCCTGGTGGTACGAAGATGTACAAGGATCTACGGAAACACTACTGGTGGCATGGAATGAAGCGCGAAATAGTTAGAAGCGTAGCCAAGTGTTTGGTCCGTCAGCAAGTGAAGGTTGAACATCACAGAACTGCTGGTCTACTTCAGCCGTTACCAATCCCAGAATGGAAATGACAGCATATTACTATGAACTTCATGACTGCCCTTCCTCGCAGCACGAAGGGTAACGACACAATATGGGTTATTGTGGATCGACTCACCAAGTCGGCTCACTTTATTCCATTTCGAGTTGGCCAGTCAACCGAGACGTTAGCAAAGAAGTACATGGAGGCAAGCATAAATCTAAAGTAAGATTTAAACCTTCAAGATGTACCATATTTGATACCCATAAACTCATGCAGAAGATCGTGAGATTACATGGAGTACCTGTTTGCATCGTCTCCAATTGTGATACCAGATTCCGATCATAATTTTGGCAGAGTCTGCAAGCTAGCCTGGAAACGAGTCTGAATTTTAGTACGGCTTATCATCCACGAACGGACGGACAGTCCGAGCGAACAATTCAGATTTTGGAAGACATGCTAAGAGCCTGTATGTTAGACTTCGGAGGCTCATGGGAAGATCACCTACACCTTGTAGAGTTTTCATACAACAACAATTATCAGGCAAGCATTGGAATGGCACCATTCGCAGCACTCTACGGACGGAAGTGTCGTTCACCGCTAAGTTAGGACGACGTTGGATATCGTGAACTCCTTGGACCAGAGATGATCGTGGCAACTGTGGACGTAGTTCATACGATCAGGGAGAGAATGCGCATAGCCCAAGACCGATAGTAGCATTGGGCAGATGCAAAGCGTCGACATCTGGAGTTCCAACCTGGAGACCATGTATTCCTAAAGATCTTTCCAAACCAAGAAGTGATCTATTTTAGTAAGAGGGGTAAACTCAGTCCAAGATACATAGGACCGTTCGACATACTCGAACGAGTTCGAGAAGTGGCATACCGTTTAGCACTACCACTCTCATTGGAAGGTGTGCACAACGTGTTCCACATATCCCAGCTACGACGATATGTGAGCAACCACAGCCACATACTCGATCACTCAGAGCTTACAGTACAGACTGACCTAACCTGCGAGCAACAACCAGTTGAGATTCTGGACCGAAAGGTGAAGAAATTAAGGAACAAGGAAGTAAATTTGGTCCGAGTGATGTGGAAAAAGGATTCGCCAGGAGAATCAATATGGGAACGAGAAGAAGACATGCGTGCAAGATACCCTTATCTATTTGAAAACTAGTCCCTATGTAACTGTAAATTTCGAGGACGGAATTTTTATAAGGAGGGTAGAATGCAACGACTCTGAAATCTCTATACATAAATTTTCCAGTTAATATACAAGAAAAGAGTATTACAGCCCGAGTTTGAGTTATAAGTCACTTTTGTTAAATAAAAGCAATAAACAGCTTGTAGCTTATTGGTTAAGACTCTCTACTGCTGTGACGTAGCCTGTGTGTTCGATTCCCATCAGGCACAATTTTTTTCTGATTTTTCTTTTTAACTTTTTGCCCAAAAGGTTGCACATGCAATACACGGGGAAATGAAAAGTTCAGAAAAATCAAACATGTGGAAAATGGTTTAAACAGAGAATTAATCTGGTGGCACGAATCTCGAGGCATTTGCCTCAGGATCGACCGGCGGAAATAGCCCTAGGGCTGGCGAGGACGGTTCAGATGGGTCCAAAATGCTCCGTGCTTTGCACACTCGTCTCTTCAACTCCTCTCAACACCTCTGCACTGTTCGATTTCCCTACAATTAAACAGAGACCCTTCAATTCACCAATTAACACTATTTTAATGCTTTTTAATCCACATTTTTAATTTCCAAATCCTAATTCTCCACTATAAATACCACCACATACTTTGGCTCAGCACCATTCTTAAAATTCTAGCAAAAACTCTCTCAAAAGTTCCTAAGTGCAAGTGGAGTAAGGTGGAGTTAGCGAGCAAACTTCTTCCGTCGAAGATCGAAGTCGATTTCGGAGCTCCCGCGACGTCACGAAGCCACCCTCTTCTTCCTAACTCTTTCTTTGTTATATTCAAACCGTAAGTCCCTCCCAGCTCTCCTCCTTCTCATAAAAATTCATTTTTAAATCCTATATCGGTAAAGTGGAGTTATTACCGATATTCTTTTTCTAAACCCTAGAACTCCCTTTTCCTTTATATATTCATAAATCTAAGTTTACCAAAAATACTTGTAACCTTAAATATCAATGTTTAGAATCAAGTTTAACCAAGAATATCATGTGAAACAACCATAATTGAACTTTTTCATTAAAATACCTTGAACTTTATTATCACCACTTTTCGTTTTTGTTAAAACTATACCTTTAGGAAAAACTTTACGGGGTAACAACGTACCGCACACGTACACTTTGGTTTCATAGCACGATGCCTATTTGTATGTATTTTCGTTTCGAAGAATATTCTTTACAATAAAATACCACACACTTTAAAACCAGGTTTCTTTTAAAACAGTATTTCATATTCGTTTGAAATTATGCATCTACAACCCTTGTTAGGGGACCCGCTAATAGATGGTGCGGATTATCGCACATCCTGGAGATAGTAGAACGAGATGCAGCACTTCTCACGGAGTATTCGATCTCGAAAGGATGTAAATACGGTTTTTAAGAAATGAGAATTTTCTAAGTAAAACTAATTTTCTAAAAATTAAAATTATATAAAATTATAAATCTATATTTTCATTATATTATGAAACTATACTTTTATAAAAATGATAGATTAAAATGTTAATAAAATATCATCAAGTTACTAAAAAGAACTAGTTTTCAATAAAATATCATAAACTTTTAAAATCTAGGCATTCATCATTAAAATACCTCAATACTTAAAACACATGCTCATGAAAACCCTAAGTAATACAAATCACCCTCGAGGTTTTATTTTTAATCTATATTAAAAATATTTTTCATAAAACCCTCTTGAGATATACAAAATAAAATTTAAGGACTTTAGTAAATATATGTTTAAGCGGGATCAATTCTCTTGAGCCCTAGGGAGCCGGAGAAAGTGAGTGCTTGTCTATTCAGGTTAGAAAACTTAACAGGGGTTATCAATGGCAATTGTCTTGGAAAAAGACACAAATCCTGCCGTCCATGTGCAGCAGTTGCCGATGACTCCCGAACCTAAGAATTCAAGAGTTAAATCAGTTTACAAGTGTCTGACTCAGTCTGAGTCCAACCTCAAACCTGAGTCCAAAATCAAACACGAATACTTGATCATGAACATGAATACTCGAATTCAAACATCAAATTCAAACATGTATACTTGACTTGACTTGACCGAACCATGGTTATAACTTGACTTGAACTTGACATGACTTCTTGAATACATGATTACATCCTGAACATGAAGCCGAACATTTTGTATCCATAGTTTCGGCCAAGACTTGTAAACATAATCTATACAATACATTACGCGGGGATAAAGGAGTAGATTGATACGGAACGTATATCGTGGCACGAGAGGTCACTAAAAAGACACCTACATGAATTCTCGTGCCGTTGTCCCGTGGGTTATGATGGGGCCTTGTACTACATGTTACCATAGTTCACGGGGTAAGATGGACTCCTCTCGTATATATGAATACCTTCCTTATCAAACTACAAATAACCACGTTATAATAACTATCATATAGCAGTAATCGGTCATATACAACTTTGCCTGTTCATTTCACTTTATATACTATCTTCTCTTTCTTCTTTTGGGACTTACCGAGCGTTAGTTCGCTGACGACATTCCTTTCTGTTTCTTTCTTTGGAATGTTCGTCAGGAGGACCGGACTCTGAGGGGATAGAGCTGAGCCAGGAGAACTTGGACCAGCTTACCGCTCAGCTTGACTACTAGTTCCTTTGTACTTACTTTCAGTATGCCATTGTTTAGGCATTTGCTTTTGATTATTGTACCTTTTATTTCAAACAGTTGTATTTAAAGTTGAATGTAAATAAAGTTGTTGTTTCAATTTATTCTCTTGTCATTCTTGTTCATTTTTATATATTGTTTAATTTTGCTTAACGTATTTATTTCATAGTAAATATGTTGCGGCTTATCACGTCACCGTTTCCGTTTACTGGGAAGCGGGACGTGACAGGAAATGTCTCCGTTAGTTTTCTTTCTAAGAATTTTTAAGAATAAAAATAAGTCTTTGTTTTGTGGCCTAGGTGACTCGGGTAATTAAGTCATAAGGGTATCTCTACACCTAATGCCCTAAAGCCATATGGTTTCGGGGTCATTGACCCAAAGTTCGCTATGAAACCTAGAAAGCCTGATAAAGCAAGTCAAGCAAGTGTTTTTTTCCGAGTTAAAAGTCATCGCTGTTCTTTCTGGGAGAATAATCTTGGCTAGAGACGAGTTTCAACTACAAGATAAAAAACAAATTTTTGGAAAGGGTATTTAACAGAGATTTGAAGGTTTGAATTGAAAGATTAAAAGAATTTTTGCACAATCATGAAGGGATGCATGAAAGAAGACAGGTGAGAGGTGGAGTGAAGAATAAGACTAAGTTTTTTATTAAAGATGATAGAAATCCTAGATTTGAGACCTAGCTGTAGAATGAAAGCTCGTGAAAAGCTTAGGACTTTACAAACTCGTGAGATACTTTTGGAAGTCTTTTCCTGGTCTTTATTGGAGGCATTAAAACTTTAAATCAAAGTTTTTGAAATAAAACGACACTATTCCACAAGCACGTAATGACATAAAAGAGCTTAAGTTAAATAAAGAAGTGAGGTGTGAAAAATAAGGGTTCGATATTTCTAACTTAGGGTGATAGAATTTTTAGCTTAGATTCCATACCTTATAATTAGAATCGACAGATATCTTATAAAACTAACTTGACGGGATTTTGTGGGTGTAATCCGCTTGTAATACCTAGTTCTTTCGTACACCAATGTCCGTATTTTCCCCCCATAAAAGTACTACTTACAAAATTTATTTATTTTATTTATAATTATTTTATTTCCTTTAAACCCCAAACCCTAATCCCAATCCCCTCTATTGTTGTGTCTCAGCCCACTCTCTCCATCTCTCTGTATTTTCCTATTTCCCTTTTCCCTAAAGCCAAGCCCAAGAAAATTTCACCTTAGGATTAAAACCATACCAAAGCCAATCAAATAAGTTCCTCGGTCCTGAAAACCACAAATTTAAACTAATTATATAATAAAGCTCCCAAAACCCAGCCCAACTCAGCCATTATATTTTTCTTTTCTTTTAATAAAATCCCACAGCCCAAAACAAATTATTTTTATAAACATTAAATCTCCGGCCCACTCCTTTTCCCCCTAACAAATAAATTTTTCCCGGCCTAGCCCAAGAAAACCAAATATATAATAAAATCCCTACTTTCCCTTTGGCCCAGCTCTCCAAGCCCAGCAGCCTCGCGCATGCTCACCCTCGACCCGACCCGCCGCAGCTCGACCCGACCCGCTCCTCACTTCTTCTCCCCCAACGTAAACATCTTTTCCCGCTCATTTCCCGTTGCTCCCACGTCCCCCTCGCGCCCACGTCCGTCTGCGACCACGTTCCCACGACCCACGTTCACGCGCGCGCTTCACCCTCTTCTCGTTCTCACTCCCCTTCTCTCTCGATCTCATTCACTCTCTCATTCTTCTCTCTCATGCTCGCTCTCCTTCTCCAACCTCACCATCGAACCCCACTCGCCGACGAGCTTTGCCGCCGCCGCCTCGCCGCTCACACCCTCGCGAGCCCCTCAAACTCCTCGTCTCCAACTCCTCTCTCCCTCACACCCTCATTCTACAACTCTCCCCTCTCTCTCTCGAAGACCCCCACAACCCACTACCAGCTCCCTCAACCACCGACGCCGCCGCCGACACGACGACGTGGAAGACCTCGACTCTCCCCTTCCTCCCTCGCTCACTCCTCTCTACCAACAGAGCTCCCTACGCTACCTCACCCCTCAACTGAGCTCGAGCCCGAGCCCCTGCACCTATCTCAACCCCCACCTGCACTCGACACCGGTGAGCCCCCACTGACCTGAACCACCCTGTCGACCTCTGCACCCTCTACATCTCCTTCACCCCCTCCAAAATCCACACCCGAGCCCCACTACCTTCTCTCTCTCTCCAAAGCCACACCAAATCCCTCACTGCCAACTCCGAACCCCGTGACTGCCGTCGCCGGAGCAACACCGCCGACCATCGTCGACCCCAGCGCACTCATAGAGATCTACAGAGCACCACCTCCGCTTCCAGTGACCACGAGTCGTTCTCCGGACAACTCCGACACGCTCGAGCCAAGATCGGGACTTTTGTCACTATTGTGCCGTGCCGGAATCGTCGTTGCCGTGCCGCGCGTGTGTTGTTGCCGCTGCCGTACGTCGCCAAACGTCTCTAGGCAAGTACTCTACTTGCTGCATGCTATATTATATCCGTTACAATTCATAATATTATAAATTCCACGTTTACGCTTCATGAAAACTTAAATAACATAAGTGTTCGATGCAAGATCCAAATGAAAACCTTCATTTAATTTGACGGAACTTAATTGCATATTCTGGCCCGTGTGGCAATGAGCATTGTGTAGAAATGTCACTGAAAAATACATACGTTAATGGCTTAAACGAACACCCCCAAATACACCCGTTAAAACTGGGAATTTCCCGTACCTGAGATCTGTTAAAATCACAATAAATTGTGTACATATTGAAATGATGCGTTCGAGGGCTCAAATCGAAGACGACTCGACTAACTGTAACCCTGTGTAAGTTCTTAATTGTTGGTGTACTAAAATTATGACGAGAAGTGGTTCGGAGAGCGGCTCTGGACTGCAGTCCAGGGCGACTCTGGTTATTGTTTTCTGTCCGGTAGTGTTTACTACCTTGCTGTCTGAACTCGTATGTTGCGGAACCCTACACTTTATTGAAGATGAATCTGTCAGCTAAATAACGCAAGTGATTTCACCCAGTTTTATCATCGTTTACCATTTAAAATGCAATTTAAAAGATCGGGACATATAGCAGTCCCAAACAGAACCAGAACTGATACCGTAGTGTTGAACAGCGTATAACTTCTGACGTAGAGATACGATTGATGATACGTTTAGTGTGTTAGAAACCTTATTGAAAACCCTAAATTTCATTCAACTGTAGTATTGCTAAATTCTGATCCCAACTGGGATTAAAATGCGTTACGAAACGGACTTCCGATTCTGAAACCGGATTTCCAGCAGTGAACGCTTAAAATGAAATGGCCATATCTAGTGATTCTGAAACCCGATTGACGTGAAACCAAATTTGCTGGATAGATAATCAAACATACTACTTATCCCCTGTTCATTGTTTCGCTAAATCTGACATGTATGATTTATGATAAATTATGCAAGTGGTAGGATACCGACTTATGACATCTTAATCATGCCTTACATACTGTTTACTCATCATATCATATATATGTCATTGCATTGGTAACCTAGTGATCATGTGCATTACCCAGTGTTAGGTATTAGTGATGATTGTGGCAAGTACGTTAGTGTTTGAGTATGAATGGATAAGTGAAAGTGACACGTACTTGTACACAATCAGTGGACCCTATTGTTCTATTGCATTGTCGACGTCTGTGGGGCGCGTATAAGTGTGACTATAAGTGGTATGAGACACTTATGGAAGCACTTGTATGGGTGTCACAGGTAAGGCACCAGACACTGTCCATTTATCTTGGGTATCAGTCGGGACGTGCTTGATGGAGATCCTGTCTCCAGTTCTCACGCGGACTTGTCATGGACCGACCGGTATTTGAGGTTATGATTGGCGTTTGATGTAGACCACGGGGTGTGAGGTAGTTTGAGTGTGAGTTCAACAGAATCTCGGGAGTCCCATGCCGGCATATATATATGGAGATATATAGAGATTTACAGGGATATTACATGATTATTACCGTGCGTTATATTTCGGGCCCGTGGTCCCTTGCCCTTGGGTCCTACCCTTGGGTGGGGGACACTCACGAGTGGTTGACTCTCACACTTGGACTGACGATAGGCTTAGTGATCTGTACAGTGAGACTTAAAGACTGATAGGGATAGTGACATTGACATGCATTGCTTACTGAATCAACACACAAGACATATTATTTTACTGCTTTACTGTTCACCTGCTCTTTTAGACACCCGCATTGACTACTACATGTTCACATCCTTACTATCTTGGTTTACTTTTATATATCCATTATTACTGTACGAGTTACCACTTGCACCTATATATACTGCTATCGCGTCGCTCTGACGACCTGAGTATGCATGCTCAGAGTGAGGAGTGGGTGTAGCTTGGACCAGGACCAGACGTACATCGCGGACATTGTGATAAGCTATCCAGAGCTATACTCTTTTGATCTCCATCAGGTTAGTTCTTTGTATTTGTTTTGTTTCAGTTACTGCATTTCTCATTACCTGTGCATAGTTTACTGATTACCACGTAGAGCTAGAAGCCGAAGGGTGACTACGGAGAGATATTATCTCGGCTGTAGGAGCATGGTTGGCCTTGTCAACCCCTCGTATTCCGTATTTTGGGAAGTGGGGCGTGACATGGTTTTGTTGGTATCAGAGCCAGGTTTTGCTATGATTGGAATTGCAGTTTCTGATGTAGAGCTTGACAATTTAAGTCGCTCTTTCGGTCCCGATTGTGAACTGTTATCTTTTACTTGAATCTTTATTATTCGTCATGCCATATTTTGATCCATCCGTTAGGGTTTTGGGTGACTTAGTAGAGTTACGTGGTTGTAATTATGAACTGCAGCATAGCTACAATACTGTACTCTATTGGGTAACTTGGAGTTCTACATTTGTTTTTCCGTTTGAATGAGTTTCACCTCACCCGATATTCTTGTTTCCATTGTCAATTTTATATCTTGTTCTGATTTTTCCCCTGTATCTTATGCCGTCCTAAAGTTGTTGTTTCAGGATCATGTCTTCCAACGACTCTTCCGCTATCTCCACTCACCAGAATCAAACCGTGGAGATTCTGAATGCACTGCAAAGTCTGAAGGAAGCCCAGGAGCGAACAAACGACCCGTTAGCCGAAGGACTAAGAAGGCAGATGTCTCAGGCACCAGCGGGAGTCTCCAATCATAAAGGGGTCCCTGTTAGACGAGGAAAAGAGGTGAAGATGAAGCGCCCACTTGTTTGCCCGCGACAGAAGCAGCAGAAGACCCAACGTTGTGGGTACTGCAAGAAGCCAGGACACCTTCAGAGGGAGTGTCGCCGCGCCAAAGGGAAATGCCTGATTTGCGGATCCAGCGAACACTTTATCAATAGTTGCCCTGAAAGGAAGGAGCTACAAGGAGGCAGTTCGTCCACACCCTCCACTTCGGCTAAGTGATGGTTATTTCGTAGTTCGACCTTCGAGGATAGTGCGGACCCCGCGTAGGATTCAACTCGCGAGACAGTAATGTGGCAGTCTAGAAATCAAAGAAGAATTATCACGTTTTCTACTTTCAATAAAAATGTTGTCACTCCTTTGTAAATATTCCTTTCGTTTGAAATCTTGTATCCGTCGAAATTTTAGCTGAATGCAATAAAACTCTGAGTTGTGATGTATGTACCGTTCTCATGCTTCTCACTTTATTCTATACTATTCATTGCATCAGCATCTTTACATTTTAATTTCCCGTCCTTGCCTCCAGCATATCCTCCCTGTGCCACTGTATCCTTGGATATCTTCTTAATGTGTCCCACTGCCTAATCATGACTCCCTCTTTTCAGGTCATGGCCCGCTTTGGGGAAGCGCCGCCTCTAGATGTGGACACACGGTCGTGCGTTTTCTTGGACTACATGCTGGTAGGATCAGATGACGAGATCAATGGACCCCAGGTTATTTTCGGAAACAGTGATTCCGAGGGTGAGGGATTCGCAGCCCCAGAAGTCAACATAATCAGCGACTCTGACGATGATGAGGAGGACCCCGAAGAGAACCCGATAGAGGAAGATCCTGAGGAAGATCCCGAGGAGGACCCGATAGAAGAAAATTCTGGAGAGGAAAACCCTAGGGAGAATCCAGTGGAAGAAAATCCTATGGAAAAGGACAGAAAAAGATCACGTAGAATCAGACCTCGATGGAGTAGCTTCAGTCGAGACAGAAGGACCAGAACAACAAGACCCCATGGCAGAAGAACCTCCGATGGCGATCGCTATGAGGCGATATGCGAATGGACGCCCCTATCTGAGCGCGCGAGCCTACCGTAACCTACCGACCCTCCACAACCGCGACTGACGTGATTGAGCTTTCGTCGCCCCTGGCCAAATAAAATCTGTGTATAGTTTAGGGCTATCTTTCTCGTCGTGGATGCCTTGTTCAGGCTTTTCTGAAATGAAATGAATCGCTGAGTTCGCTAATCTTTTGGTCTTCTTGGTTCGCATGATGCTTGATTGTTTCCCATATACATTTATTTTCCTCCTGAGATCCCTGACTGTCTACCCTTGCACCTTCTGCTGTTTTGAACCTCACTTAGAGAAAAAAAAGTACCGCACCCCGATCTTTTGAATGGTCCACCCTTCATCCTTCGTATGTTCCTCGTTTGAGATCCTTCTGGAGGAGGAATTAATAGTGAAATTTCCGAGTTAGCTGACCCTTTGGATTTTTGATTCACATGATGTATCGACCGTTTTCCTTCCCATACATCCCTTTTCCCCCTGTGGTCCTTTGCTGCTCACCCTTACTTCCTGTGCTGACCCGACCCCAATCTCTTCGACCTTCACTCTAAAGTGTCACACTCCGACCTTTTGAGTGAGCCAAGTTCCACCGTAATCCCTACCTGGCTAGCTCAATACATCTCTGTGCTATCTCCTTTTACCCTAACTATATTTAGGGAAATCGTTATTCAAAAACTTAGCTTTCACCATTTTGTATTTATCAAAATTTGCATGTTATTGACTACTTCCGTTTTACCCGTGTTAAATGGTTTACTATCCTTCACATTTTCAATAGCGCAACCATATACCGCGCATATTTTATTCTATGTTTCTTATTTTCACTATGTGGGTTTCCTAAGTTATTTTAAAACTATTTGATCGATACATTATCCTAAAATGTTTTAACCTATCGATAAATCCTTCACTACTTTATTGTTGTTACTTTATTTTCCCGGGTATTGTGCTTATCGTTTGCTATTATAAATGGTTGTGCCTGATACTATTATTTTGGCTGCGCTACTTTCGATATACGTATGTGTGCACATATTTAGGATTTCGATTTTATCTAGCACGCTTCGAATGTTATTATTCGTTATTGCTATTTTATTCTTTTGTACATATGGGTTGCCCTTATAGTTGTTTCTGCCTTATACTTACTTAGACCTATTGTTTTAGTTGCGTTATTCTTATACATATAAAGACCCTCGATTAATCTTATCTAGTTGTTTTTAAGTAAACCACTATATGTTAGTGTTCGAGATTGTAGCTTTTCACATATTATTTTAGTTAGCTTATCGCTTATTTTAAATTTCGAGGACGAAATTTTTGTAAGGGTGGTATGATGTAATACCCAGTTCTTTCGTACACCAATGTCCGTATTTTTTTCCATAAAAGTACTATTTACAAAATTTATTTATTTTATTTATAATTATTTTATTTCCTTTAAACCCCAAACCCTAATCCCAATCCCCTCTATTGTTGTGTCTCAGCCCACTCTCTCCATCTCTCTGTATTTTCCTATTTCCCTTTTCCCTAAAGCCAAGCCCAAGAAAATTTCACCTTAGGATTAAAACCATACCAAAGCCAATCAAATAAGTTCCTCGGTCCTGAAAACCACAAATTTAAACTAATTATATAATAAAGCTCCCAAAACCCAGCCCAACTCAGCCATTATATTTTTCTTTTCTTTTAATAAAATCCCACAGCCCAAAACAAATTATTTTTATAAACATTAAATCTCCGGCCCACTCCTTTTCCCTCTAACAAATAAATTTTTCCCGGCCCAGCCCAAGAAATCCAAATATATAATAAAATCCCTACTTTCCCTTCGGCCCAGCTCTCCAAGCCCAGCAGCCTCGCGCCCGCTCACCCTCGACCCGACCCGCCCCAGCTCGACCCGACCCGCTCCTCACTTCTTCTCCCCCAACGTAAACATCTTTTCCCGCTCATTTCCCGTTACTCTCACGTCCCCCTCGCGCCCGCGCCCGTCTGCGACCACGTTCCTACGACCCACGTTCACGCGCGCGCTTCACCCTCTTCTCGTTCTCACTCCCTTTCTCTCTCGATCTCATTCACTCTCTCATTCTTCTCTCTCATGCTCGCCTTCCTTCTCCAACCTCACCATCGAACGCCACTCGCCGACGAGCTCTGCCACCACGCCTCGCCGCTCATACCCTCGCGAGCCCCTCAAACTCCTCGTCTCCAACTCCTCTCTCCCTCACACCCTCATTCTACAACTCTCCCCTCTCTCTCTCTCGAAGACTCCCACAACCCACTACCAGCTCCCTCAACCACCGACGCCGCCGCCGACACGACGATGTGGAAGACCTCGACTCTCCCCTTCCTCCCTCGCTCACTCCTCTTTACCAACAGAGCTCCCTACGCTACCTCACCCCTCAACTGAGCTCGAGCCCGAGCCCCTGCACCCATCTCAACCCCCACCTGCACTCGACGCCGGTGAGCCCCCACTGACCTGAACCACCCTGTCGACCTCTGCACCCTCTACATCTCCTTCACCCCCTCCAAAATCCACACCCGAGCCCCACTACCTTCTCTCTCTCTCCAAAGCCACACCAAATCCCTCACTGCCAACTCCGAACCCCGTGACTGCCGTCGCCGGAGCAACACCGCCGACCATCGTCGACCCCAGCGCACTCATAGAGATCTACAGAGCACCACCTCCGCTTCCAGTGACCACGAGTCGTTCTCCGGACAACTCCGACACGCTCGAGCCAAGATCGGGACTTTTGTCACTATTGTGCCGTGCCGGAATCGTCGTTGCCGTGCCGCGCGTGTGTTGTTGCCGCTGCCGTACGTCGCCAAACGTCTCTAGGCAAGTACTCTACTTGCTGCATGCTATATTATATCCGTTACAATTCATAATATTATAAATTCCACGTTTACGCTTCATGAAAACTTAAATAACATAAGTGTTCGATGCAAGATCCAAATGAAAACCTTCATTTAATTTGACGGAACTTAATTGTATATTCTGACCCGTGTGGCAATGAGCATTGTGTAGAAATTTCACAGAAAAGTACATACGTTAATGGCTTAAACGAACACCCCCAAATACACCCGTTAAAACTGGGAATTTCCCGTACCTGAGATCTGTTAAAATCACAATAAATTGTGTACATATTGAAATGATGCGTTTGAGGGCTAAAATCGAAGAAGACTCGACGAACTGTAACCCTATGCAAGTTCTTAATTGTTGGTGTACTAAGATTATGACGAGAAGTGGTTCGGAGAGTGGCTCTGGACTGCAGTCCAGGGCGACTCTGGTTATTGTTTTCTGTCCCGTAGTGTTTACTACCTTGCTGTCTAAACTCGTATGTTGCAGAACCCTACACTTTATTGAAGATGAATCTATTAGATAAATAAGGCAAGTGATTTCACCCTGTTTTATCATCGTTTACCATTTAAAATGCAATTTAAAAGATCGGGACGTATAGCAGTCCCAAACAGAACCAGAACTGATACCCTAGTGTTGAACAGCGCATAACCTCTGACGTAGAGATGAGATTGAGGATCCGTCTAGTGTGTTAGAAACCTTATTGAAAACCCTAAATTTCATTCAACTGTATCCTCGCTAAATTCCGATCCCAACTGGGATTAAAATGCGTTACGAAACGGACTTCCGATTCTGAAACCGGATTTCCAGCAGTGAACGCTTAAAATGAAATGGCCATATCTAGTGATTCTGAAACCCGATTGACGTGAAACCAAATTTGCTGGACAGATAATCAAACATACTACTTATCCCCTGTTCATCATTTTGCTAAATCTGACATGTATGATTTATGATAAATTATGCAAGTGGTAGGATACCGACTTATGACATCTTAATCATGCCTTACATACTGTTTACTCATCATATCATATATATGTCACTGCATTGGTAACCTAGTGATCATGTGCATTACCAAGTGTTAGGTATTAGTGATGATTGTGGCAAGTACGTTAGTGTTTGAGCATGAATGGATAAGTGAAAGTGACACGTACTTGTACACAATCAGTGGACCCTATTGTTCTATTGCATTGTCGACGTCTGTGGGGCGCGTATAAGTGTGACTATAAGTGGTATGCGACACTTATGGAAGCACTTGTATGGGTGTAACTGGTAAGGCACCAGACACTGTCCATTTATCTTGGGTATCAGTCGGGACGTGCTTGATGGAGATCCTGTCTCCAGTTCTCATGCGGACTTGTCATGGACCGACCGGTATTTGAGGTTATGGATGGCGTTTGATATAGACCACGGGGTATGGGGTAGTTTGAGTGTGAGTTCAACAGAATCTCGGGAGTCCCATGCCGGCATATATATATGGAGATATATGGAGATTTACAGGGATATTACATGATTATTACCGTGCGTTATATTTTGGGCCCATGGTCCCTTGCCCTTGGGTCCTACCTTTGGGTGGGGGACACCCACGAGTGGTTGACTCTCACACTTGGACTGACGATAGGCTTAGTGACTTGTACAGTGAGACTTAGAGACTGATAGGGATAGTGACATTGACATGCATTGCTTACTGAATCAACACACATGACATATTATTTTACTGCTTCACTGTTCACCTGCTCTTTTAGACACCCGCATTGACTACTACATGTTCACATCCTTACTATCTTGGTTTACTGTTATATATCCATTATTACTGTACGAGTTACCACTTGCACCTATATATACTGCTATCGTGTCGCTCTGACGACCTGAGTATGCATGCTCAGAGTGAGGAGTGGGTCTAGCTTGGACCAGGATCAGACGTACATCGCGGACATTGTGATCAGCTATCCAGAGCTATACTCTTTTGATCTCCATCAGGTTAGTTCTTTGTATTTGTTTTGCTTCAGTTACTGCATTTCTCATTACCTGTGCATAGTCTACTGATTACCACGTAGAGCTAGAAGCCGAAGTGTGACTACGGAGAGATATTATCTCGACCGTAGGAGCATGGCTGGCCTTGTCAACCCCTCGTATTCCGTATTTTGGGAAGTGGGGCGTGACACCACTAAAAACCCCAGGAGACAATACTCTTCCTCTAGGGTAACCTGGAGGTTTAATGGCTTGTTGCCCATGCTTAATGCAATCGCGATTCCTGCGAATGTGATATTATGATTTTGCTTTGTTCGAGACGAGAAAACGATAGGTTTAGGGGTATTTGTTCATCATGATTTATCGCGTTTAATACCGCCCATTCTATATTATTTTGTTAATAAACAAGTGCTATTAATCCGTGACTGCTATATTAGTACAGGTTTCAGGTAGTCCGAGCAATTAAAGTGAAAACATGGCACATTGTGCACAGCTGCAACAAATTCAGGCCAAAACTGCAACTAGACGGATAACCGATCAAGATACAAGTGTTGCAACCAAAAAATAATCAATTTTGCAACATATTTTGCAATATGTATCAACATGGGCAAGTGGTCACATAAGTGGGCAACATGACATAGCCAGTGGGCACACAAGTGGGCATGACTCATGATATGAACACAATGATCACATGAAGAGTTGAACTCCTTTTGTTTTAATTTCTTCTGTAATTTTGTATCTCAAGGCCCTCCAATTGTTAATATACTTGAACTCCTTTTGTTTTAATTTACTTGTGTAATTTCTTTGTTCATTCTACTTTCATGCTCTTGTATTTTTCTTTTGTTATGTTGTGAGGATGTTTGAGTAAGTATCTTAGCTGTGTGATGGTAAGAATGTAGATGAATGGCAAGGCCTTCCTCCATTCTCTTTGATTAATTTTTGTGCTTAATTTGATTATAATTTTAAGGTTGTAACATGGTTATGGTTTGATAGGGTATGTTGCTTTCAATGGTTACTTAGTAATCTTTAGCATATACCCTATTCTTTCAACATCTCCATTTTGCAATGTTAAACACAGAATCAATATTAGTGTTAAGTTTTCTAGGTAATTTGGATAGGGTATGTTACTTCATTGTTGTTTGACACCCTTCATTAAGTATATACCCTATACGATCATCCAAATACTTAGCAAGTTTAATGCTAAACCACTTTTTAGAAGCAATTGTTTTAATCTCACTTGTAATTGTGTTTGTCTTGACGGTTTATGTTTGCGATCCGCTTTGATATACCGTGATTCATAATCCGTTTACAAGAGAGATGAAGCATTCATGTGATCAAAAGAGAGAGGAGAAGTGTCACGCCCCGCTTCCCAATATACAGGCAGAGGATGCGACGAGGCCGCTACGTATTTACTAAGAAGTAAATACGCTAAGCGTATCTAAGCAATATAAAAGTAAATGTACACAAGAGACAAGATGTAAATAAACAACAACTTTATTTATTAACATTCTTTTTACAATACAACTGAAATGAAAATACATGGAATGAAAGCAATGCCTAAATAATAGCATAACAGAAATGGAAATGAAATGTAATGTACAAGTGGGTCGAAAGCTAGCTGGTCCAAGTCCTCGCTGGTGGGCTCGATCTCTAGTGAGTCTGAATCACCTGACGACATTCCAAAGAAGAAGAAAGAGAATGTCGTTAGCGAACAAATCGCTCGGTAAGTTCTAAAGATGATGGAGAAGTAGAATAGACAGAGAGAGAGTATAACTATTATAATGTTGATTGTTATGTTAACGTAGTTGTTTGTAACTTGGTACAGAAAATGCCAGTGTATATGAGAGGAGTCAACTTTCCCCGTGGACTAAGGTATAAGGAGCACAAGGAACCGTTCAGCCACGGTACAACGGTAATGGAGATTCAGGTTAGGTGTATTATGGTTACAGTCTCGTGCCACTTTTAACATGTTTCGTACCAGTCTACCCCTTTATAACCCCGTAGTGTTTATGAATTGATTGTATTGATTGTATGGATTATATTGTCATGTCTTGTATTATAATTTTGTATAGATGGAAGACTTGCCAAAACCATGATATCAGTAATGGAATGGATATAATGGATGAACATGTAAATGGAGTATATCCATAGTTCGATTCAGTCAAGTTGTATAGATTGAATAGATTGAGTATATGGATTCATGGATTTATGTTGAATTGTCGTTTTATACTTGAATCTCATTCAAGTCAGATTGATTATATATATATTGAGACTCAAACTGAGTCAGATAATTAGAAAAGAAATTGAAGTCCTGAATTATGTTTTGGTGCTATCGGTAACTGCTGCACATGGACGGTAGGATTTGTGTTTTTTTCAAAGACAATTACTGTGTTGATAACACCGTTTGTTAAGTAGTCTACCTTAAATAGGCAAGCACCCATATCTCCGGCTCCCTGAGGCTCAAGAGACCGGTCCCGCTTAAACCTATGTTTACTAGGGTCCTTATTGTAATTTAGTATAACTTGAGGGGTTTTTATATAAAATAGTTTTGTTATACTTTCAAAATATAGCTCAAGTATTTAATTATCGTCTTTAGAGTTTTTATATAAGTTTCTTTTATTCAATGTGAAATTTCTAGTGAATATGATCTAGTTTTAAAGTATAAGGTATTTATTTGAAATATTGGAATTGTATGGTATTTTCCTGTAAATGGAATATTTTTCTTGAATTTTGGAAATGTGGAATTTTATAAATATTAAAAGTAGATATTTTTATATTAATTACATATATATTTATTTATAAAAAATATAAGTTTTATTTATAATAGAAATCACATTTTCTAAAGGAAAATTGTATTAAAAATCTTTCGAGATCGTATGCTCCTTGCGGAGGTCTGCATCTCACTCTACTAAGCCCGAGAATATGCGATAATCCGCATCATCCCAAACGGGTTCGCCAAATGGATTGTAGAGGTGCAATTGCAAAGATTTGTTAAATATACTTCTTATAGAAAAAGGTTTTATAAGTTGAAGGTAGTTATAGATTAAGTCGTATTTTCTCAAATCTATGTTCCTAAATTCCATCGTACTATGTTAGATATGTGTGTTGTGAGGAGGTAGGTCATTACCTCGTGAGTTTTCTAAGGTAATACGGTTTAAAAAGTATAAACATGTCGATATGAAACATAAAGGTATTTTAATGTAAAAAATGGAATAAAACTTGCTACGGTTATTATTTTGATGTCAAACTTGTTCTATTGTCTTCGTTAATGTTTATTGGTCATGACATAAGAGTTTGGTATTATTGTGTTTAAGAAAAATAGAACTTTTTAAGGAAAAACCGAATCGGAAGTCGGATTAACTCCGCTTCCGTCAGGTTTTAGTTTTGAATGTTTTTAGAATAGAGAAAAGAAGAAGAAGTAGGGACTTACTAGATGATTAGCTAGAGGAGAGAAAGAGGAAGAGGTGGGAGTTTCCGGTGCGTCGTTTCGTCGTCGGAAACTCCTTGAGTTGTCGTCGGAAGTTCGTCGGAGCTTCGCCCTTTGCTAACTCCACTTGCACAAAAGGATCTTGGAATTTTCTTGAGAGTTTTGGCAGGGAATTGTGAGTGAGGAGGTGTGAATTGAGGGTGGTATTTATAGGGAAAATTAGGGTTTAGGGGTGATGAGAATGCATTACAAATATGCATTAAAATGAGGTTAAATAGGCATTTTATTGCTCTCTGAATTAATTCAGAGTAAACAAGCAATAAGGAAGTAGTGGGGTAGGCCAAACGTTGCAAGGGGTGAAATTTGAAGGCATTTGGTACGGTCTAGACCGACATCGCCGGATTTTATGGTCTTGTCGCCGACCCAATGCCGACGGGTGTCATTGGTGTTGGAGTATTGGGTCTGGGTCATTTGGTATTCTACAGTTCACCTGTTTGATTATTCTGTAACTCACCCTATTACGTGTGTTGCACGTGTAGACTCTTGGGCTTCTAAAAGTTTAAAAGAATTTTAAATAAAAAGAATGTGTTACTGATAGGATTTGAACTCTAGTGCTTTGGCTCAGCAGTGCAAGGTCTTTACCAATGAGCTACAAGCTCCTTCTTGCTGTTTTAATGCAAATCAAATTTATAACTTGTGCTCAGGCTCAGGGGTTCCTTTCTGTATTTAAAAAAAAATGTACAGAAAATTTAGGGTTGTTACAAGAAGATATTGCCATGATTCATTCGTTCGAACCGGAGTCACGGCCGCTTTCACATTTTCTTATAACTTCGTATTTCTTAAAACGTGACAAACAAACAAACAACCGATTCTTTTCTTTGAACTTTCCATAACAACTTTTAATCACCAATTCCATGTGGATCGACCCGTATTTGTCGGCTAGCTATAACGAGCTGTGTACTTGCAGTTATAAATATAAGGTTCTTAGTGCTCACGCCGCAAGACCCGCGGCGAAGGCGGAAGCGAAACAAAAACTTTAAAGCA
This sequence comes from Agapanthus africanus, assembly GCA_030015575.1. NCBI lineage: Eukaryota > Viridiplantae > Streptophyta > Magnoliopsida > Asparagales > Amaryllidaceae > Agapanthus > Agapanthus africanus. The sequence continues at coordinate 132,325,840 of CM057350.1, forward strand.
AGAACTAGTGATCAAAACCTATAATCGATTCCAAACACTAAACTAGATATCATACATATAAAGTTAAGTGGGCTAGGTACCTTTATAGTATGTACGCGCAATTGCGGAAGACCCCTACACCGCTCCATGGACTCTAACTTGGCTCCGTAGTCGTAGGGAACATGCTTACAAGCCGATCTTTCTCGCCGAAGATGATTCACCCAAGAGAATCCGATAAAAAGCTTTTGCTTCACTCCAAATCAACAAGTAAAGCAACTAATATATCAAGTTTACTAGAAATAGATTGTGAGAGTGATGTAGTGGTGAATCTCTTTGGTTTTCTCTCTTTTCTAATTTCTTTTCTCAAAGTAGATGCAAATATAAAAGAGAAGAAGAGATTGAAGAAGATGAGGATGTAATAAAAATCCTTAATCAAAAAAATCCCCCTCTCTCACGCTTATCCTTTAGGAAGTGGTGGGTGGAATTGTGAGTCACCCTTGTGAGTCGCAAGACTACACACTTCACATTGCTTCCACAAAAGAATAGAAAGAATGTGTATAAATACACACTCACACACACATGTACACATATATACATATACCCAAATATGTATCAATTACATATACCCGTATTCGTATCAAAATACGAATACCGTATTCGTATCAAAATACGAATACCCTTATTCGTAATGAGATAAAAAATACCCGTATTCATATTGAGATAAAAATACCCGTATTTATACAAATACTTGTATTCCTATAAATACTATATTCGTATTAAAATACAAATACCCATAAGTGAGAAAATGAGAGATAATAATACAATTCCGGCTAGCTTTCAAACCTATCAGTATTATCAAAATGTCCGATTAAAGTATGCGTATCAGGTACACGTATTTAATCGAACCACCGTACGTATCAAAATACGTTCACTACATCGTTTCGCCTGAACCGGGAAACCCTCTGTGTGGGACTCTAAAGACTCGATAATACGTTGGCAGTGGGTTTAACCATAAATACGTCAGCGGCTCTAGCTGTACGTAACAGCTACCGAGATATTGAACAAAAGGAAGGTCGACAAGAAAGCTCGTCCGTACCCCTACCAAGCCTTTAAGTGACAATCTCCATACAGTCTGGTCTCTTCGTCTAAGAGTGTCGCATACCAGGTCTAGAAGGTGGGTAACGTCAAACCCCTAATAACCCGGTAAGTCGTGCTGGTGTTAAGCTCATTACCAGCCGAGAAACTACTGTTCTCCGATCAGTAAATCTCATCCGCCCTGGCCAGGGACTTATGATGATAGCCAACCAAACACAGCACGACACTGACTCCCTATACCGGGAGAGATGAATCCTTGATGATCGCCCACTGCCTCCATGTAGCTCGGGACAGTACCTAACTAAAATCTTTCTGCACGACTCGGTAGAGCCGTGGTAGGATAGTAATCTAAGTACAGTGGGAACTTATACGAGACAAATGACGATCTCGGGTCAACATACTACACGTATTCATGTCAACTGAGAATTTCTATCCGATGATAGGTATAGTACCATCTAGAAATTCTCGGCGAGTCCATCCGGTGTACTCATCTCCAGTGAGCACATGTTTACAATCTTAGGTGCAACACACCAATGGCTTGTTGCTACCGTCAGACCGATCAACAACGCAGTGGAAAACCTTATAGACGAAACAACAAAAGAAAACTGGATGTAAATCGCAATAAAAATAACAAAAGAGATTGGGGGGACGGGAAAAACCTTTATTAGAACTTGAGAAGAAGAAAACCTTACAGAGAATTATTACACCATATCCTTATTATCTCCAACGAGATCTATCTCCTTCTATAAATTCTCCTTATGATCATTTTGATCCTTTATGTAGCGATGACTCCCTTTAAAACTTTATGATAAAAACATTAACCCTAAATAATAACCCTAAGATCCTATTTATAGCGTACACAATCTTAGTTATAATAAGATCTCAGAAATTACAAAACTGTCACTAAAAGCCGAATTTTTGAGTTAAATCTCAAACTTAAATTCGCAGTTATCGCCGTCCAGATGTCAGTGTCAGTACTGACATCTGCACAAACGTCGGTAGCCATGCAAGCTAACGTCTGATGTTTTAACATGCTTCTGTCCAGATTGCAGGCAGACGTCTATTCTTTTGTAGGCATCTGTCTGTACAGACGTTAGTACCTGACGTCTATATTTCATCTGGGTTTTTGTATCTTCTTTTGACTGACGTCTATTCTTTACAGGCATGCGTCAATCCCTTCTTCTGACGTGTAGTCTTCTTTAAATACGAAACACCTTCACAACATGGTTATGAGACCTGCTACCGCCCCTTGTCGGGGTCTAGAAACGTATACACTAGTCTACTTTGGAATATCGATGCCCAGTCTCGATAATCCCACAACTAGGAACATTTAAGGATGTGCTTATGGACTGCCCAGCTCACATTAGTATGGTCTCCATCATAACTCTGGTCGTCAAGTAAAGAGCTTATGGGCTTTATTATTATGTATTAACAAAACATAATAAAACGTATACACATACATGATAAAGACAAATCAGATAGTATACTATCATATCGAGTAAAACTGTTCTAGCTGTATAGATCCTCCTTCAATTATCATAATCGCCTACTTTCGATTACAATAATTGCCTTAAGGACATTATAGCCAATCCCACTTGCACATGAGGCCAATTATTGCGGTATCGCATACACATAGCTCGTGTGCTATCGAATACCCAACTTCTCTTCTAACAACTCGTGTGTTCGAGAAATAAGCTCAGTAAGTGGATCCTCTACAATAATTCTAACTTTCTCTCTCTATATATCTCAACTTCGCGGAGATCAATTATCTTCCGAAATAAGCGATACTATGCCTTAGAATTTGTCCGGATACTTGATGGGACCATGTTCATAAATGAAAAATTTTATCCAACAAACATCTTGAGCTGTATCCACCGCTGATTATAATCAGCAACCTATGCCATGTCTACCTCAGTATTCCGCTTGGAATCCTTTCCAACATACCGTCCCTCAGAAGAGGATAAATTTATAACTCTGACAGCCACTCTATCATCTAGGACATCTTGGAAGTTAGAACCGGTAATCGCCTCCTTTAGGAGGAAGCTATTACGTCATCCTGAGAACATCCTGATATGTTCTTCACCACTTCCTTTTGTTTCTCCAGGATTAATATCTTCTTACTACACTAAGTGCAAAAGCAACTTCTGGTCTGGTACTTGAAATTGCATGGTTGACCCAATTGTCAAAGCAATTGGTATGTCATTCATGCGAGTCCTTCTCTTCATCAGTCTAGAAGACATCTCTTTAGAGAGGGTGACTCCATCACATGCGAGTACATCACCATGCTAGAAGTCCTTCATTCAAAATCCTTTAGAATGGTATCCAAATACCCAAATTGGGACACTTCCTAAATCTAGATCTAGTTACCAGAATCACTGATATATTATCAAGATCTTATTTGGAGAAACTTTTGTGACAACCACAGTTTAACCGATTGTAGTATAGGAATATCACTTCCTATCTGGAGTATTTCATCCAAATCCCAGGACAGTACTCCCTACAACCTTTTTACTAGCTTCATCTGTTCTTTTGATGAAGTCAAACACCTTGACTTTCATATCAAAACAGATGATCCGTCTCCGCTATGCCCGCTTTAGTCTATGAATAGACATAAGCAACTTGCACACCTTTCGCTGCTTCTACTGACTACTATAACCCTCTGGCAGAGTCATATACATGTGCACTTCTAAATTCCTATTTAGAAAGACGTTATAGTCATCCACCTGCCAGATCTCATAGTCTTGAATAACATCAGTGGAAAGTAATATTCGTATGGACTTTAGCACAGATATTGAAGAAAAAGTTTCATCACAATCCATGGCGGGTATTTAATGAAAACTCTTTATTACAAGTTTAGCCTTATTAGGTTACTACCTTTCCACCTGTACTGATCTCGAAAGATCTACTTGCTCCTAATAAGTTTTACCCTTTCAGGAGCACCCAGCAAATTCCATAATTTGCTGAAGTGTGTGGATTCCAACTTGGATATTTGGCATCTGGCCATCATCCAGAAGTCACCACTTTCCAATGGCTAGCTGATAACTAGTAGGGCTATCATAATCATGATGCAAACCTCCTTGTCACCGTCTGCGATGAAACCGAAGTACCTCTCGGGTGGTTGAGGTTACCTACTAAAATCCATGGAGTGGTTAAGGTTTGTCAGGTCCAATTGAATTCTTAGGTTCTACTAAATTTTCAGTAAACGTTTGTAGTTCTGGAATCACTTCCAATTCTACCATACTCTAACTAATTTCTTTTGCAAAAAGAATACCTTTTTTTATAAAAAAAGATGGTGAGTGAAGAACAATGTAACTATTGATCTTGCAAATGATAGAAGTTAAACCCTGGTGAAAATTTGGGATAACCCATAAACTACCATTACTGAAGTGTGCCTTGAGTTCGTCCGGACTCTTCTTTTAAACAAAAACCGGATAATTCTATCTCTTAACTACCATAAGATATGCTACCATTCTATGTCTATAGAGAATCAAAGGCACTAATTTAGATGGAACTAGATTCAAAAAGTTATGCAACTGTGTCCAGTGCATATACCCTAAATGGAAAAAGGCCATATAACATTACTCATCAAAGAGAGCAGCCACGGATGAGTAACTTGTGAGAGAAATAATATTCTCATCATCATTATGATGGAAAATGGAAAACCTAGCATATGTATCTACATCTTCGATTACTTCGAAGAATTTTGATACTTCCAACATCTGGTTCTCTACTTTATTTTTATACCTATGTACTTCTCAAAATCTTTAGACCTTGTATTTCAATGAAATACGTGTCTAAAATCAGAGAAGTCATAAGTAAACGAAATATAATATGAGTACCAACCCCTTATCTAAATAAACACCGGACAACATACAATACTTTGTATAAGTCCCCTGAGTTTGCTAACTCAAACTCCGTGTGTTGTAACTTGAAAACTGTATTTTGGTTAAGAACGTCTATGCCGTTATTCAATGCACATTACCTTATCCTTAACTGATAAAGGTAAATGTCTACGACACAATTTTCAAAAATTTCTATCTCACTTTATAAAATAAAGATACAAATATATTAATTTAAAAATTGGTGCATAACAAAGGTTATTTAAAACCAAATATTTGACGTTAGGCAAAACCAGGTGATTTGATCCAATATCACCAATTCCTACGAATTCTGATATTAAGAATCAAATCATCCATTTCCTAATATTCTACTCCTTCTCAGCATCTATAACGCCTTACAGATATGAGAACCAAATCCGATAAATACATACCGTGAAGTCAGAATTAATTGGGAAAACGGTTTTCAATAATAACTACACAGAAAAACTGAAACACGAAAATGTTTCAAGGGGTGGCCGAGTATTCCTAGTAATGCCTTTCCAATGCTCAGATTTACGACAGTAGTTGCAATTTTCTTTGCACTCACTTCAATCACTTATATGTCTCTACATTTTACCTTCTATACACCATACTCAAGCTAGTTGTTTTTTTCTTTCCCTACCTTTCGGCACCAACCTAAGGTTTGGAAGAAGACTATTCAACCAGTGTAACAGGTATACTCTCCTAATACAGGGAGCTCACAACTTGAAAGAAGGTGAAAAAGGGGAGACAACCGAATTTATCCAATTCTATTGCTCCAGAACCCGTGGCCATTCTCGACTGAAGCAATTTCTTCGAGTTCGTATGTACCTCTACGAGATGGCCATTCTAAGAAATATAGATATCCGTAGTGATACAGAGTGTTCTGGAGAAGAAAAAGGGTAAAGTAGGAGTGGCAAGGATATATGCGACTTAGTCGTGAATCATTACAAACCGAAGTCAGATTGTAAAAAGGTTTCAGTTAACTTAGTTTATGAGTTATAGTTTAAGGTCATTCATGGTCGCTGCCAGAGAGAGAGAGAGAGAGAAGAAACACTCAGTGTGCACTCTATCAAGATTAGATTGGTTAATTAATATATTTAATTAGGATGGGTCCTACCATTTCCTCGAATTCTCCTTCAAACCTTAAAAGGAGAACTAGTCGGGATCATTTACACCTGACAAGTTCGCTAACTGTTCAACCAGGCCAGTGTTGGTATTCCGAGGGACACTCTGTTAGATATAGGTGCCTTTAAGTCAATTATTGCAATTGAAGGAGGACCTATACGAGAGAGAAATCTTACTCGAGATAATAGTATGCTATCTGGTTTGCTTTTATCATGTGATGCATTTTATTTACTATCACGTATCGTTTAGATATGAGATAAAGCCTTAGGATTTTGCTTGACTACCAGGACGATGATGGAGATCGTACTAGTATGGCCTGGGTAGTCGATAAGCACATCCTTAAATGTCCCTAGTCGTAGGAGTATCGAGAGTGGGCATCGGTAGTCCAGTTTAGACTGGTGTGTACGTTTCCTGACCCGGTTGGAGGGCGATAGCTGATTCTACAGCTATTGGTGTCTGACATCGAGAATTATATACATGTGCTCATTAGATGAGTTACATTAGACAGACTCACCGAGAACTCCTAGTTGGAAATATACTAATGTCATATAGCAGTTCTCCAGTGACATGAGTACAGGGTAGTCCCTAAGGACCTGTGATAGCCATAGTGTCTCATGTGTGTTCCCACTATAGTTAGACTTATACCCTACCACGACTCAAAGAAGTCGTGCAAACAGGTTTTTGTTGGGTATGGTCCGGTAAAACGTGGAGGCAGTGAGCGGTCAAAGGAATTCATCTTTCATGGTATAGGGAGTTGATGTCGCGCTGTGCAGGAAATGATTACAACCACAAGTCGATGGCCATCACAGTGGAGATAAACTGATAAGTGTTATCAGTAGTAACTCCGGTTGGTTATGAGTCCTTTGTCGCACGACTTATCGAGTTATTGGGGTCTGAAAAATTCCAAACCCTAGACCAATATATGATACTCTTAAACGAAGAGACCGGAGTGTACGGTAATGTCACTGATAGACTTTGCAGGGTTTGGATGAGCTTGCTCGTTGACCTTCTTTCGATCAATACTTGGGTAGCCGTTACGTGCAGCTAGTAACGCTGACATGCTTATGGGCTATGGATATGATCCTAACCTACTACCAGCGTATTGTCGAGTTTTTAGAGTCCCACACAGAGGTTTCCCAGCACATGCGAAATGATATAGGGCATGTATAGGGATACATGCAAGAGTTCAATTAAACACGTGTATTTGATACATGTATTTTAATCGGGTGTTAATTGATATTAGCCGGTATATATATGATATAACCGGATTATTAAATCAAGTGTTGATTTAATAATTAAATATATATATATATATATATATATTTAATTATTAAATCAATTGTATATAGATTTATATATTGATGTATTTATATATTAACTAATATCATGCTCACTTTATTATTTTCTTCTCTTTATTAATATTTATATTTGATATAAATATTGTGATATGTATGATGATATATTGGAGATGGGTGTATGAGACTTATATGGAAGATGAGAATAGTTTTAAAAGAGAATGAGTCATCGAAATTAGCCGGCGGTAGAGTTTTGTAAGTCCCTAGTGCCCTCACCGCGATCGGTGTGGAAGCGGAAAACGAAAAATTACGAGGGGGAAACTAGAGACTATAACCTAGCGATCTTTCCAAACACAATAAGTAGCAAATCAAGCATGCAAAGGTTAGGGATGCTACCTTCGACGCGTGTCCACCCAATCATGGAAGACCCCTCCAAGCTCCGTGTATGGCGTCCGTATCGAGCAAGAATGGCGACCACCCTTACCGAAGATGATCCACCCGAGGGAACCGATCCAAACTCCGGCTTCACCTAGTGAAGTTACCGACGCTCCAAGCTCGCTACAAATGGAGAGTGGGGATATAGAAATATTTCCATATATTTTTCTCTCTATTTTCTAAGCTCTAGAGAGCTAGCAAGAAGGAGGAGGATGAGATGAAGAAGAAGAATCCATCACAAGAAAATGGCTAAGTGTTTTTTGTAGAAGGAAAAATCCAAGTAGAAAGAATGGCTCATTTTTCATTTAGCAACCATAAAAGAATAGTATCCACAAATGATTTTTCAATATTTAAAACCAAGCCATACCTCTCTACCATACTTCTTTACACATCATCTTCCACCTCATTTTTTATTTTCTTTAAAAGAAAAATTAAGAAATGAAGTGTCCATCTTCTACAACAAATTCCGTATAAATACGGAATACAACCCGGTATACATATACGCGTATCCGTATAAAAATACGAATAGCCAAAAGAGAGAAAATGAATAGTGAACAATAATACTGGAATACATATATTAAAAAATATATAAATTATTATATCAAAACCTGATTTAATAATCCGGCTTAATCTTAAGCCGCTAGTATTATCAACCGTCCGATTAAAGTCCGTGTAGTATGTACACGTATTTAATCGGACTCCCTATATGTACGAATATACGTTATCTACATCATATCGCCTGAACTGGAAAAACTCTCTATGTGGGACTCTAAAGACTCGACAATACGCTGGCAGTGATTTACTGGATAAATCCAAAAACTACAAGTATGTCAGCGGAACTAGATGTACGTAACGGCAACCCAGGTATATGCCGAAAGGAAGGTCAACAATCAAGTCCGTCCGTACCCTACTGAGCCTGAATGTGACGATCTTCATATAGTCCGGTCTCTTCATCTAAGAGAATCGTATACCGGGTCTAGGGGTGGAAACGTCAGACCCCTAATAACCCGATAAGTCGTGTTGGAGTCAAGCTCATCTCCAACCGAGAAACTAATGAACTCATATCAGTAAATCTCATCCACTGTGGCCATGAATTTAGGGTGATAGCTGACCGAATACAGCGCGACATCGACTCCTAATACCAGGAGAGACGAATCTCTGACAATCGCTCACTTCCTCCATGTGGCTCAGGACTGTATCCAACTAAAACCTGTTTGCACGACTCTTTTGAGCCGTGGTAGGGCAGTAGTCAAAATACAGTGGGAAATCACAGGGACAAATAACGATCTCAGGTCAAAAAACCAACCTGTACTCAAGCCACTCGAGAACTTCCATCTGATGATAGATATAATACTATCTAGAAGTTCTCGGCGAGTCCGTCCAGTGTACACACTTCCAGTGAGCACCTATATACTATCTCAGGTGACATAACACCAATGGCTTGTGAAACTGGCCATCGCCCTTCCTCGGGGTCTTGAAACGTATACACTAGTCTAGTCCGGAATATCGATGCCCAGTTTCGATACTCCCACGACAAGGGACATTTAAGGATGTGCTTATGGACTACCCAGCTCTCACGTATATGATCGCCATCATAATGCTGGTAGTCAAGTAAGAATCCTACGGGCTTCATCATTATGTATTAGCGACACGTAACAACAAGTAACGTGTACACATCGATGATAAAGACAAACCAAATAGCATACTATCATCTCGAGTAAGATTGTTCTACCTGTATTGGTCCTCCTTCAATTATCATAATTGCTTGCCTGCAATTACATTAATTGCCTTGAGAGCACTATATCCAACAATCTCCCACTTGTACTTAAGGCTAATTATTGCGGTATCGCATACCCATATCCCGTGTGCTATCGAATACCCAATTTCTCTACTGATCGGTTTCGCAAAGCTCGTTTGAGAAACTTCCATGTTCGAGAAATAGCTTTAGTGAGTAGACCTGCTACAATGTTCCAACTTCCTCTCTTTATATCTCAACTTCACGGAGATGAACAATCTCCCGAATTGAGCGACACCCCACCATAAGAATTTGTCTGGATACTTGATGGGACCAAGTTCATAATGAACAATCTTATCCAACAAACTTCTTGGGTTGTATCCTTTGTTGAGTCATAACCAGCATCTTGCACCATAATTACCTCAGTATCCCTATTGGAATGATATCCAATATACTGATCCTCAGAAGAGACTAAACCCAAAACTCTGACAGTATCTCTGTCATCTTGGTCACCTTGGAAGCCAGAACCGATAACTGCCTTCTGGAGGTGGCTGTCGTTACCATATGCCAAGAATATCCTCTTATGTTCATAATTGCTTCCATTTGTTTGTCCATGATTGGATTAATATCTTCTTACTACAGCTAATGTATAAACACCATCTGGTTTTGTATAAAATATTTCATGATTGACTCAATTGCCTAAGCAAATGATATGTCATTATGCCAGTCCCTCTCCTCATCAGTCTAGAAGATATTTTTTTAGAGAGGGTGACTCAATCACTAATGGGTACACCACCACGCCAGGAGTCGTCCATTCTAAAATACTTTTAGAATGCCGTCTAAGTATCCAGATTGGGACACTTCCCAAATCTAGATCTAAAACCATAGATCCAGTCACCAGAATCCCTGATATATTATCCATATCTAACGTGGAGAAAACACTATGTGAAAACCAACATTTGACCGATTGTAGTATAGGAACATCACTTCATATCTGGAGTAAGTCATCCAAATCTCAGGACAATACTCCTTACATCTTTCTTACTAGGTTCATCTGTTGTTTTGATGAAGTCAATCACCTTGACTTTTACATCAAAATAGATGATCCATCTCTGCAATGCATACTTTAGTCTACGAATAGACATAAAAAACTTGCACACTTTCCGCCGCTCCCACCGACTACGATAACCCTCTGGCAGAGTCATATACAAGTGCACTTCCAAATTCCTATTTGGAAAGACGTTATAGTCATCCACCTGCCAGATATCACAGTCATGAATAGCAACAGTAGCAAGTCATATCCGTACGAACTTTAGCGCAGACACTGGAGTCAAAGTCTCATCACAATCCACAACGAGTATTTGATGAGAATATTTACAATAAGTCTAGCCTTATTAGGTTAATACCTTTTCACCTGCATAGATCTCGAAAGTTCTACTTGGTCCTAATGGATTTTACCCCTTCAGGAGCACCCAGCAAAGTCCAAACTCCAATATTTATTGAAGTACGTGGAGTCCAACTTGGATATAAAGTATCTGGTCACCTGAAAGTTACCACTTTCTATGACCTGCAGATAACTAGTAGGGCCATCATAACCATGATGCTGACCTCCCTGTCACCGTCTACGAGACAACCGAAGTGTCTCCCAGGTGGCTGAGGTCACATACTAAAATCTGCAGAGTAGCTAATAGTTTATCAAGTCCAATTGAATGCTTAGGTTCTACTAAATTTTTGGTAACCGTTTGTGGTTCTGGAATCGCTTCCAATTCTACCATACTCTTACTAGTTTCTTTTGCAAAAAGGATTCTTTTTATAAAAAGGCGGCGAGTCAAGAACAATATAAATATTGATCTTGAAAATGGTAGAAACAAAACCCTAGTGAATGCTTAGGATAATCCACAAACAGCCATTACCGAAGCATGCCTTGAGTTTGCCCGAATTCTGCTTTTAAACCGGAACAGGATAACTTCATATCTTAATAACATCAAGATATGCAACCAATATATATCCATATAGAATCAATGGCACTAATTTAGATGGAACCATGCAACTGTTTCCGGTGCATATCACAAATGGAAATACGCCAACACAACATTACTCATCAAGGAGCGAACTCGCGGATGAGTAACCTGTGAAAGAATTAAGTTTTCAATATTACTATGATAAAATACCTAGCATAACTATCTACATCTCGATCATTTCGAAGAATCCTGATAGTTCCAACATATGGTTCTCTACTTTATTCTTATACATATAAACTTCTCAAAATGTTTGCACCTTGCATTACAACGAATGCGTGTCTAAAACCAGAGAACTCATAGGTAAACCTGAATAAAGTAAGAGTACCAACCCTTGTCCCGAAGGACACTGAACAACATACATTTTCATGTATAAGCCCTAAGAGTTCAATAACTCGAACTCTGTGTGTTGTAGATTGAAAACTGTATTTTGTTTAAGAATGTCTTGCACCGTTATTCAATGCACCTTACCTTGTCCTCAACTGATAAAGGTAAATGTTTGGAACATAATTTTCAAAATTTATATCTCACTTTATAAAAGAAAGATACAGATACTTCATTTTAAAAATTGGTGTATAACAACAGTTATTCGAAACCAAATATTTGCCGTTAGGCAATCCAGGTGATTTAATTCAATATCACCAATTGCAACGAATTCTAATATTGAGAATCAAATCGCCCATTTCCTAATATTCTACTCTTACTCAGTATCTGTAACGCCGTACGGATGTGAGATCCAAATCCGGTAAATACATTCCCTGGAGTCGGAATTAATTAGGAAAACTATTCTCGGTAACAATTATACAGAAATTATGAAACATAAATGTTTCAAGAGGGTGACCGGGTATTCCTAGTAATGCCTTTTCACTATCTAGATTCATGACAATAGTCGCAATTTCCTTTTCCCTCGGTTCAATCCTTTTATATGTCTCTACATCTTACCTTCCGTACACCGCACTTAAGCTAATTGGTTTTCTTCCTTCCCTACCTTTTGGCACCAGCCTAAGATTTGGGAAAAGACTATCCAATAAGCATAATAAGTGTACTCTCCGAATACAAAGATCTCTCGCAACCTGAGAGAAGGTAAAAAGAAGAGACAATCGAATAATATAATCTAAATTCTCCAGAACCAGTGGTTATCATCGACTAAAATAATTTGTTCGAGTTCGTATGTAACTATATGATGGCCGTTCCAAGAAATATGGATTATCGTAGTGATACGGAGTGTTCTGAAGAAATGCAAAGGGAAAGTAGGAGTAGCAGGGATATTTGCGACTTTATCGTGAATCATGACAATCTAAAGCCAACATGTGTAAAAAGGTTCGGTTAACTTGGTTCATGAGTTTCAGTTTATGGTAAGTCATGGGTCGCTGTACCAGAGAGAGAGAGAGAAAACAAACACTCAGCGTGCACTCTATCAAGATTAGATTGATTATCACTTTATCTAATCAGGATGACTCCCACTGTTTCCTCGAATTCTCCTTCAAATCCTAAAAGGATAACTAGTCGGGATTATATACACCTTACAAATTTGCTAACCGCTCAGCCAGGTCGGTGTTGGTACTCCGAGAGAGGTCCCCCGTACTTTCGCACGGACCTAATTAATAATCCCATTTATGCAGAGGTGTAACCTCGTTAACACTTTCTAGACACCTAATAGGTTAGCTAATTGTGAAGTGATAATCTCTCGAGGAGTGATACCTACTCATCAGTGGGAATCGTGACCCAACTATCATCGAGTGATAATATTGACGGAAGCCGACCAAAATTACCACACTACAGAAGTTATGTGCAAACTCGGCAATTTTTCCTTATATTTGAAACTCTTGATATGGTTTTTGCCCCCAAGAACTTGTGACCTTGATGAAGGTCAAAACATCATAAGTCACAAGTCAAATTCAACCCATCATTATCCTGATTAATCTAGATCCATTTGTACAAGTCCTTGGTCAAAACAGTTGTACGCCTGTCCTAGCTTAATGCATCTACCTATGCAATAGACAAGTATCCCTTAGCTACCAAACACTATACCTTGGCGAAGTTTAAAACACATAGCATGAATACTAGTTGACACTCATATGAAACGACGGTGGGCTACAGCTCATTTTGGCGAAAAACCGTTAACGTAATGAACTTGATATCGTTGAAGGAACTTGAGTGGCTTTGAAATAGAGTGGTTTAGGCTCTGCATTTTAAAACTAATAACATAAACTTTTGTTTAAGAGCAAACTCCCAGTGAAGGGATCAAGGCTCTTCGGATATTCCTAACCAAATACCTTTATACAAAGCAAAAGAATACGACGATTATTTTTGAAGAAAACCGAGTAGTTTTAAAAATTGGTTCCGACAACATCAAATATGTTTGTTTTCCTTGCATTAAAAATATAATGCAGTCCTATCAAATATAGTTTCTAAGCTACACCAGAAACAACCAAAATAGCATGCTTTTATATGCCATCCGCATTCGCCACGGGGTCTCGGGCTTCACCGTAAGGTTACTTAACTTACGGCAAGGCGGAGACAGGGCTAGCGCGGATGCAAAACATATAGAAGTATCTACTAAATATAATATATATATATATATATATATATATATCAATATCGCAGGCAGATAATAGTCATCATAGGCAGATAATAATCATCATAGACATGCGAACAACAATATAGAATATCTGATAAATTAGGAGCCCCGCATTTCATTTGAGCCGCAAATGAGACACGAAGTTCCCAGGTCATGTGGATAGCCCGTACAAAGTCGATCCTAGACCCCTACGAATGCGGTAAGCCAACTGCCAATTCTAGAAACTGGGTAACACATCCTCAATCAAATGAGTAGGTCACCCGTCGCTTTCTAGAATCCGGTAAATTGTGCACCCCTCCGCGGGTCAATCCTATAAGCCCAACAAGTGCGGCGAGCAACCCACCAATTCTAGAGTAAGACGGCCCGGTCTCAACTCTATGAGATGGCCACCTGCTGCACTCTAGAACCCGGCTACTTGAGCACTTCTCCTGGGTTAATCCTAGTATAGAAATGAAATATAACAACGGTGGCATCGACCGCATCCTAGTCGAACCCTAATAAAAGAATATACATAATATGAAAACGGCGGCCACATGTTGGATTTCGTCCCGAACAAATAAATACAACAAAATAAATCAGAACTGTACAAGCAATGCATAAGGGGCTTTCCGACACGACAATCCGACTAAACCATAAAACTAGATATATATAACCATAGAAATAAGCAACTGAAGCAAGTGTGCATTCCCGTATAATTGAATGTATAGCAATTAGACGATATTCAACAATACACATACAAACTACGGATTAATAAACAATGCTAAAATTTCGATCGAAAGCTTTTCCTGTGATTGCCTAAATTAAAAAAATCAAAAAACAAAATCTGGGAAAAATCAAACAAGTCTAAAATTCTTAATTCCACGTATCCAAGCAACTAAAGAAAAATGGGGCCAAACAAAAAATAAAAAACTGCCAGTGTCGGGGAAAATCAAGATTCTAGCGGTTTTTATTGGTTTGTTTGGACTTGTTTGCGTTTTGGGTAATTTTAACATCACGAGGAGAATTTTTCACTTGTTTAAAAAAATTTTAAACGAATTTGAAAATCCTAATAGTAACTTGGATTTGTGGAATTAGTTACGGAAAAATTTCGGTTTTGAAACTATTGCATTTTCTAAACTAGTTCTAGTGCTTGGGTCTCAGATACCACTGTAAGTCCCTAGTGCCCTCGCCGCGGAGGCCGCGGCTGGTGCGGAAGCGGAAAACAAAAAATTACGAGGGGGCAACTAGAGACTATAACCTAACAATCTTTCCAAACACAATAACTAGCAAATCAAGCATGCAAAGGTTAAGGTTACTACCTTTGACACGTGTCCACACAATCGTGGAAGACCCCTCCAAGCTTCGTGTATGGCGTCCGGATCGAGCTTGAAAGACGACCGCCCTTATCGAAGATGATCCATCCGAGGAAACCGATCCAAGGTTCGGCTTCACCTAGTGAAGCTACCGACGCTCCAAGCTCGCTAAGAATGGAGAGTGGGGATATAGGAATATTTCACTATCTTTTTCTCTTTATTTTCTAAGCACTAGAGAGCTAGCGAGAAGAAGGAGGATGAGGTGAAGAAGAAGAAGAATCCAAGAAAATGGCTAAGTGTTTTTTGTAGAAAGAAAAATCCAAGTAGAATGAATGGCTCATTTTTCATTTAGCAACCATGAAAAAAAAATAACCACAAATGATTTTGCAATATTTAAAACCAAGCCATACCTCTCTACCATACTTCTTTATACCTCATCCTCCATCTCAATTTTGATTTTCTTTGAAAGAAAAATCAAGAATTGAAGTGTCCATCTTCTAGAACCAATTCCGTATAAATACGGAATACAACCCGGTATACGTATCGAAATATATATACATGTATCCGTATAAAAATACGAATAGCCAAGAGAGAGAAAATGAATAGTGAACAATAATACTAGAATACATATATTAAAAATATATATAAATTATTAAATCAAAACCTGATTTAATAATCCGGCCTAATCCTAAGCCGCTAGTATTATCAACCATCCGATTAAAGTCCGTGTAGCCTGTACACGTATTTAATCGGACCCCCTGTATGTACCAACATACGTTATCTACATTATATCGCCTGAACTGGGAAAACCCTCTGTGTGGGACTCTGAAGACTCGACAATACGCTGGCAGTGATTTACTGGATAAATCCAAAAATCACAAGCATGTCAGCGGCACTAGCTGTACGTAATGGCTACCCAGATATATGCTAAAAGGGAGGTCGATAATCAAGTCCGTCCATACCATACTGAGCCTGAATATGGCGATCTTTGTACAGTCCGGTCTCTTCGTCTAAGAGTATCGCATACTGGGTCTAGGGGGTGGAAACGTCATACCCCTAATAACCCGATAAGTTATGTCGGAATCAAGCTCATCATCAACCGAGAAACTACTGAATTCATATCAGTAAATCTCATCCACCGTGGCCACAGATTTAGGGTGATAGCCGACTGAACACAGTGTGGCATCGACTCTTAATACCAGGAAAGACGAATCCCGGACAATTGCTCACTGCCTCTATGTGGCTCGGGACTGTACCCAACTAAAACTTGTTTGCACGACTCCTTTAAGCCGTGGTAGGGTAGTAATCAAAATATAGTAGGAACTCATACAAGACAGATGACAATCTCAGGCCAAAAAACCAACCTGTACTCCTGCCACTCAAGAACTTCCATCTGATGATAGATATAATACTATCTAGAAGTTCTCGGCGAGTCCGTCCAGTGTACTTACCTCCAGTAAGCACATGTATACTATCTTAGGTGACATAACATTAATGGCTTATGAGACCGGTCATCGCCCCTCGTCAGGGTCTCGAAACGTATACACTAGTCTACTCCGGAATATCGATACCCAGTCTCGATACTCGCATGACTGGGGACATATAAGGATGTACTTATGGACTACCCAGCTCTTATGTATATGATCGCCATCATAATGCTGGTAGTCAAGCAAGAATCCTACGTGCTTCATTATTATATATTAGCGACACGTAATAACAAGTAAAACATATACACATCAATGATAAAGACAAACCAGATAGTATACTATCATCTCGAGTAAGATTGTTCTATCTGTATAGGTCCTCCTTCAATTATTATAATCGCGTGCCTGTAATTACAATAATTGCCTTGAAGGCTCTATATCCAACAAGTTCTATGGATGCTTTCTTTGATGACTCATTTTGGATGGCTCATTTTTGAGTTTTGTTTTTATTCTCATCTAAAAATCTCATCTTCTCATTCTCATCACTTGATCCTCCATGACCATCTCTCTTGATTTTTTTCAAGTGAGAAAATAGAAAAAGAAAAGAGAAAAATTAAGCAAGCTAATTATTCTACATCTCCTACTAATCATTTTTAGCAAGTTTAATTAGTGGATTGCTTCATTTTGATGAGATCAATTTAAAGCTATAGCTTGTGTTAGAGTTATTTCAAGGTGGATTATCTTTAGCATGGAGATCATCGAGCAAGCTTATTCCGGGATTTGTAAAGACTAACCGAAGTCTAAAGAGAGATGGCTAACACGCTATAAAGGTTGTAGTCTCTTTAAACTTGTAGAATTAGCTCACTAGTTTTGTTGCATGTTTTAGTTGCTGTTAATGATCCTATATTGGCTTGTAGCTGCTCTCTAAATTTTTAAAATTATCGCTTCTGCCATGTCATAAACCCTATTGTAGAGAGCATAGCAAACATACAGTGGCAATGACTACAACGTGTTTTCGTGGCGAGATAAATCCCTAAATCAATTTTACGATTAACATTAAAAACTGTTTTTTGTGTACTTTAAAAACCATTTATTTTTAGTGTTTTTTGTCACCCCTGGGATTAATTGAAGGGTTCAATATGAAGTTAGAGGTGTTACGGAAGTTAGGGAGAGGCCACCCCCACCCGGGAGCACCAATTGGAGCTCTCGGGGGAGGGTGAACACCCGAGAGCACCATTATGGTGTTCCCAGGTTAACCATGACCCGAGCCCAATTTTTGGTGGGTTCGGGCCAGGGTACCACCCGAGCCTTCGAAATGTCTATTTAATTTTTCCCCGGGGATTCACAAAAAAATTGGGCATGTTTCGGGTTTGTTTCGACTCGTTTCGGCGCTAAAAAGTGTTGATTTTTCTGTCGAGGTGAATAGTGTTTTTCTAGTGTTGAAAATTAACGTTTCGGCTTCGATGTTTTTGGGATTCATTGGCTATTTGCGATGAGTTGAATAAATTAAAATGTTTAATAGATATTACTCATCGGCGTATGCGATATGCGGTGCTTAACGTCGTCGATTTGATACGATCAATTAGATGGGGTTGCACATGTTGGATATGGATGCCCTAAAGGCCTGTATTGATAGGATGCTAAAGATATGTATGTACATGACAATCTTGCTCAGCTGTATATAGTTATATAGTATATTATTTGAGTTGTTTTTGTCTTAATATGTGTATTTCTTTCTTTTGTTGCTTTATATTGTTTACACCTATTGATAAAAACTCGATACAGTAGTATACTATTATGGTTTGACTTTATCTTAAAATGTGCATATCTTATACTCGATATCATATATGACTGATACATGTTGATAAAGCCCATAGGATTTTGCTTGACTACTAGTGTTATGATGGAGATCATACTTGTAGGAGCTGCAGAGTCCATAAGCACATCCTTAAAGGTCCCAAGTCGCAGGAGTATCGAGACCGGGCATCGATATTTCAGAGTAGACTTGTGTATATGTTTCTAGACTCGACGAGGGGCGGTGGTTGGTCCCACAGCTATTGGTGTGATCACCTAAGATTGTATACAGGTGCTCCCTGGGGATGAGTACACTGGACGGACTTGCAGAGAATCTCTAGATGGTATTATACCTATCGTCAGATAGCGGTTGTCAAGTGACATGAGTATAGGTTAGTTTTCGGACCTGAGATCATCATTTTTCTCGTGTGAGTTCCCATTGTGCTTTGATCGCTACCCTACCACGGCTCTACTGAGTGGTGCAAAAAGGTTTTGGTTGGGTACAATCCTAAGCCATATGGAGGCAGTGAGTGATTGTCAGGGATTCGTCTCTCCCGGTATTGGGAGTCGATATCGCACTGTGTCCGGTTGGCCAGAACCATAAGACCTTGGCCAAGGCAGTTGAGATTTACTGATGGTTAGATCAGTAGTTTCTCGGATCGGTCCTGAGCCAAGTCGACATAACTTATCAGGTCAGAAGGGGTCTGACGTTTATCACCCCTTAGACCCGGTATGTGATGTAAGTGCACGGCGGCGCCCCGGCCGTCAATCCGACGGCCAAATACGGAAACGGTGATAAACTTTAATTTTGCGAACTTTGCAAACCGGCACCACCGCGCACTAAACACCCGGATCGTACCATTAAACTAGTTCTAGCTAACTACAAGATGGGAAGAGAAATACCGAGTGATCCGAGTCCTCCGGTCTTCTTGTCATCGTCCCGATCTCCCGCGGAAACTCTGGTCGTCGCCTCCTCGCCGGAAGGGCACCACATCGCCTGCATCTTTTACGGGCTCCCACCTCAAAATCGAGGCAACTCGGGCACGAAGCTGGCAAGTCGACGTGCCCAAGATTTGCTGTAGAATGTGTAGTGCTTTGTCTCTTTGGGGTTATGTTGCCTTGATGGAGGAATCAACAAGATATGAACATGGGGATTTTTGTAGCAATGAAAAATGAGATGGATGATATATTTCCCACACCAAATGAAACTCTTTCATTTTTCCTTCCCCTCCAAATTTGTGGCCGGCCACTTCTAGTTTGGAAATGGTGGAGGGAATGGAATTTATGCATGAAGGGAGGTGATGGTAGGATAAAGTAAGGAGGTGTCCATATACAAACATCATCATAACAAAACCCATACCCAAATCAAATCCATTCACTTCACAATAAATGCAAGAATGGTGCAAAAGAAAAGATGCTCTCATAATAAACCCTTTTGCAATAAACCCCTCCACAAAAGTTATTTGCACAATTGCAAATAACCCCCTCCATCGGAAAAGTCCGGCCGGGAAAGAACAAAGGAAAACAGGCCGGAACGGAATGCAAACTGGCAACTCCAGAAAACTGGTTCCGTAATAAATTACAGGAAAACCCCGATACTGTGCATACACACCCGCATCCGTATTCCGTCCGGATACAAAAGCAAAGAGACAAAATCTACACTGTACTAAACTAGGATCCGGCTTAAACCAAAGCCGGCTAGTAATGTTCGTCCGATCCTGATCCGTGCAATACCGCACGTATCTGATCGAACCCTGCCATATAACTATACGGCCTCCAGTACAAACTGTCCGATCCTGATCCGTGCAATACCGCACGTATCTGATCGGACCCTGCCATATCTCCATACGGCCTCTACAGCGTTTCGCCCGAAAACTGAGTAACTGAAAGTGTGGTGGACTCTAAAGACTCGTCAATACTATGGCTGTGGATTTAACCACTAGCACGTCAGAGGTATAAGCCAATACGTAACGGGCCACCAGCTATTGACCAAAAGGGACGTCGATGAGCGAACTCATCCTGACACCCTACTGAGCCTGTCAGTGACAATATCCGTACAGTCCGGTCCGTTCGTCTATGAGCATCGCATGTCGGGCCTAGGGGGTGGGTAAAAGTCAGACCCCCAAAAGCGGTACAAGTCGTGTCGGAGTGTAGCCCAGAACACCCTGAGATACTACTGGAATACCTACCAGTAAATCTCCTGCCTTGGCCAAGGACTTCGTGTAATGGCTCTCCTAGACACAGCGCGACCTCACCCCCAATACCGGGAGAGATGAACCCCCGAAGATCCGCTCACTGCCTCCATGTGGCTCGGGACTGTACCCAACTAAAACCTGTTTGCACGACTCCTTTGAGCCGTGGTAGGGTAGTAATCAAAGCACAGTGGGAACTCACACGAGACAAATGACGATCCTCAGGTCGATGAACTAACCTGTACACATGTCACCTGGGAACTGCTATCTGACGTCAGGTATAAGACCAACTAGCATGTTCCCGGCGAGTCCTGTCCGGTGTACTCATAACCCAATGAGCACCTGTATACATCTTAGGTGAACCAACTGACACCAGTGGCCTGTGAGACCGGCCACCGCCCCTCGTCGGGGTCTCGACTGTATACACTAGTCTACTCTGGAGTATCGATGCCCTGTCTCGAAAACTCCCACGACTAGGGACCTTTTAAGGATGTGCTTATAGACTCCAGCTCTCACTTATATGATCGCCCTCATACTGCCGGCAGTCAAGCAAGAATCCTAGGGGCTCTATCAACGTGCAATAGCGACCTGTCAGGTCACCTAAAGCAGTACACGATGATAAAGGTAAACCAGATAGCATACTATCATCTCGAGTAAGACTGTCCTACCGGGATAGGTCCTCCCTCAATCATTGCAATCACGTGCCTGTGATCCAATAATCGACTCTGAGGGCACTATCTCCAACAATCTCCCACTTGCACTCAAGGCTAATTATTGCGATGTCGTATACTCACAGCCCGTGTGATACCGAACACCCAACTCCTCTACTAGTCAGTCTCACAAAGCCTGTTTGCGAAACTCTTGCGATCGAGGAATAGCCTCAGTGAGTGGATCCGCCTGGATGTTTCTTTCTATGTCCCTCTATATCTCAAGTTCGTGGAGAAAGCCATCTCCCGAAAAGAGCAATACCTGTCTTAGAGTGTCTGGATGTCTGATGGGACCGAGCTCATAAATGAACTTCAAATCCAAACTTCTTAGACTGTATCGTCAACTGAACTTAATCAGTATCCTGCGCCATGCCACCCTCAGTATTTCCTTGGACCACCTGTCCAAAAATGCTGCCCCTCGTCAGAAGGAAAACTATAACTCTGACAACCTCCTTGTCGTCCATGTCACCTTGGAAGCCTGGAATGATAACTGTCTCCCAAAGGAGGCAGCCATTATCATATCCCTAGAACATTCACTTATGTTCTAAAACTGCTTCCGACTGTTCCTCCAGGATTGGATCAATATCAACTTATTGCATCTAGTGCAAGAACAACATCTGGTGTGGTACTTGACATCTCATGATTGACTCAATTGCCTAAGCAAGTGATTTGCCAATCATGCACATCCCTCTCTACTTTAGTCTATAAGACACCTTTAGAGAGGGTGACTCCATTACCTGCAGGTACACTACCATGCCAGGAGTCGTCCATTCTAAATACTCTTAGAATGCTGTCAAAGTACCCTGATTGGGAAACCACCCAAATCTAGATCTAAAACCATAGATCTAGTAACCAGTATGTCTGATATAATGTCCAAGTCCTATGTGGAGAAAACACTGTGTGACGACCAAAGTATAACCGATCGTTGTATAGGAATATCACTTCCTATTACCTTCTCAACAGATCCATCCCCTATTCTGATGACGTCAAACCTATGACTGTCACATCAGAAACAGATGATCTAACTCCGCTATATCTGCTTTAGTCTATAAATAGACATAAGCCTGATGTGCACCAATGCTTCCGCTGCTCCCACTGACTACGACAACCCTCTGGCAGAGTCATATAGATGTGCACTTCTAAAGCTAGTTTAGAACGACGCTATACTCATCCTCCTGCCGGGTCTCGCAGCCTGGAACAACAACAATGGCAAGTGTGGGTAAACAAGAACTTCCTTGTCACCGTCCTTGAGGCTACCGGAGTACCTCTCGGGTGCCTGAAGTTACCCATCTTATCTGCGGAGTGGCCAATGGAATGTCAAATTAGATTGAATCTTTAGGTTCCTTATCAAATCTTCAGTAATCGTTTACGGTTCTGGAATCGCTTCCAGTTCTACCATACTCCCACTACTGTTTTTGAAAAAATTCATTTTTAATAAAACTGTGGCGAGTCCAGAACAATATTTCTATTGATCTGCCAGATGGTAGAAAATCAACCCTCGTCATAGCCTGGGTCAACCCACAAACAGCCATTACAGAAACGTGCCTTGAGTTATCCAGAGTCTGGTTTTAATCATAAGCCGGACAACTCCCCGTACCTTAACAATGTTAAGATATGAACTGTACTATATCCAATATAGAACCAGAGGCACTGATTTAATTGAACTAGATTCAAATCTTGCAGCTATCTCTAGTGCATGTCAACTAAATGGAGAGAGGCCGATCAGCGTTACTCAACTTAGGAATACTTCCAATTATGAGTAACCTGTAAGAGAAGCAATTTCTCTTTATCATTACTATCAACTGAATACCATACACAAGTATCTACATCTTCGATCACTTTGAAGAATCCCGATACTTGCTACACCTGGTTCTCTACTCTATTCAAATACCTATAACTCCTCAAAACTTAGACCCTGTGTTTCTACGAAACACATGTCTAAGAACTAGAGAAGTTAAAAGTAAACAGAATATAGTATGAGGACCAACCCCTCTGTCCTAATTGACACTGGACAACATACAATACTCTGTATAAGTCCGCTGAGTCTAACAACTCTTTCACTGTGTGTCGTAGGTTGAAAACTGTACTTATGGTTAAGAAGAATTACACCGCTGTTTAATGCTCCTTACCTAACCATCCACTGATATAGGTAAATGTCATCGACATAATATCAAAAGGTATATCTCACTCTATGAAAATAGACGTACAGATATATCAATTTGAAATTGGTGCACAACAGCGGATATTCAAAACCAAATATTTGCCGACCGGCAAACAGCCCAGGTGATCTCCTCAAATATCACCGATTACAACGAATCCCGATATAATGAGGATGATCACCCAATTCCCAATAACTTACTCCCACTCATCATCTGTAAAACCATACAGATGTGAGAATCAAACCTGGTAAATACATACCCTGGAGCAAGTGTCTAATCAGGAAATCAGTTTTCTCTTAACAGTACACAGTTGAACTGAAATATTGAAATGTTTCGATGGGGTATCCTGGTATTCCTAGTAATGCCTCTACCATTATCCAGATTCACAACTATAACCGTATAATTCTTTGCCACCTCTCCAAATCCCTTTATATGTCTTTAGTCATTACCTTCTGCACACCCCTTTAGGCCAATTGGTTTTCTTCCTTCCCTACCGTTCGGCACCAGCCTATGGTTTGGAAGAAGACTATCCAATAAGCATAATGGGTGTACTGTCCTAACCCTAGGAACACTCGCAATGCGAGAGAAGGTGAAGATAAAAGACAACCGAATAAACCTTATTCCTATTTCTCCTGGACCAGAATCCATCCCCGAACTGGAACAAGTTCCTTTCGAGTTCGTATATAACCATACGATGGAGTATCCAATAAACTGTGGATCTTCGTAGTGATACGGAGTGTCCTGGAGAAATACAAAGGTGATTTAGGATTGGCGAAGAAAAACTTGGTTTGGTCGTGAATATCAGTCGCAATTTACTTTGCCCTCTTACTAATCCCTTGCTTTGTCTTAATCTTAATACCTTCTGCACACCGTTTAGGCTAATTGGTTTTCTTCATTCCCTACCGGTTGGCACCAGCCTATGGTTTGGAAGAAGACTATCCAATTTACGTAATAGATGTACTATCTCCTATACTAAGGAGTACTCGTAACTTGAGAGGAGGCAAAAAGGAAAAGACAACTGAATAAATCTTATCCGTTTTCTCCAGAACCGGAAACCATCCTCGAATTCCTTCGAGTTCGTATCTAACCATACGATGGCTTTGTCCAATGGAAGTGGACGTTCGTAGTAATACGGGGTGTCCTGGAGAAAAGGGTAAAAGTAGGAGTGGCAATGAGGTCTGCAACTCTGACAATCCAAAAGCCAGTGTAAAGAAGGTTCGGTTAACTTGGTCACTGAGTCATAGTCTTGGGTCGGGTCAATGGTCGCTGCCAAAGAGAGAGAGAAAAGAAACACTCAGCGTGCACTCTAACCAAGATCAGAATGGTTACCAATTTATCTAATCTGAAAACCTCCCACTGTACCTCAAATTCTCCTCCAAACCTGAAAGAAGAATTAGTCGGGGTCACCCGAGGAGTAAACCAACTCATCAGTGGGAATCGGGATCCAACTATCATCGCATGATAACGTGACGGAATCCGCTCACGGTATCACACTCCAGAAGGTATGCGCATATCTGGCAAGTTTCAGTTCTTTTGAAACTCCCGATGTGATTTTTACCCCATGCTCTTATGACCTTGACTTTTGCCAACATATCATAAGTCACATGTCAAGTTCAACCCGTCATTCTCCAGGTTAATTTGAGCCCACCCGTACATACCCTTGACTTGGGCCAAAATGGTTGTACGACTGCCCCAAACCAACACATCTATCTATGCTGCATATGAATACCCAATAGCTACCAATCACTGTGCCTTGACTTTGGCCAACATACACAGCTTGAATACTATTGACTACCCATATGAAACGACGGAGGGCTACGAATGGTTTCTGGCGAAAACCTTTAACGTAATGAACTTGATATCGTTGAAGGAACGGATAGCTTTTTAGAAAAATATAGTGACGAAAACCTTTACTAAAGAGGTCACTCCCGGTGAAGGGATCTCGGCTCTTTCCCCGTAGAATGGGGTGCAGGACATTCATAACCGAATATCACTGTGCAAAGCAAAAGTAATCGGCTATAGTGAAGTTAATGCCCTGACGCAAACTTCTGTCCAAGGGGTCACTCCCGGTGAAGGGATCTCGGCCCTTGCCTCGTCGACTGAGGAGCAGGATATTCCAAATGAATACCACGATGCAAAACAAAAGTGAACGTCCTTGCAATAACAGCTTTTTGAAAAGTGTTCCAACAACATCAGAATAGGTTTGTTTTAACTTGCATTGATCCGAATCAACGCAGTCCCATCAATAGATCACACCACAAAGAACAAAAATATACTGACGTACGTATATGCCATCTGCATTCGCCACTGGGTCCCGTCATCACCCGTTAGGTTAGCTAACTAACGGCAGAGCGGGGACTGGACTAGCGCGGATGAAAAACATATACAACATCTACTAATATATAAACCAATATATAGTATTTCGCTTAAGGCGTGAATAAAAATGCAACATCACAGAAATGTACAGCATCACAGAACAATACAGATATCTGGGATCCCCGGGTTTCACAGAGCCACTACTGAAACCCGACGTTCCCCTGGTCGTGTGGATAGCCTGTGCAATGAAATCCTAGACCCCTACGGGCGCGGCAAGTCACCCGCCAAAACCTGAAGCGAGGCAGCCCCCTTCAGCACCGTGAATGGACCACCCAGCACTTCATGGAATCCGGTAACTTGGGCACCCTTCCTGGGTCAACCTGTACCCCCTACGAGTGCGGCGAATAGCCCGCCAATTCCAGACTGAAGCCCCCTCCGTCTCAATGCCCTGAGATGCGGGCTTGTTGCCTTCTAGAACCCGGCTATCCGTGCACCCCTCCGCGGGGTAACCCTAGTACAGAAAGTAAAATATACATACAACGGGTACATCGACCGCAACCAGGTCGTGCCCCAAAAGAATAATACAAACAGGCAGTGACGGCAGTCCACATGTCGGACGCTCGCCCCGCAATATCAAATGTACATAATACAACAAAACTGTACTAGCATTGCATCCAGGCTATCCCCACGACCGATCCGCAACATCACAGCAAAAACACAGAACATCAATGTGAAAATCACGTTCGCAAATCCGTCTAGCCGGGCTATAGCAGTTAGACCGGATTTACCGATCGAGTGACATTCACGGTCGCAGATATAATGTAAATACTGTGAAATAATGTGTTTAAAATATCCGATCAATCAAATTCTAACAAGTGGGCCCCCAAGCAATACTGCAGCACTCACAGAAAATCTGGGCCCAATATTAATATCCCAAAACCCCCAAAATAAGCCCACAAGGCCACTGGAAAATTTGGACATAGTGAAGACACAAATGTGCGGCGGAACCGCGGCCCAAGGGGGGTTTGGCCGCAGTTCCGCGCTTGAGGTGTCGACTGACTGCGTCGAATTTTTACAGAAGTCTTAGAATTTCTTGCACAGTACTTTTATACAACCTGAAAAATTTTTGGAGACCAAAAAATTTCAACAGAAAACTGTCGTGAGCTAAAATTGGATTTTTGGAATTTTGATCGATCGGAACTGAAAAACACATCAAACGAAGCTAGACGAAGTTAATGGCGAGGCTCTGATACCACTGTAAGTGCACGGCGGTGCCCCGGCCGTCAATCCGACGGCCAAATGCGGAAACGGTGATAAACTTTAATTTTGCGAACTTTGCAAACCGGCACCACCGCGCACTAAACACCCGGATCGTACCATTAAACTAGTTCTAGCTAGCTACAAGATGGGAAGAGATATACCGAGTGATCCGAGTCCTCCGGTCTTCTTGTCATCGTCCCGATCTCCCGCGGAAACTCCGGTCGTCGCCTCCTCGCCGGAAGGGCACCACATCGCCTGCATCTTTTACGGGCTCCCACCTCAAAACCGAGGCAACTCGGGCATGAAGCTGGCAAGTCGACGTGCCCAAGATTTGCTGTAGAATGTGTAGTGCTTTGTCTCTTTGGGGTTATGTTGCCTTGATGGAGGAATCAACAAGATATGAACATGGGGATTTTTGTAGCAATGAAAAATGAGATGGATGATATATTTCCCACACCAAATGAAACTCTCTCATTTTTCCTTCCCCTTCAAATTTGTGGCCGGCCACTTCTAGTTTGGAAATGGTGGAGGGAATGGAATTTATGCATGAGGGGAGGTGATGGTAGGATAAAGTAAGGAGGTGTCCATATACAAACATCATCATAACAAAACCCATACCCAAATCAAATCCATTCACTTCACAATAAATGCAAGAATGGTGCAAAAGAAAAGATGCTCTCATAATAAACCCTTTTGTAATAAACCCCTCCACAAAAGTTATTTGCACAATTGCAAATAACCCCCACCATCGGAAAAGTCCGGCCGGGAAAGAACAAAGGAAAACCGGCCGGAACGGAATGCAAACTGGCAACTCCAGAAAACTGGTCCCATAATAAATTACAGGAAAACCCCGATACTGTGCATACACACCCGCATCCGTATTCCGTCCGGATACAAAAGCAAAGAGACAAAATATACACTGTACTAAACTAGGATCCGTCTTAAACCAAAGCCGGCTAGTAATGTTCGTCCGATCCTGATCCGTGCAATACCGCACGTATCTGATCGAACCCTGCCATATAACTATACGGCCTCGAGTACAAACTGTCCGATCCTGATCCGTGCAATACCGCACGTATCTGATCGGACCCTGCCATATCTCCATACGGCCTCTACAGCGTTTCGCCCGAAAGCTGAGTAACTGAAAGTGTGGTGGACTCTAAAGACTCGTCAATACTATGGCTGTGGATTTAACCACTAGTACGTCAGAGGTATAAGCCAATACGTAACGGGCCACCAGCTATTGACCAAAAGGGACGTCGATGAGCGGACTCATCCTGACACCCTACTGAGCCTGTCAGTGACAATATCCGTACAGTCCGGTCCGTTCGTCTATGAGCATCGCATGTCGGGCCTAGGGGGTGGGTAAAAGTCAGACCCCCAAAAGCGGTACAAGTCGTGTCGGAGTGGAGCCCAGAACACCCTGAGATACTACTGGAATACCTACCAGTAAATCTCCTGCCTTGGCCAAGGACTTCGTGTAATGGCTCTCCTAGACACAGCGCGACCTTACCCCCAATACCGGGAGAGACGAACCCCCGAAGATCCGCTCACTGCCTCCATGTGGCTCGGGACTGTACCCAACTAAAACCTGTTTGCACGACTCCTTTGAGCCGTGGTAGGGTAGTAATCAAAGCACAGTGGGAACTCACACGAGATAAATGACGATCCTCAGGTCGATGAACTAACCTGTACACATGTCACCTGGGAACTGCTATCTGACGTCAGGTATAAGACCAACTAGCATGTTCCCGGCGAGTCCTGTCCGGTGTAGTCATAACCCAATGAGCACCTGTATACATCTTAGGTGAACCAACTGACACCAGTGGCCTGTGAGACCGGCCACCGCCCCTCGTCGGGGTCTCGACTGTATACACTAGTCTACTCTGGAGTATCGATGCCCTGTCTCGAAAACTCCCACGACTAGGGACCTTTTAAGGATGTGCTTATAGACTCCAGCTCTCACTTATATGATCGCCCTCATGCTGCCGGCAGTCAAGCAAGAATCCTAGGGGCTCTATCAACGTGCAATAGCGACCTGTCAGGTCACCTAAAGCAGTACACGATGATAAAGGTAAACCAGATAGCATACTATCATCTCGAGTAAGACTGTCCTACCGGGATAGGTCCTCCCTCAATCATTGCAATCACGTGCCTGTGATCCAATAATCGACTCTGAGGGCACTATCTCCAACATGTGATACTCTTAGACGAAGAGATCGGACTGTACGAAGATTGTCACGGATAGGCTCAGTAGGGGTTCGGATGAGCTTGCTCATCGGCCTTCTTTTCGACAGGTACCTGGGTAGCCGTTACGTATAGGTTGTGCCGCTGACGTGCTTATGGTTAAACCCACCGCCAGCGTACTGTCGAGTCTTTAGAGTCCCACACAGAGGGTTTCTCTGGTTTAGGCGAAACGATGTGGTGGCCGTATGTTTATACATGCAGGGTTCTGATCGAATGATAATACTAGCCGCCTTAGGATTATGCCGGATTATTAAATCAGGCATTGATTTAATAATTTACATATACATATTTCGATATGTATATTCTAGTGTTATCCAGGTTTTCGATCGGACGGTTGATGATACTAGCGGGCTTAGGATTAAGCCGGTTTGTTAAATCAGATATTGATTTAATACTAGTATTATATTAGTAGTATTATTCTGTCTCTTGGGTATTCGTATTTTGGTACGAATACGGGTATGTATGTACGGTAGTGTGTATTCCGTATTTATACGGAAAACAGTTTAGAAGGTGGACACCTCATTTTTGATTTTTCCATTTATTCTTTTAAATGGAAATGAGGTGTAAAGGTAGTGAGGTGAGAATGGTGAGAACCATGCTTCAATAGTGTTGACAAATGAATTGAATATTCATTTGTGCAAACTATTCAAGCATGGTTGTGATTTTATATTGGGAAAATGAGATATACAAAACCATGGTTCATTATTTTTCCACACAAGTTTTTTCTCATTTTTTTCTTCCCTGTCCTCACTAGCTTTTCTTGAGTTCCTCCTCCTTCATCTTCATCTTCCTCCCTACCATCTCATGAGTTGAGAATCAAGGGAGGAAGAGAGATAGAAATACACTAGAAAACTCACTACATCATCTTAATTATCTAGATTAGCAAACTAGGTTGTTGAGTTGCTTCTTTAGTGAAGCTAAGCTTGGATTACAAACTCTCGGATGGATCATCTAGGATCAAGATGGCTATCAAGCAAGATTGATCTAAGAGACCTCAAGGAGCTAAGGAAGATGAGTGAAGACCCAAAGGACACATATCTAACGGTATAACACTCTATCATAATAGCTAGATTCTTTTAGATTGCTAGTTTCGATATTTGGTTAGATTCTAAGGTGTGGTTTCTAGCGCCGGTAATTTTTTAAAAAGTCAATGTTTTTCGTTCCGCAACGGCCGCGGTTGGCAGCCAGGGTACTAGGAATCCCAACAGTACATATATATTATGATATATTGTGATTCTTTTTTTAAATGTGTTGGATTGTCGCGAAATGAATAGCCCTGTGCGTAATTGTGATAAGTGTTATTTGATCAGTCGAAAATATTGCATCTTTTAACGGCAATTTCCCTATCATTTGCACTCATTTAGAAGTGTTCGGTATTTATATTTCACATATTAGCAAATCAGTCGTTAAATATCAGATTGCATGTGTTAGACTCTAAAACCGACATTTCTAAGGAAATTGACTGCATTTCATGGCATTGCATCATCTCTATATTGCGCAACACTTGTCTTGAGAAATTGTGCAGGAAAATCCGGAAGAAAAGCCAAAATTGTCATTTTGCTGATCAAACATTACACCAACTCCAAGTTTTGAGATCTGGTAGCAATCCAAAGGGAGAAATACAATTCAACATATCAAAGAAAGGCCCACAACTCAAGCCCAACAAGCACCAGAAGAACTAAGCCCTGAAGCTTCAAAAGAGCCGCAGAACCGCGGCGGGAACCGGCTTGCGCCGCGGTTCCGCGGCGGTTTGGTCAGATCATCATGCCATTTTCAGTGCGTTATTCTTATCTCAGTGGCCACAGCTCAGAATGATATGTCAAATTCCAGAATTCTCTCGAAGCTTCTGCCAGATCAGCAAAGATCATTAAGCATGCTAATCCTAATTAAGCTCCTAACTAACCTCTTCTAGAAGCTCCCTCCTAACTAATCACATCTAGATGCTTCTTCTCAACAACCTTTTGGAGGGAAATTCAAGTTTCATCTAACAACCTTTTGGAGGGAAATTCAAATTTCATCTAACAAACTTTTGGAGGGAAATTTAAATTTCATTTAACAAACTTTTGGAGGGAAACTTAAAATTCAAATCCTAGATCTAGGGTTTTGATGGCTATAAATAGGAACCTAGATCTAAGGGTTGAGGTTAATCATTTTTTAGTTCATCAATCATCTTTAGTCTAGTTCAATTCTTCATCTCTCCCTCATCCCCCCATCTACAAGTTGAGTGACACATCTTGTAGCCCCAAATTCTAATTCCACTCCAAATTCAAGATCCCGAGTACCAATCAAGCGAGAAGCCCTTCAACTTTTTAGGAGCGGAGCCGATCTCCAATCGAGCAAGTGATCCAAGCCGATCCGCGACTCACGGAGCCGAGCGAAGCCAAATCAACGATCGAGTTCTTCCTCTTGTAGTTCTTGAGCGAATGTAACGAAATTGTTGATATAAATAAAAGGTGAAATTCTTTAATCTTGCTTTCTATTAATTCTTGCATCATGATTAGATCTCAATTTGTGATTGTGGTTCTTGTTGTGATGTTTGAGTAAAACTCCGCTCGTAAAGGAGTCGAGACGATCAATAGAATGATGATGATTTAGATCTTTTTAAAATTCTTAAATCCTATAACGATTGTAAATTCTAGTGAATCAAATGATTAATGACCTAGTTTCGAGATGATCCTTTCTTGATTGTGTTCACTTGAAACTAGGGAACAACAATTGATCATTTGATTAACTAGAAGCTAGAAATTGAATGAGATTCATCGAAAGGATAAATGATAAGACGAGGAAACCCTAGCTTCTTCACAAGATCCTTAACCTCGATGAATCATCATCGATCTAGTATCAATTCGTTAAAGGATAAGAATATGAAATCATTAGATCTCATCACATCTATAGATCCGATCGATTCCTACGAGCCTCATTTCGATTCTTGATATTTGGTTTGGAAAAATCAACAAACTCTCAATTCTTGATTCTATCTTTTTCTTGTTATTAGATCTAGATTTTCTAATTCTTGAACTTCAAATACAAATCTTGAATTGTTTGTTTTCTTTTCTTTAAAGTTTCGACTCATTTAATTCGAAAGACGAACTATTACACTGTCCCTGTGGACGATCCGCACTCACTTACAATCTACATCCGACACCGTAGTTGATTGCGGTCAAATAATTTTTGGTTGTGATTTCTTTACAATTTCCCAATTACAGAAACAAGAATTCTTTACAATCAAATGGCGCCGTTGCCGGGATAGTGCGCTAATTGTTTGTATTTTGAAATTTGAGTTGAAAAATTTATTCCATTATAATTTTTAGATCTAAACTCGCACAAACCCTAATACGTGTGTTGTGATTTGATTGCGAGGAAATCTGGAATCATTGGAGCTTGGATAAAATTTTTGTGAAAATTCCAGAGAGCTAAGAGAGCCAACATAAGCTCTCTGTGAAAATTTGAAGCAATGATCTTGCTACAGTGCGGCGATTCCGCGGCAAACACCTACAAACTGCGGCGGTTCCGCGCCCCCCTTGCTGAGTCACTACACCAAATTCTCAGGTCAATCTTTCTTATCTCGTTCCTAAATCTGCTCCAAATAACACTTTTCTGCAGGATTCTTTGCAAATAATCGCAGCGCCGCAAAAGCAAAATAAAAATTTGTGCGTGTTTTGATTTGTGGTTGTTTGCATAATTAATACGGAAAATTAAAGGGCACGACTAAATCCAGATTAGGTGGGGAGTTCATTACCCTTCCTAAGCCCCAAAAATCACAAAACTTATATCCGCATTGACCATCATTAACTAAAAAATATCTAAAGATGACTCTAAGGACCGTCGCGCTCACTTAGGACAGAAGAAGGCCGTGGGTAATTCATTGCTTATCCGCGTTTTCTTGTGGTGCCTAGGCAAGTGTGTCGAAGGCTAGTGGTTATTAATTAGGCCCACTACTTACGTAGTGGAGTACCTTCCCACTTAGCTGGCACTTACCTGGCCACAGGGGGACAAAGAGGCAGTGGAGGATTCTATCCTGCGACTTGTCTTTTGGTAGTTAGGAGCGGTCTAGAGCCTGACCTAGGTGACCAATAGAATTAGGGTTTTGCCTGTTGCATTTGTTGTGTTGCATCATTTTTTCAAAAATCCATATATTTTCAAAACAAACACCGCATTCATCATTTCCTCTAATTATACCAACGCTGCCACTTGTACTACAACCATTTAGCACAATGTTAGGCTGGACACAGGATTCCATTTCCCGTCTTGTCCACGTTTCTTTTATCGACCCCAGAGTCGGTAATTCTTCGTCTTCTCCCCCACCACCCACCACAACCGCGATGGATCCAAATCCATCAAACTTTAACACTACTCTGCCACCGCCCGCAGGTGCGCAGAAGCTTCCACGCATTTCTCTCCAAGAGAGATGCTATCCTACACGTGTTACCCTTCCCACCTGTCTTTCTATACCACCTGCTAACGGGGAAAATTTTGAAATCAACCCCCAATTCATCAAACTGTTACCCAAATTTCATGGTCTTGATTCTGAAAACGTATACATGTTTATTTCCAAATTTGAAAACGTATGTGCTTTGATGGGAAATTCACAACTGTCTTTTGATACTCTGCGTTTACGTCTTCTCCCATTCACTTTGTGCGATTTAGCCGAGAAGTGGCTTTACATCACACCCGCACACTCTATTTAAACATGGGACGAATTAGTTGCAGCATTCCTTAAGAAATTTTATCCCAATCACAAGACCGCCCGTGTTCGGAGTGAAATCTCTAAATTTACCTTCCCAATGAACCATTTTGGAAATGCTTTGAACGGTTCAAGGATCTTCTTATCCAATGCCCTCATCACGGAATCCCCAGATGGGATTTGTGTCGAATTATCTATGAGGGTATTGATGTCACTACTAGACAGATGCTTGAAACCATGTGTCATTGCCAATTCCTATCTAAAGATGATGGTGAAGCTTGGAAATACCTAGAAGATTTAGCTCAAAACACATCACAATGGGAAAGTGTTAGACCACCACCACCTAGGGAAGATGTCAATCAGCTCGATGTTTCCGTCACCATGAAAGCCGAAATGGCCGTAATACAAAGGAAACTCGACGCTATAGAAAACAAAATCTCTTCAGCCTCCCTAAACTAATCCACACTTCCCAAAACCGTGTGTGGCTGCTGTTCAAACCCTTCACATTTGACGGAAGAATGTCCTTTGAATATACCGTTTCAAGGTCACACTAATGCTGCACTTCAGCAAAGACCTGAAAACTATCCCTCTTCTTCCTCATATAATCAAGATTGGAGGAATCACCCGAACTTTGCTTGGAACCAATCACAATCTCAAAACACGGTTCCAATCCTAAACAATTTTCAAAGGGTCTCTCCACCACAACAGCAACCACTACTTCAATTGAGTCAGCACCCCTTCCAACCGCAAAATTTTCAAAATCCTGCCAACACTTTTGCACTACATGAAAACTCTTTGCAATTGGCCGGTACTGATAATATCTCTGCACTGGTGCAAACCTTGGTTACTTTCATGAAACAATCCATCCAAGAGTCGGCAAGTTTTCAATCTTCCATCGATAATATGATAAAGATCATTCTCACTCAAAATGAGAATATCAAATCAATGGAAGCACAAATTGAACGAATAACAGCCGAAATAAGTGCTAGAGAAGAAGGGAATCTTCCATCTCAACCCGTACCTGATCCTAGATCTTCACATTACACTAATGTGGACGCTTTTACAACGTTGAGATCTGGAAGAGTGCTAGACAATCATTCGGGTGAACAAATTGATAATGATGAATTGATCATTAACACCCCGGCTTCCATTTCAACTTCCACTTCCACTCACACTTCTATTTCTTACCCTATTTCGTCTAACTTACCTTCTTCTTCCGAGCCTATTCTCCGTGTTCCCAAAGTCTCGAACCCTCCACCCACCTCATCTTTTCCACCCCCACAAACTTCTCCACAAATGTTGGACCCAACACTTATTGATAGAGCTCCATTTCCAAATAGGTTGAGGCCCAAGAAACATGATGCCCAAATGGAGAAGATTGTGGACATGTTTAAGGAAGTTAACATCAACATCCCTCTCATAGATGCTATTCAACAAGTTCCGTCTTATGCAAAAACTCTTAAGAACTTGTGCACTAGGAAGAGGAAGACTCAAGTGCCTAAAAAAATCTTCATGTCGAGTACTGTAGACACGACTTTTCCCCAACAATTACCACGGAAACGTAAGGACCCTGGCTGTCCTACTATTTCCATTTCTATTGGGGAAAAACACATCAACCGTGCTTTACTTGACCTTGGCGCTAGTGTCAACTTGCTTCCTTACTCGGTATACGAGCAACTAGGTATCGGAGTGTTAAAGCCTTCGAACATAACTCTTCAGATGGATGACCGATCAATCACCAAACCTAGGGGTGAACTGGAGGATGTGTTAATAAAAATCGGGGAATTTATATTCCCTGTGGATTTTATTGTACTTGATACACAGCCTGTAGCGAACCCACGGAATCAAATTCCGGTGATTTTAGGTCGCTCCTTTTTGGCCACTTCCAATGCTATCATCAACTGTCGTAATGGTTCTATGACCCTATCTTTCGGGAATAGGTCAATAGAGCTGAACATTTACAAGTTGGGAAGTGTACCCTCCGAACCTACTGCTCAGGTATGTTCTGTCGACTTAATGGATATCGACAGCAGCGAATTTGATGATCCTCCTGATACTGATCTAGACTCTTTTCATATGTTGTTTGACCCGACTATGTATCATACACATACGGACTCTTCCACCGAGATGTCCGGGTCAACAATTAACACCGATTATGAACTTTTTTTAGAGTCTGAAGATCACCCCGCAATTTGTGATGACATTATTCATCGGGGTATTGATGGAACTTTTGAGGAGATCTTCGCTGATGAACTCGCATTTTTGAATGACACGGGTGTTGAGATGAATCCACATCCAATCACTGAAATTGAACCTCCACCCCTTCATATGGACTGTAAAAAGAATGCGAGTAATCCATCACATTCACTGCATCGTCTCTCCAAAATGAGACGCACACACATTCTATTCCACCCCTTACCCTTTCCACACTTCTTCTTTCACCAACCAGAGCACTGCATTGATAAAATTTTTGAATGGTTGGTGTTAACATTTGGTCTTTGTAAAGCTTGGCATCGACCATTGATTTTTGACCCCCTCATATGATTTTCAAAGATTAACATTGCTTAAGTTTGGGGGGGCAATTTTTTCTGGCTCTTGGAATGAAAATTTTTTTACAAAATTTTGAGCCAAAAATAAGTTTGGGGGAGGTTCTTCACTTAAATATTTTGCCCCCACTAATAAATTCCTCGCAAGCTTACAGGTTTTTCAAGATTTAGCAGAAGGCAACAGTGAGGACACTGTTGAAAACAAGTTTGGGGGAGGTTTGTGCTTATTTTCGCATCATTTGCATATCACTTTGCATAAGCACAAAACATTTTTTTTGAAAACTTATAAAAATTTAAAATTTTTCAAAACTATAAAAATATTTTTGTACATAAATAAGATAATAAAAGTTTAGATAGTGAACAATTACATTCATGAGATTAGAAAAATTTAAGAAAACCAAGAAAATTAGAAGTTTTCTTATACGAACTAGTAATAAGTAGTTATGAGCCGTTGTCCCAAGGGTTAGTAAGATGAAAGACGTCACTAATACTGAGGATAAAAATAAGTCTGAAAATAGTTTCTATTCTGGAAGCCAAACATTTTGAACGTTGCTACCCTGCTATTCGCACTTATACACGTCTTGAAACCTGGGATAGTAGAGGATACCTTGAAATGCTCTTGTCTTAAAGCCGATGTATGAAGGAAATAAAAAAAAGAAAAGTGAATAAAAAAATATAAAATGGTGAGAAAAATGGACACTGGTTTTTGTTATCACCGAGGGCAATAAAAATGTATAGCGAGGGTGCCTTTTCACCTAGTGCCCTAAGGCCAACTGGTCTGGGAGTCACTGCTATGCCTTAAGTGGTGCAAGAAGAGGAAAATACACCAAATAAGCAAGCACATCAGTAATCGGTCGGTTAGTACCTCAAGAAGTATTAACGGTCACATGAAAGTGTGTGAGCAATCTCATATAAATATTCATTAATCAAAAAGTACTGAGGCTGATGGGCAAGAGTATGACAGCTTGAATTAAATTCTCCGGGTATAGGGATGTCCTTTACACACACGCAGGGTGATATGATCGATGTTTGGAAGAAAGATAGGAATGAAGAATAAGACGATGTTTTATTGAGGGAGGACGTGATTTCTAATATCTTTTCATGACTATTAAGATAGGGCTCATGACAACCGAAAAGCTAGCTTAGTTGGAAACCCTAATTTTCAAGGCTTTTCTTTTACGATTCTTATCTTTAAATGTAATATTCATGATCTTTCTTTTATTATTGGATTTTGTGCGTGCAATCCGCTGAAAACCCTCAGGAGACAACACTCCTCCTACTAGGGACACCTAGAGGTTTAAAGGCTTGTTGCACGTGCTCAGTGCAATCGTGTTGCCTACGAAAGTGTGCTAGTTAGTTTTTTTATTTTTTTATTTTCTCCTTCTCTTTTTAATAAAACAGTTCGCTCGAGACGATCGAAATTAAGTTTGGGGGAATTTGATCAGTCGAAAATATTGCATCTTTTAACCGGCAATTTCCCTATCATTTGCACTCATTTAGAAGTGTTCGGTATTCATATTTCACATATTAGCAAATCGGTCGTTAAATATCAGATTGCATGTGTTAGATTCTAAAACCGACATTTCTAAGGAAATTGACTGCATTTCATGGCATTGCATCATCTCTATATTGCGCAACACTTGTCTTGAGAAATTGTGCAGGAAAATCCGGAAGAAAAGCCAAAATTGTCATTTTGCTGATCAAACATTACACCAACTCCAAGTTTTGAGAGCTGGTAGCAATCCAAAGGGAGAAATACAAACATATCAAAGAAAGGCCTACAACTCAAGCCCAACAAGCACCAGAAGAACCAAGCCCTGAAGCTTCAAAAGAGCCGCGGAACCGCGGCGGGAACCGGCTTGCGCCGCGGTTCTGCGGCGGTTTGGTCAGATCATCATGCCATTTTCAGTGCGTTATTCTTATCTCAGTGGCCACAGCTCAGAATGATATGTCAAATTCCAGAATTCTCTCGAAGCTTCTGCCAGATCAGCAAAGATCATTAAGCATGCTAATCCTAATTAAGCTCCTAACTAACCTCTTCTAGAAGCTCCCTCCTAACTAATCGCATCTAGAAGCTTCTCCTCAACAACCTTTTGGAGGGAAATTCAAATTTCATCTAACAACCTTTTGGAGGGAAATTCAAATTTCATCTAACAAACTTTTGGAGGGAAACTTAAAATTCAAATCCTAGATCTAGGGTTTTGATGGCTATAAATAGGAACCTAGATCTAAGGGTTGAGGTTGTTCATTTTTTAGTTCATCAATCATCTTTAGTCTAGTTCAATTCTTCATCTCTCCCTCATCCCCCCATCTACAAGTTGAGTGACACATCTTGTAGCCCCAAATTCTAATTCCACTCCAAATTCAAGATCCCGAGTACCAATTCAAGATCCCGAGTACCAATCAAGCGAGAAGCCCTTCAACCTTTTAGGAGCGGAGCCGATCTCCAATCGAGTAAGTGATCCAAGCCGATCCGCGACTCATGGAGCCGAGCGAAGCCAAATCGACGATCGAGTTCTTCCTCTTGTAGTTCTTGAGCGAATGTAACGAAATTGTTGATATAAATAAAAAGTGAAATTCTTTAATCTTGCTTTCTATTAATTCTTACATCATGATTAGATCTCAATTTGTGATTGTGGTTCTTGTTGTGATGTTTGAGTAAAACTCCGCTCGTAAAGGAGTCGAGACGATCAAT
Organism: Agapanthus africanus; assembly: GCA_030015575.1. Classification (NCBI taxonomy): domain Eukaryota; kingdom Viridiplantae; phylum Streptophyta; class Magnoliopsida; order Asparagales; family Amaryllidaceae; genus Agapanthus; species Agapanthus africanus. The sequence goes on from CM057350.1 coordinate 132,365,279, forward strand.
AGAATGATGATGATTTAGATCTTTTTAAAATTCTTAAATCCTATAACGATTGTAAATTCTAATGAATCAAATGATTAATGACCTAGTTTCGAGATGATCCTTTCTTGATTGTGTTCACTTGAAACTAGGGAACAACAATTGATCATTTGATTAACTAGAAGCTAGAAATTGAATGAGATTCATCAAAAGGATAAAGGATAAGACGAGGAAACCCTAGCTTCTTCGCAAGATCCTTAACCTCGATGAATCATCATCAGTCTAGTATCAATTCGTTAAAGGATAAGAATATGAAATCATTAGATCTCATCACATCTATAGATCCGATCGATTCCTACAAGCCTCATTTCGATTCTTGATATTTGGTTTGGAAAAATCAACAAACTCTCAATTCTTGATTCTATCTTTTTCTTGTTATTAGATCTAGATTTTCTAATTCTTGAACTTCAAATACAAATCTTGAATTATTTGTTTTCTTTTCTTTAAAGTTTCGACTCATTTAATTCGAAAGAAGAACTATTACACTGTCCCTGTGGACGATCCGCACTCACTTACAATCTACATCCGACACCGTAGTTGATTGCGGTCAAATAATATTTGGTTGTGATTTCTTTACAATTTCCCAATTACACAAACAAGAATTCTTTACAATCAATATTTCCATTCATGCTTGTAGCCATATTGTATATTCATTTGTTCGGGACGAGCTCCATTTTGTGGTCGCTGTTTCTGCTATATGTATATTCTTTGTTTCAGGACTTAGCAGTTCACATGTGGCCGTAGTCACCAATTGATGTATTATTATTTGTCAGGACACGATCAGGTTGCGATCATTGTCGCCGTTGTATAATACAGGTTATATGTTTACCCCATGGAGAACCGCACGACTGGCCGGGTTCTAGATTACAGCGGGTGGCCATCTCAAGGAGTTGAGATTGGGTCACTTGAGTCTAGGATTGGCGGGTTGCTTGCCGCGCTTGTAGGGGGTATAAGATAGACCCGCGGAGGAGTGCTCAAGTCACCGGATTCAAGAAAGTGTCAGGTGTCCCCCTCATGATGATGATGTTGGGTTGCCTCGTCTCATGAGTTGCCTGGTATCTTGCCGCACTCGTATGATGATGATGTTGGGTTCTAGATTCACGCGACCGGGGAATGTCATGTTTCGTTTGATGGCTCGAACGAAACGCGGGATTCCTAGGTAATCCGATCATTCCATCTCTGTTTTGCTTGTAATGTGATTACCTGCATGTGATGATATTTATCGCTTGCCTGTAATGTTGATTATCTGCCCGCGATGATACATATGATGATATATTAATATATGCGATATATAATGTATATATATAAATGCTATATACATTTTGCACCTGCGCTAGCCTTACCCCTGCCCTGCTGTAAACTAAGTAACCTTACGGTGAATACCCGGGGCCCCGTGGCGAATGCAGATGGCGTATATGTGCATTTTCTTTTCTTTTCGTGTTTTATCTGTAATGGTGTGAGGAGATGCTAGATAATATGAGATTATCTATATGATGGGATTGCATTGATTCGGATTAATGCAAGTTTTAATAAACCTAAAACACATTATAGAAACCAAATATTAGATATTGGTGTTGTTGGATATGTATGCCATAGAGGCCTTTATTGTATAGGATACTAGGGGTATGTATGTACATGACAATCTTGCTCAATATGATAGTATGCTATTTGGTTTGTCTTTATCTTATCATGTGTATACATTTTACTTGTTATTTCATATTTCTTATACATGTTGATAAAGCCCGTAGAGTCCTTGCTTGACTACCAGCGTTGTGATGGTAATCATGTCGATAAGCACATCCTTAAATGTCCCTAGTCGTGAGAGTATCGAGACCGGGCATCGATACTCTAGAGTAGACTAGTGCATACATTTCTAGACCCTGACGAGGGGTGATGGTTGGTCCCACAGCCATTGGTGTGTTTCACCTAAGATTGTATACAGGTGCTCATTGGGGATAAGTACACTGGACGGACTCGCCGTAAACTAGCTAGATGGTATTATACCTATCGTCAGATAGCAGTTCTCTGGTGACATGAGTACAGACAGTCTGTCGATTTGAGATCGTCATTTGTCTCGTGTGAGTTATTGTTAGTGTATATGCCCTAGAGGCCATTATTGTATCATACTGGATTGAATATTACTTAATGGAAGTTTGGGATATTCACAGTTTTATTGACAGTCTTACTAAAAATGGTAGTATGCTACTTGGTTTGAATCTACTTTAATATGTGCATGTGTTTCATTTAACATATCGCTTATACATATTAGTAGAGTCCTTAGGATCTTAGCTTGATTACCAGCGTTGTGATGGCAGTCACACTGGTGGGGGCTGGGTAGTCTACAAGCACATCCTATACAGGTCCCTGGTCATAGGATTATCGAGACGGGGCATCGATACTCCGGAGTAGACTGGTGTATACACTTCTCATCCCAGGTAGGGAGATGGTCTGTCCCACAGCCATCAGTACGTTGTATTGGAGATAATATGTAGGTGCTCGTTGGGTTATGAGTACACCGGATAGGACTCGTCGGGAACTGCAGGTTGGTATTATACCTGTCGTCAGATTGCAGTTCCCAGGTGACATGAGTACAGCTTAGTCCGTCGACTTGACACTGCTACTTTGCCTCGAGTGTGTTCCTACTGTACTTAGATCACTACCCTACCACGGCTCAAAAGAGTTGTGCAAACAGGTAGTAGTTGGGTATAGTCCCGAAGCACTTGGAGGTAGTGGCGGTTAAACAGGATTCGTCTCTCCCGGGATTGGGGGTTGATATCGCGCAGTGTTTGGAGAGCCATTACGCAAAGTCTCTGGCCAGGGCAAGCGAGATTTACTGGTAGGTGCTCCAGTAGTTTCTCAAGGTGTAATGGGCTACACTCCGACACGACTTATACCGCTATTAGGGGTCTGACGTTTACCGCCCCCTAGGCCCGCTATGCGATAGTCCTAGACGAACAGGCCGGACTGTACGGAGATTGTCACATCAGGCTCAGTAGGAGTTCGGATAGGTTTACTCATCAGCCTTCTTATCGACATCTACCTGGGGACCGTTATGTACAGCTAGTACCGCTTGCGGCCTGTGGTTAAACCCACTGCCAGTATAGTGTCGAGTCTTTAGAGTCCCGTACAGAGAGTTTCCCTGCACCGGGAAAAAGGTGTAGAGGCCGTATGGTTTTACGGCAGGGCCGCAATCACTTACGTACACTTGTGCATGTACTATGATCGGGCAGATAATACTAGCGGGCTTTGGTTTAAGCCAGATTCTAGTATTATACAGATGGATTTATTCAGTCTAAGATTATCCGTGTTTTTCGGAAATACGTATGGGAGGGGCAGTCTCGTAATTTGTCGGGAAGCTTCTAGAAGGAGGTGACTCATTTGTGTTTATTTCTTTTTAGATTTAAACTAAATGAGGTGGAGGATGAGGTATAGGTTTACATTAAATGATTTATGACTAATGAGGTGATTCACCATTTGAATTAAATGAAACATGCTAGATATTATCTTGATTTTATCAAGAGGGTATTTGTATGCTTCATATTATTCAAGCATGATACATAATTCATTTGATTATCACAAACACTTTCTCTCTCCTCAAGTCTTCATCTTCTTCATCAAACCCTAAAAGCTCTCATGTGTTGAGAATCCTAGGGTTTAAAGTAACTAAGTACTCCATCTAAATACTCTACACCCTCTAGGACTTCTACATTAGCAAACTAGAAGCCGCAGTTATCTCAGATTCGAGATAGGAGCTTGGTCTATAGATTCTCGGGTGGATCGTCTTTGACTCGAGGAGGTCGTTGAGGTACCCATGTTCTATAGAGCCGACGACATGTGGAGGACAACCATGAAGACCCGAAGGACATGTAACGTGAGGTATAATTTCGAATCCGAGTAGTTAAACCTCTCGTAGTTTGCTAGTAATGGTTTAGACACGATTCGTGTGATCAAGTCCGTGTTACGAAGCTTTGATAATTGTTTTTCATATATTCCGTCTCCCCGCGAACACGTGGGGTGCATGACATGGACTTACAGTTCCCACTGTACTTTGATTACTACCCTACCACGGCTCTACTGAGTTGTGCAAATAGGTTTTAGTTGTGTACAGTCCCGAGCCACATGGAAGCAGTGCGCGATTGTTGAGGATTCGTCTCTCCCGGTATAGAGTCGATGCCGCGTTGTGTTCTGTTGGTCAACACCATAAGTCCCTGGCCAGGGCTATTAAGAATTACTGATAGTTAGATCAGTAGATTCTCGCATGGTCTTGAGCCATATTGGCACAACTTGTCAGGTTATTAGGGGTCTAACGTTTTCTACCCCCTAGACTCGGCATGCGATACTCTTAGATAAACAGAACGGACTGTACGGAGATTTTCATAGACAGGCTCAGTAGAAGTTCGGATGAGTTTGCTCATTGGCCTTCTTTCCAACAGGTACCTGGGTAGCCATTACGTACAGCTAGTGCCACTGACGTGCTTGTGGTTACACCCACTGCCAGTGTACCGTCAAGTCTTTAGAGTCCCACACAGAGCGTTTCTCTGGTTTAGGCGAAACGATGTAGAGACCGTATGGTTTTACGTGCAGGGTTCCGATCATATACGTGTACCAGCTACACGGATTTATGTTCAGATGGATAATACTAGCAGGCTTAGTATTAAACCGCATTATTGAATCAAGTATTGATTTAATAATGATCTAGTATTATATTATTGGATTATTTTATCTCTTGGTATTCGTATTTTTTGTAGTACGAATATGGGTATGTATATACGGTGTAGGTATTTTGGTATTTATACTTGAGTGCTTCTAAAAAAGGACACCTCATTTTGTGTAATTCTATTTATTGTAAATAGATAATGTGGTAGAGGGGTTAAGTGTTTTTAAGCATGGCATGAAGCATGGTTATTGTATTTCTTTATTCATTTGTAAATACTATTCAAGCATGGCTAGTATTTTTAATGAAAATGAAATGCTTGATATCTTTTTTCTTTAGCTATTCTTCACATCATTCTACCTTTTGCCACTCTCTTTCCTTCTTGAACTCTTCTTCTTCCTCAAACCCTAACCCTCTCTTGAGTTGAGAAATCTAGGATTTATGAGATAAATTAATTCAATTAACACACTCTACATCTACTAAACAATCTAGATTAGCAAACTAGGTCTTTTAGTTACCTTATTTTGAGGTTGGAGCTTGAATCAAAACTCTCGGGTGGATCGTCTTCGACGTGAGGAGGCCGACGACCAAGCTCGATCCCGACGGATGAGGACCTTAAAAAGAGGATTAAGAAGACCCGAAGGACTTGATCATATATGTATAATCACTTTTATAGTAGATTAGAACCTATGTAGTTTTTGATATCTATGGCCTATGGTAGTTCTTAGGGTTATAGTCGGTGTTGCATGCTTCAAAATTGTTTTTTGAAAATTCCTGTTAGAAATATGTATGCTCTAGAGGCCATTATTGTATATTATAGTGAATGCTTGGACATATATATAGAGGATTTTCTTACTCGACATGATAGTATGCTATCTGGTTGCTCTTTATCGTAACATGTACACTTGTTTTAATTTACTTTCTCTTTGATACATGTTGATAAAGCCCTTAGGATGTAGGCTTGACTATCAGGACTATAATGTAGATCATACTAGTGGGGCTTGTGTAGTCCACAAGCATATTCTTAACAGTTCCTAATCAAGAGAATATAGAGAAAGGGCATCAATATTCCAGAGTAGACTAGTGTGTACGTTTCTTGACCCTGTATGGGGCGATGGTTGATCCCATAACCATTGGTGTTTGACATTAAAGATTGTACATAGGTGCTCATTAGAGAATGGATACACCGAACAGGACTCGCCGAGAACTCCTAGATGGTACCATACCTATCGTCAGATAGCAGATATGTGGTGACACTTGTACAGGTTAGTCTGTAGACCCGAGATCATAATAGAGACTTGTGTGGTTCCCACTGTGCTTTGATTTCCTCCCTACCACGGCTCAAAGGAGTTGTGCAAACAGGTGGATTTTGGGTACATTCCCGAGTCACATGGAGGCAGTGAGCGATAGGAGGGTTTTCGTCTCTCCCGGTATAGGGAGTTGATGTTGCGCTATGCTCGATTGGCTATAACAGCAAGTCCCTGGTCAGGGCTGATGAGATTTACTAATAAGTGTTATCAGTAGTTTCTCGAAAGGTTATAGGCCATACATCTGCATGACTTATCAAGTTAGTAGGGTCTGATGATTCCACCCCCCAGACTCGAAGGGACCGGACTATACGGTAAGTGTTTCTTAAAGGCTCTACGGGAGTTTGGACAAGTTTTCTTGTTGATCTTCTATTCGTTAAATACCTGGGTAGCCGTTACGTCCAGCTAGTACCGCTGACGGCTTGTGGGTATCTGATATGATCATTGCCTACTGCTGGCGTATTGACGAGTCTTTAGAGTCCTATATATAGATTTCCTAGCTCAAACGAAACAAAGTAGGGCATGTATGGAGATATGTGTGGGAGCTTCATTAAATACGAGTATATGATACAGTATTCTAATCTAGCGTTATTAGCTGGGTTATATGTGATATAACCGGATTATTGAATCAAGTGTTGATTCAATGATTTGATTTATATATGTTAATATATTTGATATTGGCCAGGTTATATATGATATAACCGGATTATTAAATCAACTGTTGATTTAATAATTATATATATATATATATATATATATATATATATATGAGAATAATGGAGGAAAGAGGCCAAAGGAGGGGATTTCCTCCTATGGCATCGAAAAAATACAACCTCCACCATTTTTTTCGACGATCGGCATCCATCATCATCATCGTTATTATCTAAGATGTGCATACAACAAATTTCATGTGATTCCACCACTTTTTCACCGTTGAATTAGCAATGTAAAAAGTTCTATTATCGGTAAACCATTAATTTTGCACCAATTAAATCAACGGTGAAAAAATGGTATAATCACATGAAATTTGGTGTACCCACATCTTAGATGATAAAGATGGACATGATATATGCCGATCGTCGAAAAAAATCATGGATGGTGCATTTTTCCGACGTCATAGGAGGAAATTCCCTCCTATGGCACCTTTCCTCCATTAACCTCTCTCTCTCCCCCCTATATATATATATATATATATATATTATATATATATATATATAAACTAATATTAAACATTAGCCGGATTATATATGATATAACCGGATTATTGAATCAAGTGTTGATTTAATAATTTGATAGACATATATATATAATATTAGTCGGTTATATATGATATAACCGGATTATTGAATCTAGTGTTAATTTAATAATTTGATATATATTTGTATATTTGATATATATATATATATCACATATATATAAATATATATAAAGAGAAGAAAATCTTAAGTGAGCTTAATATTAGTTTATATATATATATATATATATATATATATATATATATATATATATTGTATCATGGTTGATGATACATAGAATTAGGATGTATGAGAATCACATATGAAGAAAGATGAGAAGATAAAGCTTTGATTTATGAATTAAAGGAAAAAAAACAATGAGTCATGGTTTGTAGAAGCATTTAGAAGCCATGACTCATAATTTTTTCTTTGTTTGATTCATAGATATTTTTCCTTATCTCATCTTATCTCTTTAGTTCATGGTTGACTCTCACAATCATCCAAGTTCAACCTCATCATCTTCTTCATCTCCTCACTAGATATTTTCTAGGGTGAGAAAAGAAAAGAGAAAGAAGAAATTTTTGTGAGCAAAATTCCTACTTCATCAAGCTACACTATTCTAGCCTATTAGTTTAGGTTGTTAACTTCACTAATATCTTGATTAGTAAAATACGAGCTTGAGTGAGAAAGACTTCAAGGTGGATCATTTTCGGCGACGAAGACAACAAGCAAGCTCGACCCTTTCTTCAAGTGGAGCCTTAAGAAGAGTTCTAGGGACTTCAACTTGGAGCTTTAAAGGTGAAGCACTAGACTACAAAGATTGCGGACTCTTTACACTTATTATAGAACTTGATTGCCTAGTTTAAAACCCTAATTCTCTAGTTCGATTCTTGTTTAGTATGCTTAGCACTCTAAAATTTTAAAGTTGCATACTTGATACTCATTGAAACCTAGTAGAGGTGCTAAGACATACTTTCATGGTATCAGAGCCAAACTAGAGCCTTAGGAATGCATTAGACGAAATTAAAGTGTTCGATCAAAGTTTTAAACGCCGTATTTTTGTGGTTTCTGTCCATTTTTTCAAAGTTCATGTTTTTCACAATTAAAAATGCTTCGAAAATCATGCAGGGCATTCTATGGAGCCATAATAAATACGAGAGCTTAACTCCTCTAAATGGCCGCGGGACCGCCACCTAGACTATGTCTTGGCCGCGGTTCCGCCGCCCATTTGAGGACTTAGAGAATCGTTTTTCTTCAGTTGCTTCATTTTGACATTTTTGACTTTCTGGGTAATTTTAGTGAGGTAGTTGTTGAGGTCTCTGTGAATTGTTGTTGTTTGAAACATCGATCGAAATATTTAACATCGTCTATATTGCTATGATTAACTGATATAATTTTTGGAATCCACATTGATTAGTTTTGCGAAAACTAGTTAACGATTTGTAAATCTCGTGTTTTAGTCTCAAATGATGGATTACCACAGAGTTTAGATTTGGATCGAAACTCCATCGTAATCTCGTATCGTACGCGAATACTCGCCGGGAGACACTAGCAGACGGCCACGCCCCAATGCCCTGACCAAGTGACTATAGGAGAACCCCATGGCCAAAAGCATCCACTCGGGTGCTCGCGATCGCGGTGTTCCGCCTAAGTGCACTTCGTTGACAGCCCGGGGGGTGCGGCCATCTACTAAAGTTCTCGACGAGCCTTCGAATCATTAATCGGGAATCTTATTGAATTGCCCGACTTTATTTTTGAAAAGTGTTTTCAATTCGAGACTTAAATGCAAGGTTTATAGGGTTAGGCATGAAATTCGAAATATGCGATAATCCGGGTTTATGATGTATAAATAAGATGCGGATTCTAATTATTGTAGTTTTCATTTCTTTTCTGCGAACGCAAGTGTAATATGTGAATGTATCCCCGATCTCGTTGCTATACGACAATGACATTAGGGATACACATATTTACTTACGTTGATGACATGTGATGTTATTGTGTTACTATTGATATGTTTTATTGGATCGTCGTGATTGAATAGCCGGGGGGTTTTACGTGAGATGAGAGTTTTTCAATTTTCATTCATGTAAATATTTGTATGTAATATCTTTATTGGGTCACTTCAGGATTGAGGTTGTTGTCTCCATTCGATGTATATTATTTACTTTTCCGTATTAGGATAGACCCAAGGCGGGGAGCTTAAGTAACCGGGTTCTAGAGTCCAGTGGGAGGCCATCTCGAGGAGTCGAGACCGGTCACCTAACTCTAGAATTGGAAGGGTTGCTTGCCGCTCTCGTAGAGGTCTAGGGATGTGGGCTTGGCTATTCATCACAACCGTGGAATCCGTGTTTTTCATTACTGGCTTAATCTAAAACATGGATCTCCTAGTATATCCTATATTTCATATATATGCTTCTGCTGTTTCTGTGATGTGATGTGATCATATAACTGCCTTAGATGAATGCTATTTATATATATGATATATTAGTAGACGTTATATATGTTTTGCATCCGCGCTAGTCCTGACCCCGTCCTGCCGTAAGTTAAGTAACCTTACGGTGAAGACCCGGGTCTCTATGGCGAATGTGGATGGCATATATGTGTGTTTTATTTTCGTTTCTTCTGTGATATTTAGGAAACATAAATGATGGGACGCCATTAATAAGATTAATGAAAAGAAAATAAACCTAAAATATGTTGTAGAATCAAATTTTTCAAAAAGATAGCTCCAGTTCTTACTTTGCATAGCGGTATTCAATTATGAATATCCAGCACCTCATTCGATGAGGAAAGAGCCTAGATCCCTTCACCGGGAATGACCTCTTTTGTAAAAACTAGCATATGCTACAACCCACTCGATTTCTTTTGAAAACTACTCGATTTATAAAGCAGAGCTTATACCATTCCTTTTCAAATCACCAGATTCTACAACGATATCAAGTTCATTACGTTAAAGCTTTTCTTCAAAACCGGTCGTAGCCCTCCATCATTTTAGATATGTAGTATTTAGTATTCATGTTGTGTTTGTTGACCTCCGTCAAGGCACAATGTACGGTGGCTGGGTAATATTTATCTGTGGCATGTTGATGCGATTGGTAGGGGCAGTCACACAGCTTTGTTGATCTCCGTCAATGATTTGTGTGGGTGGGTTCGAATCGATCAAGAAATGACGGGTTGAACTTGACTAGCGGCCTATGGTTTATTGACCTCCGTCAAGGTCATAGGTCGTTAGGGGTAAAAACAGATATTGGGAATTTCAAGTGTTGAAATTTGAAATGAGATAGCATACCTTCTATATGATAGTTGGATCCCGATACCCGCTGCAAGTAAGTGTTACTTCTGGAAGAGTTTTCCGCTTTATAATTAGCTAATCCAGTAGATGTCTAAGAAAGGTGTTAACGGGGTTATGCCCCTGCGGAAATGAGGTTATTTAATTAGTTCCATGCAAAAGCATGGGGAGACCCCCTCGGAGTACCAACACATGCCTGGCTGACCGATTAGTGAACTTGTAGTGTGTAATTATTCCCGGCTAATCTTACTTTTTAGGGTTTGAAGGAAGATTTGATAAAAATAGTGGGAGCCATCCTGATTAGATAAGATAATAACCAATCTAATGTTGCAAGAACGCACGCTAAAGTGTTTTCTTCTCTCTCTCTCCAGGTAGAGACCATATCACGCTTTAATCAAGATAATAATATGGGTGTATTGACCGAGCCCGCTTATTATACTGAGCCGGGGAACATTGGTTCCGCTCTATCTTATGACATCTGTCATAAGTCTGGGTAAGGGATAGGGGAATGTAAGGATTTCCACGCAACCCGAATGAAGAAAGAGCATTCTGATACATCTTCTTCGGGTGTGTTAGTTATTGAGAACCGTTTCTCAGTCTACTCTACGTCCTGGGTATTGGATACCGGATCAGGATCCTATATTTGTAATCTGTTACAAGGGTTAAAGAGAAGTAGAGAACAGGGAAATGGTGATATATCTCTCAGAGTTGGGAATGGAGCAATTGTTGCTGCCGAAACTATTGGCGAACATCACCTAGTATTGCCAAATGGTAATATATTGATTTTGAACGACTGTTATTTCGTACCGTCAATGATGTGCAATATAATATCCGTTTCTTTATTAGATAAAAAAGAATATAACTTTGCATTAGAGAAAAATGTTATGAACATTTTCCTAAATCAAGTGTTGATTGGGTTTAGTACGTTGTGTAATGGTATATACGTTCTAAATCAAAATACAGTTCTAAATATACAGAAAACACATAAGAGGAAAAGTTCAGAAATGAATGAAGCCTTCTTGTGGCATTGTAGACTTGATCATATCAATGTGATCAGACTAGCTAAGTTGCATAAAAATAGATATTTGAATCCGTTCGAATTTATATCTTATGAAACTTGTCAGTCACGTCTCAAAGGAAAGATGACCAAAACTCCGTTTACGGGACACGGAGAAAGAGCTACTGAATTTTTGGGACTGATACATATTGATGTATGCGGTCCTATGTCTACACATGCCAGGAATGGTTTTTTGTATTTCATTACATTCACCGATGATCTCTCAAGATTCAGACATGTGTTCCCGTAGAAACAAAAATCTGAAGCTTTTGAGAAATTCAAGGAATATAAGCGCGAAGTAGAGAACCAGACGGGTAAAAGTATTAATCCTTCGATTTGATCGAGGAGGTGAATACTTAAGCACGGAATTCCGAGATTATTTAAAAGAGAATGGGATTCTCTCTCAACTTACTCCTTCGTATACACCACAGCACAATGGAGTATTGGAGCAGAGGAATCACACCCTATTAGATATGGTGCGCTCTATGATGAGTGTTGCTGAGTTACCTATTTCCTTTTGGAGTTGTGCACTTGAGACAGCTGCATACATATTGAATAGGGTTCCTACCAAATCTGTGCCTACCACTCCATATAAGATATGGGAGGGGAATAGACCATGTCTTAATTTCATTAAGATATGGGGTTGTCCGGCTTATGTTAAAAAGCAAAATCCGGACAAGCTCGAGACAAGGTCTGTTCTATGTAAGTTTGTTGGATATTCCAAACATTCGCAAAGTATATCTTCTACCACACCGAGAAACAAAAGGTGTTTGTTGCTCAACATGCCACCTTTTAGAAAAGGAATTTCTTATAAAAGAAATTAGTGGTAATGAGGTAGAGCTGGAAGAAGTTCTAGATACACAAACTATAACTGAAGATTTGGTAGAACCGGAGGATTCAATAGTCTCCGACGAACCTCAGCCACTCTGCAGATCTAGTAGGGTTCCTCATCCACCTGAGAGATACTACGGTTTTCTCGTAAACGGTGAGAGCAAGGATTGCATCATGGAATATGATGACCCAACTAGTTTCGAGCAGGCCATCATAAGTGGGGACTCTGTGAAATGGCTGGATGCTATACGATCTGAGATGGAATCCATGTACACCAACAAAGTATGGACTTTGGAAGTTGCTCCTGAAGGGGAAAAACCCATTGGAAGCAAGTGGATCTTCAAGAAGAAAGTTCGTATAGATGGAAAGGTTGAGACCTTCAAAGCTAGACTTGTAGCAAAAGGTTTTCGTCAATGACCAGGTGTCGACTATGACGAGACCTTTTCTTCACTGGCTATGCTTAAGTCCATCAGGATCCTACTTGCCATTGCTGCATACATGACTATGAAATCTGGTAGATGGACGTCAAGACCGCTTTTCTAAATGGTGATTTAGAAGAGAGCGTGTATATGACACAGCCAGAGGGCTTCATAGACAGTGGGAGCAGCGGAAAGGTGTGCAAGTTGCTTAAATCAATTTACGGATTAAAGCAGGTGTCGCAGTGTTGGAACATCTGTTTTGATGTGGCAGTCAAAGAGTTTGACTTTATCAAAAACGTAGATGAACCATGTATATATAAAAAGGTCGTAGAGAGTAAGGTCGTATTCCTCGTATTGTACGTGGATGACATACTCTTGATAGGAAATGATGTTCCTATGCTGCACTCGGTCAAACTCTTCATATCATAAAAGTTCTAAATGAAAGATCTGGGTGATGTCTCCTACATTCTGGGGATAAAGATCTATAGAGATAGATCTAAAAGGATGTTGGGATTGTCCCAATCCAGGTACATAGACACCATACTAAAGATGTTTAGTATGGAAGATTCTAAGCGTGGTAATTATACGCTGGTTCAGGAATCACTCTCTCCAAAGAGATATTTCCCAAGACTGATTTGGAGAGGGCTCGCATGAACGTGATACCCTATGCTTCTGTAGTTGGGTATATCATATACGCGATGTTATGCACCAGACCGGATGTAGCTTACGCATTTAGTGTGGTAAGTAGGTATCAATCAGACCTAGGGGAGAAGCACTAGATAGCTGTGAAGAACATTCTTAAGTACTTGAGAAGGACTAAAGAAATGTTCTTGGTGTATGGTAACAGAAAACTCCAAGTAGAGTCATTTACCGATTCGAGCTTCCAGAGTAATAAGGATGATAGCAAGTCTGTATCGGGCTTTGTCTTCATCCTCAATGGAGGGGCAGCATGTTGGAAGAGTTCCAAGAAAGATACCGTAGTAGTCTCGGCGATGGAGGCTGAATACATCGCTGCCAATGATACTACCAAAGAGGTTGTCTGGATGAAGAAGTTCATTACTGAACTTGGTATGGTTCCATCCATTAAGAATCTAATACGTTTGTATTGTGATAACAATGGAGCTGTGGCTTTGGCCAAGGAACCCCGATCCCATCAGCGATCCAGACATATTCTAAGACGGTATCACCTGATCCAGGAGATAGTTGATCGCCGCGAGATCGAGATTAGGAGAGTAGATACGAAGGACAACACGATAGATCCACTCACGAAGGCCCTCCCCCAGACGCAGTTTGAGAGACTTTTTGAAATGTTGGGTATGCGACACTACAACAACTGGCCTTAGTACAAGTAGGAGATTGTTAGGAATATGTATGCCCTAGAGGCCATTATTGTGTATTATAATAGATGCTTAGACATATATATAGAGGACTTTCTTGGTCGACATGATAGTATGCTATCTGGTTGCTCTTTTCTTAACATGTACACTTGTTTTAATTTACTGTCTCTTTGATACATGTTGATAAAGCCCTTAGGATGTAGGCTTGACTACCAGGACTATGATGCAGATCATATTAGTGGGGCTTGTGTAGTCCACAAGCACATCCTTAACAGTTCCTAGTAGAGAGAATATCGAGACAGGGCATCGATATTCCAGAGTAGACTAGTGTGTACGTTTCTTGACCCTGTATGGGGCGATGGTTGATCCCATAACCATTGGTGTTTGACATCAAAGATTGTACATAGGTGCTCATTAGAGAATGGGTACACCGAACAGGACTCGCCGAGAACTCCTAGATGGTACCATACCTATAGTCAGATAACAGTTCTCTGGTGACATTTGTACATGTTAGTTTGTAGACCTGAGATTGTCATAGAGTCTTGTATGGTTCTCACTGTGCTTTGATTTCTTCCCTACCATGGCTCAAAGGAGTCGTGCAAACAGGTGGATTTTGGGTACAGTCCCGAGTCATATGGAGGCAGTGAGTGATAGGAGGGGTTTCGTCTCTCCCGATATTGGGAGTTGATGGTGCGCTATGCTCGATTAGCTATAACAGCAAGTCCCTGGTCAGGGCTGATGAGATTTACTGATAAGTGTTATCAGTAGTTTCTCGAAAGGTTATAGGCCACACATCGGCATGACTTATAAAGTTAGTGGGGTCTGATGATTCCACCCCCAGACCTCGATATACGACATATCAGACGAAGAGACCGTACTATACGGTAAGTGTTGTTTATTGGCTCTACGGGAGTTTGGACAAGTTTTCTTGTTGATCTTCTATTCGTTTAATACCTGGGTAGCCGTTATGTCCAGATAGTACCGCTGACGGCTTGTGGGTATATGATATGATCATTACCTACTGCTGGCGTATTGACGAGTCTTTAGAGTCCCACATAGAGGTTTCCTACCTCAAGCGAAAAGAAGTAGGGCACTTATGGAGATATGTGCGGGAGCTTGATTAAATATGAGTATATGATACCGTATTCTAATCTAGCGTTATCAGCCGGGTTATATGTGATATAACCGGATTGTTGAATCAAGTGTTGATTCAATGATTTGATTTATATATGTTAATATATTTGATATTAGCCAGGTTATATATGATATAACCAGATTATTGAATCAAGTGTTGATTTAATAATTATATATATATATATATATATATATATATATGAGAATAATGGAGGAAAGAGGCTATAGGAGGGGATTTCCTCCTATTGCGTTGAAAAAATACAACCTCCACCATTTTTTCCGACGATCGGCATCCATCATCATCATCGTTATCATCTAAGATGTGCATACAACAAATTTCATGTGATTCCACCACTTTTTCACCGTTGAATTAGCAATGTAAAAGTTCTATTGTCGGCAAACCATTAATTTTGCACTAACTAAATCAACGGTGAAAAAATGGTATAATCATATGAAATTTGGTGTATCGACATCTTAGATGATAAAGATGGACGTGATGTATGCCAATCGTCGAAAAAAATCATGGATGGTGCATTTTTCCGACGCCATAGGAGGAAATTCCCTCCTATGGCACATTTCCTCCATTAACCTCTCTCTCTCTCTCTCTCTCTCTCTATATATATATATATTAACTAATATTAAATATTAGCCGGGTTATATATGATATAACCGGATTATTGAATCAAGTGTTGATTTAATAATTTGATAGACATATATATATGATATTAGTCGGTTATATATGATATAACCGGATTATTGTATCAAGTGTTGATTTAATAATTTGATATATATATAAACTAATATTAAGCTCACTTATGATTTTCTTCTCTTTATATATATGTGATATATATATATATATATATGCATATATATATATTGTATCATTGTTGATGATACATAGAAGTAGGATGTATGAGAATCACACATGAAGATAGATGAGAAGATAAAGGTTTGATTTATGAATTAAAGAAAAAGAACAATGAGTCATGGTTTGTAGAAGCCTTTAGAGGCCATGACTCATCATTTTTTCTTTGTTTGACTCATAGATATTTTTCCTTATCTCATCTTATCTCTTTAGTTCATGGTTGACTCTCACAATCATCCAAGTTCAACCTCATCATCTTCTTCATCTCCTCACTAGATATTTTCTGGGGTGAGAAAAGAAAAGAAAAGAGAAATAAGAAATTTTTGTGAGCAAAATTCCTACTTCATCAACCTACACTATTCTAGCCCATTAGTTTAGGTTGTTAACTTCACTAATACCTTGATTAGTGAAGTGTGAGCTTGAGTGGGAGAGGCTTCAAGGTGGATCATTTTCGGCGACGAAGACAACAAGAAAGCTCGATCCTTTCTTCAAGTAAAGCCTTAAGAAGAGTTCTAGGGACTTCAACTTGGAGTTTTAGAAGTGAAGGACTAGACTATAAAGGTTGTGGACTCTTTACACTTAGTATAGAACTTGATTGCCTAGTTTAAAACCCTAATTCTCTAGTTCTATTCTAGTTTAGTATACTTAGCACACTAAAATTTTAAAATTGCATACTTGATGCTCATTGAAACCTAGTAGAGGTGCTAAGACATACTTTCAATTCCGCCTCTCTACAAACCCAGTAAAGTGTGGGACACTGACATAAATGGTATCAGAGACACTCCATAAGCTTTAGATAGCTCGTAGCAACGTTAGAAATCTGCCGTTTTTGTCACGCACGAACTGCCGACAAAAACAGTCCCGAAAATTTAAGTTTTAACTTGTTTGCACACCCCGTGGGCTCACAGTTTGAACTAAGAAGCTATGGGGTGATGCTTGGGCACCCCATAGAAACCCTGAGGGGGCTGAAGGTCGGGCCCACCCCTAAGACTACCACAAGGTGGCCTTAGGGGTAGGGACTCAAGAGCACCCCATAAGGGTGCCCTCGGGTTTGCCCATCTCTTGGGGCCACCTCGTGGTGGCCCCCGGGGGTGGGTACCCCTTAGGCCCCTAAAGCGTTAGTTAATTTCGTGTTCATCACCTCCGCAAAGATTAGGGCGGGTTTCGACTTCATTTCGATTCCCGGATTGTCTTAAAACAATATTTTTTGGGGACTTTAGCTAACTAGATTTTCATGTGTTTTAAAATTGAAAATGTTTGCTAATTGTGCGCAGAATTCTAACGTCGTGGTTTTCTTTACTTGCTTTTTTGATGCGTTTATGTGTTTTTAAACATCTTCTAATCGCTATACGTCGATTAGAAGGGGTTGCACATATCTTGTGATGTTCTGTTGGTAATGGATTGATGGACCGTCTTGTGAATGGCCCGGTGTTAATTTAGATGTGAGATGTGAGTGGATTTTGTAATTCATATAATAATTGATGTATATTTTTTTATTGGGGCACATCCGGGTTGAGGATGTAGTCACCAGCTATATATTATATTTTCCATTTCCGCATCTAGGATTGACCCACGAAGGAGTGCACAAGCTATCGGGTTCTAGGATTCAGTGGATGGCCATCTCGAGTGGTCGAGACCCGGGTCAACCAATTCTAGGATTAGCGGGTAGCTTGTCGCACTCATAGGGGTCTAGGATAATTCACACTCGGCTATTCACACGACCGTGGAGGATTGTATTTCATAGGTGGCTCGATGAAATGCACATATTCCATAGGTGGCTCGATGAAATGCATATATTCCTAGTTGATCTATTTTTCTATTCTCTGTGATGTTTATATCTGCCTGTGTTGTTTATCATGCCTGTGATGAACGGTTATATATCTATATAAAAAAATATTGTATATGTTTTGCATCCGCGCTAGTCCAGCCCCCGCTCTGCCGTTAGTTAAGTAACCTGACGGTGAATGACAAGGCCCCGTGGCGAATACTGGTAGCATATACATACATTCTATTTTCTTTCTTTTTTGGTGTGATAAGGTTAATTGATGGGACCGCATTAATTTCACTTAATGCAAAGAAACAAACCTAAAATTTGACGTCGTTGGAACAATTATAAACCACTCGGTTTTCTTCAAAAACAACTTTTAAAAGCGGAGCCTAAACCACTCCTTTTCAAAAGCTATTCGGTTCCTTTGACTATGTCAAGTTCATTACGTTCACGGTTTTTGCCAAAACTAGCCGTAGCTCTCCATCATTTCAAATAGGTATCAACCAGAATTCATGCTATGTGTTTTGACATTCACCAAGGCATAGTGTTTGGTAGCTAGCGGGTACTTATCTGTTGCATAAATAGATGCATTAATCTAGAACAGGCGTATAGCTGTTTTGATCTTCGTCAAGGGCTTGTACGAATGGGTCTAAATTAATTTGGACAATGACGGGTTGAACTTGACTTACGACTTATGATGTTTTGACCTTCATCAAGGTTATAAGCGCTTGGAGCAAAACCACATCGGGAGTTTCAAACATACAGGAAACTTGCTAGCGTTGCATACCTTCTAGAGTGGTAGTTTTTGTAGGCTTCCTTCAAAATTATTGCACGATGATAGTTGGGTTTCGATCCTACTGTGAGTATCAGCTACTCTTCGGTAGAGTTTTTCACTTTGCAATTAGCTAATCAAGTAGGTGTCTAAAAAGGTGTTAACAAGGCTACGTGTCTGGAAAAATGAGATTATTTAATTGGGTCCATGCGAAAGTACGGGGGACCTCCCTCCGAAGTACTAACACTAGCCTGGCCGAAAGATAAGTGAACTTGTAGGATACGATTAATCCCAACTAATTCTTCTTTTAGGGTTTGAAGGAGAATTCAAGAAAATGGTGGGAGCCATCCTGTTTAAACAAACTAATAACCAATCTAAACCTGCAAGAGCATATGCTGAGTGTTTCTTTTCTCTCTCTCCTAATTGCAGTGACCATGACGAGACTTAAGCTTATACTAGATAAAAATAAACTGACTGGGCCGAACTATAAAGACTGGCTGAGGAACGTCCACATGGCCCTTACTTATGATAAGGTTGCATATGTCCTCACGGCTAAAGCCCTCCTGTTCCAGGTCCAGAATCCTCAATCGCGGATATTGAAGTCCGTAAGACTTGGGATCCTGACTGCGTGAAAACCAAGTGCATCGTGCTGGCATCCATAGATAATGAACATCAGAGGCGACACGATAAGATGGACCTTGCTTTCATCTTCCTCTATACCAACGACTTATATAGAGAGCAATCTCGTATCGCAAGATACAAGACCTCGAAGAAACTATTTGAGGTGAGGTTGGCTGTCGGATCATTTGTAGGGGACCACGTCCTAAAGATGATTACTCTCATCGAAGAGCTCGCGGACCTTGGAACTACGTTGGAGAATGAGTTGTATACCGACTTGATTTTGCAGTTCCTGCCCTCCACTTATGCCCAATTCGTATTGAACTTCAATATGAAAAAGACAGAAGTTACACTTCCTGAGCTCCTCAATATGTTGAGGATGGCAGAGGGCACCTTGAAGAAAAACAAGAAAACAGCCGCTCTCTTTGTTGGGGAATCTTTTTCTTCTAAATTCAAGACTAAGGCTAAGGGGAAGAAGAAGAAGTCCCCCACCAAACCGAGAGGAGGTGCACAGAAGGTGCAGGGAAAGGGAAATGTTAAGATTAGGGGATCAACTATAAAGGAGGAATGTTTTTACTGCCGTAAGAAGGGTCATTGGAAAAAGAATTGCCGAGCTTTAAAAGTTAAGAATCAGGACATGAAGCAAGTTATGGCTTCGGTTTCAGGTGTGTTCGTGATTGAAAACTGTTTCTCTATTAACTCTACTTCCTGGGTATTAGATACCGGGTCAGGATCTCACATCTGTAATTCTTTGCAGGCACTGAGAAGCTGTAGAGTTTTGAGAAAATGTGATATGACCCTTATGGTTGGCAACAAAACCAGTGTGGATGCTATTGTAGTGCAAGAATATCACCTTGGATTGGCGAGCGGACACATTTTGTTGTTGCATAACTGGTTTTTTGAACCCAGTATAATGTGTAATATCATATCTGTATCTTTGTTATCTAATGAAGGCTACAGTTTTGCACTTGAAAGTAATGTCATAAATATTCACCTGAATCATGAAATGATTGGGTCGGGTACACTAAATAACAAAATATATGTACTCAATCAACATCAAGTTTTCAACGTCCAAAACACACTAAAAAGAAAGACCCCGGAATTAAATCAAGCTTTCTTATGGTATTGTAGAATTGGTCATATTAATGAAACATGATTAACTAAGTTACATAAAGATGGATATTTAGATCCGTTTGGATATCGATCATATGCAACTTGTCAATCATGAATCAAAGGAAAGATGACAAAAACTCCATTCACTAGACACGGAGAAAGAGTCACTGAGCTCCTGGGACTCATACACAGTGACATGTGTGGGCCAATGTCTACACATACAATAAGTGGCTATTCCTACTTCATCACTTATACCGATGATTTCCCAAGGTATGGACATGTATTCTTGATGAAATATAAATCCGAGGCCTTTGAGAAATTCCAGGAGTATAAGAATGAAGTGGAAAAGCAAACCGGCAAAAGTATCAAGATACTTCGATCTGATTGAGGTGGAGAATACTTAAGTGCCGAGTTTCTGGAATATCTAAAAGAGAATGGAATTCTCTCTTAGCTTACTCCTCCATGTACACCACAACATAACGGTGTATCAGAAAGACGGAATCACACCTTAGTAGATATGGTGCGTTCCATGATGAGTAATGCTGAATTGCCGCTATCTTTCTGGGGTTTTGCACTAGAATCTGCTGCATACCTATTGAATAAAGTTCCAACCAAGTTTGTGCCTACCACTCCATATGAAATGTGGAGTGGGAAAAAACCTTGTCTTAAGTATCTTAAGATATGGGGGTGTCCTGCTTTTGTTATAAATATTCATCCGGACAAGCTCGAAGCACACTCAGTATTGTGTAAGTTTGTGAGATACCCTAAGAATTCTTGTGGGTATTTTTTCTATTACGCTGAGGAACAAAATATTTTTGTTTCTCATCATGCCCGCTTTATGGAAACTCAATTTCTTGAAAAAGAAATTAGTGGGAGCACGATAGAATTGGAAGAAATTCCAGAACCACAAACTTTTACTGAAAACTTAGCAAAACCTGAAATTTCAATAGAACCGGACGTACCTACACCACTCCGCAGATCTAGTAGGCAGTCTCATCCGCCCGAAAGATACTACGGTATTCTCTTAGACAAGGATCGAGAGGATTGCATTATCGATGATGCTGAGCCTACTAGTTTTCAGCAAGCCATCACGAATAGAGACTCGGTAAAGTGACTGGATGCTATGCGATCCGAGATGGAATCCAAGTACACTAATAAAGTATGGATTTTAGATATTGCTTCTCCTAGGGTAAAACCCGTTGGGTGCAAATAGATCTTCAAAAAGAAGATTGGTGTAGATGGATACCCGGAGTTCGGATGAGTTTGCTCATCGGCCTTCTTTTTGACAAGTACCTGGGTAGCCATTACATACAGCTAGTGCCACTGACGTAATTATGGTTAAACTCACTGCCAACGTACTGTCGAATTTTTAGAGTCCTACACAGAGGGTTTCCCTGGTTCGGGCGAAACGATGTAGAGACCGTATGGTTTTACGTGCAGGGTTCTGATCATATATGTGTATGTGTACTAGCTACATGGATTTAATTTCAGACGGATAATACAAGCGGGCTTAGAATTAAGCCGCATTATTGAATCAAGTATTGATTTAATAATGATCTAGTATTATATTATTGTATTATTTTATCTCTTGGTATTCATATTTTTTGTAGTACGAATACAGGTATGTATATACGGTGTAGGTATTCTTGTATTTATACTTGAGTGCTTTTAGAAGAGGACACCTCATTTTGTGTAATTCTATTTATTGTAAATAGATAATGAGGTGAAGGGATGAGGTGTTTTTAAGTATGGCATGAAGCATGGCTATTGTATTTCTTTATTCATTTGTAAATACTATTCAAGCATAGCTAGTATTTTTAATGAAAATCAAATACTCGATATCTTTTTACCTTAGCTATGCTTCACATCATTCTACGTTCTGCCATTCTCTCTCCTCCTCGAGCTCTTCTTCTTCCTCAAACCCTAACCATCTCATGAGTTGAAAAACCTAGGGTTTATGAGATAAACTAATTCAATTAACACACTCTACATCCACTAAACAACCTAGATTAGCAAACTAGGTCCTTTAGTTACCTCATTTTTGAGGTTGGAGCTTGAATCAAAACTCTCCGGTGGATCGTCTTCGACGTGAGGAGGCCAACGACCATGCTCGATCCCGACGGAAGAGGAGCTTAAGAAGAGGATTAAGAAGACCCGAAAGACTTGATCATATATGTATAATCACTTTCATAGTAGATTAGAACTTGTGTAGTTTTTGTTATCTAAGGCCTATCGTAGTTCTTAGGGTTATAGTCGGTGTTGCATGCTTCAATTTTTTTTTGAAAATTCCGCCTCTCTTCAAACCCAGTAGAGTGTGTGACACTAACTTATAGGTGTTATAGTCGATTCTTTTGCTTTGCATTGAGGTATTTGGTTAGAAATATCCTGCACCTCATTCGACGATGAAAGAGCCCAGATCCCTGCACAGGGAGTGACCTCTTTGGCAAAAAATTGTGTTACTATAAGTTTGCAAATTGAATAGCCGTATCATATTGCTTTGCACAGAGGTATTCAGTTAGGAATATTCTGCACCTCATTCAATGAGGTAAGAGCCCCTATCCCTTTACAGGGAATCCGCACTTAAGCAATAGTCTACGTAACTATAAATTTGCAAAATCATTCGGTTCCAACATGAGATCAAGTTCATTACATTAAAGGTTTTCTTCAAAACCAGCCGAGCCCTCTATCATTTCATGAAGTAGAGTACTTAGTATTCGTGCTACTATTGTTGGCCTTTAGTCAAGGCATAGTGTACGGTAGCTAAGTGATGTCTTCATGACAACATGAGATGCGATTGGTTAGGACAGTTGCATAACTTTGTTGGCTTCTAGTTAAGGGTTTGTATAGATGGGTCTAAACCAATTACAAAATGATGAGTTGAACTTGACTAGGACTCTTTGTTTTGTTGGCCTCTAGTCAAGATCCTAGAGTCCTAGGGGCAGAAACCATATCGGGAGTTTCAACTGTTGAAACTTGCAATGAGATTGCATATCTTCTATGGAGTGGGATAGTTTGTTGATCTTTACTCAAGGTTATCACGCCACGATAGGTTGGATCCCGATTCCCACTGTGAGTAATAGTTACTCTCGGGATATGATCCCGGCTAATTCTCCTTTTAGGGATTGAAAGAGAATTCGACGGAACAGTGGGATCCATCTTGATTAGATAAATATACCAATCTAATCTTGATAGAGTGCACGACGAGTGTTTCTTTTCTCTCTGGCAATGACCTAAGACTGACCTTAAACTAAAAACTAGTAAACCAAGTTAATTGAACCTTTTTACAATCAATGGTTTTGGAATGTCATGATTACCCTATTTCACGGCCTAGTCGTATATGTCCTTACCCCTCCCACTTCCCCTTTTACTTCCTCCAGAATACTCTATATCTGATACAGAGATCCATATTGCTTGGAAGGATATCGTATAGTTAGATATGAACTCGAAAAAATTGTTTCAATAGAGCATGGCCGCAGGTTCTAGAGAAAGTGAATTGTATATGATACAATTCATTTGTCTATCCTTTCCACCTTATCTCAAGTTTGAGAGCTCCTTAAATAAGGAGAATATACCAGTTATGCTTGTTGGATTGTCTTCTTCCAATCCCGATCCTGGAGCTGAAAGGAAGAGTAAGAAGAAAACCATCTAGCATAAGTTAGGTATACACAAGGTAAGAAAGAAAGATAGCAATAGGGGTCGAAATGAGTGGAAAGAAAAATACAACTACTGTTATGACCCTGGGCAATGAAAGAGAAATTACTTGGAATATCCATCCACTCCTTGAAAAATTTTGATGGTTCATGTTTTCTATGTGATTGTAATCGAAAACTGTTTTCCAATTAATTCCGACTCCTAGGTATATATATACCGGATTAACATCCCACATCTGTAAGTTGTTTAAGATGCTGAGAAGGATTAGATTATTAGAAAGGTGATTTGATCATCAATATCAGAGCAATTGTTACTATTGGGGAAATCACTTGGTTTTGCCTTTCGGCAAACTTTTGGTTTTGAATATTTGTTATTATGCACCAACTTTTAAAAACTGATATATCCGTCTCTTTATTTGAGAAAGTGGGATATAAATTTTCGAAAATTATGTTATGAACATTTTCCTTTATCATTTGATGATTGGGTAAGGTGCAATGAATAACGGGATATACATTCTTAACTAAAATACAGTTTTCAAATTGCAACACACAGAGTATGAGTTAGTGAACTCATAGGGCTTATACATAATGATATATGTTGTCCGGTGTCCTCACGGACAAGGGGTAGGTACTCATACCCCGTTCCGTTTTCCTATAAGTTCTTTGATTTTAGACATGCATTCTTGTTGAAATGCATAGTCCAAAGATTTTGAGAAATTCATAGGATATAAGAATAAAGTAGCGAACCAAACGTTGGAAGTATCAAGATTCTTCGAAGTGTTTGAAGATGTGGATACTTATGCTAGGTATTCTGTAGTAATATAATCGAGAATTTTATTCTCTCTTAAATTACTCATCCGTGGGTGCGCTCCATGATGAGTAATGCTGAATCACTTTTCAATTAAGAGATGCACTAGAAATAGATGCATATCAATTAATACTGGTTCCACTTTAATTAGTGCCTCATATTCTATATCTGATATAGAATAGGTTATCATCTTAAGATTGTTAAGATATTGAGTTGTCCGGCTTATACAAAACCAGAATCCGGATAAACTCAAGGCACATTTCAGTAATGGCAATTGGTGGGTTATCCTAGGCATTGACGGGGGATTAAATTTCTACCATTTTTGAGATCAAAAGTTGTTTTATTCTTGACATACCACCTTTTTTTAGAAAAGGAATTTTTTGCAAAAGAAATTAGTGGAAGTATGGTAGAACTAGAAGTAATTCCAGAACCACAAACAGTTACTGAAGATTTAGTAGAACCTGGAGATTCAATTGACCCTGAAAAACCGTAGCCTATTCCGCAGATTTGGTAGGTGACCTCAGCTATCTGAGAGGTACTACGGTTTCCTTATTAACGGTGACAAGGAGGCTTGCATCATGTGATGATGACTCTACAAGTTATCAGCAGGCTATGGGAAGTGGTGACTTCCGATTGATGGATGGATACCAAGTTATCCTAATTGGACTCCATGCACTACAACAAAATATAGACTTTGTTGGGTGCTCCTGTAGTGGTAAAACCCATAAGGAGCAAGTAGATTTTTCGAGATTGGTGCAAATAGAAAGGTACTGACCTAATAAGGCTAGACTTGTAGTAAAAAGTTTTCATCAAATACCCATTGAGGATTGTGATGAAACTATTAGTTTAGTGTCTGTGCTGAAGTCCATACGGATATAACCCACCACTGCTGTTTTTTTCATGACCGTGATATCTGGCAGATGGATGACTGTATCGTCTTTCTAAATTGGATTTAGAAGTGTACGTGTATATTATTCTGCCAGAGGGTTATCTTAGTCACTAGGAGCAGCGGTAAGTGTGCAACTTTCTTAAGTCTATTTTTAGACTAAAACAGGCATAGCGGAAATGGATCATCTATTTTGATGCCACAGTCAAAGTGTTTGACTTCATCAAAATAAGAGATAAACCTGGTATTTGTAAAATGGTAGTAGGGAGTGTTGTCCGATTTCCCATATGGTATGTGGATGACATTTTCATGACAGGAAGTGATTTCCTATACTGCAATCGGTAAAACAATGGTGGTCACAAGTGTTTCTCCATACAAGATATAGATGTCAGTCCAATCCGGGAGAAACATAGGGTAGCAATGAAAAGCATTTGATATTATTGGTGTATGGTAATGGCAGCCTCCTGAAAGAGGTGGTTACCGATTCTATTTTCTCATAGAAGACAGAGCGTCTGTCGCGAGTTATAAGTTTATCCTCTTTTGAGGAGCAGTATATTGGAAAGAGTTCCAAGTGGGGTACTGAGGTAGTCATGGCGCTAGATGCTGATTGTGAATCAACAAAGGATACCGCCTGAGAATTCGTTGGATATAATTGTTCATTTATGAACATGATCCCATCGTCAATCCAGGCAAATACTAAGGTAGGTATCGCTCAGTTCGGAAGATATTTGATCTCCGCGAAGTTGAGATTCAGGGAGAAACAGAGAGATGAACTGTGCCGGGTCCACTCATTAAGGCTAGTTCTCGAACACCGTTTGCGAAACTGCTAGTACAGAAGTTGGGTAGATCTGCAATAATTGGCTTTAAGTGCAAGTGGGAGATTGTTGGATATAGGTGCCCTCAAGTCAATTATTTTAATTGAAGGAGGACTTATACGAGAGAGTAATCTTACTTGAGATGATAGTATGCTATCTAGTTTGCCTTTATCTTTTATGTGATGCATTTTATTTACATCACGTATCGTTTAGATATGAGATAAAGCCATAGGATTTTGCTTGAATACCAGGACGATAATGGAGATCATACTAGTGGGGCCTGGGTAGTCGATAAGCACATCCTTAAATGTCCTTAGTCGTAGGAGTATCGAGACTGGGCATCGGTAGTCCAGTTTAAACTAATGTGTACGTTTCTTGACCCGGTTGGAGGTCTATAGCTGATCCTGCAATATTGGTGTTTGACATCGAGAATTGTATACATGTGCTCATTGGATGAGTTACACTGGATGGACTCACCGAGAACTCCTAGTTGGTAATATACCAATGTCAGGTAGCAGTTCTCTGGTGACATGAGTACATGGTAGTCCTTAAGGACCTGAGATCTCCATAGTGTCTCATGTGTATTCCCACTATACTTAGACTTCTACCCTACCACGGCTCAAAGGAGTCGTGCAAACAGGTTTTTGTTGGGTATAGTCCCGAAGCACGTGGAGGCAGTGAGTGGTCGAGGGGATTCGTTTCTCCCGGTATAGGGAGTTGATGTCACGCTGTGTAGAATATGAAATATGATTACAACCACAATTCGATGACCATCACAATGGAGATAAATTGATAAGTGTTATCAGTTGTATCTTCGGTTGGTTATGAGTCCTCTGTCGCACGACTTATCAAGTTATTGGGGTCTGACGGATTCTAAGACCTAACCCGATATGCGATACTCTTAGATGAAGAGACCGGATTGTACAGTAATATCACTAATAGACTTTGCAGGGTTCAGATTATCTTGCTCGTTGACCTTCTTTCGATCAATATGTAGGTAGCCGTTACGTGCAGCTAGTACCGTTGACGTGCTTGTGGGCTATGAATATGATCCTAACCTACTGCCGGCGTATTGTTGAGTCTTTAGAGTCCCACACAGAGATTTCCCATCACATATGAAACGATGTAGGGCACGTATAGGGATACGTACAGGAGTTCGATTAAACACGTGTATTTGATACACGTATTTTAATCGGGTGTTAATTGATATTAGCCGGTATATATATGATATAACCGGATTATTAAATCAAGTGTTGATTTAATATTTAAATATATATATTTAAATATTTAAATATTATATATTAACTAATATCATGCTCACTTTATTATTTTCTTCTCTTTATTAATATTTATATTTGATATAAATATTGCGACATATATGATGATACATTGGAGATGGGTGTATGAGACTTATATGGAAGATGATGACACTTCTAAAAGAGAATGAGTCATAGAAATTAGATGGCGGTAGAGTTCTATGGATGCTTTCTTTGATGACTCATTTTGGATGACTCATTTTTGAGTTTTGTTTTTGTTCTCATCTAAAAACCTCATCTTCTCATTCTCATCACTTGATCCTCCATGGCTATCTCTCTTGATTTTTTTCAAGTGAGAAAGTAGAAAAAGAAAAAAGAAAAATTAGGTGAGATAATTATTCTACATTTCCTACTAATAATTCTTTGCAAGTTTAATTAGTGGGTTGCTTCATTTTGATGAGATCAATTTAAAGCTATAGCTTGTGTTGGAGTTATCTTAAGGTGGATCATCTTCGGTAAGGAGATTATCGAGCAACCTTGTTCCGGGCTTCGTGGAGACTAGGCGGAGTCCAAGGAGAGGTGGCTAATGCGTTATAAAGGTTGTAATCTTTTTAAACTTGTAGAATTAGCTCACTAGTTTTGTTGCATGTTGTAGTTGTTGTTTATGACCCTATGTTTGCTTGTAGTTGCTCTCTAGATTTTTAAAATTATCACTTCTGCCATGTTATAAACTTATTGTAGAGAGCATAGCGAACTTACAGGATCCCCGTGCTTTCTCATGGACCTAATTAAATAACCCCGTTTCTGCATAGGCATAACCCCGTTAACACCTTTCCAGACACCTAATGGGTTAGCTAGTTGTGAAGTGAAAATCTCCTGGGAGTAATACATACTCATCAGTGGAAACGAGACCCAACTATCATTGTGTGATAATTTTAACAGAAGCCGACCAAAATTACCACACTCCAGAAGGTATGTGCATACCTGAAAAGTTTCCTTTATATTTGAAACTTCCGATATGGTTTTTACCCCTACGACCCTAGTGACCTTGACACAGTCAACATATTAAAGGGTCCTAATCAAGTTCAACCTGTCATTATCTTGACTTCATTAAACCCACCTGCATAAACCTTGACGCGGTCAAAATGGTTACATGATTGTCCTAACCAATCGCATCGCATGCTACAAACAAGCACCATTTAACCACCGTACACTACGCCTTGACACAGTCAACATACGCAACACGAATACTAAGCACTACTTGTAAGAAATGACGGAGGGCTACGGCTGTTTCTTGGTGAAAAAACCTTTAACGTAATGAACTCTATATCATTGAAAGAACTCGAGTGGTTTTGAAAAGGAGTGGTTTAGGCTCTGCTTTTAAAACAATTGGTTTTAGAAAATCGAGTGATTTTGAAGAAAACCGAGTAATTTTAAAAATTGGCTTCGACAACATCATTTAGATTTGTTTTTCTTGCATTAAACATATAATGCGATCCCATCAATCTTAGTTTCTAGCCACAATAGAAATAACCAAAATAGCATGCTTTTATATGCCATCCGCATTCGCCACGGGGTCCCGGGTCTTCACCGTAAAATTAGTTAACGTACAGCAGGGCAGGGACAGGGCTAGTGCGGATGCCAAACAAATAGAAGCATCTAATAATATTTATATATCAATATCACAGGCAAGTAATAAACATCACGGGCATGCGAACAACAAAATGGAATAGCAGATAAACTAGGAGTACCGTGTTTCGTTTGAGCCGCAAACAAAAACCGACATTCCCTGGTCTTGTGGATAGACCGTACAATCTTGAACCAAGACCCCTAAGAGCGCGACAAGCTACCTGCCAATCCTAAAAACGGAATACCCTCCCTCAATATCATGAGTGGGTACCTTGCGCTTTCTAGAATCAGGTAACTTGAGCACTCCACCTTGTGTAACAACTCCAATTCTTGTGTACATAAAATTGATTTAAAGTTAACGTATACTTGGGGTATTTACATTTCCTGTGAGTACTATAAGTATTTTTTTTTGCTTTTGAACAGCAAGAACGAGATTGTAGCTCATTGGTAAGACCTTGCACTGCTGAACCAAAGCACCAGAGTTCAAATCCTATTAGCCACAATATTTTTTAATTAATTTTCTTTTAAATTTTTAGAAGCCTAAGAGCCTACACATGCATAACTCGTAAAAACCAAAAGTCACATATAAAACAAACTGGACCAGGGGGTAGACCAAACCGAAAGGGACACGTGGCGATGAGCCCCGGCCTGACTCGGCCCGGCGGCGCCGGTTCGGGTGAGTTGGATCGGCCGATTCTCTTCTTGACTCTTGTGTCGTTTTGTCTTCCCATAACCCCTGTCATGTTTAATTTTCCTGAATTATTACAGAGAATTAAAAATCTAATTAAAACTCTTTTTAATACAAAATTAAATACATTTTCTTTCACACCCTTTCATCTATCCTAACCCTAATCTTTTCCTATAAATACAACTTCAATTCACACCCCCTCACTCACAAACTCTGTCCAAACTCTCAAGAAAAATACGTAGAACTTTTGTGCACAAGTGGAGTTAGCGAAGGGTGAAGCTCTGACGAACTTCCGACGACGACCCTACAAGCTCCCGTCAACGAAATGACGCACCGGCACCTCCTACCACTCCTTCTTCCTCTTCTCTAATCTAAATCCAGTAAGTCCCTCCTCCCTCTTCTCTAATCTAAATCCAGTAAGTCCCTCCTCCCTCTTCTCTTTTCTATTCTAAAAACTTGTATTTCTAAAACCCGATGGAAGAGTTAATCCGACTTCCGATTCGGTTTTCTTTAAAAAGTTTTAATTTTCTTAAATACAACAATACCAAACTCTCACAACATGACTATTAATCATTAAAAAAATATATTGAACAAGTTCCATATTAAAAGAATGTATATTGTAATTTTTATCGCACTTTTTCTGAAAAATACCATATAGTTTAGTTTTGACATTAAACATCATAGTTCCTTGCTATACCTTTAGATATTTCATGAGGTAATTACCTACCTCCTCACAACACTCATATATAACATAGCACGATATCTCTTGGGAAACTAGAATACGGGAAAACACAACTTTACATGTAAATACCTTTTACTATTAAAAACCTTTTTCTATAAGATTATGTATTTTAAACAAATCTTTGCAAAGCGCCGCTATAACCCATTTGGGGAACCCGTTCGGGATGGTGCGGATTATCGCACATCCTCGGGCTTAGTAGTGTAAGATGCAGACCTCCGCAAGGAGCATACGGTCTCGAAAAATTTAAAAATACAAATATCTTAAGAAAATGAGATTTCTAGAAAATAATAAATTAAAATTATTTTATATAAATATATGTATGTATGTATGTATATATATGTATGTATGTATATATATGTATATGTGTGTGTGTGTGTGTGTGTGTGTGTATCATCAAAATATCTAATTTTTGATATAATATAAATATTCCAACTTTTCTAAATCAAAAGAATCACTTCACATGAAAATACCTTGTAATTCCATATAGGTTCAATACTTTACAATTAAATACCATATATTATGAAAAATAGGTTTTATTCACTAGAAATGTCACATATATAAAATCTACATCTATGAAAACTCTAAAGACGATAATTAAATACTTGAGGTGTATTTTGAAAATTATACAAATTATTTTTACATAAAACCCCCTCATGTTTTATAAATTATAATAAGGACCCTAGTAAATATAGGTTTAAGCGGGACCAGTCTCTTGAGCCTCAGGGAGCCGGATATATGAGTGCTTGCCTATTTAAGGTAGACAACTTAACAAACGGTGTTATTAACACGGTAATCGTCTTTGAAAAAGACACAAATCCTGCCGCCCATGTGCAGCGGTTACTGATAACACCAAAACCTAATTCAGGACTTCAATTTCTTTTCTAATTTTCTGACTCAGACCGAGTCTCATTATAAATAATCTGACTTGAATATGATTCAAGTACAAACTACAATTCAATATGAATCCATGAATCCATATAATCAATCTGTTCAATCTATTCAATCTGTATTGACCGAACCGAACCATGGATACATCCATCTACATGATTCTCCAGTTACATCCATTTACTGATATCATGGTTTCGGCAAGTCATCCATCTATCCAATCTATAATACAAGACATTACAATTTACAAACAATACAAACAATACAACCAAGACATCGCGGGGTTTAAAAGGGTAGATTGGTACGGAAGGTGTTAGAAGTGGCACGAGACTGCAAGAATTAAGACACCTAACCTGTATTCCATTGTTGTTGTACCATGGCATAAACGGTTCCTTATACATTCCATTCACCTTAGTCTCTGATCTACTGAGACTCCTCTCGTATACACCGGCATCTTTCTGTACTAAGCTACAAACAACAGCGTTAACAATATAATACAACTTTAAAAGTTACACTCTCTCTGTCTATTATACTTCTCCCTTATCTTTGGGACTTACCGAGCGATTGTTCGCTGATGACAGTTCTTCTCTTTCTTCTTTGGAATGTTGTCAGGTAATCTGGACCTTCAGGAGATCGAGCCCACCAGCGAGGACTTGGATCAGCTAGTCTACGACCCAGAGCTTTAGATTCATTGTACACATTTCATTTCAGTACTTTCCATTTCTGTTATTCCCCTATTTAGGCATTGTTTTCATTCAGATGTATTTACTTTCCCATGTACTGTAAAAGAATGTTAATAAATAAAGTTGTTGTTCATTACATTTGTCTCTTATGTATATTCCTTTTATATTTCTTAGTTACACTTAGCGTATTTACTTCTGAGTAAGTACGTAGCGGCCAGTCGCGCCCTATGCCCGTACACTGGGAAGCGGGGTATGACAGGTTTTGTTGGTGGCCCATGCAGGTCAGAACTGTATGGAACCCTACCATGTAGTTCAGTTCTGCGTGGACAACCTAAGCAGTATAACACAAGAAACAACAACTAAAAACATTCTTTACAATTCATGTTCCTTGAATCTTACAATTTCATATACTTTGAATCTGTCTTAACCTAAATTTTTTATTCAAGGTTATGGATTCCCCGAACAACACCAGCACTAATGTCAACAACACACCCCCACCACTACCACTCACACCTGCCGTCCCTGCTCCGCTCAACGAGCAGGCGGTTTTGCTTGAGGCGATCCGCAGTCTCCTAGAAGGACAGCAGCAGACTGCTCTTTTAATGAACCGTCCCGAGGCAGAAGCACCTGGGGTGAAGCAATTCAGGGCTTTGCACCCCAAACAGTTTGCAGGAAAGCAGAGCCCTCTAGAAGTGGAGGAATGGGCTCAAAGCATCGAAGACGATTTGGCATCGGCACAAGTGCCAGGGATAGCTTGGGTCCGTGTTGCGAAACTGCAGCTTACGGACAATGCACGGGTTTGGTGGAAGGCGGAAGAAAGCCGTCTTGATCAACCCATCGAATGGAAGACTTTCCGAGACATGTTCGACGCAAAGTACTTCCCTGAGACTGCCAGGTTCGACATGGAATAGCAGTTCATCCATCTGCAACAAGGTTCAATGTGGACCAAGTCAGTAGATGAATATGACGCTGAGTTCACCATGTTCAGTCGGTAAGATATGTCTCAGTAATTCAATTTTTTTCAATATATCACAAACTACACAGTTAACACAATACTTTAACAGATTTTCGGCACACCTGATACCGACGGATGAGATCAGAGCCCATCGATTTCAACAAGGGTTAGATCCAGAGATCCAGGCTGCACTAGCCACAAGAGATTTTCCGACCCACGAATTGGCTCTAAAAGCTGCCCGCCGTTATGAGACAGTGGTAAAGACGAGAGGCAGTCCTTAATATGCAGGAGTTAAGCGCCCTGCCAACCAGATGGCAGGAGGAGCCTCGTCAAGGCCACCATTTGTGCCAACGAGACCGGGAGTACCGAACAACCGTCCCAGCCCAGCCTTTTGTACCTACTGCAAGAGAGCTAGACATATGATGAAAAACTGCCGGCGAGCTAACCGTCTTTGCTTAGTCTGCGGCTCAGCTACTCATGATATTGGGTCTTGTCCCTAAAGACAAAACCCAGTTGCTGCATCCAGGCCAGCAATCACTTATCAGCAGAGACCAGCCCTTCAGGCACCTGCTCTAAGACTCGCTCTCCCTGCTCCACCACCTAGAGGACCACAGACTGCACCTCCTCCTCGCCAGTTCCATCAAGCTCAATGGAACGTTCCGAGGAATGCTCCTCCGGCCAGGAGGAATGTACCACGGCGACAGGCTTTCACGATGACCGTGGAAGAAGCTGAGGCCACTGGCCAAGTTATCACCGGTAACCCTTTCTTCTCAAGCTTTTCTTTCAGTTTTACACCTACCTACATATTTTCTCTATACCTAAAACATATTCCACATACCTTAGGTACAATCTTAGTAGCCTCACTTCCTGCACTAGCACTCTTCGATACTGGAGCATCTCACTGCCTTATGTCGCAACGGTTCGTCCGAATTCATGCGATTCCAGTCACACCGCTTGTATCCAGCTGGAATGTCAGTTTAGGGAACGGCGTTCTGAAGGCAACAATGGGATACGGCTTGTGTCCAGTAGTCGTCTGCAGCAGAGAATTCTATGCTAACTTCAAGGTGCTGGACATACCAAACTTCGATGTGGTTCTAGGTATGGATTGGCTCGGAACATTTTATGCTACCATTGACTGTCGTCAAAGGAGGGTAGTATTTGAGATTCCAGACCATCCGGTCTTCTATTTCAAAAGTGGAGACCGTACCCTAGAGCCAAGTACTTACAAGACGAAACCAAAGAAGGCAGTAATTGTAGCAACTCAAGCGGACGAAGGATCAAAGCCAGAAGTGGTTCGAGAGTTCGACGATGTGTTTCCTGGAGATATATTAGGTTTGCCTCCCGATCGAGCTCTTGAATTCAGCATTGATTTAGTACCAGGAGCACAACCGGTGATCAAAGCACCTTATCGATTAAGTCCGGAAGGTTTGAAGGAAGTCCGAACTCAGTTGGACGAATTATTGGCGAAAGGATAGATTCGTCCCAGCACTTCAAGTTGGGGATCACCAGTATTACTTGTGAAGAATAAGGAAGGTTAATACAGAATGTGCATCGA
This sequence comes from Agapanthus africanus, assembly GCA_030015575.1. Classification (NCBI taxonomy): domain Eukaryota; kingdom Viridiplantae; phylum Streptophyta; class Magnoliopsida; order Asparagales; family Amaryllidaceae; genus Agapanthus; species Agapanthus africanus. The sequence continues at coordinate 132,400,266 of CM057350.1, forward strand.
TTATAGAGCCTTGAATGAAGTAACAATAAAGAACAAGTATCCACTTCCGTGCATCGACGATTTATTCTATCAGCTAAGTGGATCATGTGTTTTCTCCAAATTAGATCTTCGTTCAGGTTATCATCAGGTGAAGGTCAAGGAATCTGATATCCACAAAACGGCTTTCAGAACTCGTTATGGACATTACAAATTTCTTTTGATGCTATTTGGAGTGACCAACGCACCAGCAATATTCATGAACCTGATGAATCAAGTTTTTCGGGAGTACTTAGACAGGTTTGGTGTCATCTTCATCGACGACCTGGTGTATTCTAAGAGTCGGAGAGAACATGCCGAGCACCTACGAATTGTCCTGGAAACTCTACGACAACATCAACTCTACGCCAAGTACAACAAGTGCGAGTTTTGGCTAAATCAAGTTGGTTTTCTCGGACATATCGTATCAGGCGAAGGAATCTCTGTGGATCCAGCGAAAGTTTCAGCAGTAAGCGAATGGCCAACACCAAAGTCAGTGAAGGACATTCGGATTTTTTTGGGTCTAGCTGGATATTACCGAAGGTTCATTGAAGGCTTTTCTAAGTTAGCAACACCCCTGACCAAGCTCACACGTAAAGATGAAGACTTTGTGTGGTCAGAAGCATGTGAACAAGCTTTCGTAGAACTCAAGTCAAGGTTGACATCAGCGCCCATTCTAGTTATACCAGACCAATCTGGAGGTTTCGAAGTGCATTGTGAAGCATCTGGTAAGGTATTAGGATGTGTTCTACATCAGCACGGTAAGGTTGTGGCTTATACTTCAAGACAGCTGAAGATTCATGAGCGCAATTATCCGACGCATGATTTGGAATTGGGAGCCGTTATCTTTGCTCTTAATATTTGGCACCGTTATCTTCTTGGTGAGCGAGTGAACATATACACAGATCACAAGAGTCTGAAATATATGTTTACTCAGAAAGAGCTTAATATACGGCAGGGACGATGGTTAGAACTCATGGCGGACTTTGACATCAACCTGCAATATCACCCAGGGAAGGTGAATATGGTACCTGATGCCCTTACTCGCCAACCATTAGCAATGCATCTTACCGCTCAGTGGAAGCTTCAAAAGGACTTGCATCAGATGGAGATTGCAGTAGTCATGCCGGGTAACGCTTCAAATTTGATGAATTTACAAGTTCAATCTACCATTGTCAATCAGATCAAAGCAGCTCAAGCAAGTGATGCTAAGTTGCAAAAGATCAGAGAACAAGTAGAGAATGGACTCAGAACAGAATTCATCATACATGAAGACGGATCTTTGAGGTACGGCAGCAGATTATGTGTACCAAAAGGTTCTGTTCGGAAAGAGTTAATGAAAGAAGCTCACATCTCTCCCTATTCAGTACACCCTGGAGGTACAAAGATGTACAAAGATCTACGTCAGAATTACTGGTGGTATGGAATGAAGCGTGAAGTATCCAGAAGCGTCGCTAAATGTTTGGTGTGTTAGCAAGTAAAGGCTGAACATCACAAGACAACTGGATTACTTCAACTGTTACCTATCCTGGAATGGAAGTGGCAACACATTACGATGGATTTTGTGACTGTACTTCCTCGCAGCACAAAGGGTAACGATGCGGTTTGGTTCATTGTGGATCGACTCACAAAGTCGGCTCACTTTATCCCATTTCGAGTTGGCCAATCAATTGAGACATTAGCAAAGAAGTACATAGAGGTAAGAATCTAAGTAAGATTTAAACTCTTCAACTATGTACTATCTCTGATACCTATGAACTCATACAGGAAATTGTGAGACTTCATGGAGTACCGGTCTGCATTGTCTCCGATCGTGACACCAGGTTCCGATCGCAATTTTGGCAGAGTCTACAAGCGAGCTTGGGAACAAGTTTGAACTTCAGCACGGATTATCATCCACAAACAGATGGTCAGTCTGAGCGAACTATTTAGATCTTGGAGGATATGCTCAGAGCGTGTATGTTAGACTTCGGAGGATCGTGGGAAGATCACCTACATCTTATGGAGTTTTCGTACAACGCTACCAAGCAAGCATAGGAATGTCACCTTTTGCAGCGCTTTATAGAAGGAAGTGTCGATCGCCATTAAGTTGGGACGACATCGGTGATAGAGAACTTCTTGGACCTGAGATGATAGTAGCAACTGTTGATGTGGTTCGTACTATCAGGGAAAGAATGCGCATAGCCCAAGATCGACAGAAGCACTGGGCTGATGCAAAGCGACGCCACTTGGAGTTCCAGTCGGGAGATCACGTATTCTTAAAGATATCTCCGAACCTCAGAGTGATTTGATTTGGAAGATGGGGTAAGCTAAGTCCGAGATACATTGGACCGTTCGACATACTCGAAAGGGTCAGCGAAGTGGCATACCGCCTGGCACTTCCACCTTCATTGGAAGGAATGCATAATGTGTTCCACATATCCCAACTCAGAAGGTATGTGAGTGATCCCAGCCACATTCTCGATCATTCCGAGCTCACGGTACAGCCTGACTTATCTTTTGAGCAACAACCTGTGGAGATCCTGGACAGGAAAGTGAAGTCACTTCGAAACAAGGAAGTCAACTTGGTTCGAGTGATGTGGAGAAAAGACACTCCAGGAGAATTGGCATGGGAAAGGGAAGATGAGATGCGTGCAAGATATCCTCACTTATTTGTAAACTAGTCCTTAAAATAAATCATAAATTTCGAGAACGGAATTTTTGTAAGGAGGGTAGACCGTAACAACTCCAATTCTTGTGTACATAAAATTGATTTAAAGTTAATGTATACTTGGGGTATTTACATTTCCTGTGAGTACTATAAGTATTTGTTTTGCTTTTGAACAGCAAGAACGAGATTGTAGCTCATTGGTAAGACCTTGCACTGCTGAACCAAAGCACCAGAGTTCAAATCCCATTAACCATATTATTTTTTAATTAATTTTCTTTTAAATTTTTAGAAGCCCAAGAGCCTACACGTACATAACTCATAAAAACCAAAAGTCATATATAAAACAAACTGGACCAGGGGGTAGACCAAACGGAAAGGGACACGTGGCGACGAGCCCCGGCCCGACTCGGCCGAATCGGCCGGCGCCGCCGGTTTGGGTGAGTTGGATCGGCCGATTCTCTTCTTGACTCTTGTGTCATTTTGTCTTCCCATAACCACTGTCATGTTTAATTTTCCAGAGAATTAAAAATCCAATTAAAACTCTTTTTAACACAAAATTAAATACATTTTCTTTCATACCCTTTCATCTACCCTAACCCTAATCTTTTCCTATAAATACCACATCAATTCATATCCCCTCACTCAAAAAATCTGTCCAAATTCTCAAGAAAAATCCCTAGAACTTTTGTGTACAAGAGGAGTTAGCGAAGGGCGAAGCTCTGACGAACTTCCAACGACGACCCTAAGAGCTCCCGGCGACGAAACGACGCACCGTCACCTCCTACCACTCCCTCTTCCTCTTCTCTAATCTAAATCCAGTAAGTCCCTCCTCCCTTTTCTCTTTTCTATTCTGAAAACTTGTATTTCTAAAACCCGACGGAAGCGGAGTTAATCCGACTTCCGATTCGGTTTTCTTTAAAAAGTTTTAATTTTCTTAAATACAACAATACCAAACTCTCACAACATGACTATTAATCATTAAAAAAATATATTGAACAAGTTCCATATCAAAAGAATGTATATTGTAATTTTTATCGCACTTTTTCAGAAAAATACCATATAGTTTAGTTTTGACATTAACATCATAGTTCCTTGCTATACCTTTAGATAGTTCACGAGATAATGACCTACCTCCTCACAACACTCATATGTAACATAGCAAGATATCTCTTGGGTAACTAGAATACGGGAAAATACAACTTTACTTATAAATACCTTTTACTATTAAAACCTTTTTTTACAAGATTATGTATTTTATACAAATCTTTGCAAAGCGCCGCTACAACCCATTTGGGGAACCCGTTCGGGATGGTGCGGATTATCGCACATCCTCGGGCTTAGTGGTGCGAGATGCAGACCTCCGCAAGGAGCATACGGTCTCGAATGATTTAAAAATATAAACATCTTAAGAAAATGAGATTTCTAGAAATATAATAAATTTAAATTATTATATATATATATATATATGTATCATCAAAATATCTAATTTTTGATATAATATAAATATTCCAACTTTTCTAAATTAAAAGAATCACTTCACATGAAAATACCATGTAATTCCATACAAGTTCAATACTTTACAATTAAATACCATATACTATGAAAAATATGTTTTATTCACTAGAAATGTCACATATATAAAATCTACATCTATGACAACTCTAAAGATGATAATTAAATACTTGAGGTGTATTTTGAAAATTATACAAATTATTTTTACATAAAACCCCCTCAAGTTTTATAAATTACAATAAGGACCCTAGTAAATATAGGTTTAAGCGGGACCAGTCTCTTGAGCCTCAGGGAGCCGGAGATATGGGTGCTTGCCTATTTAAGGTAGACAACTTAACAAACATTGTTATCAACACGGTAATCGTCTTTGAAAAAGACACAAATCCTGCCGCCCATATGCAGCAGTTACCGATAACACCAAAACCTAATTCAGGACTTCAATTTCTTTTCTAATTGTCTGACTCAGACCGAGTCTCATTATAAATAATCTGACTTGAATATGATTCAAGTACAAACTACAATTCAATATGAATCCATGAATCCATATAATCAATCTGTTCAATCTGTATTGACTGAACCTAACCATGGATATACATCCATCTACATGATTCTCCAGTTACATCCATTTACTGATATCATGGTTTCGGCAAGTCATCCATCTATCCAATCTATAATACAAGACATTAAAATTTACAATACAATACAACCAAGACATCGCGGGGTTTCAAGGGGTAGATTGGTACGGAAGGTGTTAGAAGTGGTACGAGACTGCAAGAATTAAGACACCTAACCTGTATTCCATTGTTGTTGTACCGTGGCATAAACGGTTCCTTGTACATTCCGTTCACCTTAGTCTCTGGTCTACTGAGACTCCTCTCGTATACACTGGCATCCTTCTGTACCAAGCTACAAACAACAACGTTAACAATATATTACAACTTTAAAAGTTACACTCTCTCTGTCTATTCTACTTATCCTTTATCTTTGGGACTTACCGAGCGATTTTTCGCTGACGACATTCCTTCTCTTTCTTCTTTGGAATGTTGTCAGGTGATCTGGACCTTCAGAAGATCGAGCCCACCAGCGAGGACTTAGATCAGCTAGTCTATGACCCAGAGCTTTAGATTCATTGTATACATTTCATTTCAGTACTTTCCATTTCTGATATGCCACTGTTTAGGCATTGTTTTCATTCAGATGTATTTACTTTTTCATGTACTGTAAAAGAATGTTAATAAATAAAGTTGTTGTTCATTACATTTGTCTCTTTTGTATATTCCTTTTATATTGCTTAGTTACGCTTAGCGTATTTACTTCTGAGTAAGTACGTAGCGGCCAGTCACGCCCTCTGCCCGTACACCGGGAAGCGGGGCGTGACACCTTGGGTCAGAGCTACACCCTATATAAGTGCGGCGAGCAACTTACCAATCCGAGAATGAGGTAGCTCGGTCACGACTCCATAAGATGATCACCCACTACATTCTTGAATCCAGCTACCCGAGCACTCCGTCGCGTGGTATCCTTGTACAAGTAATGATATATATACAATGGCGACAACGACATCAATCGGGACGTGTCCCAATAAAAGAATATACATCAAGCGGCAACGACGATCACAAGTCGGTGGCTCGTCCCGAATAAACAAATACATGAATCAAAACAGTTCACACAAATCGCACGAGAGGCTATCCAATCAAGACAATCCGACTAAATCATCACAAAATATATATTTAAAACAACATAACAAGTAACCAGTGTGCAACCCCGTCTAATCGACCATATAGCAATTAGATCACGTTATCAAATACACAAACAAAGATATAGATCATAAATGATGCATTAGTTTTGACCAAAAAGTTTCCCGAATTTTCTCGAATACAAAGATAACAGAAACTAAAATCTGGACAAAAACAAATATCACCAAAAATCAAGTTTCCAAACAACCAAGACACCACAAAAAACTAGGGACCTAAATCAAATTTTAGGCCGACGAAAGTGGAAAAGTGCCAGCCAAATAGCGACCAAAATGCCTCGAATTTTGTACCATGTTTTTTTAAAAGAGGAGTCCACCACAATAGTTTATAAAAATTTCAGGTGCCGTTTGAAAAACAATAGAAACTTGGATTTTTGTGATCGAATACGGTTAAAATTTCGGTTTTGAATCATGAGCATCGTCTATAACTAGTTAAAATGTTTGGCATGGCTCTGATACCACTGTAAAGGTCCCTAGTGCTCAGGCCACAAGACTCACGGCAAAGGCGGAAGCGAAAATAAAAACTTTAAAGTAGACACTAGCGACCAAAACCCTAGAATCGATTTCAAAGACTAAACTAGATATCATACATACAAGGTTAAGGGGGCTAGCTACCTTTGTAGCATGTCTGCGCAATTACGAAAGACCCCTACACTGCTCCATGAACTCTAGCTCAGCTCCGTAGTCATCGAGAACATACTTGCAAGCCGATCTTCCTCGTCGAAGATGATCCACCCAAGAGAATCTGATAACAAGCTCTTTCTTCACACCAAATCAACAAGTGAAGCAACTCACATATCAAGTTTGCTAGAAATGGATTGTAAGAGTGATGTAGTGGTTAATCTTTTTGGTTTTCACTATTTTTAAATTTATTTTCTCAAAGTAGAAGCAAACATAAAAGGGAAGAAGAGAGTTAAGAGGATGAGGATGAAGATGTAATAAAAATCCTTAATCAAAAAAATCCCCCATCTTTCTCACTCTTATCCTTTGTGAAGTGGTGGGTGGAATTGTGACCCACCCTTGTGAGAAACAAGCCTCAGCACTTCACATTGCTTCCACAAAAGAATAGAAGGAATGTGTATAAATAAACACACACACACACACATACCTAAATATGTATCAAATACATATACCCATATTCGTATCAAAATACGAATACTCATTTCATATTGAGATAAAGATTGGTTATCGCTTTATCTAATCAGGATGGCTCCCACTGTATCCTCAAATTCTCCTTCAAACCCTAAAAGGAAAACTAGTCGGGATTATGTAAACCTTACAAGTTCGCTAACCGTTCAGCCATGCTAGTGTTGGTACTCCGAGGGAGCCCCCCGTACTTTCACACAGACCCAATTCAATAACCCCATTTCCACAGAGGTATAATCTCGTTAACACCTTCTAGACACCTAATAGGTTAGCTAATTGTGAAGTGAAAATCTCCCGAGCGGTAATACCTACTCATCAGTGGGAATCGAGACCCAACTAACATTGTGTGATAATTTTGATGGAAGCCGACCAAAATTACCATATTTTAGAAGGTATGCATAAACTTGACAAGTTTCCCTTATATTTGAAACTCTCGATATGGTTTTTGCCCCTAACGGCTTATGACCTTGACTAGATCAACAAACCATAAACTACTAGTCAAGTTTAACCCTTCATTTTCTTGATTACATTAAACCCAACCGCACGAGCTTTTGACTAGGTCAACAAGATCGCATGACTGTCCTAACCAATCGTATCTTTATGCACAGAAAAGCACCACTTAGCTACCGCACATTACGTCTTGACTAGGTCAACAAACGCAACACGAATATTAAATACTGTCAATCTGAAATGACGGAGGGTTATGGCTGGTTTTTGGCGAAAAACCTCTAACGTAATGAACTTGATATTGTTGAAGGAACTCGAGTGGCTTTGAAATGGAGTATTTTAGGCTCCGCTTTTAAAATTAGTAACATAAACTTTTGCTTAAGAACGAACTCCGTGTGGAGGGATCAAGGCACTTTCCTCATATAATGAGGTGCATGGTATTCCTAACCGAATACCTCCATGCAAAGAAAAAGAATATGATTATAGTTTATAAGAAAACCGAGTAGTTTTAAAAATTAATTTTGACAACATCATATAAGGTTTATTTTTCTTGCATTAAATATATAATGCAGTCCCATCATTTTAAGTTTCCAAGCCATACCAGAAACAACCAAAATAGTATTCTTTTATATGCCATCCGCATTCGTCACGGGGTCCTGGGTCTTCACCGTAAGGTTACTTAACTTATGGCAGGGTAGGGATAGGGCTAACACGGATGAAAAACATATGGAAGCATATACTATATATATATATATATATATATATATAACATCACAGGCAAGTAATAATCATCACAGGCAGATGTCAAACAAAATGGAATAGAAGATAAACTAGGAGCCCTGCGTTTCATTTAGCCGAAAATGAGACGCGACATTCCCCGGTCGTGTGGATAGCTCATGCAACATCGATCCTAGACCCCTACGAGTGCGGCAAGCCACCTGCCAATTCTAGAACTAGGCAACCCGCCATCAATATCATGAGTCGGTAACCCGTCTCTTTCTAGAATCCGGTAACTTGGGCACTCCTCCGCCGATTGATCCTATAATCCCTACAAGTGCGATGAGCAACTCGCCAATTCTAGAGCGAGGCGGCCTGGTCTCAAACAGCATGAGACATCCACTTACTGCACTTTAGAACCCGGCTACTCGAGCACTTCTCTTGGGTTAATCCTAGTACAAAAATGAAATATATACAACAGTGACATCGACCGTAACCTGGTTGAGCCCCAATAAAAGAATATTCATAATACGGAAACATCAGCCATAAGTTGGAGCTCGCCCCGAACAAATGAATATAACATTATAAATCAAAACCATACAAGCAAATCGCACGAAGGCTATCCAACATGACAATCTGGTTAAACCATCACACACACACACACACACACACACACACACACACACACAAACACACATATCGCTGAACACAAGCAACAACAATATATGTGCAATCCTGTCTAATCCTGTCTAATCGAACATATAGCAATTAGATGACGTTTAACAACATATATAATAAACGATGCTAAAATTTCGTCCGAAAAGTTCCCCGAGTTCCCTGAAACCAAAGATAACACCTAGTGAAATCTGGGCAAAAACAATGTATATCAAAAATCAAGTTTTACCAATGCCAAGCTCCTTCACAAATTTTGAGGTAGGAGGCCACAACTTGGCAGCCGAAATCGGCCAAAATGCCAATTCCAGTGGCCCAGTTTGGGCTTCCTGGCCTCGAATTTTGTGCCACCTTTTATTGCTTCAAAAAAAGTCCATTGCAATACTTTTAAAATTTTTTAGAGACTTTATGTCATGCCCCACCCCCAATACAGAGAGTATTGTCCGCTCTAGCCGAAACCACACGGTTTTGTCTTTCGGAGCGAACCGGACCCGACCAGGGGCCACTTCCCAGGAGGTCACCCATCCCAGGACTTCCCTGGCTCGAGCACGCTTAACTACGGAGTTCTCAAGCTCCTGTAGTGCCGGTACACTTAAAAGGCGCCTCTGTATTGAAGAGCGGTATCATTCCATTTATAATACAGATCTGTCCTCTTTCGGAATGTATTCCGAAGATTCCCTATTGTTTTACAGTGACTCCCCATGCTCATCTGGTATAAATGGGTATACTAGATAATACCTGTGGTATTACATTCTCCCCCACTTAGAACAATGGTTCGTCCTCGAACCACAGACCTACTATTGAGGAACCAGCTCTGATACCATTCTGTCATGCCCCACCCCCAATACAGAGAGTATTGTCCGCTCTGGCCGAAACCGCACGGTTTTGTCCTTCGGAGCGAACCGGACCCGACCAGGGGCCACTTCCCAGGAGGTCACCCATCCCAGGACTTCCCTGGCTCGAGCACACTTAACTACGGAGTTCTCAATCTCCTGTAGTGCCGGTTCACTTAAAAAGGCGCCTCTGTATTGAAGAGCGGTATCATTCCATTTATAGTACATATCTGTCCTCTTTCGGAATGTATTCCGAAGATTCCCCATTGTTTTACAGTGGGTCCCCATGCTTATCTGGTATAAATGGGTATACCGGATAATACCTGGGGTATTACACTTTAAAAGTTTTTGAACAGAAACTTGATTCGGTTAATTTTCCGGTCTCGAAACTTAAACATCGTCTATACTAGTTCTAGTGTTTTACCTAGGCACTGATACCATTGAAATTTCCTAGTGCCCTTGCTGCTTCAGCCACGGCCGATGCGGAATTAAAAACAAATTTTTTATGGGAAGCATGAGAAACTTATCCCTAGCAATCATTCCAAACTCTAAACTCGAAAACTAAACATGAAAGGTTTAGAGATTACAACGTTTGATGTGTGTCCACCCCATCGTGGAAAACCCCTCCAAGCTCCTCGTAAGCCGTCGGGAACAAGCTTGAGAGGCGACCGCCCTTACCGAAGATGATCTATCCGAGAGAACCAATCCAAACTCCAGCTTCACCTATTAAGCAACCGACGCTCCAAGCTTGCTTGAAATGGAGTGTGGGGATGTAGGATTTTTCCACTATTATTTTCACTCATTTTTACATGCTTAAGAGAGCATCCTCACTCAAGAGGAAGGAGGAGAAGAGAGGAGAGAAAGTGTGTATGTGTGAATGGATGATTGAATTGAGAGAGGAAATGGCTTCATATTTTATTTCAACCATAACAAAAAAATTGTCACAACATTTTATAATAAACAATAAAAGCCCATCCCTCTCTACATAACTTCAACCGTACCCAAAGCCACCTTACCCTCCACCTCATATCCTTGAATATTCATAAATGAATATTCACAAATGAGGTTTCCTCCTTCTAGAAGTATTCCTTATAAATACGGAATGCAACCCCAGTATACGTATCGAAATACATATATGCGTATTCGTATAAAAATATGATAGCCAAAAGAAAGAAAATGAATAGTGAACAATAATACCAGAATATATATATGTGTGTGTGTGTATAAATTATTAAATCAAAACTTGATTTAATAATCTGACTTAATTCTAAGCCGGCTAGAATTGTCAACTGTCCGATTAAAGTCTGTGTATCCAGTACACGTATTTAATCGGACCCCTGTATGTATCAATATACGGCCTCTACATTATATCGCCTGAAACGAGAAAACCCTCTTTGTGGGACTCTAAAGACTCGGCAATACGCTGGTAGTGATTTACTGGATAAATCCCAAACCATAAGCACGTCGTGGCACTAGCTGTACGTAACGGCTACCCAGGTATCTGCCGAAAGGGAGGTCGACAATCAAGTCCGTTCGTACCATACTGAGCCTGAATGTGACAATCTCCGTACATTCTGGTCTCTTTGTATAAGAGTATCACATACTGGGTTTAGCCGGTGGATAACGTCAAACCCCTGATAACTCGATAAGTTGTGCCAGAGTCAAGCTCATCACCAACCGAGAAACTACTGAACTCCTATCAATAAATTTCATCCACCGTGGCCACATATTTAGGGTGATGGCCAACCGAACACAACGCGATATCGACTCTTAATACCAGGAGTGTTGAATCCCTAACAATAACCCACTGCCTCCATATGGATCGGGACTGTACCCAATTAAAACCTGTTTGCATGACTCTTTTGAGCCATGGTATGATAGTAATCTAAGTACAGTGGGAACTCACAAGAGAAAAATGGCGATCTCAGGTCAAAAGACTAACCTATACTCATGCCACTAGAGAACTGTTATCTGACGATAGGTATAATACCATTTAGAAGTTCTCGGCGAGTCCGTCCAGTGTACTCACCTCCAGTGAGCACTTGTATACTATCTTAAGTGACACAACACCAATGGCTTGTGAGACCGGACACCGCCCCTCGTCGGGGACTCGAAACGTATACACCAGTCTACTTCGAAATATCGATACCCAGATAGCATACTATCATTTCGAGTAAAACTGTTTTGCCTGTAAAGGTTCTCTTTCAATTATCATAATCGTCTACATGAAATTACAATAATTGTCTTGAGGGTACTATATCCAACACATGATACTTCATGAGCCACGATACATCGAAGAATCCATCCCCCCAACACATGTAAATAATGTACATAACCCATTTTGTAAATCCATCATATTTTCCAATTTCCATTTTAAAGAGGGGTTTTATGCAAAAGTGCAAGGAATCTTTTCACTAGCTTTTGGCTCCATTTTTAAACCTCTCTTCCACTCATTTCCCCCTACCAAATAATACCAACACCAGAAATCCCCTTTCTTCTTCTTCTTGCTCCCCCCAAAACCCAGAGCACTAGTTCCACATTTCTGCCGCAAATTTGCGGCCAACAAGAAGGATTTGGCCGCAAATTTGCGGCCTTTTTTGCAATTTTGCCCCTGAAATTCTTCAGGGTGGTGAGTCTCCTTCCTCTCTCTGTGTTTTTGCTTCTAGAATTTTAATTTGTGTGCTGATGGCTCATCAATTCCTATTTAAGAGGAATTTCTCACTGATTTTCAACCATAATCGGCTTGGAACATTTTTCCGGGAACAAATCGGGAATCGGCATTGGGATTTCTTGTTATATGATCATGATAGTGCATATGCAATTCCCAATTTAGTTCATGGAGTGTATAAAAATATAGTTGAAGGGACTTTTCAATACGGTAGTGCGATCGTACTTAACATAGGTGATGATTTTTACGAAATCACTGCCGATGTTATTTTTGATGTTCGGGTATCCCTCGGGTTGCTTATCATGAGCAATTCCAAGATCTTGCTGGATACATATCATTCATGGGGGTTAACTATAACTGGAAAACGGGGAAAGGAATCGATGGCAGTAGCATGTATAGGAATGTGTCTGCGACTTTTCGATGGTTGCAATTCAATGCGATCGTAAGCACCCATGAATCTCATTTTCTCACACCAATCCTACACATCGTCCATTGTTTGATGACACATAATCCGCATGTGGATATGTGTACTGTTCTCCTATACACGATAGGAGAGGATAGGAGAAAGAGAAAACACACGCTGCCAATGTTGGTTACGCAGCTTTGCCGATACCAGTTACCACAGGATGTGTTCAATGCATATTTCAATATCGGAAACGTTGTCTGCCTAGTGGTGGAGAAAATTCCAACCTCCTATTTCATGGAATCCTCGTTGTTCTGATCCTTTGTTCTGGTCCTCACAAGATCTTACACAAACCGAACACGTTCTTGCGGAGTCCTCTTGTAAGAGCGCCCGACGCCGACATCCGGGTAGATATCCTTAGGACACAGAAAGGGTTCATGACAAAAATGACAAACGGATGAGCAAATTGTTGAAAATAGGAAAGCAAAACAGGAGTGCCTTGGCTAGGCACGAATAGATGTTGGAGTGGCAGGAGGCGGCGCTGCGGCAACACGAAGACCATTTGGAAAGCCTTGATAGGAATGTCGCCACGCTTCGGAGATCACAATTCGAAAGCGCCAGTTCGAATACTTTGAGAGTTGGCAGGAGACGATAGCGATGAGGACACCGTTGTAGATAAGTTTGGTGGTGGGGTGAATGCAGTATCTTTGTATATTTTGTATATATTCTCATCATTTAGTTGCATTTGCACGTTTATTGCGTTTCCGTACTTTTCGCTTTCTTTATTTTTCATTTGTTTTGCATATAGTTGCATTGCATGTTTGTTTTCTTCAAAAATGGAAAAAACCAAAAAATTAAAACTCTAAAAATAATGAAAAACCAAAAAAATTTGAAAAGAAAAAACAAAAAACAAAAGCACAAAAATATTGAAAAATCGAAAAAACATAAGAACTTTCGATCAAAGTTAGTAAATGTTAAAGTCTAATTAGTGAATGTTAAATAGGAATTTATCTAAATGAATGCCTAACATACATTTTTCTCAAAACTATTTATTCAAGGCTAAGGATGAGCTTAATTTTTGTTTCACTCTTTAAAACTACATTTTTGAAGTATTTTCATCCACTTGTATTCTAATTTGACACATGCTCATTAGCTTAGGTTAATCGCTGTTAATTGTAAGAAAACCCCATTCTTCTGAAACTATTGGATCCAGACCCACTTACTTCTTTATGTATTGGGATACTGGCTCTTTAGTTTGCTTTATTCACTGATTCTTATCATTATAGCAGTTCTCTTGGTTTTTATGCATACTATTGTTTTTGTATGCACCTACTTAGTTAAATATTTGTGCTTGGTACTGCTAACTTGCTTGCCTATAATGGAAAAAAGTTGGGTCAATAAAAGAAAAAATAAATAAATTAAACCAGTCACTAGTTAGGGGTATATGTGTGTACATATTCTCTTTTCTCCACCCTTACTAAGTAAGTATTTTCTCCGAATTAAAAGTCCTCACGATTCTTTGTGTGAAGATTATCCCGTCCTCTGACAGAATTCATCTGTCGATTAAATATCTAGTTGATTCAAAAAGAAAAGAAAAAAATGAATGACACCATCTTTATAACGCTTGCAAGTTTGGTATCAAACTCAAATTTTAATACGACTAAGCGTGGTTGTTTCTTTTAAATTCATGCACAAACCATCGGTCTCTAGCTATTTGATAAGATTGGTATATCATTAATTTTAAAGCATCAGCCCTAGCATATTAAATTTACTTGAGATAATCTGGAATCGTAAATAGTAGAGGATGTGGGGTGCGTATACCAGTTCGACACCGATATCAAGATATTAAGCATGTGTATTAATCACTACGTGGATTTAAATATTTCTATTTTTTACGAGAATGAAATAAAGATTTTACTGAGGCCTTCTTGTATTATTTTGTCTATTGAAAGATACATCTACATTTGTTGGATATAGTGCCTTCAGGGCAATTATTGTAATTACATGAAGGAAGTTATGGTAATTGAAGGAGGACCTATACAGGTAGAACAGTCTTCCTCGAGATGATAGTATGCTATCTAGTTTGTCTTTATTATTTAAGTATATATGTTTTACTAGCTATTACGTGTCGCTAATAGATAATGATAAAGCTCATAAGATTCTTGCTTGACTACCAGGATTATAGATCATACTTGTGGGGCATGGATAGTCCATAAGCACATTCTTAAATATTCATAGTTATGGGAGTATCGAGACTGGGTATCGATATTCCAAAGTAGGCTGGTGTATACGTTTCTTGACCCCGATGATGGGTGGTGGCCGGTCTCACAGCCATTGGTGTATGACACCAAAAATTGTACATAGGTACTCGCTGGAGGTGAGTACACCGAATGGAATCGCCGAGAACTCCTAGATGGTATTATTTTTATCGTCAGATAGTATTTCTCTGGTGACATGAGTATAGGGTGGTCTGTAGACTTGAGATCATTATTTGTCTCATGTAAGTTCCCAATGTACTTTGATTACTATCCTTCTACGGCTCTACTGAGTCGTGCAAAAGGGTTTTAGTTGGGTACAGTTGTTCGCACCTATTTTTAATTCGTTCACACCTATGTTTATGCGCAAGAATACAAGATGCACACCTATCATAAAATGGTCAAGAGCACTTGCGCTATAGCAAGTGCGCACATGGCCAAAAAGCCATTTTAATAACATGTGCAACAATGTTTGTGCATGTTGGATATAGTGCCCTCAAAGTCAATTATTGGATCGCAGGTACGTGATTACAATGATTGAGGGAGGACCTATACCGATATGACAGTCTTGCTCGAGTTGATAGTATGCTATCTGGTTTGTCTTTATCATCGTATACATGCTTTAGTTCACTATTGCATGATGATAGAGCCCATAGGATTCTTGCTTGACTGCCAGCAGTATGATGGCGATCATATACGTGGGAGCTGGGGTCTATAAGCACATCCTTAAAGTGTCCCTAGTCATGGGAGTTTCGAGACAGAGCATTGATACTCCAGAGTAGACTAGTGTATACAGTCAAGACCCCGACGAGGGGCGGTGGCCGGTCTCACAAGCCATTGGTGTTAATTGGTTCACCTAAGATGTATACATGTGCTCATTGGGTTATGAGTACACCGGACAGGACTCGCCGGGAACCTGCTAGTTGGTATTATACCTAGCGTCAGATAGCAGTTCCCTGGTGACATGTGTACAGGTTAGTTCATCGACCTGAGGTCGTCATTTGTCTCGTGTGAGTTCCCACTGTGCTTTGATTTCCACCCTACCACGGCTCAAAGGAGTCGTGCAAACAGGTCTTTTTTGGGTACAGTCCCGAGCCACATGGAGGCAAGTGAGCGGATCGACAGGAGATTCGTCTTTCCTGGTATTGGGGGTGAGATCGCGCTGTGTCTAGGAGAGCCATTACACAAAGCCCTCGGCCGAGGCAGGAGATTTACTGGTAGGTACTCCAGTAGTATCTCAGGGTGTTCTGGATCACTCTCTGACACGACTTATACCGCTATTGGGGGTCGAACGTTACCAGCCCCCTAGACCGATATGCGATACTCATAGATGAACGGACCGGACTGTATGTACATTGTCACTGTTAGGCTCAGTAGGGTTTCTGGATGAGTTCGCTCGTCAACTTTCCTTCCAATCAATACATAGGCAACCGTTACGTACAGCTCGTACCTCTAACGTGCTAGTGGTTATACCCAGTGCCAGTGTATTGATGAGTCATTAGAGTCCCCCACAGACAGTTTCCCAAGTTTGGGCGAAACGTTGTAGAGACCGTATAGTTTTATGGCAGGGTTCGGAAAATGCACGTGCGTTTACGCACGTGTCATATTTCGGGCGGATAATACTGGTGGGCTTTGGTTTAAGCCGGATCCATGTATTATACTGTGTAGATATAATATCTTTGTCTCAGTTGCATTTGTATTCGGTCATAAAACAAATGCGGGTATGTTTATACTGTTACGAGGTTATCCTGAAATTCGTTTCAGGATCGCTTTTGGAAGTTGCCAGTTTCCAGTTTTCTATCACCCGTCTTTAACATTCGGTTAAAGACGGATTTATCTTTTCGTCATAGGGTGAGTCATGTGTGTGGAAGCTTCTGGTTGATGACTAGGATGGTGAGGTGGTTTAGTGCATTAATTGGTCATTAAATGAGTTGATGACTAGGTTTATTTGATTCATTGTATGCATTAATGAGATGCAAGGTGTTGTTATGACTCATTCATCAATTAATGCTTGTGGTCACCTTCCCCCTCCTACACTCACCTCCCTCTCATCTTAAGTGGCCGGCCCCTCTTTGAAAATGTGATGGTTGCTTGAAAAAAGATTTATGATAGCTTTGGGATTCATGGAAATTAGATAGAAATATTTCTCATTTCATTCCAATCCGAAAAAGGCAACTTCATTAACCGTTCGTCCATAGATTTGGACGTAACGAGACAAAGTGTTCTACTCATTCTCTATATCAATCTTGATCATCTCTTTTAGCAAACTTGATGATCGAGTTGCCTCGATTCAGAGGTGGGAGCCCGTTTAAAGATCCGTCGACGTGGTGTTACCTGGACGAGAAGACTGGAGATTCAGGAGATCGAAGCAGCCGCAACAAAGCGTGGGATGATGGTTGAAGACCGAAGGACTCGGATCGTTCGGTATAATATTTCTACCCACTTTGTAGTTTGTTAGTTTAGCTTTAATGGCAGATCCGGGTTATAGTATACGAGAGCGCCAGTTGTAAAAAGTTTTTGTTCCGCATTTGGCATTTGTTAGACGGCCGAGGCGCTACCGTGGACTTACAGTGGTATCAAAGCCTCGCCATTAAGCTTTACTAACTTGTGCTAACACGTTTAAAAGATCGATCGAACGGAATTTCCGAAACTACAATTTTCAGTGCAAAAGTTTCTGTCAATTTTTAATCTGGTCTAAAAATTATTTTGCATATCACAGAAAATTGTGCAGGGCTTTTGAAGCAATCTGGGAAAATTTGGGCACGTGATCCCACAGTACCGCCGTGGATCCGCGGTCAAAGCTAGGGTTTGACCGCGGGACCGCGGCCAGTATGTGGGAACAGTAAGCCAAATTTTTCCAGTAAGTTTGTTTTGTGAAATTGTGGTTTTTGGTATATTCTTTTGGGCCCAGATTTTGTTACTGTACAGCAGATGTACGTGGGGCCCACTTCGGGAAGTTTTGTCGATCGAAATTTTAAACATGTTAGTTTACAGTACTTACTTTATATCTCCGACCGTGAATATCATTCGAGCGGTAAACCGCGTCTAATTGCTATAGTCCTTTTAGACGGGTTTGCGAACGTGACATTCGCGTTGATGTTCTGTGTTGTGCTGTGATATTGCAGAAATGTCGTGGTGGATAGCAGTGTGCAATGGTAGTGCAGTTTGGATTTATTTGTACATTTGATATTGCGGAGCGAGCGTCCAACAAGTGGATTGCCGTCACTGCCTGTTTGTATAATATTCTTTTGGGGTACGACTGGGCTGAGGTCGATGTATCCGCTGTACAAATTTTTATTATTTCTGTACTAGGTTTACCCCGCGACGGAGTGCACGGATAGCGGGGTTCTGGAGGGCAACGGGTCCGTGTCTCATGGCTTTGAGAGGCAAAGGGGCCTCACTCTAGAATTGGCAGACTATTCGCCGCACTCGTAGGGGGTACAGGTTGACCCAAGGAGGGGTGCTCAAGTTACCAAATTCCGTGAAGTGCCGGGTGGTCTATTCACTTTGCTGTAGGGGGCTGCCTTGCTTCAGGTTTTAACGGGTAACTTGCCGCACCCGTAGGGGTCTAGGTTTCATTGCACAGGCTATCCACACGACCGGGGGAACGTCAGGTTTCAGTGGCGGCTCTGTGAAACCCGGGGATCCCAGATTATCTGTTTTGTTCTGTGATGCTTATTACTTTTCTGTGATGTTGCATATTATCACGCCTGGAGCGATTACTGTATATTGGTATATATACTATTAGATGTTGTATATGTTTTACACCCGCGCTAGTCCAGTCCCCGCTCTGTCGTTAATTAAGTAACCTAACGGGTGATGACGGGACCCAGTGGCGAATGCGGATGGCATATACGTACATTTTATTTTTCGTTCTTTTCTGGTGTGATTAATTGATGGGACTGCGTTGATTCTTATCAATGCAAGGATAAAACAAACCTATATTTGATGTTGTTGGAACAATTTTTAAAAGTGTTATTACAAAAACGTTTCTTTTTGTTTTGCATAGTGATATTCGGATGGAATATCCCGCACCTCATTCGACGAGGCAAGGGCTGATATCCCTTCACCGGGAGAGACCCCTTGGGCAGAAGTCCGCGTCAGGGTAATAACTTCATTATAGTCGATTACAAGTTGCTTTGCATCGCGGTATTCAGTTGGAATATCCTGCACCTCATTCCACGAGGAAAGAGCCGAGATCCCTTCACCGGGAGTGACCTTTTTAGCAAAGGTTTTTCGTCACTATATTTTTATAAAAAGCTATCAGGTTCCTTCAACGAGATCAAGTTCATTACGTTAAAGGTTTTTTCACCAAAAACCAGCTGTAGCCCTCCGTCATTTCTTTTGGGTATTCAGTAGTATTCAAGCTATGTATTTTGGCCCTTAGTCAAGGCATAGTGTTTGGTAGTTGCTGGGTATTCATTTGTTGCATAGATAGATGAGTTGGTTTGGGACAGTCGTTCTGCCATTTTGGCCCTTAGTCAAGGGCATGTGTGCGGGTGGGTTCAAATTGACCTGAATAGTGACGGGTAGAACTTGGCATGTGACTTATGACATTTTGGCCCTTAGTCAAGGTCATAAGAGCATGGGGCAAAAATCTTTTCGGGAGTTTCTAAAGATACAAGAAACTTGCCAGGCATGCGCATACCTTCTGGAGTGTGATAACTTGAGTGGCTTCCATCAAGTTATCATGCGATGATAGTTGGATCCCATTCTCACTGATGAGTTGGTTTACTCTTCGGGTGATCCCGACTAATTCTTCTTTCAGGTTTGGAGGAGAATTTAAGATTACAGTAGGAGGTTTCCTGATTAGATAAAGTGATAACCATTCTGATCTAGGTTAGAGTGCACACAGAGTGTTTCTTTTCTCTCTCTCTTTGGCAGCGACCTTTGACCGACCCTAGACTATGACTCAGTGACCAAGTTGACCGAACCTTCTTAAAATACTAGCTTTTGGATTGTCTAAAGTTGCATAAGTCATTGCCGCTCCTTCTTTTACCCTTTGTATTTCTCAGAACACCCCGTATTATTACGAACATCCACTTCCATTGGATAGATCCATCGTATGGTTATATATGCACTCGGAGGGACTTCTTTGAGGATGGATCCAGCTTCAAGAGAAATAGAATTGCTTTATTCAGTTGTCTTTTATCATCATCTTCTCTCAAGTTGTGAGGGCTCCTTGGTTTAGGAGAGTACACCTATTACGCTTATTGGATAGTCTTATTTCAAACCATAGGCAGGTGCCGAAAGGTAGGGAATGAAGAAAACCAATTAGCCTAAGTAGAGTGTACAGAAGGTAATAACTAAAGACAAAATAAAGGGATTAGAAAGAGGGCAAAGTAAATTGCGACTGCTATCATTCACGACCAAACCGCGTACTTCATCGCCACTCCTATTTCACCATTGTTTTTTCCCAGTTCGGGAGAACTAGAATAAGGTATTATTCAGTTGTCTTTTATCATCACCTTCTTTCAAGTTGCGAGTACTCCTAGGTTAAGGAGGGTACACCTGTTATGCTTACTGGATAGTCTTCTTCCAAACCATAGGCTGGTGCCGAACGGTAGGGAAGGAAGAAAACCATTTAGCCTAACGATGGTGTACAGAAGGTAATGAATAAAGGCAAATAAAGGGATTTGGAGAGATGGCAAAGAAATATACGGTTAAAGTCATGAATTGGATTATGGAAGAGGCATTACTAGGAATACCAGGATACCCCTACGAAACATTTTTTATGTTTCAGTGCATTATTAAAGGAAAACTGATTTCCCGATTAGATACTTACTCCAGGGTATGTATTTACCAGGTAAGATTCTCACATCTGTATGGTTTTACAGATGATGAGTGGGAGTAAGTTGTTGGGAATTAGGAGATCATCCTCATTATATCGGAATTCGTTGTAATTGGTGATATTTGAGGAAATCGCCTGGGTACAGTTTTCAACCTACGATGCACAGATTTTGAGTTATTCAACTCGGCGGACTTATACAGAGTATTGTATGTTGTCCAGCGTCCATCAGGACAAAGGGGTAGATCCTCGTACTATGTTCTATTTACTTGTGACTTCTCTAGTTTTTAGACAAGTGTTTCGTAGAAATACAATGTCTATGTTTTGAGAAGTTGTGGCTATAAGAATAAAGTAGAGAACCAGGTATCGCAAGTATCGGGATTCTTCAAAGAAATCGAAGATGTAGATTCTTGTGATTGGTATTCAGTTGATAGTAATGGTTTTGAGAAACTTGTTTCTCTTTCAGGTTACTCATAATTGGATGGATTCCTAAGTTGAATAATGCTGATAAGCCTCTCTCCATTAAGTTGATATGCACTGGAGACAGTTGCATAATTTGAATCTGGTTCCAATTAAATTAGTGCCTCTATTTCTATATTGTAAATAGAATGGTTCATATCTTAACGATGTTAAGATACGGGGAGTTGTCCGGCTTATGCTTAAAACCAGACTCTGGATAACTCAAGGCACGTTTCTGTAATGGCAGTTTGTGGGTTGACCCAGGCTATGTCGAGGGTTGATTTTCTACCATCTGGAAGATCAATAGTGATATTGTTCTTGACTCGCCATAGTTTTAGTAAAATGGATTTTTTTAGAAAACAGTAGTAGGAGTATGGTAGAACTGGAAGTGATTCCAGAACCGCAAATGATTACGGAAAATTTAATAGGATCTATATATTCAATCAGGTTTGACATTCCAATAGCCACTCCGCAGATAATGTGGGTAACCTCTGGCACTCGAGAGGTACTTCGGTATGCTCAAAGACGGTGACAGGGAGGTTCTTGTTTACCCAGACTTGACACTACTGTTGTTCCAGACTATGAGACCTGGCAGGAGGATAAGTATAGAGTCGTTCTAAACTAGCTTTAGAAGTGCACGTATATATTATTCTGCCAGAGGGTCGTTGTGGTCAGTGGGAGCTGCGGAAGCATAGTGGGCAAGTAGCTTCTGTCTATTTATAGACTTGAGCAGATATAGCGGAGATAGGTCATCCAATTTTGATGTGAAAGTCATGGGTTTGACTTCATCAGAATAAGGGATGGATCGGTTAAGAAGGTAGTAGGGTGTGATGTCCTGGTATTTGGATGACATACACAGAGTAGGAAGTAAAATTCCTATACTACGATCGGTTGTACTTTGGTTGTCACACAGTTGTTTCTCCACAAAGGATATGGATATAATATCAGACATTCTGGTTTCTAGATCTATTGTTTTAGATCTAGATTTGGGTAGTTTTCCAATGTAGGTACTTTGACAGTATTCTAATAGTATTTTAGAATAGATGACTCCTGGCATGGTGGTGTACCTGCAGGTGATGGAGTCACCCTCTCTAAAGGTGTCTTACAGACTAAAGGGGAGAGGGATATGCATGATTGGCAGATCACTTGCTTGGGCAATTGAGTCAATCGTGAGATATCAAGTACCACACCAGATGTTGTTTTTGCACTAGATGCGATAAGTTTATATTAATCCAATCCTGAAGAAACATAAGGAAGCAGTTTTAGAACATAAGTGCATGTTCTAAGGATTTGATGACGACAGCCTCCTTCGGGAGACGGTTATCATTCCAGGCTTCCAAGGTGACCTGGATGACAGAGTGATTGTTAGAGTTATAGTTTTCCCTCTGACGAGGGACAGTATTATGGACAGGTGGTCCAAGAGGATACTGTGGGAGGCATGATGCTAGATACTGATTAGGTTCAGTTATCAATACAGTCTAAGAAGTTTGGATTTGGAGTTCATTTATGAACTAGGTCCCATCAGATATCCAGACATATTCTAAGACAGGTATTACTCGATTCAGGAGATGGTTTCTCCGCGAATTTGAGATTAAGAGAGACATAGAAAGAAACATCAGGACGGATCCACTCACTGAGGCTATTTCTCGAACACAATAGTTTTACAAACGAGCTTTGTGAAACTGATTAGTAGAGGAGTTGGATGTTCGGTATCACACGGGCTGTGAGTATGCGACATCGCAATAATTAGCCTTAAGTGCAAGTGGGAGATTGTTGGATATAGTGCCCTCAAAGTCAATTATTGGATCACAGGTACGTGATTGCAATGATTGAGGGAGGACCTATACCGATATGACAGTCTTGCTCGAGTTGATAGTATGCTATCTGGTTTGTCTTTATCATCGTATACATGCTTTAGTTCACTATTGCATGATGATAGAGCCCATAGGATTCTTGCTTGACTGCCAGCAGTATGATGGCGATCATATACGTGGGAGCTGGGATCTATAAGCACATCCTTAAAGTGTCCCTAGTCGTCGGAGTTTCGAGACAGGGCATCGATACTCCAGAGTAGACTAGTGTATACAGTCGAGACCCCGATGAGGGGCGGTGGCCGGTCTCACAAGCCATTGGTGTTAATTGGTTCACCTAAGATGTATACATGTGCTCATTGGGTTATGAGTACACCGGACAGGACTCGCCGGGAACCTGCTAGTTGGTATTATACCTAGCGTCAGATAGCAGTTCCCTGGTGACATGTGTATAGGTTAGTTCATCGACCTGAGGTCGTCATTTGTCTCATGTGAGTTCCCACTGTGCTTTGATTTCCACCCTACCACGGCTCAAAAGAGTCGTGCAAACAGGTCTTTTTTGGGTACAGTCCTGAGCCACATGGAGGCAAGTGAGCGGATCGACAGGGGATTCGTCTCTCCCGGTATTGGGGGTGAGATCGCGCTGTGTCTAGGAGAGCCATTACACAAAGCTCTCGGCCGAGGCAGGAGATTTACTGGTAGGTACTCCAGTAGTATCTCAGGGTGTTCTGGGCCACTCTCTGACATGACTTATACCGCTATTAGGGGTCTGACGTTACCAGCCCCTAGGCCGATATGCGATACTCATAGACGAACGGACCAGACTGTATGTATATTGTCACTGTTAGGCTCAGTAAGGTTTCTGGATGAGTTCGCTCGTCAGCTTCCTTTCCAATCAATACATAGGCAACCGTTACGTACAGCTCGTACCTCTGACGTGCTAGTGGTTATACCCAGTGCTAGTATATTGATGAGTCATTAGAGTCCCCCACAGACAGTTTCCCAAGTTCGGGCGAAACGTTGTAGAGGCCGTATGGTTTTATGGCAGGGTTCGGAAAATGCACGTTCGTTTACGCACGTGTCATGTTTCGGGCAGATAATACTGGTGGGCTTTGGTTTAAGCCGGATCCATGTATTATACTGTGTAGATATAATATCTTTGTCTCAGTTGCATTTGTATTCGGTCGTAATACAAATGCGGGTATGTTTATACTGTTACGGGGTTATCCTGAAATTCGTTTCAGGATCGCTTTTGGAAGTTGCCAGTTTCCGGTTTTCTATCACCCGTCTTTAACATTCAGTTAAAGACGGATTTATCTTTTCGTCATAGGATGAGTCATGTGTGTGGAAGCTTCTGGTTGATGACTAGGATGGTGATGTGGCTTAGTGCATTAATTAGTCATTAAATGAGTTGATGACTAGGTTTATTTGATTCATTGTATGCATTAATGAGATGCAAGGTGTTGTTATGACTCACTCATCAATTAATTCTTGTGGTCACCTTCCCCCTCCTACACTCACCTCCCCCTCATCTTAAGTGGCCGGCCCCTCTTTGAAAATATGATGGTTGCTTGAAAAAAGATTTATGATAGCTTTGAGATTCATGAAAATTAGATAGAAACATTTCTCATTTCATTCCAATCCGAAAAAGGCAACTTCATTAACCGTTCGTCCATAGCTTCGAACGTAACGAGACAAAGTGTTCTACTCATTCTCTACATCAATCTTGGTCATCTCTTTTAGCAAACTTGATGATCGAGTTGCCTCGATTCAGAGGTGGGAGCTCGTTTAAAGATCCGTCGACGTGGTGCCACCTGGACGAGAAGACTGGAGATTCAGGAGATCGAAGCAGCCGCAACAAAGCGTGGGATGATGGTTGAAGACCGAAGGACTCGGATCGTTCAGTATAACATTTCTACCCACTTTGTAGTTTGTTAGTTTAGCTTTAATGGCAGATCCGGGTTATAGTATACGATAGCGCCAGTTGTAAAAAGTTTTTGTTCCTCATTTGGCGTCTGTTAGACGGCCGGGGCGCTACCGTGGACTTACAGTGCACATATTTGGAGTAAAAGATAGGCCACGACACGTGCAAAGCACGTGCGCACAATCTTGCAGTGCACAACTATTCCCAACGAAGCATGTGCTTCTGATAAAGAAGAAAAATCTTCTTTGTTAATTTATTAACAACAAAATATATTTCCTAACAAAAAAATTGACATAGCGGCTGATCCAACGGTGCACATATGTTTCTAAATTGATATGAATCAATTTAAAATCTATTAAAATAAAATAATTCCCTAACTAGTTGGAACAAACCCTAATTGACCCTCTACTATAAATAAGACCCTAAAAGAGAAAATAGAAGAGAAGAATCACAATCATGTTCATACATTTTGAAAGCAGCCGTAATTAAAGTGCACACTTCTCACAACCGAGAAGAAACTTCATCTTCTTCGATTTTTTCATCAAAAAGGTCAAAAAAGAGAGAAGGAAGAAGAAATCTCATCTTTTTGATAATAAAAGGTTTGGATTTACATATAAAAGCGTTTGCTTTTTGATTGAATCCATTGATTCACTGTACAAGATCAAAAGATCTTAGGGTCGATCCCTATTTTTTAAAGTTTCGAATTTTATGAGAGATCGATCCTAAGATCCAAGTCTTCAAAAAGAACCTTTCACAAAATGAAATAAAGAGTGTTTCAACGTGTAAAAGATAGAGATTTTTGCTTCTTTTGAGTTTTGATTCATTATGAAAATCATAATTTTCATAAGAATTTGGATGCGCATCGTAGATGCACCCAAAAATCAATAAACAGAGACTTTTGTCTCTTTTGAAAGCTAAGGCTTTTTCATGAACTGTGTGCACCCTAACTTAGGGTGCACTTGGTAAAAATTGTCTATGTAGACATGCGCATCACGTGCCAAACACGTGCACACAAATGAATAAAACTATCCAGAAAGGACATGCGCACCACTTGTCATATACGTGTGCGCAAGTAAAGAAAACTGTCCAGAAAGGACATGCATACTACGTGTCATATACGTGTATGCAAATGGAGAAATTGATCAGAAGACCATGTGCATATATGTGTGCGCCAGTGTGGAATACCAATTATGATGACATGCATATTGGATATGTATGCCCTAGAGGCCTGTATTGTATAGGATGCTACGGTTATGTATATACAAAAAGATTTATTTTGCTGCATATTCCATTATTGATATCATGCTGTTAGGACACCAGCACCATTACCGATGATGCGTATGTACCACGTACACCTACTTGCCGGCTCACACACATCTTCATCGGTAATTGCCATGTCACGTACACTTTAGAGAATATAATTGCTTGACTTAGATTGTTAGCTAGTAGTGTTGACATGATATTAGTGTACTTCCCTTATATGTCATATTAGACACTGTAGTTATTACCTACCACTTCATGCATACTGTTATTCAGTTGTTCATGCCTAGTTCATTATCATTGACATATGCACTTGTGATGATTTCTTGAGATTTATGATATTTCTGGATTTCGGGGAAAGCCGCAAAATTTACGACTTATGATCTTTTAAAATATAAAATGTTGCGGTTTTCTAGTGATGTAAAGTGTCGTCCACCATGAGTTTGCTGTGGTTTTGGAGATCCGTGTCGAGGAGTGGAGGAACCGTCACGGGTACATGGTGGGCCCGGTATGGTACCCCGGGGCAAGAGGAATGTGGTGTTGACGTTGAGCCTGGCTGGGGAGCACTACCTACCGGTGATATTACCCGACGCGTCGGATATCCGGAGGATACCTTCGTGGTCTTGAGATGGATGGTAGGGGCCGGTCTGGACTGACGGCGCCCTAGATATTGAGATTGAGACATTGATATTTCGAGACAGTGAGATTTATGTTTTGTGTCGATGCTAGACACTGTTGATGCTGATTTCATTTATGATACCTCAGTTTAAAAATACGAAGGAAATCTCACTAATTTATGAAAACAGTTTCTTCATTTACATGTATTCTGTTTCATGCATTCATACCTCATTCATATGATATATTGCTACCTGAGGCACTGACACGGGCACATGAAATTATACTCGGGTTAGATATTACCCTAGCCATTGTTATAGGCTGCCTGTTATACTTATATTTGAGGATATATTATGATCATTGACCTAGGTTGCGTTATTTATGCGATTTCTGTGCGTAGATGTTTTTCTATTCACGAGTTGGCAACTCACCCCCGTTGTGCCCCAGTTTCTTGCAGGTTTGCCGTACAGGTTTCATTACGGCTTGCGGGCTCAGTTTCATTCGGGTGACTTGCTAGTAGGTGGGTTTTTCTTGTATCGTACCCATCATATTACCTTGTATGATATTATTCAGTTGTATCTAGTAAATTCCATCAACCAAACATGTATCTATTGAGATAGAGACCAGTGTTGTTTATTCTTTCGACCTTAGAGTCGCTCGTTATATTTCTGGTGGTTTTGAGTTCCCTTTTGAGTTTTTGATCCTCGCCGTTGGCGTTGTATATTATATTGCTTGTGTGGTTGTGACCGTCGATTGACGAAGAGCTAGCTCCCGCTTGGGGATGCCTTTTATTGATTTCGTATACTATTCATGTTGTATCCCGTTTGGGAGCCAGTATTTACAAAGGAGACTCTGCCAAAATTTTCAGTAAATTTTTGATGTTTTTAGAAACCCGCATAATTCGGCTTATGCTATTAAAACTACTTGATTTAAATTGGTTTTTCCTACTCTCTACTACTCTTCTTGGTTTGGATTTCTGGGTTTTCGGTTTACTTAGATTACGTACGCCTCGAGACGTTCGTAGTTTAAGTGCCGGTCATGTTCCGTACTTTCGGGTCGTGACAAAGTTGGTATCAGAACGTTAGGTTTTAACCTTCGGAGCGTAGGATGACCCTTGGTTGATGGATTAGGTGACTAAAGTAGAGTGACGTACCGTTGGTATGTTCCGCGGCATATTTACGACACGCCACTCCACTTATGAAGCCTTAGGATGTACATTTCCTTGTTCAGTATTATATTCCTTCCTGATCTAGCCTCGTCGGTACCAGTTTGGTTTTGCTGCTACGGTTACAGGCAGGGAGAGCTACGGCTAGAGTTGCGGTCAGCACAAGCTCATCACGAACGAGGACTGACCAGGGCGAAATTCCGGCGACACACGATTGCAGAGATGTGTCTTTTTATTGTGTTTCCGCGCCACGAACGTTTGGCGGATCGCCTTTATGAGGTTACTCGGATGTGCTGATCGACACTAGAGGATTGAGCCACTGACAGAGGCCAGCCAGATTTTGTTGACCGTTGGTGTGTTGCTTACTCCTGATGATTGAGGCACTGTTCAGCGTGCAGACGAGCGAGCCAGTTGTTGCTGCGAGCGACGAGATATCGCCCCATATGTTGGAACTATGGCGGGGCGAGTTGTACGAATAGATGATAGAAGGTCGCTAGTCACCCGATGATGAATGACTAGGACAGGTGGTTCGTTCGCTTACCCCGATGCTAGGTCATCAGATAGATTGATTCCAGCTAGAGACGACTTCACGCGGAGACGTTGGGAGTCGACAGAGACGATCGAATGTCAGAAACCTATTTATCCAAGTTTAAAGTAGTCGGAAAGACATGTAGGCAATTTTATGGTCCCTCTAGAAGAATGAAACCCTAACTCGACTTAATGACCGTGTGAAAGCCTTTGAACCTTCGGGTTTGCGGCAGTTCCACGGCGCCATTAGTGAGGCTTGGGTTTGCCCTTTTACGGCTGGACCACCGATGCTGTAGTATGTACTCGATACTATTAAACTGTGCCCAAGATGTTGAGCTCTTGGGGGATTATGAGGTTTTGACGACTCGATCGGATGGCTCGACTTAATTCGGATGCTAGGTGGTGAGATGCATTTCTTGGGAGACTCCCGATACGAGGATAGCCGTTGGAGCTCAGTCCATGCAGCCGCGACGAGACGAGTCCAAAGCAGA
Source organism: Agapanthus africanus (assembly GCA_030015575.1). Classification (NCBI taxonomy): domain Eukaryota; kingdom Viridiplantae; phylum Streptophyta; class Magnoliopsida; order Asparagales; family Amaryllidaceae; genus Agapanthus; species Agapanthus africanus. The sequence goes on from CM057350.1 coordinate 132,429,378, forward strand.
CGACATTAGAGAAAAGTGAAGTAAGAGGTTCGTACCAGATCTAGATGTGATGACGTTCCCCTCCGCCGACATCAGAGATGCGATGCGCATGCCGAGGCAGAATACTGGATATACCTTCTAGAAGGAGTCGGGTTGAGTATGCAGTCGTTCCAGAGCAAGATGCAGATATCGGAAAGGACAATGACTTCCGGACAGTTGGCAGAGACGAGACATGGAAGAGACCGTGAGCAGGATTCCTTCCAGGACACTGCTGCAATGATACTTGCACCCAGGATCAGATGTGTCACGTACATTCAGAGAGCCAGAGGCCGACGCCAGTGATATGCTGTCTTACGAGTGGTCGCGATGATTGACCAAGAGATGACCAGAGAAGTGCCAGAACGGAATCGTCCCCGTTAGCACACCTGACAGGGCCGATGAGCCGATGGACCGAAAGATTGGTAATTCACAATGAAGACCTTGACCCAGGAGTGGTCATGGTTATGCACACCAGCAGGACAGAGTTCATGATCATCGACGAGACGTCCCACTAGTGACCGCGACAGTTGGCCGAGATTCTTAGAGAATGCACTTGAGCGGTACTGTTCCGCCATTATTGATTACGATGTTTTGGGTGATTTATTCGTATGATTTGATTTTGATGATTGAGGATTTACGATCTTCGCACAGTGTTGCACTTGATATCGTTTTCGTGCTTTAGTTTCGCATGTTTGTGATTTTACGGTTTTAAACAGTTGAGTTGGTTTTGTGCGTATGCATGCACACGATTTGGTTCCTGCACTCTGTATAGTTATTATATGCTTGCAGTGCAGTGATACGCCTTTTGTGCACTTAGATGTACTGGACTTCGATTTCGATTGCGATACTCGATATTTGTTTTGTGCACTTTATGCACCTGATTGGATTTTGCGCATGTTCGACGCTTGATATTGGATTTCATGATTTCGTGCACGATGGATGGACCTGATTTGGATTTTCGCGCATTTTGGGCGCATGTTTTGAAGAGTGATTTTGGTGCGCACCAGATGCACTAAATCGAGATTTTTTTTCGTGCATGTCAGATGCACCTGATTTTGCTGTCAGGCACATATGTTGCCTACAACAGATGTTTCGTGCACACCCGATGCACTTAGATGTTGTTTCTGTGCGCATGTATGGCACATTCATGGATTTTGATTTCCGTGCGCACCAGACGCACGTAGTATTCATGTGCATATTTTGGGATTGATTTCTTATAGAGCAGTACGTTTTTATGATATTGCTATGTGTTTTCGTACTGAGCGGGACTAGTCAGAGGACAGTACCTGAATATATTTTGCATGCATTGATAGTTATGGAAGGGATTTCCAAAAAGCGAGCTATAGCCTCAGTATTTACCTACGTGTCTGATATGACACGAAATGTTTAAAATAAGGAGATCCTTCTAAATTGTTTCCAAAATGGCGGAACGTACATTTCAAACAAAGGTATATATGTATATAGTTATTTTCTTATGATAGACGTCCGCCACCGTGCAGTGTTATACGCGTTGCACAGCGACTTAAAGAGGTTTGGCATGCATTTCCTTCAGATACTTACAGATATAGATTCGATATTTACATGTATAGTTTCGAATTATATCATATTGGTTTTGATTTGGATTTGGCATTGATGTCTTCTCCATGACTCCGATGATTGCGGGATGCTTGATGGAGTTTTGATTTGAGTTATATACTCATTTTTCAAGCGCATGCGCTGCGCTACGATTTGTTTTATGTATTTACAATTTCGGAGCCCCGACGACTTGATGGTTTTTCTTAGATGTTTTAGTATTTGGGGGAGTTTGAATTTAAATTCGGGGACCGAATTTCTTTAAGGGGGGAAGATTGTAGCATTTTGAAAATCGTTTCGGTGAAATTTCGGAAAATCGGTAAAATGAGAGGGTTTTCTGTAAAAAGTCAAAATACAAATATCTTATTATAAAAATTAAATATACATATTCTAGCTATGTAATTGCTATTATTTGGTGTTTATTGAGCCGCTGGTGAAATTTCAAATTTTCTGAAAAAAATTTTATTTTATTATTATTTAAGCCGTCACTAATACATTTAATTAGGGAAAATTATAAATTGGAATGAGTTGAAACAAATTTTGTGCATCATAAAACATTAAATAAAAAATTTATCATGTGGTTTTTGGAACGAAATCATTTGCCAAAACGGTTTAGAAATTATTGAAAAAAGGGCTTTTTTTAGCGTAAATGGATGTTTGGGGTATTGTATTTATGATTTTTCATCACCCCACACCCGTACCCACACCCACACACCCCCACTTACCCCTCCCCATGGCTGAATTCAGCAGCCACCATATTTTTCCCACTTGAATTTTCAAAGGAAAGGAAATGAAAGAAAAGAAAAGAAAATGGATAATTGTGTTGGACTTTGACCTTGTGTTGACTTGGACTTCTTTACTTGCTACTTTCCTCACCTCACTCTCTCTCCAATCAACCACTAGTGGCCGACCCTCCCCATTTCCTGCACACAACAGCCCCTCCTCTTTTCTCATCACATTTCTCTTCAAAAAACTCATCAAAATTGCCTCACAAATCAACACAAAACCTCACAAATCCCAAATCCATTCCCTACCCATTTTTCCTTAGCCCTTATAGCATGGATCTTGATGCAAAGATCTCAATTTGGAGGTCAAGTTCCATATTTGATCTCATGGTTTGTGAAGGTATAACTCTAACCCTTTTGCTTAATTTATGTTAGATACTTTAAATCAACTTAATTAGGTGTTTAATTTAGGTTTTAAATTGCAAGTTTAAATTCAAGAGAAGGGTTAAATTAAAGTTATGGTTGTGTTAATTTGTTCATGGTAGTGTGATGTATTTTAGCATCTTAAGTTATGCAAAACCAAATCTTGTAGCTAATTTGCATATTGTTATATTTAATTTGCCCAAATTGTGATAATTATGCTAATTTGCTAACTAGGTTTTAGAAATTTTATTAAAATGTGGGATTAAAATCTAGTTAGGGTTTTTAGCATATCATTAAGGTTTCCATGAGTGGTTTAACCATTTAAAATATGCAAAGCCAAGATAAATTGTTAAATTGTGAAATTTTGCGTTAAAAAGTGTTAAAGTGGATATTTTTGCAAAACTAGAATTTTGGAATTTATACAAGTTGATGAGAATAAATTATTGATATGGTTTCTATAACTTGGTTATGATAATTGGTGGATATTGTGGCCATTAGTTTCGTTTAAACATCGAGTTTTAAAGTGAAACGGCTAATTGATGCTTACTAGGTTTCTTGTAATAAATCGATTTAATCAATTTATTGGTTTTGATGAATTGCATCGTATTTTATATATTTTAATGAATTGTAAAAACCATGATTTGGTACGTTTGGTGTTTTTCTCGATCAATCGGCGTTTGTACGCCGATGTCGAGGGTTTTTGGGTTAATTTGTGAAAGCAAACCATAGGTTTTGACCTATGTGAGATTCGTGTGTCGATTTGGTCATGAGTCGGATTTTAATGCGATACGGTGCGTTATGATATGTAGGTACCCCCACGTGGACTTCGAGACGACAAGCAAGCGCGTGGCGACGTCGGCACCGGCTAGCGAGGACCAGGTGAGTAGATTTATATCTACGGGGAGAAGTCGGGTGGATGGCGTATAGCACCCCCGCAGTCCGTGGTGGTGTATACGGATGCGTATACACACCAACAATTATATTATGTTATTTGGGATTAATAACGATGCTTAGGATGGATATTGGTGTGTTGGATTACTTTAGTGTTGCGAACCCTAGGGTAGTGTTACACACACACATACACACATACATACTTGCATACATTCCTATTGATATGTGCTCATGGGATTCTTTATAGTTATGTGTTCACATGGGTATGGGACTATGTGTTCACATACGGATTGAGGATGATACTTGGGATTGAGCTGAGTCGATGAGATTTGATTTGAGGCCGTGAGATCGGTGATATAGCAGGGTTCGTATCTTAGATACGACATGACGTTGTAGCGGGTCCTTGACGTAGTGTTTCACACACGTCCATGCATACGTAGGCGGTATCAGTATGGTACTAGACGTAGATCAGTACCCCGATCATGATATTTGATAAAGAGGATACCAGGTGAATAGTATGATGAATGTGATATTGAACCGTACCCAGATTGGGATGCCGTACGACGGATTTACGTACGAGCTATATGGATGATTGATCCGCACTCTTGACTTGGGATGCCTGATTATAGATATGGTATCGGATATGATATTATTGAGGCGGGATCACCGACTATACATATACAGGTATGTATATGTATCGACTCAGATGATAGGCGGTTTCCTTACCTGTAGTTCAGCTTGTTAGTTCAGCCGTATAGTTTAGTGTAGTTGTTAGATTAGATTAGACTTCTTACCTATTTCAAAAACTAACGAATCGTGGGCATTTTTAAAGACAGCTCAAGGGAATCTACGGATATTTCAAAAACGATGTATCTTTTCATAAAAACACCGTAGCCCCTATTTTCAAAACCCCATGATTCGTGTTATTTCAAAAGGCACCATTTGTAGGACTTATATTAGATTATTGCAGATTAGTTATCGTTGTGTCTAGTATTCAGCTCCCGCACATTATTGTTGTTCGCTCTGCCTCGCATATTTATTTTGCTGCATATTCCATTATTGATATCATGCTGTTAGGACACCAGCACCATTACCGATGATGCGTATGTACCACGTACACCTACTTGCCGGCTCACACACATCTTCATCGGTAATTGCCATGTCACGTACACTTTAGAGAATATAATTGCTTGACTTAGATTGTTAGCTAGTAGTGTTGACATGATATTAGTGTACTTCCCTTATATGTCATATTAGACACTGTAGTTATTACCTACCACTTCATGCATACTGTTATTCAGTTGTTCATGCCTAGTTCATTATCATTGACATATGCACTTGTGATGATTTCTTGAGATTTATGATATTTCTGGATTTCGGGGAAAGCCGCAAAATTTACGACTTATGATCTTTTAAAATATAAAATGTTGCGGTTTTCTAGTGATGTAAAGTGTCGTCCACCATGAGTTTGCTGTGGTTTTGGAGATCCGTGTCGAGGAGTGGAGGAACCGTCACGGGTACATGGTGGGCCCGGTATGGTACCCCGGGGCAAGAGGAATGTGGTGTTGACGTTGAGCCTGGCTGGGGAGCACTACCTACCGGTGATATTACCCGACGCGTCGGATATCCGGAGGATACCGTCGTGGTCTTGAGATGGATGGTAGGGGCCGGTCTGGACTGACGGCGCCCTAGATATTGAGATTGAGACATTGATATTTCGAGACAGTGAGATTTATGTTTTGTGTCGATGCTAGACACTGTTGATGCTGATTTCATTTATGATACCTCAGTTTAAAAATACGAAGGAAATCTCACTAATTTATGAAAACAGTTTCTTCATTTACATGTATTCTGTTTCATGCATTCATACTCATTCATATGATATATTGCTACCTGAGGCACTGACACGGGCACATGAAATTATACTCGGGTTAGATATTACCCTAGCCATTGTTATAGGCTGCCTGTTATACTTATATTTAAGGATATATTATGATCATTGACCTAGGTTGCGTTATTTATGCGATTTCTGTGCGTAGATGTTTTTCTATTCACGAGTTGGAAACTCACCCCTGTTGTGCCCCAGTTTCTTGCAGGTTTGCCGTACAGGTTTCATTACGGCTTGCGGGCTCAGTTTCATTCGGGTGACTTGCTAGTAGGTGGGTTTTTCTTGTATCGTACCCATCATATTACCTTGTATGATATTATTCAGTTGTATCTAGTAAATTCCATCAACCAAACATGTATCTATTGAGATAGAGACCAGTGTTGTTTATTCTTTCGACCTTAGAGTCGCTCGTTATATTTCTGGTGGTTTTGAGTTCCCTTTTGAGTTTTTGATCCTCGCCGTTGGCGTTGTATATTATATTGCTTGTGTGGTTGTGACCGTCGATTGATGAAGAGCTAGCTCCCGCTTGGGGATGCCTTTTATTGATTTCGTATACTATTCATGTTGTATGCCGTTTGGGAGCCAGTATTTACAAAGGAGACTCTGCCGAAATTTTCAGTAAATTTTTGATGTTTTTAGAAACCCGCATAATTCGGCTTATGCTATTAAAACTACTTGATTTAAATTGGTTTTTCCTACTCTCTACTACTCTTCTTGGTTTGGATTTCTGGGTTTTCGGTTTACTTAGATTACGTACGCCTCGAGACGTTCGTAGTTTAAGTGCCGGTCATGTTCCGTACTTTTGGGTCGTGACAGTTAGGGATTCGTCTCTCCCGGTATTGGGAGTCGATGTCGTATTGTGTCCGGTTGGCCAGAACCTTCAGACCTTGGCCAAGACAGTTGAGATTTACTGATGGTTAGATAAGTAGTTTCTCGGATTGGTCTTGAGCCACATCGACACGACTTATAGGGTCAGTAGGGGGTCTGATCTTTACCATCCCCTAGACCCGGTATGCGATACTCTCATACAAAGAGACCGGACTGTACAGAGATTGTCACGGATAGACTCAATATGGGTCCGGATGAACTAGCTCGTCGGCCTTATTTTCGACAGGTACCTGAGTAGCCGTTACGTACAGCTAGTGCCGCTGACGTACTTGTGGTTAAACCTACTGCCAGCGTACTGTCGAGTTTTTAGAGTCCCATACAGAGGGCTTCTCTGATTCAGGCGAAACGATGTAGCGGCCGTATGTTTATATGTGCAGGGTTTCGATCGAATGATAATACTAGCCGATTTAGGATTAAGCCGGATTATTAAATCAGGTATTGATTTAATAATTTACATATACACATTTCGATATGTTTATTCTAGTGTCATCCAGGTTTTCGATCGAGCAGGATTCCGATCGAATGATAATACTACCCGGCTTAGGATTAAGCCGGATTATTAAATCAGGTATTGATTAAATAATTTACAAATACAATTTTCGATATGTATATTCTAGTGTTATCCAGGTTTTCGATCGGACGATTGATAATACTAGCGGGCTTAGGATTAAGCCGGTTTGTTAAACCGGATATTGATTTAATACTAGTATTATATTAGTAGTATTATTCTATCTTTTGGGTATTCGTATTTTGGTACGAATACGGGTATGTATATACGGTAGAAAGTATTTTGTATTTATACAAAATACTACAAAATACCTTTTAGAAGATGACACCTCATCATGCATTTTTCTATTTTGTTGAAAATAGAAAATGAGGTGGAAAAGGGTAAGATGGCATGAAGCATGGCATGAACCATGGGTTTGGTATTTATTGTGAATACTATTGAAGTATGGTTGGATTTTTTAATGAAAAGAAAAATATACTTCATATCAAAAAAGGGGGCTTTAACCATTTTTCAAGAGATCATTCTTCACTTGCCTCTCTCTCTCTCTTCTCTTGAGTTCATTTTCTTGTTCAAACTCTTATCATTCTCATGTGTTGAGAACCAAAGGGATTTGAGATAGAAAATTACAACTAAACATCTTCACATCATCTAAGCAAACTAGATTAGCAAACTAGTTTGCTTCTTTTTGAAGTAGGAGCTTGAATCAAGAACCTTCAAGTGGATCATCTAGGACCGAGAAGGCCGACCATCAAGGTTGATCTAGCAGACCTCAAGGAGCTTAAGAAGAGGAGTGAAGACCTGAAGGACACGTGTCGTTAGGTGTAACACTCTTTTCATAGTAGCACTCCTCTAGTTTGCTAGTTTCGATATTTGGTTAGATTCTATGTAGTGTTTTCTAGCATCAGTTTTTTAAAAGTTAATGTTTTTCGTTTCACAACGGTCGCGGTTGGCGGCCAGGGCGCTAGGAATCCCAACATGGTATCAAATCCATCCAAACATTAAAAACTAGTAGTAGACGATACTTTAGTTTCAAAATCGAAAAATTCCGAGTTTCAAAACTACTCTCTGTCCAAGAAATGTTTTGGTCTCTGAATTTTTTTAAACAAGTGCAGAGAGTTACTCTTGATATGTTAGTGACACACAAAGAAAATGAGGAACTTTGGCCATACAAAAACCGCCAGAAACCCCAAAACCCCCGCTACCGGCGGTTTATTTGTCTTTTCTGGTCCTCGTTTTCTTTTCAGTGTGTTGTGTTTTGGAAATTGGGATTTTTAGTCTTGTTTGATTTGCCCTAGATTTCATTTAGTGTTATCTTTGCTTTGGGGCAACTCGGAAAGTTTAGAACTTGAAACTTTTGCATCTTTGATTTATGTGATGTAGTGTATGTGTTTTCAAATGTCGTCTATTTGCTATATGTCATTTAGACGGGGTTGCTCATACTTGCTTATGCTGCTGTGATGTTTACATCTGTGATGGTTTATTCGGATTGTCGTGTTGGATAGCCCCTAGTGTAATGGTAGTTGTACAATTTAGATTCATTTCTATATTCATTATTGCGGGACGAGCGTCCGACATGTGGACTGTCGTTTCCGCCAGTTTGTATATTCTTTTATTGGGGCACGGCCAGGTTGATGTCATTGTCACCATTTGTATATATATATTTCTTTTATGTACTAGGATTACCCTGCGGAGGAGTGCTCGAATAGCCAGGTTCTACAGGGCAACGAGCCTGCATCTCATGGCGTTGAGACCAAGGGGGCCTTACTCTAGAATTAACGGGCTATTCGCCGCATTTGTAGGGGGTATAGGATGACCCACGGAGGGGTGCTTAAGTTACCGGATTCCGTGAAGTGATGGTGGCCCATTCACTTTATTGATTGGGGTTTCCTCACTTCCGGGATTGGGGGGTAACTTGCCGCATTCTTAGGGGTCTAGGTTCTTCATTGCACGGCTATCCACACGACCGGGAACGTCGAGTTTCATTTGCGGCTCAAACGAAAACCGGGGCTCCTAAATTATCTGCTATTCCATGTTGCTTATTGTTGTTCTATGATGTTGCTTATATCATGTCTGGGACGAATGGTTACACACACACACTAGTAGATGTTGTATATGTTTTGTATCCACGCTAGTACAGCCCCCGCTTTGCCGTTAGTTAAGTAACCTAACAGTGCATGACGGGGCCCCATGGCGAATGCGGATGGCATATACGTATATTTTATTTTCGTTCTTTTCTAGTGTGATAGGAATTAATTGATGGGACTACATTGATTTTGATTAATGCAAGAAAAGAAACCTAATAAGATGTTGTCTGAACCACTTTTCGAAAAACTATAGCCGTATTCTTTTGCCTTGCATAGTGGTATTCGGTTAGGAATATCCTGTACCTCATTCGACGGGAGAAGAGCCTTGATTCCTTCACAGGGATTATGTTATTAAGCAAAAGTTTGTGTTACTGTAGATTTCTCGGTTTTCTTTAAAAACTTCTCATTTTAAAAGCGGAGCCTAAACCACTCATTTTCAAAACTGCTCGGTTCTTTCAACGATATCAAGTTCATTACGTTAAAAGTTTTTCGCCAAAAACCAGCCGTAGCCCTCCGTCATTTCTTACGAGTGTTACTTATTATTCGTGCTGCGTGTTTTGACCTAATCAAAGCGTGGTGTTCGGTAGCTGAGTGGTGCTTGTTTGTTGCAAGTGTTGCGATTATCTAGGACAGCCGCATAACTATTTTGACCTAGTCAAGGGTATATGCGGGTGGGTCTAAATTAATCTAGGATAATGACGGGTTGAACTTGACTAGCGGTTTATGATATGTTTACTTAATCAAGGTCATAAGTCATTAGGGGCAAAAATCATATCGGGAGTTTCAAATATACAGGAAACTTGTAGTGTTGCATACCTTTTGAAGTGTGGTAATTAGAGCGGCTTCTATCTAGGTTATCACGCGATGATAGTTGGATCTCGATCCCACTGATGAGTAGGATTACTTTTAGGAGATATTTTTCACTTCACAATTAGCTAATCTATTAGGTGTCTAGAAAAGTATTAACGGGGTTATGCCTTTGCGGAAAGGAGGTTTATTTTAATTAGGCCCGTGCGAGAGCACGGGGAACCCCTCTTAGAGTACCAACAAAGCAGAGGGGCAAAGCCCCCCGTCGCGCGCGCGTGCGTAGCTGAACGGTTAGCGAACTTATAAGGTGCGAATGATCCCGACTAGTTTTCCTTTTAAGGTTTGAAGGAAAACTCGAGGAAACAGTGGGAGCTATCCTGATTAGATAAACTAATAACCAATCTAATCTTGCAAGAGCGCATGCTGAGTGTTTCTTTTCTCTCTCTCCAGGTAGCAACCATGTCACATCCTAATCAAGATAATAAAATATTAGAGTTGACCGAACCAGCTTGTTACACAGGACTGGGGAACGTCGGTTCGACTGAAACTTGTGACAACCGTCATGAGTATGGGCATGGGAAAGAGGACTGTAAGGAGTTCCACATGATCCTATTGAAGGAGAAGTATTCTGATGCATCTTCTTCGGGTGTATTTGTTATTGAAAACTGTTTTTCGGTCAAACCTACCTCCTGGGTACTAGATACCGGATCAGAATCTCATATATGTAATTTATTATAAGGACTGAGAAAAAGTAGAATGGTTAGACCGGATGATATGTCCTGTAGAGTAGGGAACGGAGCGCAAATTGATGTTGCTGCCGTCGGTGAATATCACCTAGTATTGCCTAGCGACAATACTATGATTTTGAACAACTGCTATTATGTACCTTCCATACTCTACAACATCATATCAGTTTCTTTACTTGATAAAGATGGATATAATTTTGTTCTAGATAGAAATATCATGAACATTTACCTTAATCAGGTATTGGTTGCAGAAGGTACACTGTGTAATGGTATCTATATTCTTAATCAAAACACAGTCTTCAACATACACAACACACGTAAGAGGAAAAGTTCAGATACGAATGAAATCGACTCGTGGCATTGTAGACTTGGTCATATCAGTGAGAAAAGACTAAATAAGTTGCATAAGCATGGATATCTGAATCCGTTCGAATTCTCATCCTATGAAACTTGTCAGTCTTGTCTTCAAAGAAAGATGACCAAATTTCCGTTTACTGGACACGGAGAAAGAGCTACAGAGCTCTTGGGACTCATACATAGTGATATATGTGGTCCGATGTCTATACATGCAAGGGGTGGGTTCTCATACTTCATTACATTCACTAACGATCTCTCTAGATTCGAATATGTGTATCTTTTGAAACAAAAATCTGAAGCTTTTGAGAAATTTAAAGTTTATAAGAATGAAGTAGTGAACCAGATTGGCAAAATTATCATATCCGCTTACTCCTCCGTGCACACCATAGCACAACGGTGTATCAAAACGGAGGAACCGTACCCTATTGGATATGGTTCGCTCCATGATGAGTGGTGCTGATCCGACTCTTTCATTTTGGGGACACGCGCTACAAACAACAACATATCTATTGAATGATGTTCCATCCAAATCTGTACCTAAGACACCATTCGAAATATGGAATAGTAAAAGGTCATATCTTAAAAGATTTAAGATATGGGGTTGTCTGGCTTACGTTAAAAAGCATAATCCGGATAAACTAGAGGCACGGTCAGTTTTATGTAAGTTTGTAGGATATCCAAAGAATGGTTATGGATATCTGTTCTACCACACCGAGAAACAGAAGGTGTTTATTGCTTAACACGCTGAATTTTTAGAATGGCAGTTTCTTGCAAAAGAAATTAGTGGGAGCACGGTAGAACTGGAAGAAATTATGGAATCACCAACTGAAATTGAAGATTTGGTGGAACCTTAGGATTCAATAATCCCGGGCGAATCTCAGCCACTCTGCAAATCTAGTAGGATTTCTCATCCGCTCGAGAGAAACTACGGTTTTCTTATAGATAAGGATCGAGAGGATTGCATCTTGGAAGAAAATGATCCTACTAGTTTTAAGCAGGCTATTACCAGTAGGGACTCTGATAAATGGATGGATGCTATGCGATTCGAAATGGAGTCCATGTATATCAACAAAGTTTGGACTTTGGATGTTGCTTCTCCTGGGGTAAAACCCGTTGGATGCAAGTGGATCTTCAAAAAGAAGATTGGTGCAGATGAACAGGTGGAAACCTATAAGGCTAGATTTGTTGCAAAAAGTTTTCGTCAAAGACTAGGAGTGGACTATGACGAAACCTTTTCTCCAGTGGCTATACTGAAATCCATTCGGATCCTACTTGCCATTGCTTCCTACCATGACTATGATATCTGGCAAATGGACGTTAAAACTGCTTTTCTAAATGGAAGTTTAGAAGAGTGCGTTTATATGGATTAGTCGGAGAGATTCGTAGACAGTGGGAGCAGTGGGAAGGTGTGCAAGTTGCTTAAATCCATTTATAAATTAAAGCAGACATCACGGAGTTGGAACATCTGTTTTGATGAGACAGTCAAGGAATTTGACTTCATAAAAAATGAAGATGAGCCATGCATATATAAGAAGATTGTAGAAAGAACTGTCGTATTCCTAGTCTTGTATGTGGACGACATTCTCTTGATAGGAAATGACATTCCTATGCTACAAACGGTCAAGTTGTTCTTGTCATAAAAGTTCTCCATGAAAGACCTAGGTGATGCCTCGTACATTCTGAGGATTAAGATCTACAGAGATAGATCCAAGAGATTGTTGGGACTTTCACAGTCCAGATACATAGAGACCATACTAAAGAGATTTAGTATGGAAGATTCCAAGCACAGTAATATACCCGCTTTGCACGGAATCACCCTCTCCAAAGAGATATCTCCTAAGACTGATGATGAGAGGGTTCGCATGAGCACTATACCCTACGCTTCGGAGGTAGGATCTATAATGTATGCGATATTATGTACCAGACCAGATATAGCTTATGCGCTTAGCATGGTGAGCCGGTATCAGTCAAACCCAGGTGAAAATTATTGGACAGCTGTGAAGAACATTCTCAAGTACCTGAGAAGGACTAAGGAGATATTCTTGGTTTACGGTAATGGAGACCTCCAGATCGAGTCCTTTACCGACTCTGCTTCCAAAGTGACAAGGATGACAACAAGTCTGTCTCGGGTTTTGTGTTTACCCTCAATGGAGGGGAGGTGTGTTGGAAGAGCTCCAAACAAGACACCGTTGCAGACTCTATAATGGAGGCTGAATACATTGCTGCAAACGATGCCGCAAAAGAAGCAGTCTGAATGAAGAAGTTCATTACTAAACTTGAGGTGGTTTTGTCCATTATTAATCCAATACCTTTGTATTGCGATAACAATGGGGCCATAGCTTTAGCGAAAGAACCACGGTCCCATCAGAAATCTAAACTCATCTTGAGACGGTATCACCTGATTAGGGAGATAGTAGATCGCCGAGAGATCGAGATCCGGAGAGTAGATATAAAAGAAAACACGGCGGATCCATTTACCAAGGCCCTCTCTCAAGCGCAGTTTGAACGACTTTTTGAGACGTTGAGTATGCGGTACGCCAACAACTGACTCTAAAGCAGACGTTGGGTATTCGGTATGCCAATTACAGGTTTTAGTGCAAGCGGGAGATTGTTGGATATGTATGCCCTAGAGGCCTGTATTGTATAGGATGCTAGGGATATGTATGTTCAGGACAATCTTGCTCAGTTGTATATAATGTATTATTTGAGATGTCTCTGTCTTAATATGTGTATTTCTTTCTCTTGTTGCTTTATATTACTTACAAATATTGATAAAGACTCGATACAGTAGTATATTATTATGATTTGAGTTTATCTTAACATGTGCATATGTTATACTCGATTTCACATATGGCTGATACAGGTTGATAAAGCCTGTAGGATTTTGCTTGACTATCAGCGTTATAATGACGATCATACTTGTGGGAGCTGGGTAGTCCATAAGCACATTCTTAAAGGTCCTAAGTTGGAGGAGTATTGAGACCGGGTATTGATATTTCAGAGTAGACTTGTGTATAAGTTTCTAGACCCTGACGAGGGATGGTGGTTGGTCCCACATCCATTGGTGTGATCATCTAAGATTGTGTATATGTGCTCACTAGGGGTGAGTACGCTGGACGGACTCGCCGAGAACCTCTGGATGGTATTGTACCTATCGTCAGATAGCAGTTCTCAGGTGACATGAGTACAGACCAGTCTTTATACCTGAGATCATTATTTATCTTGTAAGTCCATGCTACCTCTCCCGGTACTTTCGGGCAAGCGGAATTTGATAAAAAAAAACGATTTTCTTAGAGGTGGTAATATGGACTTAAAACCCGGATCTTTGTTAAACATCTAACTAACAACCTAACTACGAGTTGCTAACTACTCGGTTAGGGGGTTATACCTTTCTTTTTCTCGAACTCCTTCGTCTTCAAGCTTCGATGGTCGTCCGAATCGGCTTCTCCCCGTCGTTTCCTTGTGCCGAAGATAGATCCACCTGAAAGCTTCAACCTTTGGCTCCTTCTTCGAACTTTGAAGAAACTAGTTCACTCGGTTTGCTAAACCTTGTGAACTAGAGTGAGTAGAGAAGAGTTTGTATGGGATTTTATCTATGGTTCTTGGTTCTCAACTCATGAGACAAGTGAACCATAGAGTCAAGAGAGGGGGAGCAAGAGGAGGAGATGAGAGCTCAAGAACAAGAGAGAGAATGAGCATGAAAGAATGAGAGAAGACTTTTCTCATTTGGCTCTCATAATCCAAAACAATCATAACACCTCATATCAATCAAGTATTATGTGATGGTTTAAGCAACCATAGCCATATCATTTCATGCACTCATTTTGCACAAAAGAGCAAGCAAGCAAAAGTCTTTGCCATGAAATGATAGCTATAGTTATCATGATGGTCAACTAGTCAAGCCTAGTCAACCGGTCAACAAAGTCAACAAGTCAACAAAAGTCAACAAGTCAACAAAGTCAATCCCTCAACAACCATGTCACCATAATACTTAATTAATATAATTGTTAATCACATATCATATTCTCATTAGGGTTGAGCAAAAGGTCAATAGTCAACTGTCAACGGTCAATAACCCTAATGAGAATCCTCTGCCTCTGTCTCTCCGTCAACTGTGCATACACACCCGCTCCGCGTTCCGAGGAACACGAATGCATACTGGATAAAACCAATCCCAAAAGGTACACTAGGATCTGGCTTAAACCAAAGCCCGCTAGTGTGAACTGTCCGGACACTGTACGTGCACAAGTGTACGGATGTGACCGAATCCTGTCGCAAAACCATGCGACCTGTCGCAAAACCATGCGACCTCTACTCTTTTGCCTAAAGGCGAATAGCTTTCTGTGTGGGACTCTAAAGACTCGACACTACGCTGGCAGTGGGTTTAACCACAGACCGCAAGCGGCACTAGCTGTGCGTAACGGTCCCCAGGTAGATGCCACAAGAAGACTGACGAGGCGAAACCCATCTGAACTCCTACTGAGCCTGAATGTGACATTCTCCATACAGTCCGGTCTGTTCGTCTGATACATCGCATGGCGGGCCTAAGGGGCGGTAAACGTCAGTCCCCCAATAGTGGTACAAGTCGTGTCGGAGTGAAGCCCAAAACACCCTGAGATAACACTGGAAGCCTACCAGTATATCTCGTTTGCCCTGGCCAGGGACTACTCGTGTAATGGCTCTCCTAGACACAGCGCGATGTCAACCCCCAATACCGGGAGAGACGAATCCTGTCTAACCGTCACTGCCTCCAAGTGCTTCGGGACTGCACCCAACTACCACCTGTTTGCACGACTCCTTTGAGCCGTGGTAGGGTAGTAATCAAAGTACAGTGGGAACACACTCGAGGCGAAGTGACAGTGTCAAGTCAGCGGACTAAGCTGTACTCATGTCACCTGGGAACTGATAACTGACGATAGGCATAATACCAACTAGTCAGTTCCCGACGAGTCCTGTCCAGTGTACTCGTAACCTAACGAGCACCCGCATACTATCACAAGTACGACGTACCGACGGCTGTGGGACAAACCGTCTCCCACACTGGGATGAGAAGTGCATGCGCTAGTCTACTCCGGAGTATCGATGCCCTGTCTCGATAGTCCTGCGACTAGGGACCTGCATAAGGATGTGCTTATAGATTACCCTGCCCCCACTAGTGTGACTGCCATCACAACGCTGGTAATCAAGCAAAGATCCTAAGGGCTCCACTAATGTGTATAGGTGATATACTAAAATAAACACATGTACACATTGAAGCAGAAACAAACCAAGTAGCATACTACTATTTTGAGCAAGATTGTCAATACAAGGTGAATATCCCAAGCTTCCATTAAGTAATATACATACTAGTATGATACAGTAATGGCCTCTAGGGCATATACACTAACAATCTCCCACTTGCACTAAGGCCATGTACTGGCGTATCGAAGTCCTATCATCTCGATTAGCCGCTCGAACTGAGTCTGGGGTAGGGCCTTCGTGAGTGGATCTGCAGTGTTATCTTCTGAATTTACTCTCTTTACCTCGATCTCCCGGCGATCAATGATCTCCCTGATCAGGTGGAACCGCCTCAAAATGTGCCTGGACTTCTGATGGGACCTGGGTTCCTTCGCTAAAGCTATAGCGCCGTTGTTGTCACAATACAGCGGTATTGGATCAACACTGGTAGGAACCACCTGAAGTTCTGTGAGGAACTTCTTCATCCAGACAGCTTTCTTTGCGGCATCGCTAGCAGCTATGTACTCCGCTTCCATAGTTGAGTCAGCAACGGTTTCCTGCTTGGAACTCTTCCAGCAAACCACCCCTCCATTGAGGGTAAAGACATAACCCGACATGGACTTGGAGTCATTCTTGTCACTCTGGAAGCTGGAGTCAGCAAAGGCCTCAATCTGGAGGTCTTTTCCGCCATACACCAAGAACATCTCCTTAGTCCTTCTCAGGTACTTGAGAATGTTCTTTACTGCTATCCAGTGTTTCTCCCCTGGGTTCGACTGATACCGGCTTACAACGCTCAATGCTTATGCTACATCTGGTCTGGTACACAACATCACATACATAATAGAGCCTATCGCAGATGCGTAGGGTATTGATGACATGCGAGCCCTTTCCAAATCAGTCTTGGGAGACATCTCTTTGGAGAGGGTGATTCCGTGACAAGCCGGTAGATTACCGCGCTTGGAATCTTCCATACTGAATCGTTTCAGTATGGTGTTGATGTACCTTGACTGTGAAAGTCCCAACATCCTCTTAGATCTATCACGATAGATCTGGATCCCCAGAATGTAGTTGGCATCGCCCAGGTCCTTCATGGAGAACCTCTGCGACAAGAATCCTTTGACTGACTGTAGCATAGGAATATCATTTCCTATTAGGAGAATGTCATCGACGTACAAGACGAGAAATACCACATTTCTCCCTACAATCTTACTGTAAATGCATGGTTCATCTGGGTTTTTGACAAAGTCGAATTCTTTGACAGTATCATCAAAGCAGATGTTCCAACTCCGCGATGCCTGCTTAAGTCCATAGATCGACTTGAGCAACTTGCATACTTTACCGCTGCTCCCACTCTGAATGAATCCCTCTGGCTGATCCATATAGACGCACTCTTCCAAATTTCCATTTAGGAAAGCCATCTTTACGTTTATCTGCCAGATCTCATAATCGTGGAAGGCAGCAATGGCAAGAAGGATCCGAATGGATTTAAGCATGGCTACCGGAGAAAAGGTCTCATCATAGTCCAAACCAGGTCTTTGATGAAAACCCTTTGCAACGAGCCTAGATTTATAGGTTTCAACCTGCCCATCTACACCAATCTTCTTTCTGAAGATCCATTTGCAGCCTACGGGTTTTACCCCTTCTGGAGCAAAGTCCAAAGTCCAAACTTTGTTGGTGTACATGGACTCCATCTCGGTCCGTATTGCATCCAGCCATTTTACTGAGTCACCGCTCTGAATGGCTTGCTGGAAGCTAGTAGGCTCACCATAATCCATGGTGCAATCCTCTCTATCCCCGTCTATGAGAAAACCGTAGTATCTCTCGGGTGGATGAGACTGCCTACTACTTCTGCGGAGTGGCGTAGGAATGTCCGGTTCCCCTGAACCTTCTGGTTCTACTAAGGTTTCAGTAATAGCTTGTGGTTCTGGAATTTCTTCCAGTTCTATTGCGCTCCCACTTATCTGATTTTCTAAAAACTCAGTTTCCAAGAAGCGGGCATGACGAGAAACAAGGACTTTTTGCTCCTCTGCGTAATAGAAAAGATACCCCTTGGAGTTCTTTGGGTATCCCACAAACTTGCACTGTACTGAGCGTGCCTCGAGCTTGTCCGCATGCTGCTTTTTTACAAAAGCTGGACATCCCCATGTCTTAAAGGATTTAAGACAGGGTTTCTTCCCACTCCACATCTGATATGGTTTGGTAGGCACTGTCTTAGTAGGAACTTGGTTCAAGAGATGTGCAGCTGTTTCTAGTGCATAACCCCAGAAAGATCGCGGTAACTCAGCCTTACTCATCATGGAACGAACCATATCTAATAGGGTTCGATTCATCCTTTCCGATACACCGTTGTGTTGTGGTGTGTATGGAGGAGTACGCTGAGAGAGAATTCCATTCTCTTTTAAGTAGTCCAGAAACTCGGCACTCAAGTATTCTCCACCTCGATCAGATCTTAGTGTCTTAATACTTTTGCCTGTTTGTTTTTCAACTTCATTATTGTATTCCCGAAATTTCTCAAAGGCCTCGGATTTGTGCTTCATTAAGAAGACATGTCCATACCTAGAGAAATCATCTGTGAAAGTAATGAAGTATGAATAACCGCTTCGCGCATGTGTAGACATTGGACCACACACGTCACTGTGTATGAGTCCCAAGAGCTCGCTCGCTCTTACTCCGTGTCCAGTGAACGGAGTCTTTGTCATCTTTCCCATGAGACAAGATTCACAAGTGGCATAAGACTGGTACTCGAACGGATCCAAGTATCCTTCTTTATGTAACTTAGTCAACCGTGTTTCATTGATGTGACCCAGTCTACAATGCCATAAGAAAGCCTGATTTAATTCTGGAGACTTTCTTTTAAGTGTGTTCTGGACACTGAATATCCGAGCTTGATTCAATACGTATATACCGTTATTTAATGTACCTGACCCAATCAGTACTTGATTTAGGTGGATGTTTACTACATCGCTTACAAAAGCAAAATCATATCCTTCCTTAGAAAGTAAGGATACAGATATGATATTACAAGTCTCACCTGGTACATACAAACAGTTACGCAGAATCAATATCTGCCCAGTTGTCAGTCCTAGGTGATATTCCCCTACGGATACAGCATCCATGCTCATTCCGTTAGCAACCCTGAGAGTCATATCACCTTTCCTCATAACCCTACGGTTTCTCAGAGCCTGTAACGAATTACAGATATGAGATCCTGATCCGGTATCCAATACCCAGGAAGTAGGGTTAACTGACAAACAGTTCTCTATTATAAACACACTCGAAGCCGAAGCCACAACATGCTTCGAATTCTGGCTACTGGCTTTGCAAGCCCTGCAATCTTTCTGCCATTGTTCATTCCCGTTACAATAGAAACGTCCCTCTTTTACTATATCCAGTCCTGAAACTTTTGCCCTTGCTTTTCCTTTTTCTTCCCTGGTTTCTTTCAGGGTATAAGCAGAGGGCAGGGACTGTAGAATTAAGTCAGTACTTGACCCATTCTTCAACGTGGTCTCCAGGTCCGTGAGCTTAAAATAGCTGGTCTCTGTAAGGACGTTGTCCCGTACAGATGACCCGATAGCCAACCTCGCTTGAAGCAATTCGTTCGAGGTCTCATATCTTGCGCTACGAGATTGCTCTCCATATAAATCTTTGTTATGGAGGAAGATAGAAACTGAGTCCATCTTCTCGTGCTGCCCCTGGTTTGCACCATCAACTGAGGCTAACACGAGGCACCTGGCTTTCGCACAATCCTTTTCCGATGTCCTTTGGATGTAAACATCCGTGACAGGGGAAACTGGACCTGAGACGGCAGGGGTTTGATTAGTTAAGAGGTGTCCCAGCTTGTCATGGGTAATGGACATCTGGACAGATCTTTGCCAGTCATAACAGTCAGATTCAGTCATTTTATTATCTAGATGTAACCTAGGTGCGGTCACTTGGTCGCTGCAATTAAGAGAGAGGGAAGAAAACACTCAGCATGATGCTCTTGCAAGTTTAGAGTGGTTTTTAATTTGTCTAAACAGGATGGCTCCCACTGTCTCTCGAATCCCTCCTCAAAACCAAAAAGGAAGAGTTAGTCAGGATCAATCTTACCGTACAATTCTTGCTTAACCGTTCAGCCAGGCCAGTGTCGGTACTTCGAGGGAGGTTTTCCAACGCTTTCGCGAAGTTCCTTAATTCAAGAACCTCTTTTTCCTGGGGGCGTAGCCCCGCTAACACCTTTCTAGGCACCTACTTGGTTTATAGCATTGATCGTTAAGTGAGAAATTTTCCGAGGAGTAGCATATACTCACAGTAGGATCGGGATCCAAATATCATCGTGTGACGAAACTGAAGGAATCCTACCAGGATCATCACACTCCAAATGGTATGCAACACTAGCAAGTTTCAGTACTTTTGAAACTCCCGATGTGGATTTTTTCCCCATGCTCTTATGACCTTGACTAAGGCCAACAAATCATAAGTCACATGTCAAGTTCTACCCGTCGTTGTCCAGGTTGATTTGAACCCACCCGTATATACCCTTGACTATGGCCAACAAAGTAATACGATTGTCCCAAACCAACGCATTCTATCTATGCAACATATGAATACCCACCAGCTACCAAACACTGTGCCTTGACTAAGGCCAACAAACACAGCTTGAATACTGTTGATTATTCATATGAAACGACGGAGGGCTACGGATGGTTTTGGCGAAACCGTGAACGTAGTGAACTTGATATAATCGAAGGAACCTTGATAGCTTTTAAAAGGAGTGGCTCAAGCTCCGCATTTAAAAGTTTGGTTTTGAAAAGAACCGAGTGGTTTTCAAAGTGTTCCAACGACTTATACTTGGTTTATTATCTTGCATTAGTTCTTTTAATGCGTCATATTCTTGCATTAGTTCTTTTAATGCGTCCCATCATTTAATCCTACCATTGCAGAAAACAAACAAAATATGACGTACGCTTATGCCATTCGCATTCGCCACTGGGCCCCGTCATTACCCGTTAGGTTACTTAACTAACGACAGAGCGGGGGCTGGGCTAGCGCGGCTGTAAAACATAAGCAACGCCTAAATAATATCATATATAGATATATTGCAATGATAGCCATTTCAGATCACAGATGAATACATTGGATACACTAGGAATCCGCAATTCGTACGAGCCTGTAACGAAAAGTAGATTACACGGTCGCGGTGAATATCCAATACCCCACCCAAGACCCCTACGGGTGCGGCAAACTACCCGCCAAGTACCCGAAGTGGAGCAACCTCCCTCAACATCGCGAGTAGGCCACTCGGCACTTCGAGATACCCGGTAGTTTGTGCACCCCCTCCATGGGTCTATCCTAGGAGCAAAAACAGTAAAAAGAAATTATACAATGACGGCTACAACCCTGACCCGGTTGTGCAGTCATACAAATAATATTACATCAATTTACAAATTTACATGAATTGAAAGAAAAGAAAAAACTCTCGTCTCACAACCCCCCGGCTATTCACCCGCGACAATCCAACATATTCATATACACATTCTAGCAACATTACAGATCACAGATTTGTATAACCCCCACTAATCGACATATAGCGATTAGCTGACGTTCAATACAAATATCACATTACAGAAAAACCCGTCAGCTAATGTCTTTTAGAAGTTCGATCAAAAATACGGATTTATAGGCCCCAAACACAAAATTTTCGTTCTGGAAAATCTGGGCAGAAAATACATATTCCAAAAATCCCAAAACAACCCCAGAAATACACTGCACCAAATTTGGACCTCGGCCGAGTCAACTCGGCCGCGGAACCGCGGCGGGAGCGTGCTCCCACTGCGTTTCCGCGGCTCTTTGAACGGTTCGTGGGACCAAATTTGGTGGTTATTCAAACAAATTAAGATGAAAATTATCAACTTTTGAACAGAATAAAAATCGGCAGAAACTTGACAACTCGGGTTCGTTTTGGGACTTTTTCTTTGATCGAACTTCTAGCTACTTTGCTAACAGGTTAGATAGAGTTTAGCTAGGCTCTGATACCACTGTAAGTCCATGCTACCTCTCCCGGTACTTTCGAGCAAGCGAAATTTGATAAAAAAACGATTTTCTTAGAGGTGGTAACATAGACTTAAAACCCGGATCTTTGTTAAACATCTAACTAACAACCTAACTACGAGTTGCTAACTACTCGGTTAGGGGGTTATACCTTTCTTTTTCTCGAACTCCTTCGTCTTCAAGCTTCGATGGTCGTCCGAATCGGCTTCTCCCCGTCGTCTCCTTGCGCCGAAGATAGATCCACCTGAAAGCTTCAACCTTTGGCTCCTTCTTCGAACTTTGAAGAAACTAGTTCACTCGGTTTGCTAAACCTTGTGAACTAGAGTGAGTAGAGAAGAGTTTGTATGGGATTTTATCTATGGTTCTTGGTTCTCAACTCATGAGACAAGTGAACCATAGAGTCAAGAGAGGGAGAGCAAGAGGAGGAGATGAGAGCTCAAGAACAAGAGAGAGAATGAGCATGAAAGAATGAGAGAAGACTTTTCTTATTTGGCTCTCATAATCCAAAACAATCATAACACCTCATATCAATCAAGTATTATGTGATGGTTTAAGCAACCATAGCCATATCATTTCATGCACTCATTTTGCACAAAAGAGAAAGCAAGCAAAAGTCTTTGCCATGAAATGATAGCTATAGTTATCATGATGGTCAACTAGTCAAGCCTAGTCAACCGGTCAACAAAGTCAACAAGTCAACAAAAGTCAACAAGTCAACAAAGTCAATCCCTCAACAACCATGTCACCATAATACTTAATTAATATAATTGTTAATCACATATCATATTCTCATTAGGGTTGAGCAAAAGGTCAATAGTCAACTGTCAACGGTCAACAACCCTAATGAGAATCCTCTGCCTCTGTCTCTCCGTCAACTGTGCATACACACCCGCATCCGCGTTCCGAGGAACACGAATGCATACTGGATAAAACCAATCCCAAAAGGTACACTAGGATCTGGCTTAAACCAAAGCCCGCTAGTGTGAACTGTCCGGACACTGTACGTGCACAAGTGCAAGGATGTGACCGAACCCTGTCGCAAAACCATGCGACCTGTCGCAAAACCATGCGACCTCTACTCTTTTGCCTAAAGGCGAATAGCTTTCTGTGTGGGACTCTAAAGACTCGACACTACGCTGGCAGTGGGTTTAACCACAGACCGCAAGCGGCACTAGCTGTGCGTAACGGTCCCCAGGTAGATGCCGACAAGAAGACTGATGAGGCGAAACCAATCTGAACTCCTACTGAGCCTGAATGTGACATTCTCCGTATAGTCCGGTCTGTTCGTCTGATATATCGCATGGCAGGCCTAGGGGACGGTAAACGTCAGTCCCCCAATAGCGGTACAAGTCGTGTCGAAGTGAAGCCCAAAACACCCTGAGATAACACTGGAAGCCTACCAGTATATCTCGTTTGCCCTGGCCAGGGACTACTCGTGTAATGGCTCTCCTAGACAAAGCGCGATGTCAACCCCCAATACCGAGAGAGACGAATCCTGTCTAACCGTCACTGCCTCCAAGTGCTTTGGGACTGCACCCAACTACCACCTGTTTGCACGCTCCTTTGAGCCGTGGTAGGGTAGTAATCAAAGTACAGTGGGAACACACTCGAGGCGAAGTGACAGTGTCAAGTCAGCGGACTAAGCTGTACTCATATCACCTGGGAACTGATAACTGACGATAGGCATAATACCAACTAGTCAGTTCACGACGAGTCCTGTCCAGTGTACTCGTAACCTAACGAGCACCCGCATACTATCACAAGAACGACGTACCGACGGCTGTGGGACAGACCGTCTCCCACACTGGGATGAGAAGCGCATGCGCTAGTCTACTCCGGAGTATCGATGCCCTGTCTCGATAGTCCTGCGACTAGAGATCTGCATAAGGATGTGCTTATAGATTACCCAGCCCCCACTAGTGTGACTGCCATCACAACGCTGGTAATCAAGCAAAGATCCTAAGGGCTCCACTAATGTGTATAGGTGATATACTAAAATAAACACATGTACACATTGAAGCAGAAACAAACCAAGTAGCATACTACTATTTTGAGCAAGATTGTCAATACAAGGTGAATATCCCAAGCTTCCATTAAGTAATATACATACTAGTATGATACAGTAATGGCCTCTAGGGCATATACACTAACATATCTCGTGTGAGTTCCTACTATGCTTTGATCGCTATCCTACCACGGCTCTTCTAAGTCGTGCAAATAGGTTTTGGTTGGGTATAGTCCCGAGCCATATGGAGGCAATGGGTGATTGTCAGGGATTCGTCTATCCCAGTATTGGGAGTCGATATCGCACTGTGTCCGGTTGGCCAGAACCATAAGACCTTAGCCAAGGCAGTTGAGATTTACTGATGGTTAGATCAGTAGTTTTTCGGATTGGTCCTGAGCCATATCGACACAACTTATCGGGTCAGTAGGGGGTCTGACGTTTACCATCCCCTAGACCCGATATGCGATACTATACGGAGATTGTCACGGATAAGCACAGTAGGGGTCCGGATGAAGTTGCTCGTCGGCCTTCTTTTCGGCAGGTACCTGGGTAGCCGTTACGTACAGCTAGTGCCGCTGATGTGCTTGTGGTTAAACCCACTGCCAGCGTACTGTCGAGTCTTTAGAATCCCACACAGAGGGTTTCTCTGGTTCAGGCGGAACGATGTGGTGGCCATATATTTATACGTGCAGGGTTTCGATCGAATGATAATATTAGCCGGCTTAGGATTAAACCGGATTATTAAATCAGGTATTGATTTAATAAGCAGATTGGAAGATTCTGTGTGATAGCCGTATACAGTTTGAGTTCACATCGACAGGAGGACAGTTGGCTCATATTCGCACCCGTCCTCAGTTATTGGATCGTATTCGAGAGACACAGCCCACGGATGCTCACTTGTCGGAGATCATGGATCAGGTTAGATAGGGTAGAGAGTCTGAGTTCGGGATAGATGACCGTGGAGTATTACGTTTTGGGACTCGTCTTTGTGTGCCGGATTCTGAGGGACTGAGACGTGAGATCTTATAGGAGGCCCATCGGTCAGCATATAGTATTCATCTTGGTTCCACCAAGATGTACCATGATTTGAAGGATGTCTATTGGTGGGAAGGAATGAAGAGAGATGTCGCGGAGTTTGTGATTGTTAGAGATTTTCTGTGCGTGTTTAAATTTTTAATACCGCAATCAAGACGTGTCGCTTTGTAGCTAGCCGGTTGAGTACGGGTCGATGCACTGGGAAATGGTGTCCTTTTCTTTAAGTTCTAACGAGTTAAGTCCTATCTTTGGTAGGTTTTGTTTTAAGATCTAAGAATGAGAATAAATTGATATAAAGGCTTGCTAGGGTTAGGATTAGGTTAGTTCGAAATATGGATTCTTCTCACTTCTTTCAATGCCCTAGTTAAGAATGTAGGTGTTAGGGTAATAGTCAACAACATGGATTAGCACGACTAGGAAGAAACTAAGTTTCTTCCTTTTGGTCCTTGTCCGTCCGTTCTTGGCTCTTAGCCCTAACCTCTGGTTAATTCAACCACAACCGGTCTAACTAGGGAATCACCACCAGCTTGTAGGATAGGGTGCCGTAGTGAGTGGATTATGGTTGATTTAAAGAGAGTCCTTAATTAAAGATGTTTAGGCAAAGAAAGGAGTGAGAGAGATTTCCTTCTCTCAAACCTTCCCTCTCCTATCCCTAACAAGTGAGGAATTACTCACTCATTAGGAAGAAAACAATAAAATTCATTTTTGTTTTATTTAAATAGACAAACTAAATTGCAGATAAATAAAGAACAGATAAAAAATGCAGGAATTAAAATTCAGATAAGAAGAATGCGAGATAAAATGAAAACTTACTTTATTGATGTCCTCTCAACAATGCATTACAATTGGAATTGAAATTTAAATCTAAGAATTAAAAAGAGGCATGCCTTCATTTGGCTTTCAACTTTCCTATTTATAGATAGGAAAAACCCTAGGTTACATTCTGATCCACACATGAATTTACAAAACTACCCTAAGAAAACCGGGTCAAAGCACCGACACCTGCACCGACACGTGCAACATACAACCGCGGTTTCGCGGCAGAAAGGCCTGTTTGGCCGCGGTTCCGCGGCCATTTGGTGGGATATTGAGTTCAATTCTTCAGGGTTGTTTCATGTTGCTTTTACCTTATGTTTTCTTCACTTGGTTCCTCAGAATCTCTTCTATTTTCTTCCAGATTTCCAACAGTGCAGAATGATGTGGACTTTTGCCTTGAGCTTCGCGTTGAAGTCTTGAATCTTATGCTGCCCTTGTGCTTTGTGTATTGTCTAATGATTTTCATTTGTTCCTTGAACTGGTAGGCGACATCATACGGATTCACCTATTGTTGGTCGTAGTCTCACATTTGTAGCGACTTTTCATGAATTTCACTGTAACGATCTGAGAACCTGTAACCTGCAACTATTTAGCAGACATGGATCAAAAGCACCTATTTATATGTAATGTGATTAAGAATGGACGATATAATAATGCAAAATTCTGATATGAACAAATACCCCCAAACTTATCTTTTGCTCGTCCCGAGCAAAACCAATTTTATTCTCAAAAAAAATTCCTAACCTCACTTTTGCAGGGAACGCGAATGCACTGAGCTCGTGCAACAAGCCGTTAAACCTCTAGGTGTCCCCAGTAGGAGGAGTGTTGTCTCGTGAGGGTTTTCAGCGGATACTACCCACAAAATCTGATCAATTTGGCCTGTTGACTCTAATTCTTCAATTCAGTATTCTAGCAAGAAATTTTATTATCTTCAACTTAGAAATCATCAACCCATATTTTCATGCTCACTTTTCATTTAACTTAAGATCGTATATGTTTTGCAAATTTATTAAGCTTTCAGCATCTTTTGAATTTTCCTTCTAAGGTGCAATCTCAATTCAGGAATTTTTATCGTCTTTACTGAAGATATAAGGCCTATCTTTCATTCCTATCTCTCATCCAAACCTCAATCATATACCCCTACGTGTATGTAATTTTTACTCCTACACTTGGAAATTCAATTCAAGCTATCATACTCTTGTCCATCTTCCAAAATACTTTTAGTTGGTGAATTTTAGATAAAATTGCTCACACATTCTTCATGCGATCATTAATACTTCTTGAGGTATTAAACGACCGATTACAGAATGTGCTTGTGCACTTAGGCGTAATTCATCGTCTTGCAATACCTAAGGCTTAGCAGTGACTCCCAAACCAGTTGGTCTACGGCACCTGGTGATAAAGCACCCTCGCTATATTTTTTTATTTATGCTGCCTCAAGTAATTACAAAACCAGTGTTCATTTTGTTTTATCTCTTTATTCACCACTTATACTTTTATTTGTTTTCCTTCATACTAAAGATTTTAGACAAGAGCATTTCAAGGTATCCTCTACTATCCCAAGTTTTAAGATGTGTGTGAGTGCATAAAGTAGGGTATATATTTTCAGAATTTGGACTTAAGGTTCAGAATTAATTTTCAGACTTATACTTCAAATAGAGCTTTCAATACTCTTCTCTTATTTCGATTTAGCCCAAGAACTGAACTCAAAATTTGCCTATTTCTAAATAAACTACAAGGACGTATATTTTCTACAGTTAAATTTTAAGAAAGGTTATTTTTAGGGTTTTTAATTTACTAAGTTTAGGATTTAGTTTTTCCTAACTAGTCAACCGTCATGTTGAACTAAAGTCAAATATGGCCAAAATTGAACTTTTCAATTTTTATAATTTTTAAATTTTTTGATTTTTATTGATTTTAAAAGAAGTATGCAAATGCAAAAATATACACATGAATGTGAAGGAAGAAAGCTTACCGAGCACACCCCCAAAACTTAAACTTGACAGTGCCCTCACTGTCAGGTTACACCAAGAGGGTCAAAATTGCCGGTACTCCCCTGTTTGTTTATTTATTATTTATTTATTAATTTTTTTTATTATTAACAGAAAAGGAAAACAAAATATATACACAAAAAAGTCCCTCCCAAACTTAAGTGAAACATCGTTTCCACTGTTGCCATTTTTTTAAATCTCATAAACTTGTAAACTTGGGAGGAAATATTTGTTAACGGGGACATGAAATATGATCGTGAAAATCTTCCCCAAACTTATTTTTGGCTCACCATTTTGAGTTAGAAAAAAATATTTTCAAGAGCCAAATTATACCCCCCCCCCAAACTTAAGTTAAACAATGCTAAGCTTTTAAAGAGGGGGGGTCAAAGTTATCGGTCAATGCCAAGCTTTGCAAAGACCAAAAGTCAACACCAACCATTCGAAGAATTTATCAGTGAAATGCACCGGTTGGTGGAAGAACATGTTGTATGGAGCCAGGAAGAAGTGGGGAAGAGATAAGTGGTGTGAAAGAAAATGTTTACGTCTCGATTTGTAGAGACGAAACAATAATGGTGAACGGAAATGAGAATGTGGATGATTAGGAATGTGAAGAATGGTCACATTCTCGTATGGGATAACAAGAAATGGTGGTGGTTCGACTTCTTCAGGTGGTGGTTGATTAATCACAAAATCCGTGTCTTTTAGGAATGCGAGTTCGTCGGCGAAAATATCTTCGAAACTTTCATCGACGGTCCGATTGAACGTTTCAATGTCAATAAGTGTCATGCCAGAATTCAACACACTTGATTTTTCAAAAATTATGGAGGAAGGAGACTCGTAAAGCTCATCTACCTTATTCTCAAAAGAGTCTAAATCAAGTTGTTTTTCTAGAATTATCGAACTCAAAATATCGGATTGTGATTCATTAACACTTGCTATCATTAAAGGAAGATTAGAAGAAGAACCAGAGAAAGTGGGAGAAAGAAGTGGAATACAAACTTGAGGGTGGAAATGGAGTGTATAAATTAGCACAATTTGTAATGACCGATGTGTAAAAAGCGATGGTGCTAATCTATCAACCCACTGAGAAATGAGGTCAAATCCCTTAAGATTCGTGAGAAAACATGGGTACGTTGAACTTGGTAACCCAGACATTAAAAATGAAAGTGATACGGTTTCTTACGCGGTCGGAACGATGGAAAGGATGAAGGGGAGTGATTTAGGAAGGGTAACAGTTAAAGGTTCAGGAGTGTGTACACAGTCAGTGGAAGGGACATGATGAATTGGAGAATCCAACTCATCAAACAAAACTGGTTCATCCTCAATACTATCCTCATAATTCCCCTCAAAAGTTATCTCACCCATGCAATTATCATCAAAATCCAGACGCATATGAAGTTCGGGAAAAACAGTTAATGACTCGGGATGATGAATTGGAGAGAGAAACATCCAAATCTGTGGGGTTCATCATCCACAATATTCCCAGCGTCAGTATCCTTGATCAAGTGAAAATTAAATTTCTTAGATACCTCATCAAAAGCATGGATATTAATCAATTCAGGTTCTAGAGTGGAGGTGTAGAGGTCAAAAGGATTGGTGATGGTTTCACTAGAAAGGGACCCTTCGCAATCAGGTAAAGCAAACACTACAAAGTCGCACAACCCATTAAACGTTCTATTTTCAACTGGTGAATCATTTGGAACACTTGATAGACATTTAAAATCGAAGTTGTGGGATTCAATTTGGGATTGGTAGGTTTGATTTGGAAAGGTGTAAAGCTCACTCTCACCACTCAAATTCTCAATCTGTCCAACCGGCTCATCATACATTGAAAAATTTGGAGCTAGTGGGAAACTAGCTACCGGGTCACTAGGTTGTATAAGGGCGGCCATGGACGCATTCAAATCCATCATCTGTTGGCATGACGCTACCATAAAGTCTTCCAATGACTGTTCCAGACTAGACATGGGTTGTGAAGGGGTTTCAGTAAAATATTCAAAGATGTTTGGATACTGGAAACTCCCAAATGGCTGTTCAGAAGCAATGTTTAGGGACGGTGCAAAAGTCTGGTAGGACTAGTAGGAATTTAATGGTGGTAGGAATTTAATGGTTGGACAAGAGTAGGATCAACATACGGATAAGAAGGTGATTGGAATTGTTGATCCAAAGAATTCGCAGTGGTGAAAGGAGTGAAAGATCGGTTACGAGATTGTTCAATATGTTCAGTAATAGATATGGGTTTCGGAGTTACAACAGGACTCGAAAAAGGAGTATCAACGTAAGAAGGCGGTGAAGGTTGAAATGGTTGATACAAGATGGATTGCGGAGTCCAATTGGTTGTCCTAGATGCGTCTATTCGATCTTTCAAAGAAATTTTGGGCATGGAGGGGTCGTTCGAAATTCGACCAAAACAAGAACCGTAGGAAGTAATGTCTGGTTGTGGGTACCAAAGTCAGGCAAGAGTTTTGCGAGGTGGGGTACCCATGATGTGATGAGAGAAAGGAGAAGAAAAAGAATGTGATTTTATTTTTATATATTTTTTATTTTTAAAAAAAAAATTGTTTGTTTTTGGAGTTTTGAAATTTTTGAAAGTGTTTTTTTTAGAAAGAGTTGCAAAAATTTGTACGGAACTACGACACAATTTCAAACAACCACAGTTTAAACATGCACAATCAAACCTAGAGCTAGGGTCTCCTAAGTCAACTAGACTTCTCCTAACTGTTCCAAAGTGACAAGTTGTGAGATATCTCTCAAATCGCCTCTTCACCGCCAATTGTGGCCAGGTAAGAACAAATGAAGATAGGAGGGTTCCGCTCACGAATCACCGTGAGACGGGCCTTTTAAAGTTACCTTTCTCACTTATCTAGCCTAGGTACCATAAAATCAGGTTTAGATAAACGACTGAATACCCACAACCTTCCTCTGTCCTAATGAGCGCGACAGTCCTTAATTGGCTGAGTCTAGATATTTTTTAATTAACTCAAGGATGATGCATAAGCTTTTAGTGATTTCTAGGGTCTTAGGAAGGGTAATGAAATCCCCACCTACTCTTGATTGGTGTTATAGCCCCTTAGATTCCGTATTAATTATGCAAAGATGTAACACACCAAAAATCTAAAACAATTGCAAATTTTTTTTTATTTGGCAGCGCAAAGAATCCTGCACAAAAATAATTTATTGGATAGGAGAAAGAGAATCTGTGCAAAGAATACCTGCAGGAAAATTTGTCAGTGGAGTTCACGGGGTAGGAGAGAAAAAAAAAGATACTCACAGAGAAAATGGGGTGCTGACGTCACCCTTTGATCGCGGTTCCGAGGTCAAACCGTCGATTCTGCCGCGGTTCCGCGGTGGATCAGTAAGTTTGGATTTTAAGAATTTTTCTCTGTGCTGAGTTGGTTCTCCTCTTCCTGTTTAGATCCCCTGATTCTGGATTTGTTCACTGAGTTTGCTCCAGATCTGAATCAGAATTTGCTCCAAGCCTGCGCACTCGCACAAAAACCTTTC
This sequence comes from Agapanthus africanus, assembly GCA_030015575.1. NCBI lineage: Eukaryota > Viridiplantae > Streptophyta > Magnoliopsida > Asparagales > Amaryllidaceae > Agapanthus > Agapanthus africanus. The sequence continues at coordinate 132,460,883 of CM057350.1, forward strand.
AAAAATAACAAGATGATTTTTATTTTTATTTTTATTCTTTTTGTTTTTAAATTTTTAAATTTTTTTTATTAACCCGAAACTACCCAAAGAAAGAGACTACCATTTCCCCGGCAATGACGCCATTTGATTGTTATGCTATTTTCTATGCGTGTTTAAATTTTTAATACCGCAATCAAGACGGTGTCGCTTGGTAGCTAGCCGGTTGAGTACGGGTCGATCCACAGGAAAATGGTGTCCTTTTCTTTAAATTCTAACGAGTTAAGTCCTATCTTTGGTAGGTTTTGTTTTAAGATCTAAGAATGAGAATAAATTGATATAAAGTCTTGCTAGGGTTAGGATTAGATTAGTTCGAAATAGGGATTCTTCTCACTTCTTTCAATGCCCTAGTTAAGAATGTAGGTGTTAGGGTAATAGTCAACAACGGGGATTAGCACGACTAGGAAGAAACTAAGTTTCTTTCTTTTGGTCCTTGTCCGTCCGTTCTGGCTTTTAGCCTTAATCTCTGGTTAATTCAACCACAACCGGTCTAATTAGGAAATCACCGCTATCTTATAGGATAGGGTGCCGAAGTGAGCGGATTATGGTTGATTTAAAAAGAGTCCTTAATTAAAGATGTTTGGGAAAAGAAAGGAGTGAGAGAGATTTTCTTCTCTCAAACCTTCCCTCTCCTATCGCTAACAAGTGAAGAATTACTCACTCATTAGGAAGATAACAATAAAATTCATTTTTGTTTTATTTTAATAGACAAACTAAATTGCAAATAAATAAAGAACAGATAAAAAAATATGCAGGAATTAAAATTCAGATAAGAAGAATGCGAGATAAAATGAAAACTTACTTTATTGATATCCTCTCAACAATGCATTACAATTGGAATTGAAATTTAAATCTAAGAATTAAAAAGAGCCATGCCTTCATTTGGCTTTCAACTTTCCTATTTATAGATAGGAAAAACCCTAGGTTACATTCTGATCCACAAATGAATTTACAAAACTACTCTAAGAAAACCGGGTCAAAGGACCTACACGTGCGACATATGGCCGCGGTTCCGCGGCAGAAAGGCCTGTTTGGCCGCGGTTCCGCGGCCATTTGGTGGGATGTTGGGCTCAATTTTTCAGGGTTGCTTCATGTTGCTTTTACCTTCTGTTTTCTTCACTTGGTTCCTCAGAATCTCTTTTATTTTCTTCCAGATTTCCAACAGTGCAGAATGATGTAGACTTTTGCCTTGAGCTTCGCGTTGAAGTCTTGAATCTTGTGCTGCCCTTGTGCTTTGTGTATTGTATAATGATTTTCATTTGTTCCTTGAACTGGTAGGCGACATCATACGGATTCATCTATTGTTGGTCGTAGTCTCACATTTGTAGCGACTTTTCATGAATTTCACTGTAACGATCTGAGAACCTGTAACCTGCAACTATTTAGCAGACATGGATCAAAAGCACCTATTTATATGAAATGTGATTAAGAATGGGTGATATAATAATGCAAAATTCTGATATGAACAGTTTGTTTCGAGATGCTTGACTTGTCAGCAAGTCAAAGCTGAGTACCAGAGGCCGGCAGGAGAGTTGCAGCCCTTACCTATCCCGGAGTAGAAATGGGAGCAGATCTCCATGGATTTCATTGTGGGTCTACTCAGGACTAGCAAAGGGTATGATTCTATCTGGGTGATTGTAGATCGATTATCGAAGACCGCTCACTTTCTTCCGATGAAGACAATGTTTGGATATGCGCAGTATGCTCAGATCTATATTGATGAGATTATACGATTGCATGGAGTTCCGACGTGCATAGTGTCCGATAGGGGTATACAGTTCACCAGCCGACTATGGCAGAAACTCCAAGAGGCTCTAGGTACCCGACTGAATTTTAGTACAGCTTTTCACCCGCAGACAGATGGTCAGTCAGAGTGGACCATATAGACTCTAGAGGATATGGTTCGAGCCTGCAGTCTTGATTTCGGAGGCAGTTGGGATCGCCACTTACCTTTGATAGAATTCTCTTATAACAACAGCTTTCAAGAGACGATCCAGATGGCACCCTTTGATGTTTTGTATGGGAGAAAGTGTCGATCACCCGTTTGTTGGACAGAACTCAGCGAAAGTAGCATTTTGGGACCGCAAATAGTACAAGAGACTACAGAAAAGATCTAGTTGATACGGGACAGAATGAGAGCGGCCCAGTGCAGACAGAAATCATATGCCGATCGACGCCGTCGTAGACTCGAGTTTGATGTGGGAGATCATGTGTTCCTTCGTGTATCACCGATGAAGGGTGTGATGCATTTCGGGTAAAAGGGGAAGCTTAGACCCAGATATGTTGGACCCTATGAGATTCTGGAGAGAGTGGGCGCTGTAGCGTATCGTTTAGCACTTCCACCGAGTTTTCCCGATGTGCATCCGGTGTTTCACGTGTCTATACTTCGCAAGTATCTTCACGATACTTCTCACGCGATCCAGCATCAGACCGTACAGCTTGAGCAGGATTTTTCCTACACAGTACAGCCAGTGGCTATTCTAGACCGACAGGCAAAGAAACTGAGATCAAGGGTACTTCCGTCTGTAAAGGTTCTTTGGTGAGGAACGAATCACGAGGAGATCACTAGGGAGACGGAGGATGCGATGCGGAAGAAATTTCCACATCCTTTTGAAGGTATGTATAGTTAAGTTTTAAATTCAGGGATCGAATTTTCTTAAGGGGGATATTGTAACATTTCGAAAATTTAGATAATAAATTAATTTAATTAATTAAATAATTTAAAATTTTATTGAAACAGAATAGGATATTTCATAAGTGGTATGTGATACTAATTAAATTGAAAGTTTAGTTTGTAATATTAATGAATCACAAGGGTTTTAGTCAAAAGATTAGCTTTATGTGTAATATGATATAGTATGAGGGGTTATGTGAAAATGTTAGTTTCTTTATGCAAAATTATAATTGTTTAAGGGTTGTTGCAAAAAGGGGTAGAAAATGGTTAAGATAAATGTAAACCCTTGGTGTATCATAACACCATGAGACACCTCCTTCTTGCACATTTACACCTCATGCACACACCTCACCCTTGCATGAAACCCCACCAATTTTGTGCACACACCTCACCCTTGCATGAAACAATCACCTCCCTTTTGGTGACACCTCCTCCTACCACCCTCACTCATTCACCTTATATAGTTCATATCATATATCTTAGGAATTTAGGAATCAACTGAATTAGAAAAGAAAAAGGGGAAAAACATTAGAACACATAAAGATAAAAAGAAGAGAGAAGTGAAGAAAAGAGCTAAGTGCTAAGGATTTTTCTCACCCTCAAGCTAGGAACTAGGAGCTTGTGCATCTTGGAGGAAGATCTTCCAGCAATCCTTTGTAGGTATAATTTTTAAACACTGTAGGATTTTAGTTCAGTAACTGTTTTAATTTAGAAATCGAATATCGGTAATATCGTATTTTAGGCAAAGTTTAGCTCTGTGAAAATCTGCTATAGTTTAGATGATAAGTAAATTGATCAAACAGTACCTGAATCTTATAAACTAGACCTAGAATTAACCATAGGAAAACGAACCAGGGTGCTCGGATTTTGGCCGGCGACCATCACTAAAATTCCGAGCTTGCCGGACTTCTTGGTGAGTTAGGGTTTTTGGTTTTTAGGGTAGGTCTGTGTGTGTGGATTAATTTGTTTGGTATTGTTTAATTAAGTTAAATTTTCAGTAAGGGAAATCTGGAAGCTAATGTCTGAAAAGGGATCAAAATGCTAAAATACGACACGGGTAATTCGTAACGCGTTCTATTTTCTTTTATGAAACAGCGTTTGGTTAAATTCCAGTTAATATAAGTGTTAGATAGTTTGCTATAGTCGTACGTAGTATAGTTAGTACGTACAACTTATATTTTCATGTTTTCGCCGTATCGGAATGTAGCCGTTTCTTATACAAGTTAAATTCGATATTAGATTCGAGTACAAGAACTTCGGAGGCCGCAAGGAAAGGAAATGGATTATTGATCTGAGCAGATTCGACGTATTCCGGTGAGTAGACTAAACATCTACCGGGGGATTTTGTGTGGATAGCGTGATGCGCCCGTAACTTAAGTTAAATGAAATTTTCCTTTACATATAAATTTGATCATATGCATTCATATATATATATATATCCATTGCCATGTTAATAATTTGTAGAACACTGCACAATTATCGGCGAGTCATGCTGCACATGCATGTTACACTATACCTCGTCGATATTGACATGTCACCTACACACTTAGTAATTGTTATGTTAAATACGATTCCTACTATACCTTTAGCATCAAAAATGGTAATTTCTTTGCATCAATGATATCATGTTTCATATTCAAGTGTTAGTATTTCGATATAAGATGCGTTGGATTATTGAGGATTTATGGATTGAGTTTTTGTATACTATTGAGTAGATTCAGTGATTTTCATGTTGATGTAAGATGTTTACCATGAGATATTTTTTTTATGATTTGGTTTTATTCCGGACCGAGTGGGGGAGCTATACGGTCGCGAATTTTCAAGTTATCCAGACTGAGTGGGGGAGCTATACAGTTGGATTCATGGTGGACCCGGTCGAGACCGAGGGGCAGGAAAGCCGCATTTGAGGCCGGGAGCCTAGCGAGGATACTCGATACCGGAGACGGTTATGAACACGGCGGATATCTAGGTGATACCGACCGGTGTTATTGGATGACAGGATCGTTCGAGGAACGATGCCTGATGAAAATAGAAGATTTGTGTCGATATTGGACACGGAAAAGAATAAACCTTATTGAAATTGATTGATGAGATTTCCTTCTTGATTTTATACTTAGTAGTTCATATTCATATTTCCACATGTTATCATGCATTATACTTATTCTTGTTGATGTTAGATTTAATTCGTCATACTTATATTATCAGCCGATATATGTTAGTTTTATTCACTGAGTTGGCAACTCACTCCCGTTGTGTCATAGTTCCTTGCAGGAGTCGTGTGGACGCATAGCAGCACTGCAGATCCATTCGTCAGATTTTACCGCTCTTTTTGCTAGGTGGGTTACATATGTAGTAACCTCCTATTTTGGATATGTATATTTTTGAATCTAGTATTACTCCATCAGACCATGTATATTGACTTAGAACCAAACGTGTTGTATATTATTTAGACTGAATGATATCGTTAATTATGTTAACTTATGTTTTTCTTAAAACTTGCGTGAAATTCTTGACATTGAGTGTTGTACTATTATTGCTTATTGATTATCGCTGTTGGCTTTGTTTGCTCCCAATCGGGGATGCAATTTAATTACACAACTTAAATTGGATTTCTATTAATAATTAAAAAGATAGGCACTGTCGAAAGTTTAACATCACTTAGTACATTTCAAAATTTGAAACCTTTCGGCAGGCTATTTCATTCTTTTACTTAACTAACCAAAATTGTCTAAATTCCGCAAAAAGGGTTTTGATCTTGGTTTTTGGCTTACTCAGATTGTGTAGATATCTTTAGATATCATACAGTTTAAGTGCCGGTCACATCCAAACTTTGGGTCGTGGCAGTTAAGGCTTATCTTGTTAATGTACCTTGTTTCAAACTTCTTGTCGATGTTAAACTCTGTGGATTTGAATGTAATAACTAGTAGTTAGATTTTATTCTCATGTTTATTCTTGTTTTATTTACATTTTTTATAAAACGCTTAGCGTATTTGTTGCGAGAAAGACCCTTCTCGGAATAAATACATCACAGACCTCGTCACATGCTATTACTACCTTTTGGGAAGTGGGGCATGACAGGTTTTATTGGTGGCCCATGTAGGTCTGTTCTGCATGACATCGAAAGCAATATATTACAAGAATTTAAAAATCCAACTACATTTAACATTTTCTTTGAATCTCATCATATTCATTAAATCCATCTTGAACTTCACTTTCAACTTCCTTGAAGATCATCTTTCGATTTTTAAATCCTTAACTTCAATTCACTTCTTGCATTTCTTTTATTCCTTCTTTTACCTGAACTTTTACGCAACTTAGGTATGAAACTAGTAGCCACCTTACCTGCACTCGCGTTTTTCGATACTAGGGTGTCGTGTTGCTTCATGTCACAACAGTTCGTAAGAACTCATGTGATTCCAGCAAAACCTCTTTTTTAAAGCTGGAACTTCATGGAACGACATTTTGAAAGCAACCATGGGGTATGAAAAGTGCCAGTAATAGTCTGCGACTAAGAGTTCTATGCAGAATTCAAAGTACTGGACATACCAAACTTTGACGTTGTTCTGGGCATGGATTGGCTGGGAATGTTCTAGACTACCATTGACTGTCGTCAAAAGAGGGTAGTTTTTGAAATACCAGATCACACAGTCTTCTATTTCAAGAGCAGAAACAAAACATTGGAGATAAGTATCTACCAAGCCAGGCCGAAGGTAGCAGCAATTTCCTCTTTTCAGGTGGAAGGAGACAATCCGGAGGTAGTTTGAGTTTGTTTTTTCCCCTAAAGATATGTCAGGTTTGTCTCCCGGTCCAGCTCTTGAGTTTAGTATTGATTTGCAACCTGGTGCGCAACCTATATCTACAGCTCCGTATCGTTTGAGTCTTGAGGGGTTAAAGGAAATTTGAATTCATCTAGATGACCCCCTACAGATAGGCTAGATCATACCCAATACATCATCTTGGGGATCCCCGGTGCTTTTATTGAAGAAGAAGGAGGGTACTTACCGAATGTGCATCGATTATCGGGCATTGAACGAGGTCACCATCAAGAACAAGTATCCGCTACCCCGCATCAATAATCTTTTTGACCAGCTGAGTAGGTTGTGTGTCTTCTCCAAGTTAGATCTTCGGTCAGGATATTACCAAGTGAAGGTCAAGGAGTCCGACATTCCGAAGATGACGTTCAGGACCCGGTATGGTCATTATGAATATCTGATGATGCCGTTTGGGGTGACCAATGCCCCTACTATCTTTATAAATCGGATGAAGCTGGTCTTCCGTGAGTATTTAGACAAGTTCGTTGTAATCTTCATTGACGACATATTAGTCTATTCGAAGACTTGGGAAGAGTATGCCGATCATTTACTCACGGTTCTGGAGACGTTACAGTAACATCAACTCTACGCGAAGTACAGAAAGTATGAGTTTTGGTTAAACAAAGTCGATTTTCTTGGGCACATTTTTTTGGCGAAGGTATCTCGGTAGACCCAGCAAAGGCGTCCGACCCCATAATCAGTCAAGGACATAAAGAGTTTCTCAGGCTTAGCTGGGTTTTGTCGTCGTTTCATCGAGGCATTTTTGACAATTTCAGAACTATTGACCAAGCTCACTTGGGAGGATGAAGTGTTCATTTGGTCTAAAGCATGTGAAAGAGCTTTTGTAGAGCTGAAGTCTAGATTGACCTTGTAACGACCCTGATTATCGAATACTCTTGTATGAATTCAATGTTAATAAAGGGTATTTCTATTTCTGATTCTGAGTTGAAGTAATTTTTGACAAAATATAACAAGAAACAACTTGTAGCTCACTGGTTAAGTCTCTACGCTGATGTCCCATAACCCTTGTGTTCGAATCCCAACAGTATTAATATTTTTATTATTTTTCTTTTTGACGTTTTCAAAGCCCAAGGATTTGCACGGGCATTTCAGGAGTTTGCAAAAGTCATAAAAGAAAAGAGGTATGTAAATGAGGTGTTTAAACACGGAGGAGTAATGGGCACGAACTTCGTGGCAATTGCCTCTGCTTTGGCCGCCCCAACTGCCCAAGTAGCCCCAAAGCCCCCAATCCTTTGCACATACATCGCTTCAACCCCCATCTACCCCTTTTAATACCCCAAAACTCCTAAAATTAACCAGTGAATTGCCCCACCTCTTTTCCATCATTAAAATTCATTTTTAATACACAATTTAACACAAATTCTCACACCATTTTAATTCTATTCTCTTATAAATACCTTAGGCCATCCACATACTTCTTCCCTCTGAAATTATTCATAAATCCACTCTCAAATCCCTAAAAAAAAGTTGATCAGATCCTAAGGTGAAGTACCCAAGCTCTCGAAGTCGAAGCTCCGTCCAATCGAATCTTTTTCTGCTCAAAAGAATCCTCTAACACTTACCTAACGGCGAATTGGTTGTTATACCAATTCACAACACGAGTAAGCCCCCCTCGACGTCTATTTTTTGCTCTTTTCTCATAATCATAATACGGTTAAGTGTAGGACAATTATAACTTGAAAATTTTCATGGCAACCCTTTATATATTCATCATAATTTACATGCTAATGTTAACAAGAAATTATAACCTCCTGTCTATCATCTTTACAAACCTTGTCTAATCTAGTTTTATGATATGTTAACATAGATTCATGTGCGGGGTAATGACGTACCCTACACGTAAACTTGAATCCATAGCACAATCTCTTGCTCTTTAACATTTATCTAAAGAATCATATTTCAATAAATACCCTAAAATTTCATTTATACCCTTTCCATTACAATTACGCCTTTACAACCGTTTTTAGGAGAACCCGTTTATGGTAGGCGCGGATTGTCGCACATCCTGAGGTTTAGTAAAGTGAGATGCAGAACTCTTCATGGAGATACAGTCTCAAAAAGAAAAATATGGTTTAAAAAAAACAAACAATTTCTATAATTTTAAAATAAAAGTTACCATTTTTTTCTAATTAATTAAAGGAAAGCAAGTTTTTATTTAAGTTTTTTAAGAAAATACCTTCAAGTTTCCAAAAGATAGATTTTTCATTAAAATACCATAAACTTTTAAAACCTAAGTTTAACAATAAAATACCACAAAAATCTAAAATAAATTTTTAGAAAAACTCTTAATACACATACACACACACTCTAAAAACACCCTCGGGGTTTATTATTTTAAAATAAAGTATTTTACATAAAACCCCTTGAGAATTTAATCGTTTATTTTACATAAAAACCTTAGAAATTAAAAGAATAGTTTATGTTACGTATTTAGGTTGTAGATTGGTTTGAGTGGCCGCTTCTTGTTAGGAATATGTATGCCCTAGAGGCCATTATTGTATATTATAGTGGATGCTTGGACATATATATAAAGGACTTTCTTGCTCGACATGATAGTATGCTATCTGGTTGTTCTTTATTTTAATATGTGCATTTTGTTTTAGTTTACTGTCTCTTTGATACATATTGATAAAGCCCTTAGGATGTTGGCTTGACTACCAGGACTATGATGCAGATCATACTAGTGGGGCTTGTGTAGTCCATAAGCATATCCTTGAACAATTCCTAGTTGAGAGAGTATCGAGACAGGGTATCGATATTCCAGAGTAGACTAGTGTGTACGTTTCTTGACCCTGTATGGGGCGATGATTGATCCCATAACTATTGGTGTTTGACATCAAAAATTGTATACAGGTGCTCATTAGAGAATGGGTACACCGAACAGGACTCGCCGAGAACTCCTAGATGGTACCATACCTATCGTCAGATAGCAGTTCTCTGGTGACACTTGTACAGGTTAGTCTGTAGACCTGAGATCGTTATAGTGTCTTGTGTGGTTCCCACTGTGCTTTGATTCCTCCCTACCATGGCTCAAAGAAGTCATGCAAACATGTATATTTTGGGTACAGTCCCGAGTCACATGGAGGCAATGAGCGATAGAAGGGGTTTCGTCTCTCCGGGTACTGGGAGTTGATGTTGCGCTATACTTGATTGGCTATAACAGTAAGTCCCTGACCAGGGCTGATGAGATCTACTGATAAGTGTTATCAGTAGTTTCTCGAAAGATTATTGGCCATACATCGGCATGACTTATTATAACAACCTAGTTCATTTATACCAATTCCAGTTCCCGTATTTACTTATCTATGGTATTTTCTTGATTTATCGGGTTTTGGGTGCGAATGGTATTTTACTTTTACTATTGCATTCGACCCGACCTGCTTGCTTGAACTTGGTGATTCATATTTATAGATTACCTTGACTTGTTACATAGACACGTGCATCTCATGTATACTGCATACTGGCATTTCATCTAGCATTGCATATTTTACCATATAACATTTTAGGACACGGAAAATAATTTAAAATTGTATTTCATAGCCTGTATGATACCCCTAATCCCGTGGTAGCATCCGCACATCTTGTTCTCGTCCCGTTCAGTAAAACGGACGTGGTTGGATGGCTATGCGCATGTACGTGCATCCATTCTTGGGGGTATGCATTTTCGTTACCTGAGCATTTATTTTAAATTTTGAAAGTCGCATATATTTTTAGTATTTTAAATTTGAAATTTTAGACCCGATCCGGGCGCGTTTTGAAATATTTTTATATTTCGCCAAAATTCAATTTATTTAAATTTTAAAATTTAATTCAAATATTTTTTTAACAGTTCCTAAATTTCGATAACAAATTAGAATCTTTTAAAATTTTTAAAATCTTTTCCCTAACCAATTACAGCCTTTCCTCCTCTGGCCATGGCCCCCACACCTCTCTCTCTTTCTTTTTCTTTATCTCTTTCTCTTTCTCCCTCTCTCTCTCTCCCCGCTATCTCTTTCTCTCTCTCCCACTAAACGCCAATTTTATATCTCCTCACTGTTCATGCATCTCTCTCTCTCTCCTTTCGATCTCCTCTCTCTCTCAGAATCTCTCTCTCTCTCCTCTCGCTTTAATTCTCTCTCTCTCCCATATATATTTAAATTACAACTCCCTCCTTCCTCTCTCATTTCTTTTAACCCGCGAACCCTAGCCGCAGCCGTTGCCCCCTCGCCTACCTCGTCGCCGTCGTCATCGCCGTCGCTGCCTCCTCACCCTCATCCTTACCTCCACCTCCTCTCTCACCTCCCCGAGCCCTGTACACACCAGAAGCAGACTCGAGCCCCTGCACACCACTACACCGTCGACGAGGTTCGCCGGAGTGATCTCGTCGTCGCCCCTCGTCTCAAATCCGGTGCAACCCATTCGCCGGAGCCGGACGTGATATTGACGATCCCGACGATCTAGACGTCATACCAGACTTGCGTGATCGCCTTTGTGCGTTGTTTGGGTCCGTTCCATGTACCGTGCGCGCGTCGCGACATTTCGCCGACGTGAGACGTTCCATACACACCCGTTTCTTGATCCGTCTAGGCAAGTTAATCTTGCTACATGCTATATAATTCAGTTTATACCTATTTAAATATATATATCATACTTGTAGTTTAAATCTAGTACCCCATGATTCATTTTATAACATTTCGATGTTCCGTTTTCACCCGTTTACATCATTTTAGATCCAGATCATAAAAAAACTGATCTTGTTACATAGTAGATTACATTACAATGCATCCATACCAATATTTATATCACATATTGCTTAGTTGTATATCCCACATTACCATTTGATAGTTTTATAATGTTTCGGATACCCATTTGCATCCATCTCGTTTAGAGTATAGATAATTGCATCCATAGATCATATTAAGACATAATACTGTGATAATAACATTCCATGTTTAATAAAGTGCATCCTAAATTTGTGTTGGAACTATAACTTTAACCCTAATCGATAACTGTGCATCCATATGTTTGAATCTATACCTATTTGCATACCACATCACATTATTCCATTTTATTGTTATATTGGTATCCCATACTTGTTTTGTGTACCCATGCTTATTATAGTTTGATTATGAGAACCCACGTGATACTTGTGCACCCCTGACATGACTTGTTACACTACTACTTGACACGACTTGATACATGTGTACTACTTGACATGATTTGATCCTTGAACACTACCTGACTTGACCTGATGTACCACAGCTTGACCTGTTACCTGATCTTGTTACTAATGCCAACAACCTTGACATGTTATCCCTACGGACATTTCCTGTTGTCTATTCAGACAATCCTGTACCTGCTTGATCCTGTGTTGGCATTAGCTCCAGATTTATTAATACCTGACTTGAACACATAACTTGGGGGTATGGGGAAATCAATGATGAAAGCTGACTTGTAACTCGACAGTTCGATACCTTTACTGATCAGTTTTACGGGCTAGGCCAGCCTCGGGATGATGCTGCTGACATCACTCATCTTTACATACCACCTTTTACTGCCTAGCGGCACGTCTCGGATTCAGCCCGAGAATCTTGACCGTGGTCCCGGGCACACACGGGATACTATTGAGTTACATCGATGATTCATCAAATTGATTTCAAAGCCTTGAGAGTAGTTAACCCAATAGACCAGTTTAGATTACTCACTGCACATCACCTGTGCCTTACCCTTCACTGCCTTATTTATGTTACTGTTATGCCTGTTTTATCGTTCATACTCATACCTGTTTGTCTTGCTACCCCCTGTTTATATTATTGCTTGATATTATGACGCACTGACGTCTGGGTTTTGCATGGCCCAGATTCTCTACCTTTGCTGCAGGCCGAGCAAGAGTTTTTTAATGAGCAGGCCGAGCAGTGAGGACTTGTTAGTAGTTAGTTTATTTTTCCTTTCAGTATTTTCATTCCTGATGTGAGCCCGCATTATAGGACGTACATTCCAGTTTACTCCTGTATTGGATCTTTTGCTTCCGCATTATTTTATTCTTGACTCGTTATTCTGGCTTATGGACATGTATTAGATAGTATTATTATTGTTCTTGATATCTCTACAGCCATAATATGACTGTGGAAGGATATTTTCTATCCACAGGTAGCATGGTTGGCTCTGTCACGTGCCTATCTTAGCGTACTCTGGATGGCACTTATCAAGTTAGTGGGGTCTGACGATTCCACCCCCTAGACTCAATATGTGACATATCAGACTAAGAGACCGGATTGTACGGTAAGTGTTACTTATAAGCTTTACGGGAGTTTGGACAAGTTTGCTTGTTGATGTTCTATTCGTTCAATACCTGGGTAGCCATTACGTCCAGCTAGTTCCGCTGACGGCTTATAGGTATCTGATGTGATCATTACCTACTGCTGGCGTATTGATGAGTCTTTAGAGTCCCACACAGTGGTTTCCTAGCTTAAGCGAAACGAAGTAGGGCACGTATGGAGATATGTGCGGGTACTTGATTAAATACGAGTATATGATATCGTATTCTAATCTAGCGATATTTGATATCAATCACGTTATATGTGATATAACCGGATTATTGAATTAAGTGTTGATTCAATGATTTGATTAATATATATATATATAGATAGATAGATAGATATATATGTGTGTGTGTGTGTGTGTGTTTATATATTTGATATTGGCCGGTTATATATGATATAACTGGATTATTGAATCAAGTGTTGATTTAATGACTAATATTGAATATTAGCCGGTTATATATGATATAACCGGATTATTGAATCAAGTGTTGATTTAAAAATTTGATATACATATACACATATATATATATTTGATATTATTCGGTTAATATGATATAACTGGATTATTGAATCAAGTGTTGATTTAATAATTTGATATATATAAATTTATATATTTGTTATATATATATATATATATATATATATATATAAACTAATATTAAGCTCACTTAAGATTTTCTTCTCTTTATATATATTTATATATATGTGATATATATATATATATATATATATGTATGTATGTATGTATGTATGTATGTATTTATATTGTATGATGGTTGATGATATATAGAACTAGGATGTATGAGAATCACACATGAGGTTAAAGATGAGAAGATAATGGTTTGATTTATGAATTAAATAAAAAGAGAATGAGTCATTTTTTCTTGAGTTACTTGTAGAAGTCTTGAGAAGCCATGACTCGCCTCTTATTCCTTGTTTTATTCATAGATTTTTTCCCACTCTCATCTCATCTCTTTAGTTCATGTGACACTCACACAACTCATCCAAGTTCATCCTCATCTTCATCTTCATCTCTTTACTAGAATTCTAAGGTTGAGAATAAGAAAAGAAAAAGAAGAAAAATTTATAAGAAAAATTCCTACTTCATTAACCTATACTACTTTAGCCCTTTAGTATAGGTTGCTAACTTCACTAATACATTGATTAGTGAAGTGTGAGCTTAAGTGAGAGAGACTTCAAGGTGGATCATCTTCAACAACGAAGACGACGAGCAAGCTTGTTCCAACCTTCAAGTGGAGACTCAAGAAAAGTTCTAGGGACTACTACTTGGAGCTTTAGAAGTGAAGGAATAGACTACAAAGATTGTAGACTGATTTCACTTAGTATAGAACTTGTTTGCTTACTTTGAAACCCTAATTCTTTAGTTCGATTCTAATTTAGTAAACTTAGACCTCTAATTTTTAAAAATTGCATACTTGATACTCATTGAAACCTAATAGAGGTGCTAAGACATTCTTTCATGGTATCAGAGCCAAGCTAGAGACTTAGGCGAAGTCTAGACGACGTTAAAGTGTTCGATTGAAGTTTTAAACACAGATTTTATCTAGTTTCTGTCCATTTTTCAAAAGTTGATATTTTCACAATTAAAAATGTTCAAAAAATCATACTAGTAAAACTATGGAGGCCCAAGAAAAATGAGGACCTAATTCCTCTAAGTGGCCGCGGAACTGCCGCTTAGAACATGTTTTGTCCACGGTTCCGCCGCCGACTTTATGAATTAGTGCATCTTTCTTCTTCTGCTGCTTCATGTTGACAGTTTTGGTTTTCTGAAGATTTTTAATGAGGGTCAAGTGGTTGAGGTCTCTGTGAATTGGTATTGTTTGAAACATTGATCGAAATGTTTAACATTGTTTAGATAGCTTTGGATATGTAATACAATTTTTGGAATCCACATTGATTAGTTTTGCAAAAACTAGTTAACGAAATGTAAATCTCGCATTTTAGTCTAAAATGATGGATTACCGTGGAGTTTGGATTTGGATCGAAATTCCGTCGCAATTTCATATCGTACGCGAATACTCGCCGGGAGACACTAGTAGACAGCCATGGCCCATAACCCCGACCAAGTGACTATAGGAGAACCCCATGGCTAAAAGCATCCACTCGGGTGCTCGCGGCCATGGTGTTCCGCCTAAGTGCACTTCGTCGACAGCCTCGGGGGTGCGGCCATCTACTAAAGTTCTTGACGAGCATTCGATCATTTAATCGGGAATCTTGTTGAATTATCCGACTTAATTTTTGAAAAGTGTTTTCAATTCGTGACTTAAATGCAAGGTTTATAGGGTTAGGTATGAAATTCGGAATATGTGATAATCCGGGTTTATGATATCTAAAGATGATGCAGATTCTAATTATTGTAGTTTTTATTTCTTTTTTGCGACCGTAAGTGTAATATATGGCAGTATCCCCAATCTCGTTGTTATACGTCAACGACATTAAAGATACGCATATTTACTTACGTTGATGACATATGATATTATTGTGTTACTATTGATATGTTATATTGGATCGTCGTGAATGAATAGCCGAGGGTTTTATGTGAGATAAGAGTATTTTAATTTTCATTCATGTAACTAATTGTATGAAATATTCATTTATTAGGACACTTCCGGGTTGAGGTTGTTGTCTCCATTCGATGTATATTATTTACTTAACCGCATTAGGATAGAGCCAAGGTGGAGAGCACAAGTAACCGGGTTCTAGAGTCCAGTGGGAGGCCATCTCGAGGAGTCGAGACCGGTCGCCTAACTCTAGAATTGGCAGGGTTGCTTGCTGCTCTCGTAGGGGTCTAGGGGTGTGGGCTTGGCTATTCATCACGACCGTGGAATCCGTGTTTTTCGTTACTGGCTTAATCTAAAACACGGACCTCCTAGTATATCTTTTATTTCATATATCTGCTTCTGCTGTCTCTGTGATGTGATGTGATCATATAACTGCGTGATACGAATGCTACTTATATATATGATATATTAGTAGACACTATATATGTTTTGCATCTGCGCTAGTCCTGACCCCGCCCTGCCGTAAGTTAAGTAACTTTACGGTGAAGACCCGGGTCCCTGTGGCGAATGCGGATGGTATATATGTGTGTTTTATTTTCGTTTCTTTTATGATGTTTAGGAAACATAATTAATGGGACGTCATTAATAAGATTAATGAAAAGAAAAGAAACCTAAAAGATATTGTAGAATCAAATTTTTCAAAAAAGGTAGCTCTAGTTCTTGCTTTACATAGCGGTATTCCATTATGAATATCCAGCACCTCATTCGATGAGGAAAGAGCCTAGATCCCTTCACCGGGAAAGTCCTCTTTAGCAAAACTAGCATATGCTATAACCCACTCGGTTTATTTTGAAAACTACTCAATTTAAAGCGGAGCTTAAACCACTCCTTTTTCAAATCACTAGATTCTACAACGATATCAAGTTCATTACGTTAAAGGTTTTCTGCAAAACCAGTCATAGCCTCCAGTCATTTCAGATATGTATTATTTAGTATTCGTGTTGTGTTTGTTAACCTTGTCAAGGCGTAGTGTTCGGTAGCTGATTAGTGCTTTTCTGCTGCATGCTGATGCGATTGGTTAGGGTAGTCGTACGGCTTTGTTAACCTTGTCAAGAGTCGTGCGGCAAAATGACAGGTTGAACTTTACTTGCGGTTTATGGTTTGTTGACCTTGTCAAGATCATAAACTGCATGGGGTAAAAACAGATATTGGGAATTTCATGTGTTGAAATTTGCAATGAGATTGCATACCTTTTATATGATAGTTGGATCCCAATACCCGCTGCGAGTAAGTGTTACTCCTGGGAGAGTTTTCCACTTTACAATTAGCTAATCCAGTAGGTGTCTAAAAAAATGTGTTAACGGGGTTATGCCCATGCGGAAACGAGGTTATTTAATTAGTTCCATGCGAAAGCACGGGAAGACCCCCTCGGAGTGCCAACACCTGCCTGGCTGACTGATTAGTGAACTTGTAGGGTGTAATTAATCCCGGCTAATGTTACCTTTTAGGGTTTGAAGGAAGATTTGATAAAAACAGTGGGAGCCATCCTGATTAGATAAGATAATAACCAGTCTAATCTTGCAAGAGCGCACGCTAAAGTGTTTTCTTCTCTCTCTCTCTAGGTAGCGACCATGTCACGCCTTAATCAAGATAATAATATGGATGTATTGACTGAACCCGCTTATTATACTGGGTTGGGGAACGTTGGTTCCATCCTATCTTATGAAAACATTCATGAGTCTGGGCAAGAGATATGGGAATGCAAGGATTTCCACACAACCCGAATGAAGAAAGAGCATTCTGATGCATCTTCTTCAGGTGTGTTAGTTATTGAGAACTGTTTCTTAGTATGCTCTATGTCCTGGGTATTGGATACCAGATCAGGATCCCACATTTATAATCTGTTACAAGGGTTAAAAAGAAGTAAAGAACTGGGAAAGGGTGATATGTCTCTCAGAGTAGGGAACAGAGCAATTGTTGCCGCCGAAGCTGTCGGCGAATATCACCTTGTATTACCAAAAGGTAATACATTGATTTTGAATGACTCTTATTACGTACCATCGATGATGTACAATATAATATCCGTTTCTTTATTAGATAAAGAAGGATATAACATTGTATTAGAGAAAAATTTTATGAACATTTTCCTAAATCAAGTGTTGATTGGGTTTGGTATATTGTGTAATGGTATATACGTTCTAAATCAAAATACAATTCTAAATATACAGAGCACACATAAGAAGAAAAGTTCAGAAATGAACGAAACCTTTTTATGGCATTGTAGACTTAGTCATATCAATGCGACCAGACTAGCTAAGTTGCATAAAGATGGATATTTGAATCCGTTCGAATTTATATCTTATAAAACTTGTCAGTCATGTCTCAAAGGAAAGATGACCAAAACTCTGTTTACGGGACATGGAGAAAGAGCTACTGAACTCTTGGGACTGATACATATTGATGTATGCAGTCCTATGTCTACACATGCCAGAAATTGTTCCTCCTACTTCATTACATTCACCGATGACCTCTCAATATTCGGACATGCGTTCCTGTTGAAACACAATTCTGAAGTTTTTGAGAAATTCAAGGAATATAAGAGCGAAGTAGAGAACCAGACGGGAAAAAGTATTAAAATCCTTCGATCTGATCGAGGAGGTGAATACTTAAGCACGGAATTCTGAGATTATCTAAAAGAGAATGGGATTCTCTCTCAGCTTACTCCTCCGTATACACCACAGCACAATGGAGTATCAGAGCGGAGGAATCACACACTATTAGATATGGGGCGCTCTATGATGAATATTGCTGAGTTACCTATTTCCTTTTGGAGTTATGCACTTGAGACAGCTGCATACCTATTGAATCAAGTTCCATCAAAATCTATGCCAAAAACACCATATGAGATATGGAGTGGAAAGAGACCATATCTTAAACGAGTTAAGATATATGGTTGTCCAGCCTATGTTAAAAAATAGAATCCGGACAAAATCGAAGCACGATCAGTTCTTTGCAAGTTTGTGGGATATGCAAAGAATTCACATGGATATCTATTCTACCACATTGAGGAACAAAAGGTGTTTGTTGCTCAACATGCCACCTTTTTAGAAAAGGAATTTCTTGTAAAAGAAATTAGTGGTAATGAGGTAGAGCTGGAAGAAGTTCCAGATACACAAACTACAACTAAAGATTTAGTAGAACCGTAGGATTCAATAGTCCCCAATGAACATCAACCACACCGAAGATCTAGTAGGGTTTCTCACCCACCTGAGAGATACTACGGTTTTCTCATAGTTGGTGGGAGCGAGGATTGCATCATGGAAGATGATGACCCGATTATTTTCAAACAGGCCATCACAAGTAGGGACTCTGTGAAATGGCTGGATCTATGCGATCTGAGATGGAATCCATGTACACCAACAAAGTATGGATTTCGGAAGTTTCTCCTGAAGGTGTAAATACCCATTTGGAGCAAGTTGATCTTTAAGAAGAAAATTGGTGTAGATGGAAAGGTTGAGACCTTCAAAGCTAGACTTGTAGCAAAAGGTTTTCGTCAACGATCAGATGTCGACTATGATGAGACCTTTTCTCCAGTCGCCATGCTTAAGTCTATCAGGATCCTACTGTCCTTTGCTGCATTCCATGACTATGAAATCTGGAAGATGGACGTTAAGACCACTTTTCTAAATGGTGATTTAGAAGAGAGAGTGTATATGACACAGCCAGAGGGTTTCGTAGACAGTGGGAGCTGCGGAAAGGTGTGCAAGCTGCTTAAATCAATCTACGGATTAATGCAGGCATCGCGGATCTGGAACATCTGTTTTGATGTAGCAGTCAAAGTGCTTGACTTAATAAAAAACGTAGATGAACCATGTATATATAAAAAGGTTGTAGAGAGTAAAATTGTCTTCCTCATATTGTACGTAGATGACATACTCTTGATAGGAAATGATGTTCCTATGCTGCACTCGGTCAAACTCTTTCTATCACAAAAGTTCACCATGAAAGATCTGGGTGATGCCTCCTGCATCCGGGGGATAAAGATCTATAGGGATAGATCTAAAAGGATGTTGGGATTGTCCCAATTCAGGTTCATAGACACCAAACTAAAGAGGTTTAGTATGGAAGATTCTAAGTGTGGTAATTTACCCGCTTGTTCAGGAATCACTCTCTCCAAAGGAATGTCTCCCAAGACTGATTTGGAGAGAGCTTGCATGAACGTGATACCTTATACTTCCGCAGTTGGGTCTATCATATACGCGATGTTATGCACCAGATCAGATGTAGCTACGCACTTAGTGTGGTAAGTAGGTATCAATCAGACCCAGGGGAGAAGCACTGGATAGCTGTGAAGAACATGTTAGTTATATGTATGCCCTAGAGGCCATTATTGTACATGTGATGCATATTATAGTGAATCCTTGGACATATATATATATAGAGGACTTTCTTGCTCAACATGACAGTATTGTAAGTGCACGGCGGCGCCCCGGCCGTCAATCCGACGCCGGAATGCGGAAACGAAAAACTTTTCAAACTAGAAAACCGGCACCACCGCGCACTATAAACCCGGATCGGGCCATTAACCTAACACTAGCAAACTAGAAAATGGGAAGGAAGCTATATTGAGCGATCCGTGTCCTTCGGTCTTCGGCCTCCACTCCGATCTCCTCGCCGAATCTCCGGTCTTCATCTCCTCGTCGGAACGGGCACCACATCGCCGGGTTCTTTTACGGGCTCCCACCTCTGGACCGAGGCAACTCGGGCACGAAGTTGGCGAGTCGACATGCCCAAGAATACTGTAGATGAGTGTAGAATCACTTTGTCTCAATGGGGTGATTGAAGTTGCCATGATAGAGGTGAAGAATGAACTTTGAAAATGAACTTAGGATTTTGGTGTGAACAAAGAATGATATGAAGAATTTTCCCACACCAAAAAAATGAATCCCCTCCTCTCTCCAAGTGTGGCCGGCCATATCAAATATGGTGGAGGGAAAAAAACAACAAGGGAGGTGAGTGTAGTAAAAGGAATGGTGACCATAAGCCAAATCAAGCCTCACATCAATATCAAAACAAATCCAATCGCATAAATGAAAACCATCATGAATGAAAAAGCAAAGATACTTTACCCATCATAATCCTACAATAACAAATAAACCCCTCCAGTTAGCAAATTTGCAAACTTGCAAATTAGCCCCTCCATCAGAAAAATCCGGCCGTGAAGGAACAAAGGAAAACTGGCCGGAACAGAATGCAAACTGGCAACTTCAGAAAACTGATCCCGTAATAAATTACAGGAAAACCCCACGACTGCATATACATGCCCGCATTTGTATTCTGATCGAATACAAATGCAACGAGACAAAATCTACACTGTACAACACTAGGATCCGGCTTGAACCAAAGCCCACTAGTATTGTCCATCCGATCATGATCCGTGCAATACCGCACGTATATGATCGAACTCTGCCATATCTCCATACGGCATCTACAGCGTTTCGCCCGAAACTTGAGAAAACGGTCTGTGGGGGACTCTAAAGACTCGTCAACACCTTGGTCGTGGATTTAACCACTAGCACGTCAGAGGTATTATCAATACGTAACGGGCTACCAGGTATTGACCAAAAGGGACGTCGATGAGCGAACTCATCCTGACACCCTACTGAGCCTGTCAGTGACAATATCTGTACAGTCCGGTCCGTTCGTCTATGAGTATCGCATGGCGGGCCTAGGGGGTTGGTAAAAGTCAGACCCCCAAAAGCGGTACAAGTCGTGTCGGAGTGTAGCCCAGAACACCCTGAGATACTACTGGAATACCTACCAGTAAATCTCCTGTCTTGGCCAAGGACTTCGTGTAATGGCTCTCCTAGACACAGCGCGACCTCACCCCCAATACCGGGAGAGACGAACCCCTGAAGATCCGCTCACTGCCTCCATGTGGCTCGGGACTGTACCCAACTAAAACCTGTTTGCACGTCTCCTTTGAGCGTGGTAGGGTAGTAATCAAAGTACAGTGGGAACTCACACGAGAAAAATGATGATCTCAGGTCGATGAACTAACCTGTACACATGTCACCAGGGAACTGCCATCTGACGTCAGGTATAAGACCAACTAGCATGTTCCCGGCTAGTCCTGTCCAGTGTACTCATAACCCAATGAGCACCTGTATATATCTTAGGTGAACCAACTGACACCAGTGGCTTGTGAGACCGGCCACCGCCCCTCATCGGAGTCTCGACTGTATACACTAGTCTACTCTGGAGTATCGATGCCCTGTCTCGAAACTCCCTCGACTAGGGACCTTTTAAGGATGTGCTTATAGACCCCAGCTCCCACGTATATGATCGCCTTCATACTGCTGGCAGTCAAGCAAGAATCTTAGGGGCTCTATCAACGTGCAATAGTGACCTGTAAGGTCACCTAAAGCAGTACACGATGATAAAGATAAACCAGATAGCATACTATCATCTCGAGCAAGACTGTCCTACTGGCATAGGTCCTCTCTCAATCATTGCAATAACGTGCATGTGATCCAATAATTGACTCTGAGGGCACTATATCCAACAATCTCCCACTTGCACTCAAGGCTAATTATTGCGATGTCGCATACTCACAGCCTGTGTGATACCGAACACCCAACTTCTCTACTAGTCAATCTCACAAAGCTCATTTGCGAAACTATTGCGTTTGAGGAATAGCCTCAGTGAGTGGATCCGCTCAAATGTTTCTTTCTATGTCTCTCTTTATCTCAAGTTCGCGGAGAAAGCCATCTCCCGAAATGAGTAATACCCGTCTTAGAATATGTCTGGATATCTGATGGGACCTAGCTCATAAATGAACTCCAAATCCAAACTTACTGTATCGTCAACTGAACTTAATCAGTATCCTGCGCCATGCCTCCCTCAGTATCCGCCTGGACCACCTGTCCAAAATACTGCCCCTCATCAGAAGGAAAACTATAACTCTGACAGTCACTCTGTCATCCAGGTCACCTTGGAAGCCTGGAATGATAACCGTCTCCCAAAAGATGCTGCCGTTATCATATCCTTAGAAGATCAACTTATGTTCCAAAACTGCTTCCGAATGTTTCTCCAGGATTGGATCAATATCAACTTATTGCACCTACTGCAAAAACAACATCTGGTGTGGTACTTGACATCTTATGATTGACTCAATTGCCTAAACAAGTGATCTGCCAATCATGCACATCCCTCTCCCCTTTAGTCAGTAAGACACCTTTAGAGAGGGTGACTCCATCACCTGCAGGTACACTACCGTGCCAGGAGTCATCCATTCTAAATACTTATAGAATGCTATCTAAGTACCCAGATTGGGAAACTACCCAAATCTAGATCTAAAACCATAGATTTAGTAATCAGAATATCTGATATAATAACCATATCCTATGTGGAGAAACCACTGTGTGACAACCAAAGTATAACCGATCGTAGTATAGGAATTTCACTTCCTACTCTGTGTATGTCATCCAAATACCAGGACATCACACCCTACTACCTTCTTAACAGATCCATCCCTTATTCTGATGAAGTCAAACCTATGACCGTCACATCAGAAATAGATGATCTATCTCCGCTGTATCCGCTTTAGTCTGTAAATAGACATAAGCCACCTGTCGACCAATGCTTCCGCTGCTCCCACTGACCACGACAACCCTCTGGCAGAGTCATATAGACGTACACTTCTAAATCCAGTTTAGAACGACGCTATACTCATCCTCTTGCCGGGTCTCACAGTCTGGAACAACAGCAATGGCAAGTCTGGGTAAACAAGAACCTCCCTGTCACCGTCCTTGAGGCATACCGAAGTACCTCTCGAGTGCCTGAGGTTACCCACCATATCTGCGGAGTGGCCAGTGGAGTGTCAAATCAGATTGAATCTTTAGGTTCTTATCAAATTTTCAGTAATCGTTTGCGGTTCTAGAATCACTTCCAGTTCTACCATACTCCCACTTCTGTTTTCTGGAAAAAAATCCATTTTTATTAAAACTGTGGCGAGTCAAGAACAATATCACTATTGATCTTCCTAATGGTAGAAAGTCAACCCTCGTCATAGCCTGGGTCAACCCACAAACAGCCATTACAGAAACGTGCCTTGAGTTATCCAGAGTCTGGTTTTAAGCATAAGCTGGACAACTCCCTGTACCTTAACAATGTCAAGATATGAACTGTTCTATATCCAATATAGAAACAGAGGCACTGATTTAATTGAACCAGATTCAAATCATGCAGCTGTCTCCAGTGCATGTCAACTAAATGGAAGGAGGCCGATCAACGTTACTCAACTTAGGAATGCTTCCAATTATGAGTAATCTGAAAGAGAAGCAAGTTCTCTTAATCATTACTATTAACTGAATACCACACAAAAGTATCTACATCTTCAATCACCTTGAAGAATCCCGATACTTGCAATACCTGGTTCTCTACTTTACTCTTATACCTATAACTTCTCAAAACTCAGAACATGCATTTCTACGAAACACATGTCTAAGAACTAGAGAAATCACAAGTAAACAGAATATAGTACGAGTACCAACCCCTCTGTCCTAATGGACACTGGACAACATACAATACTCTGGATAAGTCCCCTGAGTCTAATAACTCATTCCCTGTGTGTCGTAGGTCGAAAACTGTACTTATGGTTAAGAAGAATTACACCGCTGTTTAATGCTCCTTACCTAACCATCCACTGGTATAGGTAAATGTCATAGACATAATTTCAAAAAGGTATATCTCACTCTATAAAAATAGACGTACAGATATATCAATTTGAAATTGGTGCATAACAACGGATATTCAAAACCAAATATTTGCTGTCCGGTAAACAGCCCAGGCGACTTCCTCAAATATCACCAATTACAACGAATTCCGATATGATGAGGAAGATCACCTAATTCCCAATAACTTACTCCCATTCATCATCTGTAAAACCATACAGATGTGAGAATCATACCTGGTAAATACATACCCTGGAGCAAGTGTCTAATTGGGAAATCAGTTTTCTTTTAACAGTACACAGTGAAACTGAAACATTGAAATATTTCGATGGGGTATCCGGGTATTCCTAGTAATGCCTCTTCCATTATCCAGATTCATAACTGTAACCGTATAGTTCTTTGTCATTTCTCCAAATCCCTTTATATGTCTTTAGTCATTACCTTCTGCACACCCCTTTAGGCTAAATGGTTTTCTTCCTTCCCTACCGTTCGGCACCAGCCTATAGTTTGGAAGAAGACTATCCAATAAGCATAATGGGTGTACTGTCCTAATCCTAGGAGCACTCGCAATGCGAGAGAAGGTGAAGATAAAAGACAACCGAATAAACCTTATTCCTATTTCTCCTGAACCAGAACCCATCCCCGAACTGGAACGAGTTCCTTTCGGGTTCGTATATAACCATACGATGGAGTATCCAAATAAACTGTGGATCTTCGTAGTGATACGGAGTGTTCTGGAGAAATACAAAGGTGAAGTGGTAGTGGTAATGAAATACTTGGTTTGGTCGTGAATAGCAGTCGCAATTTACTTTGCCCTCCTTCTAATCCCTTTCTTTGTCTTAACTTAATACCTTCTGTACACCGTTTAGGCTAATTGGTTTTCTTCATTCCCTACCGGTCGGCACCTGCCTATGGTTTGGAAGAAGACTATCCAATTTGCGTAATAGGTGTACTGTCCTAATCCAAGGAGCACTCGCAACCTGAGAGAAGGTAAAAGGAAAAGACAACTGTATAGTCCTATTCGTTTTCTCCAGAACCAGAAACCATCCTCGAATAAATTCCTTCAAGTTCGTATATAACCATACGATGGTTTTATCCAATGGAATTGGACGCTCATAGTAATATGGGGTGTCCTGGAGAAAAGGGTAAAAGTAGGAGTGGCAATGAGGTTTGCAACTCTGACAATCCAAAAGCCACTGTTATAAGAAGGTTCGGTTAATTTTGGTCACTGAGTCATAGTCAAGGGTCGGGTCATGGTCGCTGCCAAAGAGAGAGAGAAAAGAAACACTCAGCATGCACTCTAACCTAGATCAGAATGGTTATCACTTTATCTAATCAGGAAACCTCCCACTGTAACGTCAAATTCTTCCCCAAACCTGAAAGAAGAATTAGACGGGATCACCCGAGGAGTAAACCAACTCATCAGTGGGAATCGGGATCCAACTATCATCGCATGATAACGTGACGGAATCCACTCACGTTATCATACTCCAGAAGGTATGCGTATATCTGGCAAGTTTCAGTTTCTTTAGAAACTCTCGATGTGATTTTTGCCCCATGCTCTTATGACCTTGACTAAGGCCAACAAATCATAAGTCACATGTCAAGTTCTATCCGTCATTGTCCAGGTTAATTTGAACCCACCCGTACAAGCCCTTGACTAGGGCCAACAAGGCTATACGACTGTCCCAAACCAACGCATCTATCTATGCTGAAGAAAGGTAACAAGCAGCTACCATACACTATGCCTTGACTAAGGCCAACAAACATAGCATGAATACTACGTGCTACCCGTCTGAAATGACGGAGGGCTACGAATGGTTTTTGGCGAAAAACCTTTAACGTAATGAACTTGATATCGTTAAAACCGGATAGCTTTTAAAAATATAGTGGCGAAAACCTTTGGTAAAGAGGTCACTCCCGGTGAAGGGATCTTGGCTCTTTCCCCGTAGAATGAGGTGCAGGATATTACAACTGAATACCACGATGCAAAGAAAAAGTAAACGATTATACTGAAGTTATTGCCCTGACGCAAACTTCTGTCCAAGGGGTCACTCCCGGTGAAGGGATCTTGGCCCTTGCCTCGTCGACTGAGGAGCAGGATATTCCAACTGAATACCACTGTGCAAAACAAAAGAGAACGTCCTTGCAATAATAGCTTTTTGAAAAATGTTCCAACAACATCAGAATAGATTTGTTTAGCTTGCATTGATCCGAATCAACGCAGTCCCATCAATTGATCACACCACAAAAGAACGAAAATAATGATGTACGTATATGCCATCCGCATTCGCCACTGGGTCCCGTCATCACCCGTTAGGTTACTTAACTAACGACAGAGTGGGGACTGGACTAGCGCGGGTGCAAAACATATACAACATCTACTAGTATATATATTAATATATAATATTCGCTCAAGGCATGATAAAATGCAACATCACAGAAATGTAATAAGCATCACAGAACAATATAGATATCTGGGATCCCCGGATTTCTTAGAGCCGCTACTGAAACCCGACGTTCCCCTGGTCGTGTGGATAGCCTGTGCAATGAAATCCTAGACCCCTACGGGCGCGGCAAGTTACCCGCTAAAACCTGAAGCGAGGCAGCCCCCTTCAGCAACGTGAATGGACCACCCAGCACTTCACGGAATCCGGCAACTTGAGCACCCCTTCTTGGGTCAACCTATACCCCCTACGAGTGCGGGGAATAGCCCGCCAATTCTAGAGTGAAGCCCCCTCCGTCTCAACGCCATGAGATGCGAGCCCGTTGCCCTCTAGAATCCGGCTATCCGTGCACCCCTCTGCGGGGCAATCCTAGTACAGAAAGTAAAATATACATACAACGGGTACATCGACCTCAGCCCGGTCGTGCCCCAAAAGAATAATATCAAATGTACATATAAAACGAAGCTGTACTACCATTGCATCCAGGCTATCCGCATGACAATCCGCAACATCACAGCACAACACAGAACATCAACGTGATTGTCACGTTCGCAAATCCGTCTAAAAGAGCTATAGCAGTTAGACAGGATTTACCGATCAAATGACATTCATGGTCGCAGATATAATGTAAATATTGTGAACTAACATGTTTAAAATTCTCGATCGATCAAATTTACCGAAGTGGGCCCCAAGCACTACTGTAGCAGTCACAGAAAATCTGGGCCCAAAAAGAATATTCCAAAAACCCCATTTTCAACTCAGAAGCCCACTGTAAAAATTTGGTACAATGAACAGTCAAGGTGGAGGCGGAATCGTGGCCAATGCATGGGTTTGGCCGCGGTTCCGCGGTGGGAAGAGGACGTCACGCGGCCAAATTTTCACAGTATGCTTATAATTCCCTGCACATGTTTCTGCAATGTACTGAAAATTTTTTCGAGCCAAAACAAAATCAACAGAAACCTGATGCACTAGAAAATACGGTTTTTGGGATTTTTATTCGATCTAGTTCTAAACATAGTAGAGCAAGCTAGACTAGGTTAATGGCGTGTCTCTGATACCAATGTAAGTGCACGGCGGCGCCCCGGCCGTCAATCCGACGCCGGAATGCGGAAACGAAAAACTTTTCAAACTAGAAAACCGGCACCACCGTGCACTATAAACCCGGATCGGGCCATTAACCTAACACTAGCAAACTAGAAAATGGGAAGGAAGCTATACCGAGCGATCCGTGTCTTTCAGTCTTCGGCCTCCACTCCGATCTCCTCGCGGAATCTCCGGTCTTCATCTCCTCGTCGGAACGGGCATCACATTGCCTGGTTCTTTTACGGGCTCCCACCTCTGGACCGAGGGAACTTGGGCACGAAGTTGGCGAGCCGACGTGCCCAAGAATACTGTAGATGAGTGTAGAATCACTTTGTCTCAATGGGGTGATTGAAGTTGCCATCATAGAGGTGAAGAATGAACTTTGAAAATGAACTTGGGATTTTGGTGTGAACAAAGAATGATATGAAGAATTTTCCTACACCAAAAAAATGAATCCCCTCTTCTCTCCAAGTGTGGCCGGCTATATCAAATATGGTGGAGGGAAAAAAACAACAAGGGAGGTGAGTGTAGTAAAAGGAATGGTGACCATAAGCCAAATCAAGCCTCACATCAATATCAAAACAAATCCAATCTCATAAATGAAAACCATCATGAATGAAAAAGCAAAGATACTTTACCCATCATAATCCCACAATAACAAATAAACCCCTCCACTTAGCTAATTTGCAAACTTGCAAATTAGCCCCTCCATCAGAAAAATCCGGCCGTGAAGGAACAAAGGAAAACTGGCCGGGACAGAATGCAAACTGGCAACTTCAGAAAACTGATCCCGTAATAAATTACAGGAAAACCCCGCGACTGCATATACATGCCCGCATTTGTATTCCGACCGAATACAAATGCAACGAGACAAAATCTACACTGTACAATACTAGGATCCGGCTTAAACCAAAGCCCGCTAGTATTGTCCGTCCGATCATGATCCGTGCAATACCGCACGTATATGATCGAACCCTGCTATATCTCCATACGGCCTCTACAGCGTTTCGCCCGAAACTTGAGAAAACGGTCTGTGGGGGACTCTAAAGACTCGTCAACACCTTGGTTGTGGATTTAACCAATAGTACGTCAGAGGTATTAGCCAATACGTAACGGGCTACCAGGTATTGATCAAAAGGGACGTCGATGAGCGAACTCATCCTGACACCCTATTGAGCCTGTCAGTGACAATATCCGTACAGTCCGGTCCGTTCGTCTATGAGTATCGCATGGCGGGCCTAGGGGGTTGGTAAAAGTCAGACCCCCAAAAGCGGTACAAGTCGTGTCGGAGTGTAGCCTAAAACACCCTGAGATACTACTGGAATACCTACCAGTAAATCTCCTGCCTTGGCCAAGGACTTCGTGTAATGGCTTTCCTAGACACAGCGCGACCTCACCCCCAATACCGGGAGAGACGAACCCCTGAAGATCCGCTCACTGCCTCCATGTGGCTCGGGACTTTACCCAACTAAAACCTGTTTGCACGTCTCCTTTGAGCGTGGTAGGGTAGTAATCAAAGTACAGTGGGAACTCACACGAGACAAATGACGATCTCAGGTCGATGAACTAACCTGTACACATGTCACCAGGGAACTGCTATCTGACGTCAGGTATAAGACCAACTAGCATGTTCCCGGCGAGTCCTGTTCGGTGTACTCATAACCCAATGAGCACCTGTATACATCTTAGGTGAACCAACTGACACCAGTGGCTTGTGAGACCGGCCACCGCCCCTCGTCGGGGTCTCGACTGTATACACTAGTCTACTCTAGAGTATCGATGCCCTGTCTCGAAACTCCCTCGACTAGGGACCTTTTAAGGATGTGCTTATAGACCCTAGCTCCCACGTATATGATCGCCCTCATACTGCTGGCAGTCAAGCAAGAATCCTATGGGCTCTATCAACGTGCAGTAGTGACCTGTAAGGTCACCTAAAGCAGTACACGATGATAAAGATAAACCAGATAGCATACTATCATCTCGAGCAAGACTGTCCTACCGGCATAGGTCCTCTCTCAATCATTGCAATCACGTGCATGTGATCCAATAATTGACTCTGAGGGCACTATATCCAACAAGTATGCTATCTGGTTACTCTTTATCTTAACATGTTGATTGGTATTCTTTACTGTCTTGCTCTCACATGTTGATAAAGCCCTTAGGATATGTACTTGACTGCCAGGATTATGATGAGATCATACTAGTAGGGACAGGGTGGTCCACAAGTACATCCTTTAATAAGTTCCTAGTCGTGGGAATATCGAGACCAGGGCATCGATATTCCAGAGTAGACTAGTGTGTACGTTTCTTATCCCTTAGAGGGCGATGGTTGATCCCACAACCATTGGTGTGACATCAAAGATTGTACACAGGTGTGTAGGGTTCTGAGGCACACTCAAGAGGTTCTACAAGGCATCGACCATGCCAAAATCAAATTTTTCCATGTGCCGAGAAACCCTAATATAGATCGTTAACTAGAGGATAGGAGAAAACAAATGCAAGCAAACAACTTTGCTACTAAGTGAATGGAAATAAAACCTTTGTAGATCTGGTCCTCCACTTCTCTAGCTCCGTGTTGACGTCCCTCCGCTGCGATCATCGGAATCCCGGACTCTAGTGATGGTTTCGTCGGAGAAATGATCGGGTTATGTCGTTGACTTCGTTGCCGAAGATGATCTACGTCGAGGCGACTCAAACTCAAGCTCCGTCTTCACTTGGTCATGAACCTTGTGAAGAAAACACTCAATACAACATGGCAAGTGGTAGAGGATGAAGAAATAGGAAGTGGGTTCACTTTGGATTTGGATTTCTCACTTGGATTCATCACTTGGAATTTTCTAGTAAACTTTCTTCACCTCATGAAGAAGATGAAGAAGAAAGAAAAGAATAAAAAGAATTATCTCAAATGAATAATCAAGTGAAGACTTATCATGTTGCAACCATGGGTGAGTAAACTCTTGTAGAGATTAAACTAGGGTTTAGGTAAATGGTTAGGGTTAAGGAATAAAACAAAATGGTAAGACTTTTTCAAAGATGCTTAAAAAGCTTCATGAAGCTTCAAGCATAAAACAAGAAAATCCACCATTTTGTTTAATCAAAATAAATAAAGAAAATAAAACCCTAAACCTTTTTCCTAAACATGGTTTAAAGCATACACACCCAAGTTTGCATGTATCATCAAACATGATACAAACTAGTACACAAACATATATCATATATACAATGTGCACAATCAAGTGAGAAAATAATCTTAAGTGAACAAATACTAGTTAATGTAAAGTAATATATCAAATATATAATTATACATTAAATCATTAAATCGATACTTGATTTAATGATCCGGTCATATCGCATATAACCGACTAATATCAAGTGTATCAATGTATCGAATCAATACTTGATTCGGTAACCCGGCTATATCACATATAACCGTCCGATGATACAAATCGCGAGAATAGAATACAGTATCACATACTGGTATTATTCTCGGTCCCACACATATCTCATATGCGCTCCTATTTCGTTTCGCTTGAGCCAGGAAACCCCTGTGTAGGACTCTAAAGACTCGTCAATACGCCGGCAGTAGGTGGTGATCATATCAATCACCCACAAGCTGCAAGAGGTCTGCTAAACGTAACGGCCACCCGGGTATTGAGCGATCAGAAGATCAACGAGCAAGCCCGCTCACACTCCTGTGAATCCAACCAGCAACACTTACCGTACAGTCCGGTCTTGTCGTCTGATATGTCGCATATCTCGCCTAGGGGTGGTAAACGTCAGACCCCAGTAGCTCGATAATTCGTGTCGATATGTGGTCTATAACAGTTCGAGAAACTACTGGTAACACTTACCAGTAAATCTCAGCAACCCTGGCCAGGGATTTCTGGTTATAGCCAATCGAACACAGCGCAACATCAACTCCCTATACCGGGAGAGACGAATCCCCTCCTATCGCTCATTGCCTCCATGTGATTCGGGACTGTACCCAAAAACCACCGTTTTGCACGCTCTCTTGGACGTGGTAAGGTGGAAATCAAAGCACAGTGGGAATCACACAAGACTCTATGACGATCTCGGGTCTACAGACTAACCTGTACCAGTGTCACCAGAGAACTGCCATCTGACGTAAGGTATAATACCATCTGGGAGTTCTCGGCGAGTCCGTCTAGTGTACCCAGTCTCCACTGAGCACCCGTATATCATCTCTAATGTCAAACACCAATGGATATGGGATCATCCATCGCCCATCTGTATGGGTCGAGAAGGTATACGCTAGTCTACTCTGGTATATCGATGCCCCGTCTCGATACACCCACGACTAGGGACCTTGAAGGATGTACTTATGGACTACCATGTCCCCACTAGTATGATCCGCATCATAGTCCAGGTAGTCAAGTACACATCCTAAGGGCTTTACCAACATGTAACAGAGAGACAATCAGTGTACACGTTAAGGTAAAGTGCAACCAGATAGCATACTATCATATCGAGCAAGAAAGTCCTCCCTATATATGTCCATGCATCCACTACAATAAACATCCTATGTATAGTAATGGCCTCTAGGGCATACATATAACTAACAATCTCCCACTTGCACTAGGACCATCTGATAGCAGTGGTTGTAGTATCTCATACTCAACCATCCCATAAAAGTCTCTTTTTGGGAAAAGGCCTTTGTGAGTGGATCCGCCTTGTTGTCCTCTGAGTCTACTCTCCTAACCACGATCACCCTGGAGATCAACCATCTCCATGATCAGGTGATGCTGCCTCAGAATATGTCTGGATCACTGATGGGACCAGGGTTCCTAGGCCAAAGCCACACTTCCATTGTCACACAATGGTAGGAACCTAGTTCATCTCATGAACCTGTATACACCCAAACTTCCTCTTTGGTAGTATCCTTGGTAACGATGTATCTTGCCTTTAATCGTCTAGTAAGCCACGGTATTTAGCTTGGAACTCTTCCAACATACCGTCCCTTCACTGAGGGTAAAGACAAGCCTGTGACTGACATTCAGTCGTCCTTATCACCCTGGAACCTTTCCAGTGATTCTCCCCAGGATCGATTGATACCATCTCACTACAACTAGTGAGAGTCTTAACATCCAATTAGATCTATCTCATAGATCCAAAAACCAGGATTTAGTAGGTATCACTTTGATCCTATATGAAGAATCCTTGTAATAAGCGGAGATTGACCGAGCGTAGCATATGAAACTCTTTCCCTATCAAGAGTATGCCATCCACGTACTCTACGAGGATCTCCACCATACTCCCTACTACCTTTTTGTATATACAAGGTTCATCTACCATTTTGATGAAGTCAAACTATTTGACTACTACATCTAAACAGATGTTCCAACTCCGCGATGCCTGCTTTATCCTATAAAGCATCTTGCACACGTTTTCGCTGCTCCCACTGTCTACGAAGCCCTCTGGCTGTGTACTTATAGACGCTCTCTTCTAAAACATCATTTTAGAAAAGCTGTCATGACACCCAACCAACAGATATCATAGTCATGGTATGTAGCCGTGGCCAGTAGGATCTGGATGGATCTTAAGCAAAGGCCCTAGAAAAGGTTTCATCATTAGCCACAATTGGTCTATGATGCAAACCTTTAACAAGTCTAGTTTTGAAAGTCTCAATCTTTCCATGTACACTAAGTAATCTTCTCAAGATATACTTGCTCCTGATGGGGATTTAACCCTTCAGATAAAGCAATCAAAGTCCATACTTTGTTGGTGTATAAGGATTCCATCTCAGATCGCTAAGCATCCAGCCATTCTTACAGGGTCCCACTCCTGATGGCCAGCTCGAAACTAGTTTGGTCATCATCTCATGATGCAATCCTCGCTCCCACTGTCATAGAGAAACCGAAGTAACTCTCAGGTGGGTGAGGAACCCTGCTAGATTGGCGGAGAGGCTGAGGTTCGTCGGGGACTATTGAATCCTTTTGTTCTTTCAAATCATTAGCTGTAGTTTGTATAGCTAGAACCTTTCCAGTTCTACAGAACTGACCTTGGCTCGATCTTTTCCGGATTTTGCTTTTTAGACATAGGCTGGACAACCCCAAATCTTAACAAACTTAAGATATGGGCTCTTCCCTTTCCATATCACATATGAAGCGGTAGGCAACTGATTTGATTTGAACCCTATTCAATAGGTATGCAACTTCTCAAGCGCATAACTCCCAACAGACTTGGCTACAATACTTGCACCGTTTTCTGTCTCATGAAACTTATCAACCGTTCTCAGTTCTTTACCTATCTGTAGCCCATGTAACAGATTACATATGCGGGATCTTGATCCGGTATCACATACTCAGGACGTAAAGGATACTGAGAAACAGTTCTATGTAACAAACACACCCGAAGATGATGCATCAACATGCACTTTCTTCGTTTGGGCGGCACGGGAAATATGGTATTCCCCAATTTCCTGCTCTGTCTTATAACAATTATAAGTTGGAGCGGGACCAACGTTCCTCAGCTCAGTATAACAAGCGGGTTCGGTCAATATATCCGTTTTATTATCTTGATTAAGGCATGATATGGTCGCTACCTGGAGAGAGAGAAGAAAACACTCAGCGTATGCTCTTGCAAGATCAGATTGGTTATTATTTTATCTAATCAGGATGGCTCCCACTGTTTTTATCAAATCTTCCTGCAAACCCTAAAAGGAAAGACTAGCCGAGATTAATTACACGCTACAAGTTCGCCAATCTTTCAGCCAGGCCAGTGTCGGTACTTTGAGGGAGGTCCCCCGTGCTTTCGCACGAACCTAATTAATGTAAACCTCGTTTTCCCATAGGCATAACCTCGTTAACACCTTTCTAGACACTTACTTGATCAGCTAATTGTAATGTGTAAAACTCTCCCAGGAGTAACTCTTACTCGCAGCGGGTATCGGGATCCAACTATCTCATAGAAAGTATGCAATCTCATTGCAAATTTCAACACTTGAAATTCGCGATAATATTTTGCCCCTAGCGTCCCATGACCTTGACGCAGGCCAACAAACCATAGTGCGCTAGTCAAGTTCAACCCGTTATTTCTTGATTGAATTAAACCCACCCGCACGACCCTTGACGCAGGCCAACAAAGTCACACGACTACCCTAATCCAATCTGCATCATATGCATAAGCAGATAAATACTAGTTAGCTACCGCACACTACGCCTTGACGCAGGCCAACAAACGTAGCACGAATACTAAGTAGGACTTATCTGAAATGACGGAGGGCTACGATAGGTTTTTCTGAAAACCTATTGCGTAATGAACTTGATATCGTTGTAGAATCAAATGATTTTAAAATGAAGTGTTTTTGAGGCTTTTACTAGTTTTGCTAAAGGGGTCACTCCCGGTGAAGGGATCGTCGGCCCTTTCCTCATCGAATAAGGTGCAGGATATATCATATACACCGCTGTGCAAAACAAAAACTATAGAAGCAATCAAAAGACAAACCGAAGGTTGTAGCATCTGCCAGTTATTGCTAAAGGGGTCACTCTCGGTGAAGGGATCTCGGCCATTTCCTTATCGAATAAGGTGCAGGATGTTCTATAAGGAACACCACGATGCAAAGAAAGAACCGTAGCTACCTGTTTTTGAAAATTCGATTCCACAACATCTTTTAGGTTTCTTTTTCTTTCATTAATCATATTAATGAAGTCCCATCATTTAAGTTACCTAAACATCACAGATAAATACGACGTACACTTATGCCATCCGCATTCGCCTCGATGTCCCCTCGTGCACCATTAAGTTAGGTAACTAACGGCAGAGCGGGGTAAGGCTAGCGCGGGTGTAAAACATAAATAACGTCTATATAATATATCGTATATACTATATACAGTATATATCACAACATATCAAACGATCACATCACAGATAACGCAGCAGAAGAAACATATGAAATATTGGATATACTAAGACGTCCGTGTTTTCAATACGAGCCAGTATAAAACACGGATTCCACGGTCGCAATGAATAGCCAAAGCCACACCCCTAGACCCCTACGAGAGTGGCAAGCAACCCTACCAATTCTAGAGTTAGGAGACCCGGACTCGACTCCTCGAGTTGATCTCCCACTGGACTCCAGAACCCGGTTACTTGTGCCCTCCTCCTTGGGTATATCCTAGTGCGGAAAGGTAAATAATATACAAATGGTGACATCATCCGCAACCTGGAAGTGCCCCAATAAAAGAATATTACATACAAGTTTTTACATGAACGAAAATGAAAAACACTCATCTCATATAAAAACCCCCGGCTATTCAAACGCGACGATCCAATATAACATATCCAGCAACACATAACATCACATGTCATCAACGTAAGTAAACATGCGTATCCCAATTGTCGTTGACATATAGCAACGAAACCGGCGATATCACATATTACACTTACGGTCACAGAAAAGAAAGTGTAAAACTACAACAGTTGGAATCCGCAACCTCTTTAGACATCGCATGCCTAATCAAATGAATTCCTTAGACATCGCATGCCTAACAATTATAAACCCCACATTTTAGTCTCAAAATCGAAAACACTTTTCAATATCAAGTCGGGCAATTCAACAAGATTCCCGACATCCTGATCGAATGCTCGTCGCAAACTTTAGTAGACAGCCGCACCCTCGATACCGTCGACGAAGTGCACTAAAGCGGAACACCGCTGCCGCGAGCACCCAAACGGATGCTTTCGGCGACGGGGTTCTCCTACAGTCACTTGGTCAGGGCTATGGAGTGTAGCTGTCTATTAAGTTTACCGGCGAGTATCCGCGTACGCTACGTGATTGCGACGGACTTTTGATCACATCAAAATTCCGTGGCAACCGGTCAAGTGAAACTAAAGTGCTATGTTTATAACATCCAAATCAGTTATCTCATAACTACTTGTGGATTCCAAATATTGTATCACATTCCAGATAAATAGAAAATGTTAAACTTTCCGATCGAACAATCAAACACCCAAGTTTTCCCGAAACAGCTCAGCACATGAAATAAGTTTAAAAACATTCACTTCATGCCACAGTACCAACAGTCCAGCCGTAGAAGGGTCAAGCCAACGCCTCACATGTGGAACGCCGTACTGCCCCAAACCCTAAGGTTCAAAGGGCAGTTCAAGATGGTCACATAATCGAGTTAAGGTTTGTTGTCTTCTAGAGGGTCCATTGCGTTACTTGCACTACTTCGAACGTTCTTAAACTACGGAAAGATCCAACACTTGAAAATTTCCCGACAGGGGAAAAAGTAGGAATTTATATCCGGTCGAACTTTTCAACATGTTCTAAAATTATCCCGAAAAACACAGACAAAGTTAAACTTTCCGACCGAAACATCGAGTCCCCAATACAACCCAGAAAACTCAACTCTTGAGTAAAATTTAAAAATTCCCAGAAAACACAGCACTTGCAGAAAGACATTACTGTGCAAATCACGTGCTATGAATCATCATTATGTCCGCGGAACCGCCGCGAAACCCAGGGTGGGGCTGCGGTTCCGCGGTGCTTTAAACGATCTGTGAGCATGTGAAGCACAGTAATTCCTAGAATAGCCTGCTGAATTTTTTTGGATATTTTTAATTCACAAAAATCCACATTTACAGAAAATGTACAGAAAGGGGTATCGATTAGGGTTTCGGGGTTCGATCGGGTTTCTAACATCGTCTACACATCGTCTAAAGCTCTAGTTAGGCTCTGATACCACTGTAGGGTTCCTATGCACACTCAAGAGGTTCTACAAGGCATCGACCATGCCAAAATAAAATTTTTCCATGTGCCGAGAAACCCTAATATAGATCGTTAACTAGAGGATAGGCGAAAACAAATGCAAGCAAACAACTTTGCTACTAAGTGAATGGAAATACAACCTTTGTAGATCCGGTCCTCCACTTCTCTAGCTCCGTGTTGACGTCCCTCCGCTGCGATCATCGGAATCCCGGACTCTAGCGATGGTTTCGTCGGAGAAATGATCGGGCTAGGTCGTTGACTTCGTTGCCGAAGATGATCTACGTCGAGGCGACTCAAACTCAAGCTCCGTCTTCACTTGGTCATGAACCTTGTGAAGAAAACACCCAATACAGCATGGCAAGTGGTAGAGGATGAAGAAATAGGAAGTGGGCTCACTTTGGATTTGGATTTCTCACTTGGATTCATCACTTGGAATTTTCTAGTAAACTTTCTTCACCTCATGAAGAAGAAAGAAAAGAATAAAAAGAATTATCTTAAATGAATAATCAAGTGAAGACTTATCATGTTGCAACCATGGGTGAGTAAACTCTTGTAAAGATTAAACAAGGGTTTAGGTAAATGGTTAGGGTTAAGGAATAAAACAAAATGGTAAGACTTTTTCAAAGATGCTTAAAAAGCTTCATGAAGCTTCAAGCATAAAACAAGAAAATCCACCATTTTGTTTAATCAAAATAAATAAAGAAAATAAAACCCTAAACCTTTTTCCTAAACATGGTTTAAAGCATACACACCCAAGTTTGCATGTATCATCAAACATGATACAAACTAGTGCACAAACATATATCATATATACAATGTGCACAATCAAGTGAGAAAATCAATCTTAAGTGAACAAATACTAGTTAATGTAAAGTAATATATCAAATATATAATTATACATTAAATCATTAAACCGATACTTGATTTAATGATCCGGTCATATCGCATATAACCGACTAATATCAAGTGTATCAATGTGTCGAATCAACACTTGATTCAGTAACCCGTCTATATCATATATAACCGTCCGATTATACAAATCGCGAGAATAGAATACAGTATCACATACTGGTATTATTCTCGGTCCCGCACATATCTCATATGCGCTTCTATTTCGTTTCGCTTGAGCCAGGAAACCCCTGTGTAGGACTCTAAAGACTCGTCAATACGCCGGCAGTAGGTGGTGATCATATCAATCACCCACAAGCCACCAGCGGTCTGCTAAACGTAACGGACACCCGGGTATTGAGCGATCAGAAGATCAACAAGCAAGTCCGCTTACACTACTGTGAATCCAACCAGCAACACTTACCGTACAGTCCGGTCTCGTCGTCTGATATGTCGCATATCTCGCCTAGGGGTGGTAAACGTCAGACCCCAGTAACTCGATATGTCGTGTCGATATGAGGTCTATAACAGTTCGAGAAACTACTGGTAACACTTACCAGTAAATCTCAGCAACCCTGGCCAGGGATTTCTGGTTATAGCCAATCAAACACAGCGCAACATCAACTCCCTATACCGGGAGAGACGAATCCCCTCCTATCACTCATTGCCTCCATGTGATTCGGGACTGTACCCAAAAACCACCGTTTTGCACGTCCTCTTGGATGTGGTAAGGTGGAAATCAAAGCATAGTGGGAATTACACAAGACTCTATGACGATCTTGGGTCTACAGACTTACCTATACCAGTGTCACCAGAGAACTGCCATCTAACGTAAGGTATAATACCATCTGGGAGTTCTCGGCGAGTCCGTCCAGTGTACCCAGTCTCTACTGAGCACCCATATATCATCTCTGATGTCAAACACCAATGGATATGGGATCATCCATCGCCCATCTGTATGGGTCGAGAAGGTATACGCTAGTATACTCTGGTATATCGATACCCCGTCTCGATACACCCACGACTAGGGACCTTGAAGGATGTACTTATGGACTACCATGTCCCCACTAGTATGATCCGCATCATAGTCCAGGTAGTCAAGTACACATCCTAAGGGCTTTACCAACATGTAACAGAGAGAAAATCAGTGTTCACGTTAAGGTAAAGTGCAACCAGATTGCATACTATCATGTCGAGCAAGAAAGTCCTCCCTATATATGTCCAAGCATCCACTACAATATACATCCTATGTATAGTAATGGCCTCTAGGGCATACATATAACTAACAATGTGCTCATTGGAGAATGGGTACACCGAAAAAGACTCGCCGAGGACTCCTATATGGTAGTATACCTATCGTCAGATAGCAGTCCTCTTGTGACACTGGTAGAGGTTAGTCTGTAGACCCGAGATCGTCATAGATTCTTGTGTGGCTCCCACTGTGCTTTGATTTCCTCCCTACCACGGCTCAAAGGAGTCGTGCAAACAGGTGGATTTTGGGTACAATCCCGAGTCACATGGAGGCAATGAGCGATAAGAGGGGTTTCGTCTCTCCCGGTATTGGGGGTTGATGTTGCGCTATGCTCGATTGACTATAATTGGAAGTCCCTGGCCAGGGCTGCTGCTGATATTTACTGATAAGAGTTATCAGTAGTTTCTCAAACCGTTATAGGCCAGACATCGGCATGACTTATCACGTTACTGGGGACTGACGTTTACCGCCCCTAGACATGATATGCGACATATCAGACGAAGAGACCAGACTGTACGGTAGTGTTACTGATAGGCTTCATGGAGAGTATGTATGAGATTGCTTGTTGATCTTCATATCAGTCAATACCCAGGTAGCCGTTATGTCCAGCTGGTACCGCTGACGGCTTGTAGGTGATTGATGTGATCATCACCTACTGCTGGCGTATTGACGAGTCTTTAGAGTCCCACACAGAAGTTTCCTGGTTTGAGCGAAACGAAGTAGGGCACATATGTTGATATGTGCGTGGGCCTGATTAAATATGAGTATGTGATACTGTATTGTAATTTGGCAGTTATCTGTTATCGGTTCGGTTATATGTGATATAACCAGATTGTCGAATCAAGTGTTGATTTGATAATGTGATATACAGATGAATGATATTAGTCGGTCATATATGATATAACCGGATTATTAAATCAAGTGTTGATTTAATAATGTCATATATTATATGTGATATAATTATATCTTCACTAATATCATTAGCTCACTAATTATTCTTAATTATATATATATATATATATATATATATATATAAGCATGTCTTGATTTTCTATTTTTGAGAAAAATAGAAAAGAGGTGGAAAATGAGAGCATGGTTGCAAGCATGGGATTTATTCATAGTTTATTCATCTTGACTCACTATTCAAGCATGGTTGCAATTTTATATTGCAAAATTCCATGCTTGAATGAGTGTGGGTCAAGAGTTGCCATTCATTCTAGTCTCATTCTAAACACTTAGCCATTTTTCTTGAGTTGCTCCTATGGTTGTTCTCTAGCTTCATCTTCTTCCTCAATTCCCATGGTTTAAGCTTCAACCCTCACATGAGATGTGAATCATAAAGCTTGAACACAATCTTGTGAGCTTTTAACATTCCCTACTTCACTATCCCACACCAAACTAGCAATTTGGTGTGGTGTGTTTGCTACACTAAATGAGTTTAGTGTAGAGTTAGATTGGGCTAGAGGAACTTCGGGTGGATCGTCTTTGGCGCGAAAATCACGAAGGAGGTACGTTCAACTCGAAGAGGAGCC
The DNA here is from genome assembly GCA_030015575.1 of Agapanthus africanus. Lineage (NCBI taxonomy): Eukaryota > Viridiplantae > Streptophyta > Magnoliopsida > Asparagales > Amaryllidaceae > Agapanthus > Agapanthus africanus. The sequence continues at coordinate 132,501,917 of CM057350.1, forward strand.
TAGTAGAGTCGCGTGGACTTCAACCCGGAGATATAGAAGAGAAGGACTAGAACTATAAAGTTTGTATGCTCTTTTCTTCTCTTGAGTTAATCACATCACAAAGGCAAACCCTAAATAATCTAGTAAAGATCTTGTTAGTCTAACATAGCACCTAATAATAATTTGAATTTGGCATGCTTGATGCCTCTAGCACCTCATGGTGGTGCTAAGGTTGACTTTCAGAACATTCTTAAGTACTTGAGAAGGACTAAAGAAATGTTCTTGGTATATGGTAACGGAAAACTCCAAATGGAGTCCTTTACCAATTCGAGCTTCCAGAGTGATAAGGACGACAACAAATCTGTCTCGGGCTTTGTCTTCACCCTCAATGGAGGGGCGGTGTGTTAAAAGAGTTCCAAGTAAGATACCGTTGCTGACTCGACGATGGAGGCAGAATACATCGCTGCCAATGATACTGCCAAAGAGGCTGTCTAGATGAAGAAGTTCATTAGTGAACTTGGTGTGGTTCCATCCATTGTGGATCCAATACCCTTGTATTGTGATAAAAATGGAGCTATGGCTTTGGCCAAGGAACCTCGGTCCCATCAATGATCCAGACATACTCTGAGGCGGTATCACCTAATCGGGGAGATAGTTAATCACCGCGAGATCGAGATCAGGAGAGTAGACACGAAGGACAACACGGTGGATTCACTCACGAAGGCCCTTCCATAGACTTAGTTCGAGAGACTTTTTAGGATGTTGGGTTTGCGATACTACAACAACTAGCCTTATTGAAAGTGGGAGATTGTTAGGAATATGTATGCCCTAGAGGCCATTATTGTATATTATAGTGGATGCTTGGACATATATATGGAGGACTTTCTTGTTCGACATGATAGTATGCTATCTGGTTACTCTTTATCTTAACATGTGCATTTTTTTTTAATTTGCTGTCTCTTTGATACACGTTGATAAAGCATTTAGGATGTTGGCTTGACTACCAGGACTATGATGCAGATCATACTAGTGGGGCTTGTGTAGTCCATAAGCACATCCTTTAACAGTTCCTAGTCGAGGAAGTATCGAGATAGGGCATCGATATTTCAGAGTAGACTAGTGTGTACGTTTCTTGACCCTGTATGGGGCGATGGTTGATCCCATAACCATTGGTGTTTGACATCAAAGATTGTACACAGGTTCTCATTAGAGAATGGGTACATTGAACAGGACTCGCCGAGAACTCCTAAATGGTACCATACGTATCGTCAGATAGCAGTTCTCTGGTGACACTTGTACATGTTAGTCTGTAGACCCGAAATCATCATAGTTTCTTGTATGGTTCCCACTGTACTTTGATTTCCTCCTTACCACGGCTCAAAGGAATCGTACAAATAGGTGGATTTTGGGTGCAGTCCTGAGTCACATGGAGGCAGTGAGCGAGAGGAGGGGTTTCGTCTCTCCCGGTATTGGGAGTTGATGTTGCGCTGTGCTCGATTGGTTATAACAGCAAGTCCATAGCCATTGATGATGAGATTTACTGATAAGTATTATCAGTAGTTTCTCGAAAGGTTATTGGCCACACATCGGCATGACTTATCAAGTTAGTGGGGTCTGACGATTCCACCCCCTAGACTCGATATGCGACATATCAGACGAAGAGACCGGATTATACAATTGTTCTTATTTGTCGCAGGTATGCTTTGGTTTGGTTGGAATACTTTACGACTCCACTTTGCCGTAGCTTATTCATCCTGACACTGACACTTAGCTTTTTCGTATATAGCTGTTTCGCGTTCTCGGTCAGCTTTGCTTTTTCGAAATGCTTCGTTTAACCGCCTATCGATCTGGTCTTCTGGCAGTTCTGGGGATTTTAGCGCCGATTCTGCCCCCAGTTCCTCTGCGTTGTTTTCTGACGCCGAGGGAGTTTCTTTGTCATTTAACAACGAATGGAAGACCATGTGGCAACTTTCTACATAGTCTTCGGTTTCTTCTGATGAGTCATTTTCCTCATCGTTGTCATTATCTTCGTTCTCAAGAATATTCTTAAGGAACTCTTCAAGCGTGATTGGTTTCCGTGCCTTCTGGTTGTACTCCTCCAGTGCGTCAATGTACATTTGTAGGTCTGTGCGCTTGTCATCATACTCGGCCGGCTGCACAGGCTTCTTGGTCTTCTTCTTTTCTTCGAAGACTTTGAAGGCTTGACTTGGGGATTTTGCCCTTTGTCAAAAATTTTCGGTATGGGACGCGATTTCAGCATCCCTTCGATGATTTCAGGTTCAAGTGGGCTTTTCCACTTGACTGTCGGACATGCCTGTAGATCTTTCAGCAATCTTTTGGTTTTAGCTGAAAGAACGACTTCCCATGGAGTTTCTTCCATGAGAGAGCATGATGCCCCCGGTGCATCTACCTTTTTGAGAGTGTGTTTCTGTGGTGGGTTCACCCTCCAGTTCTCGGATAGCGCGAACTTCCCCTGTTGATATTGGTCCTCGACCCAGTTCTTGAAGACGTAGCAATCCTTAATTGGGTGGCTCACCATTCTGTGATAGGAGCAGTAGTTGGGGTTGTTGACGTCGTCGAGTTGCGATGGACGCCGTGGGTCTGGCAATGTGATGAGTTTGTTGCGCACTGCCAACTTGAACAGTCTTCTCGTCTTGTCGCGGGGAAACGAGTAAACGCATCCTAGCCTTTCTTCCAGGGATAGTCATGGACGTGCGTTGTTTTGGCGAGCAGCCGGTTTTGGGCCACTCGGTTGTTGTTGAGCATTGGCAATAAAGGCCGCTTTCCCTTTACCCTTGGCGTTTCGAGGGCCCTTACTTGAGGAGGAAGGCCCGTAGCCCATCTGGTCCATTTGGGCCAGTTTATCAATCAGAGCCTAGAAGGTCGTTGGTTTGAAGAACGTCATGAACTGGGACATAGTCGTTTGAGGATTAAGGGTCCTGATGAACATGCCCATGGCGGGGGATTCTTCGATGCGTTGTTCGCACTTTGACCATAGGTTCTGCCACCGGATCACATATTGGACCTAGGTTTCTCCTGGCTTTACCCTGGCATTGATTAATGCCGTGATCGGGGTGCGCTCGCTTGCGCTAGCGAACCGCTGTGTGAACTGCAGTTCCATCTCTGTGAATGTTCTCATGGAGTCATTTTGGAGCTCCGAGTACCATTCAAAGGCCGTCTCTGATAGGCTGCCAACGAACTGGCAAAGCAACAGTTTGTCGTTGCCTCTAGTGTTGCCGTACGGAGCTCTAAATTGCGCGACTTGCTGATGAGGGTTGCCTGTCCCTTTGTATACATGGAACTTGGGGATCGTATATCTCGGCGGGTAATTGATTTGATTATACCAGCCTGGATACGGTCGTCCAGTTCTGACGATTTGGCCTACAGCTTCATTAGCTTGATGAACTCATATTTGTTGAGTGATATAATCATTAAGAGCAACCTTATAGATTGTTTCCTCTTTGGCTGTCGATAAAGCCGGAAGAGGGTTCGGTGTTTCCCCTCTGTCATCCTCGATGATTATCGGCGCTCGGCTGGGGGTTCTGGCTAGATCATCATTCCAACCATATCCTGGAACAAGAGAGCCATCTGTTTTATGTTAGCAGCCTGCTCAGCAGCTTCCTTGTCCTTTCTTTCAAGAACCCTTCGCAGGAACTCTGTATCTATCACGACCCGAAAAGTACGGAACATGACAGGCACCTAAATTATGAAACGTCTCGAGGCGTACGTAATCTAAGTAAACCAAAACCCAGAAATCAAAACCAATGAAGCAGTAGAGTGAAGGGAAAACCAATTTAAAGCAAGTAGTTTAACAACATAAGCCGAAGTATGCATTTTTAAAATCTCAAGTCTTTTCTGAAAATTTCGGCAGAGTTTCCTTTATAAATACTGACCCCAAATGGGTACAAAACCTGATAAAGTATATATAATGAATAAGGCATCCCCAAGCGGGTGCTAGCTCTTCGCCAAAAAGGGCGGACAAAACCACACAAGCAATATAATATACAATGCCAAAGGGCGAGGATCAAAACTCAAAAGAAAGTCCATATTCACCAGAAACCATAATAATACAAGCGCGACTGTAAGGTCGAAAGAATAAACACTGGTCTTCTAGATCTATCAAATATACAAGTTTGGTTGATGGAGTTTACTAGATACAACTGAAATAATAAATATACAATGGTGGTCCTGATGCAAAAGAACCCACCTACCAAAGCAATCACCCGGAAGGAACAGTGTGCCAGCAAGCCGCAATGAAACCTGTACGGCAAAACCTGCAAGGAACTGTGGCACAACGGGGTTGAGTTGCCAACTCGTGAGTAGAAAACATCACAGAGCAAAAATCGAATGTATGACGCTATCCTAGGTCATACAATCATAATATCCTCAAAATAATAATATGGCCTGAAGCATAATATAATGGTAAGGGTAAACATCTATCACTAAGTGTAATACTAAGTACTCGTGTCAGTGCCTCAGGTAACAACATGTCACTAATATGATGTACAAATGTCAGGTAGGAATATGTCACTAAAATGATGTGCAAATGCATATAACGAGAACATAGTACATCATGAATCGAAGAACTGTTTTTCTTTATTTAATGAGATTTCTGTATGTATATAAAAAAAATGAGATATCATCAATGAAATCAACATAGAATCCGTGTCAAGTATCGACACAAAACCTAAATCTCAAAATCTCAGGCTCCGGCTATCCGGACTGGCTTGTATCATCAAATCTCAATATCTCAGTGTCTCAAATCTCAATATCTCAATACCTCGAGCTCAGTCAGTCCAGATCGGCCCATATTATCAATCACATGACCACTAATGGTATCCTCCGGATATCCGCCACGCCAGATGTTCATACCATAATTTTGCATTATTATATTCCCCATTCTTATTCATTTTACAAATAAACAGGTGCTTTTGACCCATGTCTGCTACATAGTTGCTGGTTACAGGTTCTCGGAACAAAAACAGTGAAATTAACAAAAAGACAATACAAAAATGAGGCTACGACCATCAAATGGAAGAATCTTGATCAAGCCTACAGTTTGGAGAATAAACGAAGGTCAACAAACAAGTTCACAAGTACAAAGGCAGTGCAAAGTTCAAGACTTCGACACGAAGCAAACGGTAAAGTCCACGACATTATTCACTGTGGAAATCTGGAAGAGAACTAGAAGACATTCTGAAGAACCAAGTGAAGAAACAAGAAGAAACATGCAACCAGAATCAACCCAAGAAAAATCAGCCAGCAAGCTCCCTACTTGGCCGCGGAACCGCGGCCAAACCTTGCTCTTGGCCGCGGATCCGCGGCCGCGCTAAGCCCGTGTCGGTAGAAAATTTCTGTGGTCGCTGGGCACGGTTGACTAGTTCTTTTCTTAGGGGGTAAACTTGTAATTGCAGATATGACTCGATTGTAACCCTAGGGTTTCTATGTACTATAAATAGAAACCCTAAAACCTTTTTAGATTATGCCTCTTCTTGTGCCTCATTTCATTTTATCAAAATTCAGATTTATAAATTTCTGCAATGTATGAAGAGAGCATCAAATAAAGTAAGTAGTTTTTTTTATTTAGTTTTTTTATTTCCATGCCCTAGGTAATTTCTTTCCTGCCCTAGTATAGATTTTTCATTATCTGCCCTAGTATAACTTTCATTCTCTGCCTTAGTTAGATAGTTAGAAAATGTTTTTCAATTCCCTAATGAGTGAGTAGTCTCCTCGCTTGTTAGGGTTAGATTTGGGGAAGGCTTGAGAGATGAAGATCTCTCACCCCTTTCTTGCCCATCTTACGTTTTTATAGGACTCCATGCATACATGCACACACCGCTCCCTACGGCACCCTATCCCACGAGGTAGCGGTGATACCGTAATATAAACGACCGGTTGCGCATGTTTTCCATGGAGGTTAGGGTAAGAATTAAGAAAGGAAGGACAAGAACCTAGAGGAAGAAACATCGTTTCTTCCCGATGGTACTAATCCACTTTATTAATTATTACCATAACACCTCATAGATCTTAAACAGGGCATAGCAAGCGGTGTGGAATATTGACTTTCCAAATTTAACCCAATCCTAACCCTACCAAGATTTTAATCTTAGTCTAGATCAAGTTTAGTTTTTAGATTGAATCAATCCGACAACAATCGGAATTAACTCGTTAGAACATTTAGAAAATACACAAAATCCCTGTGGACCGACCCGTACTCACCGGCTAGCTACTAAGCGACGCCGTTCTTGATTGCGGTAAAAAAATATTTTTGATCACAAAACTTAGCACAGGGATTTGGGGAAGGCGTGAGAGATGAAGATCTCTCACCCCTTTCTTGTCCATCATACATTTTTATAGGACTCCATGCATACATGCACACACCGCTCCCTACGGCACCCTATCCCACGAGGTAGCGGTGATACCGTAGTATAAAAGACCGGTTGTGAATATTTTCCATAGAGGTTAGGGTAAGAATTAAGAAAGGAAGGACAAGAACCTAGAGGAAGAAATATCGTTTCTTCCCGATGGTCCTAATCCACTTTATTAATTATTACCATAACACCTCATAGATCTTAATTAAGGCATAGAAAGCGGTGAGGAACATTGATTTTCCAAACTTAACCTAAACCTAACCCTAGCAAGATTTTAGTCCTAGTTTAGATCAAACTTAGTTTTTAGATTTAATCAATCCGACAACAATCGGAATTAACTCGTTAGAACAAATCGAGAATACACAAAATCCCTGTGGACCGACCCGTACTCACCGGCTAGCTACCAAGCGACGCCGTTCTTGATTGTGGTTAATAAATTCTTTGATCAATCAAATGGCGCCGTTGCCGGGGATGGCGTAGTATTTTCTTTTTGCAATTTCGGGTTAATATAAAATTGAAAAAACTCATAAAAACTGAAAAAATAAAAATATATATATAAAAATTTATCATCTTGTTATTTTGTGAAGGGTATTTTCGTTTGAATTTTGCAGGGCCGACGAACGAATTCAGATCTGGAAAAATCCAGAGATCAAAACAGCAAACCACATATCTGAACAAACAGAGGAGGACCGTAACAGAGCAACAGAAAAGATTGGAGGCTTGATCCTTCTTCATGACTGCGTTTCAGCCGCAGGAGCCCATGTCCGACCGCTGAACCGCCGCGGTGACCAGTCTTTGACCGCGGTTCCGCCGCTCTATGCTGACGTCAGCACGAGAAAATTTCTCTGTAAGCTTCTTTTCTTCTTCTGGACCCCCTGATATCCTCTGAAATATTTTCCTGTAGGATTCTTTGCGCCAAAAATTTCTTCCCCTTCCAATAATTGATCTTGTGCAGGATTCTTTGCGCCACGCTTAAAAAAAAATTGTTTGCAAGTGATTGTGTTACTGCTTTGCATAATTTAATTAACATTAAGGGGCTTTTACACCAATCAGATTGGGTGGGGATTTCATCACCCTTCCCAGGACCCTAAAAATAACATCAGGCATATTGTATTGACCATCAATTAATTAAAAAAAATTAGACTCAGTCCTAAGGACTTCGCGCTCAATATGACAAAGGACTAGTTGTAGGCATTGACCGTTGATCCTAACCTGACTTTGTGGTGCCTAGGCTAGACAGGTAGAGAAGGGTAACTTTAAAAAGCCCGTCTCACGGTGATTCGTGAGCGGATCCCTCCTTTCTCTACTTGTGCTTACCTGGCCACAATTGGCGGTGAAGAGGCGGTTTGAGGTCCTACTTCTTGCCCTTTGGAACAGTTAGGAGCTGTCTAGCTGACCTAGGTGACCCTAGATCTAGACTTGATTGTGCATTTGTGATTGACTGAACGTTGTCTAAGCCTTTTATCGAAAATCTTTTTTTGCAAAAAGCTCCACATAAAAAAAACACAAAAAGAAAAAGAAAAAAGGAAAATTTTTACAAAAACTTGCAACTTGTTGCTAAGAAATCCGTGCACCCCGCATTCTTTTTCTTCTCCTTTCCTACATCATGGGTACCCCACCTTCCAAAACTCTTGCCGCACTTTGGTACCCTCATCCAAACATTGCTTCATACGTGAATTGTTTTGGTCGAATTACGGACGACCCCTCCATGCCCAAAATTTCTTTGAAAGATCGAATAAAAGCGTCTAGGAGAAACAGTTCGACTCCACAATCCACTTTGTATCAACCATTTCAACCTTCACCACCTTCTTACGTTGATACCCCTTTTTCGAGTCCTGTTGTAACTCCGAAACCCATGCCTATCACTGAACATATTGAACAATCTCGTAACCGATCTTTCACTCCTTTCAACACTTCCAGTTCTTGGGATCAACAAGTCCATTCACCTTTTTATCCAAATGTTGATCCTACTCCTGTCCAACCATTCAATTCCTATCAGTCCTACCCGACTTTCACACCTTCCCTAGACATTGCTTCTACACAACCATTTGGGAGTTTCATGTATCCAAACAACTTTGAATCTTTTACTGAAATCCCTTCACAACCCATGTCTAGTCTGGAACAGTCGTTGGAAGCTTATATTGCAGCAACAAACCGACAGATGAGGAATTTGGATGCGTCCATTACCGCCCTTATGCAATCTAGTGACCCGGTAGCTAGTTTCCAACTAGCTCCAAAAATTCCAATGTTTGATAAGGCGGTTGGACAGATTAAGAATTTGAGTGGAGAGAGTGAGCTGTGCACCCTTCCAAATCAAACCTACCCATCACCAATTGAATCCCACAACTCCGGTTTTCAAACAAGTGTCCCAAATGATTCACCAGTTAAAGATAAAACGTGTAATGAGTTGTGCGATTTTGTAGTGTTTGATTTACCTGATTGTGAAGAGCCTTTTTCGAGTGAACCCAAACCTAATCCTTTTGAACTTTACACCTCCACTCTAGAACCTGAATTGATAAATATCCATGCCTTTGATGAGGTGTCCAAAAAAAATAATTTTCACTTGATTGAGGATATTGACGCAGGGAATATTTTGGATGATGAACCCGTAGATTTGACTGAAATTTTATCTCCAATTCATCATCCCGATTCATTAAATGTTTCTCCCGAACTTTATATGCGTCTTGATTTTGATGATAATTGCATGGATGAGAATTCTTTTGAGGAGAATTATGAGGATAGTATTGAGGTGAGTATTGAGGATAGTATTGAGGATGAACTAGTTTTGTTTGATGTGTCGGATTTTCCAATTCATCCTCCTGAACCTTTAACTATTATACTTCCTAAATCACCCTCCCTCCTTTCCATCATTCCGACCACGCAAGAGATCACGCTTGAGGACTGTGAGCTTGAAAAATTTCTATTCGATCATAGAAGTTTGGACGCCACTAGTGCGTTCCTATTTGAATCTGACACAGTTCTCACAGCCGATAACGATTACGAGTGTTTCACTTTTTCGGACGATTTTGAAGACTCACCGCCCGAGTTTGAGTCCTTTGAATTTTCAGATGAGTTAGTTGAACCATCACACTCGGTTGCTTATAGTCATTTCAAACCATTGATGGAATCCTTCGAGTTAGAGACAGATTACTTAGGTGAGAATAAGACTATCCCTAAATCACCCCCTTCGTCCTTTCCATCGTTTCGACTGCGCAAGAATCCGTCGCGCTTCCGTGTTCAATGGATGGTTTACCAAGTTCAATGTACCCATGTTTTCTTGCGAACCTTGAGGGATTTGACCCCATTTCTCGACGGGTTGATAGATTAGCACAATCGCTTTTAACACATCTGTCATCACAAATTGTGCTAATTTATTCACTCGATTTACACCCTCAAGTCCGTACTACACTTCTTTCTATTTTCCGCCATTCTTCTCCTCCACCGAGACCATATTCCACCCTTCTTCCCATACGGTCTCGTGTGTTTCTCAACTCCTTTCTCTACACTCCATTCTTCCACCAACCCTACCATTATCACGATAGAATTTTTGAATGGTTGGTGCTAACCTTTGGCCTGTGTAAGGCCTTGTATAGTTTGATTTTTCTCCTCCCTAACTCTGAACTTTAACATTTAAAACTGTGGAAACACTGTCTCACTTAAGTTTGGGGGGGGGGCCTTTTTGTATATATATTTTGTTTTTCTTTTAATAATAAAAAAAAATTATAAAAAAAATAATAAACAGGGGAGTGCCGACATTTTTTGACCCTCTTGGTGTGGCATGACAGTGAGGACACTGTCAAGTTTAAGTTTGGAGGTATGCTCGGTAAGCCTTCTTCCTTCGCATTCATGTGTATATTTTTGCATTTGCATTTTTATTTTAAAAACCCATAAAAATTGAAAAATTTGAAAAATTATAAAAATTGAAACATTCAATTTTGGCCATAATTAACTTGAGTTTGATAAGAAGGTTAACTAGCTAGGAGCAACTAGATCCTAGACTTAGTAAATTAAAAATCCTAAAAATAATCTTTCTTAAAATTTAACAGTAGAAAATATGTCTTTGTAGTTTATTTAGAAATAGGCAAATTTCGAGTTGACTTCTTGGGCTAAGTTAAAATAAGGGAAAAGTATTGATATCTTTATTAAAGTATAAATTTGAAAAATAATTCCTAAGCTTAAGTCTAAATTCTGAAAATATATACCCTACAAATTGCACAAACACGAACCTTGAAACTTGGAATAGTAGAAGAGACCTTGAAATGATCTTGTCTAAAGTCCTTAGTATGAAGGAAAATAAAATAAAAATACAAGTGTGAATAAAGAGATTAAAAAAATGAACACTGGTTTTTGTAATTACTTAAGGCTGCATAAATAGAAAAAAATATTTAGCGAGGGTGCTTTATCACCTAGTGCCTTAGACCAACTGGTTTGGGAGCCACTGCTAAAGCCTTAGGTGTTACAAGACTAGGAATTACGCTTTAATGTGCAAACACATTTTGTAATCGGCCGTGGGTACCTCAAGAAGTATTAACGGTCGCATGAAGAATGTGTGAGCAATTTCATCTAAAAATTTACCAATTGAAAAGTACTTTGGACGATGGACAAGAGTATGATAGCTTGATTTGAATTTCCAAGTGTAGGGGTGATATATACACACACGTAGGGGTATGTGATTGGGGTTTAGATAAGCGATAGGAATGAAGAATAGGACTTATATATTTAATAGAGATGATAAAAGTTCCTAAGTTGAGATAGAACCCTAGAAGGAAAACTTAAAAGATGCCAAAAGCTAAGTAAATTCACAAGAATATATATAATCTTAAGTTAAATAATAAGGAAGCGTGAAAAATACGGATGGATAATTTATGAGTCGAAGATAATAGAGTTCCTTGTTGGAAAATCTAATTGGAGAATAAAAGTCAATAGGCCGAATTGATAGGATTTTGTGGGTAGTATCCGCTGAAAACCCTCAGGAGATAACACTCCTCCTACTAGGGACACCTTGAGGTTAACGGCTTGTTGCATGAGCTCAGTGCAATCGCGTTTCCCTGCGAAAGTGAGGCTAGGACTTTTCAAGAATAAAACTAGGTTTGCTCGAGGACGAGCAAAAGATAAGTTTGGGGGTATTTGTTCATACCATAATTTTGCATTATTATATTCCCCATTCTTATTCATTTTACAAATAAACAGGTGCTTTTGACCCATGTCTGCTACATAGTTGCAGGTTACAGGTTCTCGGAACAAAAACAGTGAAATTAACGAAAAGACGATACAAAAGTGAGACTACGACCATCAAATGGAAGAATCTTGATTAAGCCTACAGTTTGGAGAATAAACGAAGGTCAACAAACAAGTTCACAAGTACAAAGGCAGTGCAAGATTCAAGACTTCGACACGAAGCAAACGTTAAAGTCCACGACATAATTCACTATGGAAATCTGGAAGAGAACTAGAAAACATTCTGAAGAACCAAGTGAAGAAATGAGAAGAAACATGCAACCGGAATCAACCCAAGAAAAATCAGCCAGCAAGCTCCCTACTTGGCCGAGGAACCGCGACCAAACCTTGCTCTTGGCCGCAGATCCACGGCCGCGCTAAGCCCGTGTCGGGGGAAAAATTCTGTGGACGCTGGGCGCGCATTGACTAGTTCTTTTCTTAAGGGTTAAACTTGTAATTGCAGATATGACTTGATTGTAACCCTAGGGTTTCTATGTTCTATAAATAGAAACCCTAAAACCTTTTTTAGGTTATGCCTCTTCTTGTGCCTCATTTCATTTTATCAAAATTCAGATTTGTAAATTTCTGCAATATATGAAGAGAGCATCAAATAAAGTAAGTAGTTTTTTTTACTTAGTTTTTTTTATTTCCATGCCCTAGGTAATTTCTTTCCTGCCCTAATATAGATTTTTGATTATCTGCCCTAGTATAACTTTCATTCTCTGCCCTAGTTAGATAGTTAGAAAATGTTTTTCAATTCCGTAATGAGTGAGTAGTCTCCTCGCTTGTTAGGGTTAGATTTGGGGAAGGCATGAGAGATGAAGATCTCTCACCCCTTTCTTGCTCATCATACGTTTTTATATGACTCCATGCATACATGCACACACCGCTCCCTACGGCACCCTATCCCATAAGGTAGCGGTGATACCGTAGTATAAAAGACCGGTTGTGAATGTTTTCCATGGAGGTTAGGGTAAGAATTAAGAAAGGAAGGACAAGAACCTAGAGGAAGAAACATCATATCTTCCCGATGGTACTAATCCACTTTATTAATTATTACCATAACACCTTATAGATCTTAATTAGGGCATAGAAAGCTGTGAGGAACATTGACTTTCCAAACTTAACCTAAACCTAACCCTAGCAAGATTTTAGTCCTAGTTTAGATCAAACTTAGTTTTTAGATTTAATCAATCCGACAACAATCGGAATTAACTCGTTAGAACAAATCGAGAATACATAAAATCCCTGTGGACCTACCCGTACTCACCGACTAGCTACCAAGCGACGCCGTTCTTGATTGCGTTTAATAAATTCTTTAATCAATCGCCAGACAATCACCGGTAGGCAGTCTGCCCCTGCCGGGCTCATCGTCTACAACTCGAGCTTCTTTCCCCAGGGTACCATACTGGGTCCACCATGTACCCGCAGACGGTTCATCCAACTCCTCGAATCGGATCTCGAAAACCATCTCAGAACCGAGAAAACATCATGGTGGACTAGACTCATCATATCAAGGAAAACCGCATCTATCTCTTAAAACAAATCATCAGTTTAAATAAACTTTCACATGCGGTTTCCAAATCCAGAGAAAATCTCAAGAAGGATCCGAAATCATCAAATAACCATATCAATAAACAGTGAAAACCGGCATAAATCTCCATAATACTGCATAACCAATGAATATATGAATGCATCTAATATCACGCAATGAGTGCAATAGTTAAACTAGCATATGAAAGCTATAACATATTGCAACTATCAACTAGCAAGCTATGTCAATGAATAGTATTCTATAAAGTGTACGTGACATGGCAATTACCGATGATGATGTGTGTGAGCCGGCAAGCAGGTGTACGTGGAACATACGCATCATCGGTAATGGTGCTGGTGTCCTGACAACAGGGTTTCATAATAGTTACAGATAACATATGTACAAGCATGCAATGCGATGAAACATCATGAATATACAGAAAGTGATGTAGTAACAATAACACTGAAAAATATACCTACCCAAAATACAAGTCATACAGTTTGGTATTTAAATTACTCACAATTCTCCACTTTTGAAAATGAGTATGACTCGAGCACAGTCAAAAGGGTAAGAAAATCCATCTAAGTCTGAGTCGATATATATATATATATATATATATATATATATATATATATATATATATATATATATATATATGACATCCTCGAGTCAAGAGTGCGGATCTAACATCATAAATATATCTCGTATGGTAAATCTATCGTGCGGCATCCCCAAATCTGGGTACGGGTCAATATCATATTTATCTCATTACTCATCTGATATCCTTATCATCACATATCGTGAACAGGGGGGGTACTGATCTAACTCTAGTACAATACTAATATCATTAACATAAATGTATGCGTGTGTGCAAATACACATCGCCTAATCAATCTGCTAATATCACGTCGTATCTCGTAATACGAACCAATCACATCACCGATCTCATGGCACCATGCTCAAACTCATCGACTCATCTCCAAATACCATATACTATCCTCATCATCCATGCATATGAATACGAATATATATATATATATATATATATATATATATATGTCCCCAATACGCATAAGGCAGTAAATGTATGCGAGTGTGTGTATGTGCGTGTATGCAAATCTTTACTCTAGGGTTTCGCGACTAAGAAATCAACTAAAGTCCTTTCTTCACTTCTCGCTAACACTAACCCATAATCTCCTAAAGCTTTTCCTGCTAAGTGTTCAAATCTCTCAATAACATAAAAATGTATATCTATATCACATCACATTATTTTCTTACAATTTTGCGGGGGTGCTATACACCATCCACCCGACTCCTCCCGTAGATATAATCTACTCACCTTGATCTTCGCTCTCTTGATTCGATGACGCCACGCTCATCCTCGTTGTCTCTAAGTCCACATGAGCTACCTACACATCATAACGTATCGTATCGCATTAAAATCCAAATCAAAGACAAAACGACATGCTAAAAGCCTGTAAGTTCGAACCTACGGACTACGCCTTCAAAACCACCAAACAACTCTCGATATCGTCGTACAAACGTCAAACCATTGAGTTAAAACCAAATTCCTAAAATCCAGAATTCAAAATACATAAAACAAAACCCCGAATCAAAACAGCAATACAAAGAAATGGTCCCAGATTTTACCCTAGGTCAAATTGGTCAATTCTGCACATATGGAGGGAGTTTACAGCTAAATGGACCACAGAACAAATACGAATCAATTCCAACCCACCCTGGCCGCAATTTGCGGCCATATGGAATAAATCTGCGTCCTGGTCTTTGGATTAGGGGTTCGGGTCTTCAGGGTACACTCCAGGTTACCTGCACGACTCCCAGTATTCGCTAAATAATTTTTAGTGTCTCCGGGTTACTCCAGATTTCTCTGCACACCCCAAACACTCACAAAACCGACATGGATCAATTCTAAAGTTTGTATTCTCTGTTCTAAACTCAGTTCCAGGTCTCTAATTTGATCCCTAGGGTCTTGTACAGCCACCACACATCATTAATTCTCCCAAAAACCTCAAACCCTTCTCTTGAATTTTCTAAACACCATATACCTTAACCAAACACATTCTAAACTAATCTAGAATACAAGAAATCTAAAACTAAACTAAATGGAAGAATTTATACCTCCTTTAGGCCACTCAAGACATCCCTAGCTCCCCAAAGTTGTCAAAATCCCATTTTGCTTGGTCCAATATGCTTCTCTTGAGCTTGTGCATGATTTTAAAGAAATGGGTATGGGGTTTTGGTGAATATTTTGATATGGGTCAATGAAGGTAGAAGATGGAGGGAGATGAGGAAGAAGAACAAGAAGAAAATGGTGGAGGAACAATGAGGCAGCACCCCCCTTCTCTCTCTCCCAAGCATGGTCTCCTATCATGATTATGTCCCCTTTTCTCTCTCCTCAAGTCATCATTACACCCTTTTTCCATTATTTATCTTTCTCACCACAATAAAACCAAATACATAACACAAATGAATGAAACAACATGCAACATGTCATGGTGCACTAGCCATGAAAACTGTAGAAACATGGATTTGGCTTAATCGCGATTAGCAGTGCACTAATCGGGTTTTTATCAAAACTGCATATAATAAATTTTAAAAATACCAAATCCTTTAAATATATTTTTAAATGAATAAATCATTTTAATTTCCATTTATTTCATAATTATTGGTATATATTTATACCCTTTTCGAAAACCCCAATTTCGCAAATAGGGTAATTTTCGGGAAAAATATTATTTTAATATTAAATTCCAAAAATAATATTTTATATTTTCTGAAATGTTACAATCTCCCCCCTTAAAGAAATTCGGTCCTCGAATTTAAATTTAAACCCCTAAATTCTAAAACATTTCAATAATCAGATCAAATTAACGGACTCCGAAATCACGGAAGATATAGAAACAGTACAGCGCATCGTGTGCGCCTGAAAGACGAGTACAAAACTCAAAAGGAAACTCAAAACAAAATGATATACATCAAACTATACATGTAAATATCATGGTAAATTCGTCAAAACATCTGAAGAAAATGCATGCTAAACTCTTTTCAAATCGCTGTGCGATGCGTGTATCACTGCACAGTGACGGACGTCTATAGAAAGAAAATAACTATATATATATATATATACACACACTCCTTGTTTAATATACACGCCTCGCCATTTTGAAAACAATGCTAGAAGGGTTTCCTTCATAAAATGTTTCGTGTCATCTCGGACACGTAGGTAAATACTGAGACTATAGCACCTTTTCGGAAATCCCTTCGGTGGCTATCAATGCATGCAAAAATATATTCAGGTACTGCCCTCGGACTAGTCCTGCTCAGCTACTATATCAAATAGTAAATATCATAAAACATACTGCTCAAAGGAAATCAATCCCAAAAGGTATATAAGACTGCTACGTGCGTCTGGTGCGCACGGAAATTGAAATCAATAAATGTGCCATACATGTGCACAGAACAAAATCTAAGTGCAATGGGTATGCACGAAAGCCCCTGTCAAGGGCAACGGTGTGCCTGACAGCAATACCAGGTGCATCAAATATGCACGAAGAATCTCGATTTAGTGCATCTGGTGTGCACCAAAATCGCATCAAGTGCCCAAATATGCGCAAGATTCCAAATCCAATGCACGAAATACTATACAGTGCAACAGTCGCACAAAATATCAAATACAGTGCATCCAGTGCACGAAATATCAAATACAGTGCATCCAGTGCACGAAATACTAAATACAGTGCATCCGGTGCACGAAATACAATACAGTGCAACAATTGCACAAAATATCAAATACAGTGCATCCAGTGCACGATATATCAAATACAGTGCATCCAGTGCACGAAATATCAAATACAGTGCATCCAGTGCACGAAGTACCAAATACAGTGCATCCAATGCACGAAATGCAATATGGTGCAACAATGCACGGCACAAAAACCTAGTGCAACTACTGCACAAAATACAAATCGGGTGCAACAAGTGCACGGAAATGCACCAATAACTCAAATGCGTATAAAATACAATACCGAGTGTGCCAAAGTGTATAAAATCATAAACGCACGCAACTGCGTGCACAAAACACGTATCCACGCACTGCAAGCACACGTAAGCTATACCGAGTGCAAAAAACCAAATCGAGTGCATACCACCTGCACAAAAATCAAATCAGCTGTATGCAATGCATGAAATCATAAACATGGGCAGCCAAGGCACAAAACTGAATCAAGTGCAATAAACCCGAACAATTCATAAATCAACACAATGGTGTATAAAGCATATCTCAAGTGCAATAACTATGCACAAAACGTAAATACTCAGTAGGTGCAGCCATGGTGCACGAAAACAAATATCATGAAACTCAGTCATCAAAACTCAATCATGCGAATAGATCACCCAAAATACCGAAATCAAGTATGGCGGAATAGTCCCGCTCAAGCACATCCTCTAAGAGTCTCTGGGCAACTGTCGTGGTCACTCATAACATGTCTCGTCGACGATGCCGAACTCTGGCCTGCTGGGTGTGCGTAATAGGACCGCTCCTGGGTCCAAGTCTTCTCGTAAATTATTCCAGAAAGGTCCTGTCGAGGTCCCTCCCAAATCTCTTCTCGGCTGAACTGTCCGGAGGTTATCACCCTTTACTATATATGTTTCTTGTTCAAGAACGGCTGCATATTCATCGCGACCCCTTCTGGAAGATATATCCATAAATAACGCCTCTGTATGCGTATCACATCTCTGATGTCGGCGGAGTGGAACGTCATCTCATCAAGATCTCATACGAACCTCTTACTCCACTTTTCTCTAATGTCGACTGTTTCGGACTCGTCTCTTCGTGGCTGCATGGACTGTGCTCTAACGGCTATACTTGTATCTGGAGTCTCCCAAGCAATGCATCCCATCACATGATATCCGAATGATGTCGAACTTTTCGATCGATTCGTCAAGGTTCCATAATCCCCTAAGAGCTCAACATCTTGGGTACAGTTTAATAGTATCGAATACATGCCACAGCACCTGTGGACCGACCGTAGAAGGGCAAACCCAAGCCTCACTAATGGCACCGCAGAACTGCCGCAAACCCTAAGGTTCAAAGGCTTTCACATGGTCATTATGTCGAGTTTGGATTTCATTCTTCTAGAAGGTCCATAGCATTACTTGCATTTGTCTCTGAAAACTTTAAACTTGGAAAATGGCCCCTGACATTCGATCGCCTCTATCGACTACCAACGTATCTGTATGAAGTCTTCTCAAGCTGGAATCAATCAATCTGATGACCTCGCATCGGGGTAAGCGAACGAACCACATGTCCTAGTCATTCATCCTCGGGTGACTAGCGATCTTCTATAATATCTCTATGTAGAAACTCGTGCTGCAACAGCTCCAACATCTGAGGCGATATCTCGTCATTCGCAGCAACAACTAAATCTGTTGTCCGCACGCTGAACAGTGCCATCAATCATCATGAATAGTCGGTGCATCGACGGTCATCACATTCTGGCTGGCCTCCATCAGTGGCCCAATCCTCTGGTGCTGATCTGCACTTCCGAGTAATTTTGTAAAAACGATCCATCAAACGCTCATGGCGCGAAAACACAACTAAACGACGCATCTATGCAAATCGTATGTCCCTGGAATCACGCCCTGGTCAGTCCTCGTCCGTGACGAGCTCGTGATGACCGCAACTCTAGCCGTAGCTCTCCACGCCCGTACAATCGTGGTAACAAAACAATAACTGGTATTGATGAGGATAGATCATAGGAATGAATATAATACTGTGCAAAGAGTTGTACATCCTAAGGCTTCTTAAGCGAAGTATCGTATCGTACGTATGCCGCGGAACATACACACGGTACGCCACTCTACTTGAGTCACCTACTCCATCAACCAAGGGTCATCCTACACTCCGAAGGTAAAACCTAACCCTCTGATACCAACTTTGTCACGACCCGAAAAATACGGAACATGACAGGCACCTAAATTACGAAACGTCTTGAGGCGTACGTAATCTAAGTAAGCCAAAACCCAGAAATCAAAACTAATGAAGCAGTAGAGTGAAGGGAAAACCAATTTAAAGCAAGTAGTTTAACAACATAAGCCGAAGTATGCATTTTTAAAATCTCAAGTCTTTTCTGAAAATTTCGGCACAGTTTCCTTTATAAACCCTGACCCCAAAGAGGTACAAAACCTGATAAAGCATATATAATGAATAAGGCATCCCCAAGCGGGAGCTAGCTCTTCGCCAAAAAGGGCGGACAAAACCACGCAAGCAATATAATATACAACGCCAAAGGGCGAGGATCAAAACTCAAAAGAAAGCCCATATTCACCAGAAACCATAATAATACAAGCGCGACTCTAAGGTCGAAAGAATAAACACTGGTCTTCTAGATCTATCAAATATACAAGTCTGGTTGATGGAGTTTACTAGATACAACTGAAATAATAAATATACAATGGTGGTCTTAATGCAAAAGAACCCACCTACTAAAGCAATCACCTGGAAGGAACAGTGTACCAGCAAGCCGCAACGAAACCTGTACGGCAAAACCTGCAAGGAACTGTGGCACAACGAGAGTGAGTTGCCAACTCGTGAGTATAAAACACCACAGAGCAGAAATCGAATGTATGACGCTATCCTAAGTCATACGATCATAATATCCTTAAAATAATAATATGGCCTGAAGCATAATATAATGGTAAGGGTAAACATCTATGCCTAAGTGTAATACTAAGTACTCGCATCAGTGCCTCAGGTAACAATATGTCACTAATATGATGTACAAATGTCAGGTAGGAATATGTCACTAAAATGATGTGCAAATGCATATAATGAGAACAGAGTATATCATGAACCGAAGAACTGTTTTTCTTTATTTAATGAGATTTCTGTATGTATATAAAAAAAATGAGATATCATTAATGAAATCAACATAGAATCCGTGTCAAGCATCGACACAAAACCTAAATCTCAAAATATCAGGCTCCGGCTATCCGGACTGGCCTGTATCATCAAATCTCAATATCTCAGTGTCTCAAATCTCAATATCTCAATATCTCGGGCTCCGTCAGTCCGGATCAGCCCATACCATCAATCACATGACCACGAACGGTATCCTCCAGATATCCGCCGCGCCAGACAATCACCGGTAGGCAGTCTGCCCCTGCCGGGCTCATCGTCTACAACTCGAGCTTCTTGCCCCGGGGTACCATACCGGGTCCACCACGTACCCGCAGACGGTTCATCCAACTCCTCGAATCGGGTCTCGAAAACCATCTCAGAACCAAGAAAACATCATGGTTGACTAGACTCATCATATCAAGGAAAACCGCATCTATCTCTTAAAACAAATCATCTGTTTAAATAAACTTTCACATGCGGTTTCCAAATCCAGAAAAAAATCTCAAGAAGGATCCGAAATCATCAAATCACCATATCAATAAACAGTGAAAACCGGCATAAATCTCCATAATACTGCATAACCAATGAATATATGAATGCATCTAATATCACGTAATGAGTGCAATAGTTAAACTAGCATATGAAAGCTATAACATATTGCAACTATCAACTAGCAAGCTATGTCAATGAATAGCATTCTCTAAAATGTACGTGACATGGAAATTACTGATGATGATGTGTGTGAGCCGGCAAGCAGGTGTACGTGGAACATACGCATCATCAGTAATGGTGCTGGTGTCCTGACAACAAGGTTTCATAATAGTTACAGATAACATATGTACAAGCATGCAATGCGATGAAACATCATGAATATACAGAAAGTGATGTAGTAACAATAACACTGAAAAATATACCTACCCAAAATACGAGTCATACAGTTTGGTATTTAAATTACTCACAATTCTCCACTTTTGAAAATGAGTATGACTCGAGCCCAGTCAAAAGGGTAAGGAAATCCATCTAAGTCTGAGTCGATATATATATATATATATATATATATATAGTAGTCGGTGATCTCGCCTCAATAGTATCACGTACGATACAATATATATATACATACATACACACACACACACACACACACACACACATATATGACATTCTCGAGTCAAGAGTGCGGATCTAACATCATAAATATATCTCGTACGGTAAATTTATCGTACAGCATCCCCAAATCTGGGTACGGGTCAATATCATATTTATCTCATTACTCATCTGATATCCTTATCATCACATATCGTGAACAGGGGGGTACTGATATAAGTCTAGTACAATACTAATATCATCAACATAAATGTACGCGTGTGTGCAAATACACATCGCCCAATCAATCCACTAATATCACGTCGTATCTCCTAATACGAACCAATCACATCACCGATCTCATGGCACCATATTCAAACTCATCGACTCATCTCCAAATACCATATACTATCCTCATCATCCATGCATATGAATACGAATATATATATATATGTCTCCAATACGCACAAGGCAGTAAATGTATGTGGGTGTGTGTATGTGCGTGTATGCAAATCTTTACTCTAGGGTTTCGCGACTAAGAAATGAACTAAAGTCCTTTCTTTACTTCTTGCTAACACTAACCCATAATCTCCTAAAGCTTTTCCTGCTAAGTGTTCAAATCTCTCAATAACATAAAAATGTATATCTATATCACATCACATTATTTTCTTACAACTTTGCGGGGGTGCTATACGCCATCCACCCGACTTTCCCCGTAGATATAATCTACTAACCTTGATCTTCGCTCTCTGGAGTCGATGACGCCACGCTCATCTTCGTCGTCTCGAAGTCCACGTGAGGTACCTACACATCATAACGTATCATATCGCATTAAAATCCAAATTAAAGCCAAAACGACACGCTAAAAGCCTATAAGTTCGAACCTACGGACTACGCCTTCAAAACCACCAAACAACTCTCGATATCGTCGTACAAATGTCAAACCATCAAGTTAAAACCAAATTCCTAAAATCCAGAATTCAAAATACGAAAAACAAAACCCCGAATCAAAACAGCAACACAAGGAAATAGTCCCAGATTTTACCCTAGGCCAAATTGGTCAATTCTGCACATATGGAGGGCCTAGTTTACAGCTAAATGGACCACAGAACAAATATGAATCAATTCCAACCCACCATGGCCATAATTTGCGGCCATATGGAATAAATCTGCGGCCTGGGCTTTGGGTTAGGGGCTCGGGTCTTCAGGGTACACTCCAGGTTGCCTGCACGACTCCCAGTATTCGCTAAATAATTTTTTGTGTCTCCGGGTTACTCCAGATTTCTCTGCACACCCCAAACACTCACAAAACTGACATGGATCAATTCTAAAGTTTGTATTCTCTATTCTAAACTCAGTTCCAGGTCTCTAATTTGATCCCTAGGGTCTTGTACAGCCACCACACATCATTAATTCCCCAAAAAACCTCAAACCCTTCTCTTGAATTTTCTAAACACCACATACCCTTACCAAACACATTCTAAATTAATCTAGAATACAAGAAATCTAAAACTAAACTAAATGGAAGAATTTATACCTCCTTTATGCCACTCAAGACAGCCCTAGCTCCCCAAAGTTGTCAGAATCCCATTTTGCTTGGTCCAATGTGCTTCCCTTGAGCTTGTGCATGATTTTAAAGAAATGGGTATGGGGTTTTGGTGAATATTTTGATATGGGTCAATGATGGTAGAAGATGGAGGGAGATGAGGAAGAAGAAGAAGAAGAAAATGGTGGAGGAACAATGAGGCAGCACCCCCTTTCTCTCTCTCCTAAGCATGGTCTCCTATCATGATTATATCCCCTTTTCTCTCTCCTCAAGTCATTATTACACCCTTTTTCCATTCTTTTTCTTTCTCACCACAATAAAACCAAATACATAACAAAAATGAAATGAAACAACATGTAACATGTTATGGTGCACTAGCCATGAAAACTGTAGAAACACGGATTTGGCTTAATCGCGATTCGCAGTGCACTAATCGGGTTTTTATCAAAACTGCATATAATAAATTTTAAAAATTCCAAATCCTTTAAATATATTTTTAAATGTATAAATCATTTTAATTTCCATTTATTTCATAATTATTGGTATATATTTATACCCTTTTCGAAAACCCCAATTTTGCAAATCGGGCAGTTTTCGGGAAAAATATTATTTTAATATTAAATTCCAAAAATAATATTTTATATTTTCTGAAATGTTACAGTATCGGTCTCCTGCTCCTGGCGCTGTTCGGCTGCTGTGTTCGGGCTTTCTTTCTGCCCGGTAAGTGCGGCCATTTTAGGCAGCATCTCTTGGAGCTTTTGTTTTTGCTCCTGAGCTTTAGTCAGCGACCGAGTTTGCGGCCGGTGACCCACGGAAGCACGGCTTTCTTCCTTCCCGGAATCCATGTAGACCGTATGCACAATCATGCCCTAAGACTTGGGGCGTTTGGGTCCATCGCCTTTGGAATTTGCCGCCGGCGGTGGGATTTTCTCCGGCCTCATCCTTTTGTCGGAGGTCGAAGTTGAAGGAGCCGCTGTAACAGGCACCTGTGTAGAAGGAGTCCCCCATTGTATGGCAGAGGAGTGATCCTTTTCTTCCCGAACCTTCGATTTTTTCAGTCGACGAGAGTAGTTTTGATCAATCACAGAGTCTTGGACTTTTCGCCAGACCCTGTGAATTTGCGAGGAGAGCCGTTGATGGGGGCGCTCCGTCTTTGCCTGCACTGTGGTTTCTGTAGGCGGGGGAGATTTCTTTAGCATCGCCGTTGGAGAGTTCTTGCGTACCCTCCTGAGCAGTTCAAAGCTATTCCCAGTTGGAACAGCAGCGTCAATTTCCACCATTGGAGCTGGTTGGGTGAGTCCAGAGGGGGAGTTATGTTAGTTGTATGTATGCCCTAGAGGCCAGTATTGTACAGATGATGTATATTATATTGGATGCTTGGACATATATAGAGATGACTTTCTTGCTCGATATGATAGTATGCTATCTGGTTACACTTTATCTTAACATGTACACTTGTCTCTTTAAACTGTCTTATAGTTACATGTTGATAAAGCCCTTAGGATGTGTACTTGACTACCTGGACTATGATGCAGATCATACTAGTGGGGACATGGTAGTCCATAAGTACATCCTTCAAGGTCCCTAGTCGTGGGTGTATCGAGACGGGGCATCGATATACCAGTGTAGACTAGCGTATACGCTTCTCGACCCATGTGATGGGCGATGGATGATCCCATATCCATTGGTGTTTGACATCAGAGATGGTGTACGGGTGCTCAGTGGAGACTGGGTACACTGGACGGACTCGCCGAGAACTCCCAGATGGTATTATACCTCACGTCAGATGGCAGTTCTCAGGTGACACTTGTACAGGTTAGTCTGTAGACCCGAGATCGTCATAGAGTCTTGTGTGATTCCCACTGTGCTTTGATCTCCACCTTACCACGTCCATGAGGGCGTGCAAAACGGTAGTCTTTGGGTACAGTCCCGAGTCACATGGAGGCAATGAGCGATAGGAGGGGTTTCGTCTCTCCCGGTATTGGGGGTTGATGTTGCGCTGTACTCGATTGGCCGTAACAGGGAAGTCCCTGGCCAGGGCTGATCAGAGATTTGCTGGTAAGTGTTACCAGTAGTTTCTCGACCCGTTACGAGCCTCACATCGGCACGACTTATCGGGTTATTGGGGTCTGACGTTTACCACCCCTAGACTTGATATGCGACATATCAGACGAACAGACCGGACTGTACGGTAAGTGTTACTGGTTGGATTCACAGGAGTGTGAGCGGGCTAGCTCGTCGATCTTCTGATCGCTCAATACCTGGATGGCCGTTACGTTTAGCAGACCGCTTGCGGCTTGTGGGTGCATGATATGACCATCATCTGCTACCGGCGTATTGACGAGTCTTTAGAGTCCTACACAGAGGTTTCCTGGCTCAAGCGAAACGAAATAGGAGCGCATATGAGATATGTGCGGGAGCGAGAATAATGTGCGTATGTGATACCGTATTTCATTCTCGCGATGAATGTGTCGATTGGTTATATGCGATATAACCTAGTTATCGAATCGAAGATCGATTCGATAAGCCGATACATTGAATACTAGTCGGTCATGTGCGACATGACCGGATCATTGAATCAAGTGTTGATTTAATGATTTAATGTATAATTATATATTTGATATATTACTTTACATTAACTAGTATTGGTTCACTTCAAACGGATTTTTCTCACTTGGTGCACATTGTATATGTGATATGCTTTTGTGCACATTTTTGTATCATGTTTGATGATACTTGATCATTTGGTTAAATGTGTTGAATTAAACCATGGTTAATTTGATAATTAGGGTTTTACATATTCATTTATTTATTTATTTGTTCATTTATTTATTTGGAAATGATTTAAAGAGAATGGTGGCTTTCTTTTGTCATTAGTTGAAGCTTCATGAAGCCTTGACTTTTGCAACCATTCTTGTCCTCATGCTTAACCCTAACTCTCCAAATGACCATGGTTTATTCTCTACACTTAACCCTAGTTAGATTATGATAAGTATGAATTTTTCTTTTCATTTTAAAACACTTATCATAAAACTAGCTTCATCTTCTCCTTCTTCTTCAAGATAGAAACCTTGATGCCATCAATGGCAACTTGAGTTCTAGTGAGAGAAATCCAATTCTAAAGTGAACCCACCTCCTATTTCTTCACCCTCTACCTCTTGCCAAGTTGTTTTGGGTATTTTCTTCACAAGTTTCACTACTTTGTGAAGTCGGAGCTTGAACTTGTGATGCCTCGACGTAGATCGTCTTTGACACGAAGCCGATGACCTAGCTCGCCCGTTTCTCCGATGAAGCCGACGATTGAGTTCGGGATTCATGATGGACAGCGAGAGGACACCCATGTGGAGCTAAGGAAGTGGAAAACCGGATCTACAAAGGTTGTAGCATCTTACTTTTAGTTAAGTAGTTAACTAGTTTACCGTTTCGCCTAGAAATCTAGCCGACGATCCGTATTAGGGTTTCTCGGCACCCATAAATTTTTAAATTGGTATGATCGATGCCTTGTGAGACCTCTATAGTGTGCCTAGGAACCCTACAGTGGTATCAGAGCCTAGCTAGAGCCTTAGGCGACGTCTAGACGACGTTAGAAACCCGAATACGCATCGAAACCCTAACACATCATGCTCTCTGGACTTTTTCTAAAAACTGGGATTTTTCCAGATTAAAAATGCTTAAAAAATTCAGCAGGGAAATATAAGAATTACGATGCAAAAATTATTCCATGAACAGTAAATAGTGCGGCGGAACCGCGGCAGAAGCCTGGCTTCTGCGGCGGTTCCGCGGCAGTGTGATGACGTCACCCCTCATACTTTGCACAGTAATTCATCATTTCAGCAGCTGAGTTTTATGGGTATTTTTAATAATTTTTCAAGAGTTGAATATTCTGGGGTGTTTTAGAGCTTCGATGTTTCGATCGGATTATCAAATTTCGTCTTTGTGTATTTCCGGATAATTTTTAGAATATGTTAAAAAGTTCGACCGGATATAAATACCCAATTTTTCCCATGTCGGGAAATTTCCAAGTGTTGGATTTTTCCGTAGTTTAACGACGTTCTAAGTAGTGCAAGTAACGCGATGGACCCTCTAGAAGACAACAAACCTTAACTCGATTATGTGACCGTCTTGAACTGCCCTTTGAACCTTCGGGTTTGGGGCAGTACGGCGTGCCACATGTGAGGCGTTGGCTTGACCCTTCTACGGCTGGACCGTTGGTACTGAGGCACGAACTGAATGTTGCTAGACTTATTTCATGTTGAGCTGTATCGGGAAAACTTGGGTATTCGACTGTTCGATCGGAAAGTTTAACATTTTCTGTTTATCTGGAATGTGATACAATAATTGGAATTCACAAACAGTTATGAGATAACTGAATGAATGTTATAAATCTAGCAGTTTAGTCCCACATGATATTGAAAAGAGTTTTCGATAATGAGACTAAAATGCGGGATTTATATCTGTTAGGCATGTGATGTCTAAGTATTTCATTTGATTAGGCATGCGATGTCTAAAGAGGTTGCGGATTCCAACTGTTGTAGTTTTACACTTTATTTTCTGTGACCGTAAGTGTAGTATGTACATATCGCCGGTTTCGTTGCTATACGTCAACGACAATTGGGGTATGCATACTTACTTACGTTGATGACATGTGATGTTATGTGTTGCTGGATATGTTATATTGGATCGTCGTGTTTGAATAGCCGGGGGTTTTTATGTGAGATGAGTGTTTTTCATTTTCATTCATGTAAAAACTTGTATGTAATATTCTTT
The DNA here is from genome assembly GCA_030015575.1 of Agapanthus africanus. Taxonomy (NCBI): domain Eukaryota; kingdom Viridiplantae; phylum Streptophyta; class Magnoliopsida; order Asparagales; family Amaryllidaceae; genus Agapanthus; species Agapanthus africanus. The sequence continues at coordinate 132,529,333 of CM057350.1, forward strand.
TTATTTGGGGCACTTCCAGGTAGCGGAAGCTGTCACCTTTTGTATATTATTTACTTTTCCGCATTAGGATAGACCCAGGAGGGGAGCACAAGTAACCGGGTTCTGGGGTCCAGTGGGAGACCAACTCGAGGAGTCGAGTACGGGTCTCCTAACCCTAGAATTGGCAGGGTTGCTTGCCGCTCTCGTAGGGGTCTAGGGGTGTGGGATTGGCTATTCATCACGACCGTGGAATCCGTGTTTTATACTGGCTCGTATTGAAAACACGGACGTCCTAGTATATCCAATATTTCATATGTTTCTTCTGCTGCGATATCTGTGATGTGATCATGTGATGTTCTGTGATGGATACTGTATATAGTATATATGATATATTATATAGACGTTACTTATGTTTTACACCCGCACAAGCCCTGCCCTGCTCTGCCGTTAGTTACCTAACCTAACGGTGCACGAGGGAACATCGAGGCGAATGCGGATGGCATAAGTGTACGTCGTATTTATCTGTGATGTTTAGGTACATAAATTATGGGACTTCATTAATGTGATTAATGAAAGAAAGAAACCTAAGATGTTGTAGAATCAAATTTTAAATAAAACAGGTAGCTACAGTTCTTACTTTGCACAGCGGTATATGTGATATATCCTGCACCTTATTCGATGAGGAAAGGACCGAGATCCCTTCACCGGGAGTGACTCCTTTAGCAATAACTGGAGGATGCTACACACTCGGTTTGGTTATTGATTGCTTTTAAGAGTTTTTGCTTTGCACAGTGATATATATGATATATCCCGCACCTCATTCAACGAGGAAAGGACCGAGATCCCTTCACCGGGAGTGACTCCTTTAGCAAAACTAGAAAAGCCTCAAAATCACTCCATTTCAAAACTTCATTTTGATTCTACAACGATATCAAGTTCATTACGCAATAGGTTTTCAGAAAAACCTGTCGTAGCCCTCCGTCATTTCAGATGAGTAGTAGTTAGTATTCGTGCTACGTTTGTTGGCCTGCGTCAAGGCGTAGTGTGCGGTAGCTAACTAGTATTTATCTGCTTATGCATATGATGCAGATTGGATTAGGGTAGTCGTGCGACTTTGTTGGCCTGCGTCAAGGGTCGTACGGGTGGGTTTAATTCAATCAGGAAATGACGGGTTGAACTTGACTAACGCACTATAGTTTGTTGGCCTGCGTCAAGGTCATAGGACACTAGGGGCAAAATATTATCGGGAATTTCAAGTGTTGAAATTTGCAATGAGATTGCATACCTTCTATGAGATAGTTGGATCCCGATACCCACTGCGAGTAAGAGTTACTCCTGGGAGAGTTTTGCACATTGCAATTAGCCGATCAAGTAGGTGTCTAGAAAGGTGTCAACGAGGTTACGCCTCTGGGAAAACGAGGTTTACATTAATTAGGTTCGTGCGAAAGCACGGGGGACCTCCCTCAAAGTACCGACACTGGCCTGGCTGAAAGATTGGCGAACTTGTAGTGTGTAATTAATCCCGGCTAGTCTTACCTTTTAGGGTTTGAAGGAAGATTTGATAAAAAGCAGTGGGAGCCATCCTGATTAGATAAGATAATAACTAATCTGATCTTGCACGAGCATACGCTAAAGTGTTTTCTTCTCTCTCTCTCCAGGTAGCGACCAGTTCATGCCCTAATAAAGATAATAATATGGATGTATTGACCGAACCCGCATGTCATACTGTGCTGGGGAACGTTGGTTCCGTTCTTTCTTATAAGAGTTATAGGAATGAACAGGATATAGGGGAATACCAGGATTCCCATGCCACCCGATTGAAGAAAGTACATGATGATGCATTTTCTTCGGGTGTGTTCGTTACTGAGAACTGTTTCTCCATTTGCTCTACGTCCTGGGTATTAGATACCGGGTCAGGATCCCATATATGTAATCAGTTACATGGGCTTAGGAAAGGTAGAGAACTTGGAAAAGGTGATAAAGACATTAGAGTTGGAAATGGTGCAATTGTTGCAGCTAAGACTGTCGGGGAATATCACCTTGTACTACCAACTGGTAATATATTGGTTCTGAACGAATGCTATTACATGCCGAACCTGATATGCAACATTATATCGGTTTCTTTGTTGAGTAAAGAGGGATATAATTTTGCATTACAGGACAATGTTATGAACATTTTCCGTAACCAAAAGTTGGTTGGATCAGGCACGTTGTGCAATGGCATTTATGTTCTAAATCAATCAACAGTTCTGAGCATAACAAACACACACAAGAGGAAGAGTTAAGAACTGAACGAATCCTTCTTATGGCATTGTAGACTGGGTCACATCAATGCGACACGACTGGCTAAGTTGCATAAGGATGGATATTTAAATCCTTTTGAATTTTCATCTTATGACACTTGCCAGTCATGTCTCAAAGGCAAGATGACCAAAACTCTGTTTACGGGACACGGAGAAAGAGTTACCGAACTCTTAGGACTTATACATAGTGATGTATGCAGTCCAATGTCTACACATGCCAGGGATGGTTCTTCATACTTCATTACATTCACTGACGATCTCTCTAGGTTCGGGTATGTGTTCCTGATGAAACACAAATCAGAAGCTTTTAAGAAATTTAGGGAATATAAACAAGAAGTTGAGAACCAAACCGAAAAAAATATTAAAATCCTACGATCTGATCGAGGAGGAGAATACTTAAGCAATGAATTCCTGGACTTCCTAAAAGAGAATGGGATTCTCTCTCAGCTGACTCCTCCATATACACCACAGCACAACGGTGTATCAGAACGGAGGAACCGCACCCTATTAGATATGGTGCACTCTATGATGAGCACAGCTGAGTTACCTATTTCCTTCTGGGGATATGCACTGGAAACAGCTGCAGACCTATTGAATATGGTTCCCACCAAAACCGTGCCGACCACTCCATATGAGATATGGAAAGGAAAGAGACCATGTCTTAATTATGTTAAGATATGGGGTTGTCCGGCCTATGTAAAAACGCAAAATCCGGACAAACTCGCGGCAAGGTCCATTCTGTGTAAGTTTATTGGATATCCCAAACATTCGCGCGGGTATATCTTCTACCACACCGAGGAACAAAAGGTGTTTGTTTCTCGACATGCCACCTTTTTAGAAAAGGAATTTCTTGAAAAGGAGATTAGTGGCAAGGAGGTAAAACTGGAAGAGGTTCCAGCAATACAGACTACAACAGAAGATTTGGTTGAACGAGAGGATTCAGTAGCTCCCAATGAACCTCAGCCTCTCCGCCGATCTAGTAGGGTTCCTCGCCCACCTGAGAGATACTACGGTTTTCTCATGGATGGTGGGAGCGAGGATTGCATCATGGATGATGATGACCCAACTAGCTTCGAGCAGGCCATCACGAGTAGGGACTCAGTGAAATGGCTGGATGCTATACGGTCCGAGATGGAATCCATGTACACCAACAAAGTATGGACTTTGGACATTGCTCCTGAAGGGGTAAAACCCATTGGGAGCAAGTGGATCTTCAAGAAGAAACTTGGTGTAGATGGGAAGTGGAGACTTTCAAAGCTAGACTTGTAGTAAAGGGTTTTTGTCAAAGACCAGGTGTGGACTATGACGAGACCTTTTCTCCAGTGGCTATGCTTAAATCCATCCGGATCATGCTTGCCATCGCTGCATATCATGATTACGAAATCTGGCAAATGGATGTTAAGACCGCCTTTCTAAATGGTGATTTAGAAGAGTGCGTGTACATGACTCAGCCAGAGGGCTTTATAGATAGTGGGATCAGCGGGAAGGTGTGCAAGCTGCTTAAATCCATTTATGGATTAAAGCAAGCATCGCGGAGTTGGAACATCTGTTTTGACGTCGTTATCAAAGAGTTTGATTTCGTCAAAAATCCAGATGAACCTTGTATCTACAAGAAGGTGGCAGAGAGTAAGGTTGTATTCCTCGTATTGTACGTGGACGACATACTCTTGATAGGAAATGATATTCCTATGCTGCAATCGGTCAAGCTCTTCTTATCACAAAGATTCTCAATGAAAGATCTTGGTGATGCCTCCTGCATATTGGGAATCAGGATCTATAGAGATAGATCCAAACGGATATTGGGATTGTCCCAATCCAGGTACATTGACACCGTACTAAAGAGGTTTAGTATGGAAGAATCCAAGCGTGGGAACTTGCCCACGATCTCTGGACTCACTCTCTCCAAAGAGATATTTCCCAAGACTGATTTGGAGAGAGCTCGCATGCAGGGGATACCCTATACTTCGGCAGTAGGCTCTATCATGTATGCGATGCTATGTACCAGACCCGATGTTGCATACTCACTAAGTGTAGTGAGTCGGTATCAAGCAGATCCTGGAGAGAGTCACTGGACAGCTGTGAAGAACATTCTCAAGTACTTGCGAAGGACTAGAGATATGTTCTTGGTGTATGGTAACGGAGAACTCCAAGTGGAGTCCTTTACCGATTCGAGCTTCCAGAGTGATAAGGACGACTCTAAGTCGCAGTCGGGATTTGTCTTTACCCTTTACGGAGGGGCGGTTAGCTGGAAGAGTTCCAAGCAGGAAACCGTGGCAGACTCGACGATGGAGGCTGAATACATCGCTGCCAACGATGCTGCCAAAGAGGCTGTCTGGATCAAGAAGTTCATTACTGAACTTGGAGTGGTTCCATCCATTGAGCATCCAATACCTTTGTATTGCGATAACAATGGAGCGGTGGCTTTGGCCAAGGAACCCAGGTCCTATCAGCGATCCAGGCATATTCTGAGGCGGTATCACCTGATCCGGGAGATAGTTGATCGCCGGGAGATCGAGGTCAGGAGGGTTGACACGAAGAACAACACGGCGGATCCACTCACGAAGGCCATTCCCAGATACAGTTTGAGAGACTCTTCGGGATGCTCGGTATGCGATACTACAGCAGCTGGCCCTAGTGCAAGTGGGAGATTGTTAGTTGTATGTATGCCCTAGAGGCCAGTATTGTACAGATGATGTATATTATATTGGATGCTTGGACATATATAGAGATGACTTTCTTGCTCGATATGATAGTATGCTATCTGGTTACACTTTATCTTAACATGTACACTTGTCTCTTTAAACTGTCTTATAGTTACATGTTGATAAAGCCCTTAGGATGTGTACTTGACTACCTGGACTATGATGCAGATCATACTAGTGGGGACATGGTAGTCCATAAGTACATCCTTCAAGGTCCCTAGTCGTGGGTGTATCGAGACGGGGCATCGATATACCAGGGTAGACTAGCGTATACGCTTCTCGACCCATGTGATGGGCGATGGATGATCCCATATCCATTGGCGTTTGACATCAGAGATGGTGTACGGGTGCTCAGTGGAGACTGGGTACACTGTACGGACTTGCCGAGAACTCCCAGATGGTATTATACCTCACGTCAGATGGCAGTTCTCAGGTGACACTTGTACAGGTTAGTCTGTAGACCCGAGATCGTCATAGAGTCTTGTGTGATTCCCACTGTGCTTTGATCTCCACCTTACCACGTCCATAAGGGCATGAAAAATGGTAGTCTTTGGGTACAGTCCCGAGTCACATGGAGGCAATGAGCGATAGGAGGGGTTTCGTCTCTCCCGGTATTGGGGGTTGATGTTGCGCTGTGCTCGATTGGCCGTAACAGGGAAGTCCCTAGCCAGGGCTGATCAAAGATTTGCTGGTAAGTGTTAACAGTAGTTTCTCGACCCGTTACGAGCCTCACATCGGCACGACTTATCGGGTTATTGGGGTCTGACGTTTACCACCCCTAGACTTGATATGCGACATATCAGACGAACAGACCGGACTGTACGGTAAGTGTTACTGGTTGGATTCACAAGAGTGTGAGCGGGCTACCTCGTCGATCTTCTGATCGCTCAATACCTGGATGGCCGTTACGTTTAGCAGACCGCTTGCGGCTTATGGGTGCATGATATGATCATCATCTGCTACCGGCGTATTGACGAGTCTTTAGAGTCCTACACAGTGGTTTCCTGGCTCAAGCGAAACGAAATAGGAGCGCATATGAGATATGTGCGGGAGCGAGAATAATGTGCGTATGTGATACCGTATTTCATTCTCGCGATGAATGTGTCGATTGGTTATATGCGATATAACCTAGTTATCGAATCGAAGATCGATTCGATAAGCCGATACATTGAATACCAGTCGGTCATGTGCAACATGACCGGATCATTGAATCAAGTGTTGATTTAATGATTTAATGTATAATTATATATTTGATATATTACTTTACATTAACTAGTATTGGTTCACTTCAAAAGGATTTTTCTCACTTGGTGCACATTGTATATGTGATATGCTTTTGTGCACATTTTTGTATCATGTTTGATGATACTTGATCATTTGGTTAAATGTGTTGAATTAAACCATGGTTAATTTGATAATTAGGATTTTACATATTCATTCATTTATTTATTTGTTCATTTATTTATTTGGAAATGATTTAAAGAGAATGGTGGCTTTCTTTTGTCATTAGTTGAAGCTTCATGAAGCCTTGACTTTTGCAACCATTCTTGTCCTCATGCTTAACCCTAACTCTCCAAATGACCATGGTTTATTCTCTACACTTAACCCTAGTTAGATTATGATAAGTATGAATTTTTCTTTTCATTTTAAAACACTTATCATAAAACTAGCTTCATCTTCTCCTTCTTCTTCAAGATAGAAACCTTGATGCCATCAATGGCAACTTGAGTTCTAGTGAGAGAAATCCAATTCTAAAGTGAACCCACCTCCTATTTCTTCACCCTCTACCTCTTGCCAAGTTGTTTTGGGTGTTTTCTTCACAAGTTTCACTACTTTGTGAAGTCGGAGCTTGAACTTGTGATGCCTCGACGTAGATCGTCTTTGACACGAAGCCGACGACCTAGCTCGCCCGTTTCTCCGATGAAGCCGACGATTGAGTTCGGGATTCATGATGGACAGCGAGAGGACACCCACGTGGAGCTAAGGAAGTGGAAAACCGGATCTACAAAGGTTGTAGCATCTTACTTTTAGTTAAGTAGTTAACTAGTTTACCGTTTCGCCTAGAAATCTAGCCGACGATCCGTATTAGGGTTTCTCGGCACCCATAAATTTTTAAATTGGCATGATCGATGCCTTGTGAGACCTCTATAGTGTGCCTAGGAACCCTACAAGTTACCCCCAGCTTTTCTCACTCGTCACCAATGGCGACGTCGAGCATGTCTTGCATACGGGACCGCCTCAGTTTTGTAAGTGTCTTCGTCGTACCCCCGACTTTGGTGAGGGGCTGCTGTTGGTGTCAGCCTGTTGAAGACTGACGTCTTGATTGGAGTTTGGGGAGGGCCGGCTAATCTTTCAAAGGCCATCCTTCTGATGGGGGAAGTGCTTTTGATGGCTTCACATGCAGGAGGAGTTGGGAGGGCTATCCGTTTTGGGGCAGCCCTTTCAGGTATCACGGGCTTCTTTGCGGGGCCGTTTGGGTTCTTATCCATCCTGTTGAAGACTGAGACGTCAGCTTTGGACGGCCCGTTGAAAGGGGCCGTTGTGGTCGCTAGTCGTTCTAAGACCGACCTCTTGGGAGCTTCTTCCTGCAGCGCTAAGGTATCGACACCTACAGTTGGGAACATGGTCTCAAAGAATAGTCCAGTAGTGGCTTGCGTTACTTGCCCCACCGGCATTGAATTGATAGAGGCCGTGTTGGGCCTGTAGGTCACTCCTCCAGTTGGGGTGGAGTGAGAGTTGCAGTAGGAAGCCATCGATTTTCTTCTTCTGCATAGGAGCAAGACACCAAATTTTGGTACCTCAAATCCAAGGGCAACCATTGCGAACCGAGATTTCGTTCGCGAAACACGACACACGAAGTGTGGAGTAGAAAGAGGAAAAGGTCCCACCGAGCGTGCCAGAATCTATTTACCGCCAAAAAGACCGGATCGAGACGTTGGGACATCTGGCCTGAATTTAGGGGCAGATGCTATTTGGATTTATCCGTCCACCTCTCCGAAGATACCAAGTTGATTTATGGCACCATATATCGAAGGTTTGGATAGAAACGACCATTGTAGCAAACTTTATCAGATTCCCCCTCATTTTATGAGTGTTTTTTTTATTGTGAGGACGCTATTCTCTACAAGCGCAAGCCCTTGCAGTTAATTACGTTACCGCATTGCGATAACCACTTTCTTCTATTCCGGCAGTTCACCTCGTGTCGTGAGTGTTTTTGTTTGTTTACGTTTCCCGTGGATTGTATATGGAGACTGGTTTATGTCGTCGCCCATAGGGCGCGGATCAGTCCAAATCCGTATATTTTAGATTTGGGCTTAGGTTTATTTAAGGACCGTTAATCTGGTTTGAGATTAAGATCAACTTAAATCTATAGGTGAGCATTTAGGCTCAATTTATTTTTAACTAAGGATACGTTAGTCTAATTTGAGACTAAGATCAACTTAGCAAAATTTCAAGGATTATTTTTATTTAAGATCCAGCAAAAGAGCATTTGGGCTCATCTGCAAGAAAATTTCAAAGACTTAGCCAATTTGGGCCTAGTCTACTTAGTCTTTTTTATTCAAAAGTGCTAAGCACTTATTTGGGCTCTGTTTTTTCAGCCCTTTTTCTTTTCATGTAAAAGTGCTAAGCACTTATTTGAGCTCTGACGCTCACATGTATGTCATGTGAAGCATTCAGTCATGGGCGCTGCCCAATAAATGTTGAACACTTTTAGTCATTTTGACTAAATATGAAGTGCTAAGCACTTTTTATATGGCGTCCACGTGAGGTGCACGTGCGGCGCTGGACGCTGCCCAATCAGTGCTAAGCACTCAGCCATTTTGGCTACATATGAAGTGCTCATCACTTTTTGTATAGCGCCCATGTAAGGAGCACATGCGGCGCTAGGCGCTGCCCAATTAGTGCCAAGCACTTAGCTGTCTTCAGCTGCATAGGGAGTGCTAAGCACTTTTATTCAGCGCCCACGTGTATTTCATGTGAGGCGCCGGCCTTCTGTTTTGGGCACCCACGTTTTTTTCACGTGAGGCGCTGTTAACAGGGGGCGCCCACATGAGAAGCACTTGAGGCGCTAGTCTTTTTCCTTTTATTAGAGATTAAATCTCTGTTAATGGCATTTTGACCATTAATAATCACCAAGATCTTCGTTTTTTGAAGATCTGGGATCATGTTTTTCTTTAAGAACTAAGTTCTTTTATAGGTTTTTTTCCTTTTGTTTTTCTTTTGGACCTAATTCTTTTCTGAATTTTTGATTCTTAAGAACAAGATCCTCCCGATGAGAATTAAATTCTCAACTTGTGGGAGACTTGTCATGTGGATCTCGGATCTAGAGAAAGAACTAAGTTCTTTGAGAAGGGTTAAACCCTTAAAATAGGTAAAAAGAGATATTTTGATCTCTGAATTTCTTTTACCTAGGTTTCTTTTGAAAGGGAATTCTTCCTCTCTGAAGGTTGAATTCTTTATTATTTTTGGAAGCTTTCTGTATTTTTCAGATGCTTATGGGTTTTTTCCCCTCTTATCTCTGTGTCTCTCTGTCTTTCTGGTCTCTGTGGTGTGTGAGACTTGAAATCTCGGGGCCTTTATATAGTAGAGGCAAATTGTTAATTAGTTTTGAGAAAATCTCTCATTGAGAGATTCCAATTGATTTAATTGGAATCAAAATTGATTTGGGGAATTTTAGCCATCGTTGCATCTTTGATCCAATGACTTCTGTTTTACAGAATATGATTTTTGTTTTTAACGAGATTGGGGAAATATTTTCCACTATACAGAATTTATTCTGTAAAATGGTAATTTTTTAATCACTGTTGGATTTTTAATCTAAGAGTTCTCTATTTTATAGAGAGCAATCTTTTTTATTTAGAAAGATTGAGAGAATATATTCCAAAATAGAATTTTATTCTATAATTGGATTTTTGATCCAACCGAGAGTATCTTTCTTATTTTAGAAAGATTTGGGAAATGTTTTCTCCCAACAGAATTTAATTCTTTATTTTGATAATTTATCATCTCCATTGGATCATTGATCCAACGGCTATGTTTAACAGTGAATATTGTAGAATTTAATTATTCCTGGGCGCTGGCGCTCACGTGTCGTGTACGTGGGAGCCACTTAAGAATTTAATTCCTAAGATGGGTACTTATGTGCTTTGCGCATTGGCGCCCGTGTGAGGAGCACGTGCGGCGCCATTTAAGAGTTTAACTCTTATGTAAGGAATTCTTCTGTGCTTTGCACATTGGCGCCTGCGTGAGGAGCACGTGTGGCTCCATCTGAGAGTTTAACTCTTATGTAATGAACTCTTCTGTGATTTGCATATTGGCGCCCGTGTGAGAAGCACGTGAGGCGCCACCATAGGATTTAATCCTATAAGATTGGATCTGGCACTGGCGCCCTCATGGAGAGCACGTGAGGCACTGCCTCATGAAATTCAATTGAGTTTTACTTTTTTATTAGGTTAAATATATTGGGGAAACAATGTTATATGTTGCTTATAGGCTTTACGGGAGTTTGGAAAAGTTTTCTTGTTGATCTTCTATTTGATTAATACCTGGGTAGCTATTACGTCCAGCTAGTATCGCTGACGGCTTGTGGGTATCTGATGTGATCATTTGTCATGACCCGGAAAAGGTACTCGACAGGCACTTGAATTATGTGAAGTCTATAGGACCCCAACTAATTCAAGTAAGCCAAAAGCCCATAAACCTAAACCTTTATAGGGTAAATAGTGGAGGTGGAGTTTTGAAATAATGGTATAATGAAATCAAGTTCTTCCTTTACAAGTATAAGTAATGACATACGAAGATGAAATGTTTATATTTTTCTTGAAAATATTTTTCGACGTTTGAAATTTCGGCAGCACCTCCTTTATAATTTTTAACCCGAAAACAATACAAATATAAAATAATAGGCATCCTCAAGCGGGAGCTAGCTCTTCCCCAAATGGCGGAAACAACCACACAAAGATATAGATATACAACGCCGAAGGCGAGGATCAAAGCTCAGAAGTAAAGCAAAGAAGACGTAACATCATCAAGAAACCAAATACAATAATAAATACATGAGCGTGAAGGTAAGGCCAAAAGAATATACAACAGCATTCTCTAAGTCTACAAATATACAAAGTCTGGTTGATAGAGCTTTTAACTAGATACAACTGAAATAAATATACATGTACAATGGTGGTCACGATGCAAGTGAACCCACCGACCAAAGCAATCACCCGGAAGAAGCGGTATGCCAGCAAAGCCGCTACGAAAACCTGTGCGGTCAAAACCTACAAGAAACTGTGGCACAACGGGGGTGAGTTGCCAACTCGTGAGTAGAAAATATCACCGAGTAGAAACCGAATGTATGACTATCTCCTAGGTCATACAGTACGGTACAGTAATAATAGTAACACGGTAACATCGAGTAGCAGTAAAGGTAATAATATAAGCATATGTGTAAAGCCAAGTACTCGTGTCAACTTGTATCCGTGTCAAAAAGTAACTACATGTCATGTGTATCATGTATAAATGCATCATCCAACGTTTGTCCAGCAACGACACACAAAATCATAATAAAACCTGAGTGCCATGTATCGACACTCGAAAATATCATGAAAACCGTGTCCATCAAAGACACATAATCCTCGTATCTTGAGCTCCGTCAGTCCGGAACGGCCCATATCATCTGAATCTCGGGCTCCGTCAGTCTGGATCGGTCCACATCATATGATCTCATGACTATTGTCGGTATCCTCTGGATATCCACCGCGCCAACTATCTCAGGCTCCGTCAGTCCGGATTGGCCCAAATTATCACCGGTCGGTAGTGCTCCCCTGCCGCGCTCAACGTCTCTATCTCTCTATATACATCAATCTTGTCTTGGGGTACCGCACCGGGTCCACCATTTACCTGCAGACGGTGTCACCCTCACTCATCGTGGCGAGTAATCATATATCATATATGCTACAGAACTGAGAAATTTCATGGTGGACCCCACACATCATATCAAGAGAAAACCACATTTTTATTTTAAAAGGAGCATAAGTTTTCAATTACACATGCGGTTCCCCAAATCCAGAAATCTCATGAAAATCAGAATCTCATAATCATGAGCTAACAATGAACAATGAATATCAGAATAAAGCCCCTCAACAGTGCATAAACAGAATGCACATATGAATGCATGCTACATTCAAGTAGGGAATGGAATATCTAAACAAGCAAGTGAGATCATGAATGCTAAACAATATAATCAAACTACCAGGTAACAAGTTATACAAATGAGATAACTGTTTCTAATGTGTACGTGGCATGGCAATTATCAATGATGATGTGTGTGAGCCGGCAAGCAAGTGTACATGCAACATATGCATTATCGATAATGGTGCAGGTGTCCTAGCAGGCGAGATCATAACAGAAAGTAAACAGTAAATGCAACATTATAAGATATATGTCTATATACGAGTCATACAGTTATAGCACTGGAAAAGGCACGAATCGTTGTTTTGGAAAAGTAGGGGCTGCGGTGTTTTTGAGAAAAGAGATATCATTTTGAAAATCAATAGCGTCCCTCGGGTTATCTTTTGAAAATACCTACAATTCGTTAGTTTTGGAAATAGGTATGACTCGAGCCTAATCTAACATCTACCTAAGTAATTAAGAGACTAAACTAAAACAGTATCGAAAAAGAATAGAAACCTATACATATCCGAGTCGATATATCTAGTAGTCGGCGTTACAGCATCATAGTATCGCGTACCGTATAATCCATCGTACGGCATCCTCGAGTCAAGAGTGCAGATCGATCATCATATATACCTCGTACGGTAAAATCCATCGTACGACATCCTCAAATCAATGATACGGGTCAAATATCATATATATCATATAGTTCGTATGGTATCAATCGTCGTACAAAATCATAATCAGGGTATGGATCTAAGGTCTCATACAATCTATTATTTCATCAAGTTACATGTTATCGCGTGTTTCGTATATAACGCCCAACGATCCTTTAATATATTGCATTATAAATGATGTCTCATCTCAAATTATATATCATAATCTCTTAATATCCTGCTTGATCGTATCGACTCAAAACCATAATATAAATCATATCCTCATCTTACACGTATATGTATACTATATATATATCAACACATCCATATATATATATATACATATATACATATACCTACATATCAACCAAGCGTGTGCATGTGTGTGTGCGCGCAACGATGTAAAACAAACGGTTCATAACTAAGGAAAATATACTAAGGATAAACCTTCCTACAAGTACGCTTAGTCTAATCCTACGGTCTTCTAGAACCCTATTGCTATGTATCCATAACTCGCATTGCTATATATATATATATATATATATATATATACACACACACACACACTATAGATAATAAACCTATTCTACGGTTGCGGGGGTGCTATACGCCATCCACCCGACTTCCCGCGTAGATATACATCTACTCACCTACGATCCTCATTTTGCCAAAGTCGATGACGCCTTGCTCTTCCTTGTCATCTCGAAGTCCAAGTGAAGATACCTACAGTTCAAAACACACCGTATCGCATCAAAATCATATTCGAAAACCGACACGACATGAAAAGTGCTCTTAGGTTAGAACCTATATCCTACGCATGCAAAAACAACCAAATAACCCTCTTCGTTGACGTACAAATGTCCAACGATCAAATCCAAATTCAAATACCAAAAACCAAGTTTTAGAAATCGGAAAAACATTGCTAAAATCAACTCAAAATGCTCCCAGATTTTTGCTCAGATATATTGGGACTAAACTAACAATACAGGGGCTAGGTTATAAGGTGTGTGAGCTACAGACCAAACCCCAACACCAATACCCACAAAGTGGCCGGCGAGAGGAGCTACAGGACCCGGTGTCGCCGGCCCCCACTAGGAGTTTTTTGTCTCGATCTTCGGTGGCGGTCTTCTAGTGGTCTAACTAGGTCAATGTAGTTGTTTGTTTTTCTTGAAAAGATCCCAAGTTGCTCCAGATTCCATTTAGTCCTCAAAAATCAAAGAAACCGACATCGGGAAATTCTAAGTTCATGTATGGTTTCATGTCTCTGGTCCAGGCCAGTAAACCTCCCTAAGGTCTTGAAAGACACTCACTATACCTCAATTACACTTTCAAAACTCCAATTATCCCCTAACCTCATCTTGGAAAATTCTAACTTCACTAAACCTCATTAGTTTAATTCTAAACTACACTAGGATATTAGAAAAACAAGATACTTAACTAGAAGTGTAGAATTATACCTCATTTGCAACTGAAGAATTTTCTTGAGTTGCCCAAGTGCCTCAAAGTTCCAACTTGATTCCTTCATAGGGTTTGTAGTGAGGTTGGGATCATTTTCTGTGAAGGAAGTATAGAGTTTTGGGGTGGTTTTAGAGGTGATAGAGGGTAGTAGAGGGTGGAGGAAGAGGAGAAAGAGGAGGAGGAGGAGGAGGAGAAATATGAGATGAAGATGAAGAAGCCATGGTGAGAATAAACCTCTTTCTCTCTCTCTCTCTGCCCCATACCTCTTTGTCTCCCCTCACACAAAATATCTCACATTATATCCTTTTACTTTATTTTAAAAACAAAAACAATTTTAAAAGTAAAGATGAAGCCATGGTTCATTGGAAATATAACAAGTGCTTTGCAACATGTTTTGTTGCATGCATAACACATAAGCAAGATTAATGCATAATTAGCGACATATTAATCAAGTTTAGTATTAAACTTGAATACCAATGATTGTATAAAAATTTATAAATGCCCAAATCAAATAAATACCTTCAAAATCAATAATTCACATTAATTTTCCAAATTTGTCCAAACTATCGGTATATAATTATACCATTTCATTTAAAACCAATCTCTATACTTTTAAAATATCCATAATATTTATTATTTAATTATTTAAATTCCCAAAATAATATTTTTATTCTCTGAAATGTTACAATCTTCGCCCCTTAAATAAATTCGGTCCCCGAATTTAAATTTAAATTTCCCCAAATATTAAAAAATTTCACCAAAACAATCAAATCGCCTGGGCTCCGAAATCACGAATACTTACGACATAATATAGCGCAAAGCATGCGTATGAAAATGAGTGCAAAACTCAAAATCAAAACTCTGTCAAGCGTCACGCAATTATCGGAGTTAATGTGAAACTACCAGTTTCAAAATTCATTGTCAAGATCAAGTATAATATAGTTAGGACTATATCATATATATAGTATGCATCGTTGTGAAATCGTCAAAAAAACCTAAATGAAAGTGCATGCAAAATCCCTTTTCAAATCGTCGTACGATGCGCAAATCATGGCATAAGTAGCAGACGTTCATTTATAAGAAAAAGCTATGTATATATGTATACCCTTTGTTTAACATACACATCCCGTCTTTTGAAAATGAATTTAGAAGGGTTTTCTTCGTAAAGTTTCGTGTCATCATGGACACGTAGGAAAATATCGAGACTATAACTCCTTTTCGAAAATCCTTTCGGTAAATATCGATGCATGCACATACTCAGGTGATGTCCTCAGACCAGTCCTACTCGGTTATTAAACTATATAGTATATATCATAAAGACATGCTGCTCTAAAGAAATCGATCCCAAAAATGTATACAAAGAATTCCACGTGCATCTGGTACGCACGGAAATCGAAATAAAATACATGTGCCACGAATAGGCACAGAAACAAAACTAAGTGCAACGGGTGTGCACGATAGCATCTGTCAAGTGCAACGGGTGTGCCTGACAACAATACTGGGTGCATCTAATGTGTACGAAGAATCTCGATCAAGTATATCTGGTGTGCACAAAATGACATCTAGTGCGCCAAGTGTTCGCAAGAATCCCAATCAAGTGCACAAGGTGCACGAAAACAAATATCAAGTATCAAAGTCGAAATCAACGGCATACGACATACGCCAAATCAAAATCAAGTATACCGTGGTATATAAACTCATAAACATATGCATCTGCGTGCACAAAACCATATCAAAGTACTTAAAGTGGGTGTAAACTATACCGAATGCATAAGTCAAAATCATATGCATACTGTATGCATGAAATCAAAATCAAATATCTCAGAATATGTAAAAATCAAAATCAGGGCAATGGGTATGCACAAAAACGAACATCAGTACAACTGATACATGAAATACGAATCAAGTGCAATTGTGGTGCATATAGAAAATATCAATCATAAAACAAATCGTCAAAATACCGAAATCCAAAACAACGAAAACGTGATATCCGAATCACCAAGTCGCAAATCATAATTAACTGTCGTCGATGTGCCCCTCCTTTAATGTCGAAATATGCCGGTGCATCCAAGGCTGGCAGAGCAAGATATCTACTTGCCTCTTGCCCATGGTCTGGCGTCCTCTGCTTTTAGATCCTTGTTTTTCTCTGCGGATTACCAGTTACACAACTCCTCAGCTTGACATCCCGATACGGAGTAATGACGGAAACAATCCCGTTCTGGCGCTTTTTTGAAGATCTCCTGACCAATTAACATGGTCACTCGTAATGTATCACGTCAATGATGTCAGCTTCTGGCCCACTGAGTGTGCCCGATACAATCGATCCTGTTTTAAGTCTTTATCGTGAAGTACTCCTGAAAGATCTTGTCTGGGTCTCTTCCCAATCTCATCTCTGCTGGACTGTCCGGAAGTTGGCACTCTTTACTTAACTTGTTTCTTGTTCCGGGACAGCTGCATTCTCATCACGATGTTCTTCTGGAAAGGTGGCCGTGTCCAACGCCTCTGCGTGCGTAGTAAATCTCTAACATCAACGGAGTGGAATGACAACTCATGAAAATCTCACACGAACTTCTTACTTCGCTTCCCTACAGTATGGACCAATTCGGAATCATCTCTTCGTAGCTGTATGGATTGCGCTCTAAATGGCTGTACTCATATCTAGAGTCTCTTTCGAAGCTATGAACTCAGCATCTCTAATATCCTGTGGAAGGTGTCTCGCCAATTTCATCCTCGGAAACTCGTCCAAGTCACCGGAGTAATGTGCTTCCACCCGTCCTTCTCGATCGACTCACAACACGTCTGTGTGAGATCTCCTTATAACTGAAGCTAGGCAATTAATGACCTCGCATCAGGGCATCCAAACGAACAAACTGTCCTATTCATTTATCCAAGGGTTACTAGCGATCTTCTGTCACATCTCCGTGTATAAACTCATGCTGCATTAGGTTCAACAGTCTGGGGGCGATATCTGTCAAACTCAGCAACAACTGACTCGTCTGTACGCACGGTAGACAACGCCTCAAACATTTGGAGTAGACAGTACGTCAATAGTCTTCACAATCTGGTTGTCCTCTAGCAATGGCCCGATCATCTGGTGCAGATCTCGAACGTTCGCGTCAACGAGAAAACATAGTAAGACAATATATCAACGCGTTCGTGTGTCATCGGAATACATCCCGGTTAGTCCTTGTCCCTGACGAGCTCGCTCTGACCGCATCTCTAGCCGTAACTCTCTCTGTTCATGTAGCCACGGTAACGGAAACCACGATCTGATATCGATGAGTATAGATCATAAGAACGAATAGAAATACAGTGCATGAGAAATGTACATCCTAAGGCTACTTAAGCGAAGTAGCGTATCGTAAGTATGCCATGGAACATACACACGGTATGTCACTCTACTTAAGTTACCTACTCCATCAACCAAGGTGAACCTACGCGATGAAAGTTCGGGTCTAATACCCCTTCGGCCAAGTCTAAGTTCCGTAAGGTCAAGCCTAGGTTCCGAATATATATACGCCCTAGACTGTAAGTCGATGCCATGCACCCCACGTGTTCACGGGGAGGCGGAGTTTGCAAAAAACGATTTTTATAAGCTTCGTAACATCGACTAAACTCCAGGATCGATACTAAACCCTAACTAACTGTCTAGCTTAGAGGTTTAACTACTATGTGAGAAAGTTATACCTCAAATTCTTGTTGTCCTTCACCTCCTCGCTGTCCTTCTCTACTTCGTGAGCTCCTCGATGTGAGAACGGATCGTACTTCCTCGCCGGCTTCTCCAAATCGTAGAAGATCCACCCGAGAGTTCCAACTTTGAGCTTAACCTCTAACTTGAGGTAACTAGATCACTTGGTGTGCTAAACTAAGTAGCCTAGGATGTGTTTAGAGTGATTAGGAGTCTAGTTGTCTCACAAACCCTAGGATTCTCAACTCATGTGAGGGTTAGGGTTTGAAAAGAGATGGAGAAAGCTTGAGGAGAATGAGAGAGAGAAAGTATCTTGTTGTTTTCTTTTGTGAAAAGGATTAAGTGAAAAATGGCTAGAGTTTTAAGCTTTAAACCATAAGAAAATATCTCACACAAATATCTCAAAATATCTAAGTCAACAAATCTCATATGAGTCCAAGAAAGTCAATATGAAACCCTAATCCCATTTCACAAAAATACCACAAAGTTTTCTCTCTCATTTCCTCCACCTCACAAAAGAATTAATCATAAAGAAAAAACCCTAATTGAGGTGTCATACTCCATAAAACAATCCTGATCAAATTACAAGAATGTCCCTCTCATCCGTATATACATACCCGCATCCATATTCTGAGAAACACGAATACAATGAGACGAAACTAATCCAATAATCATATACTAGGATCCGGCTTAAACCAAAGCCCACTAGTATTGTCCTCCCGAACATCATATGCGCACAAGTACACGTATATGATCGAACCCTGTCGTAAAAATCATACGATCTCTACACGTTTCGCCCGAAGTTGAGAAACCCTCTGTGTGGGACTCTAAAGACTCGACAGTATGCTGGCAGTGGGTTTAACCATAAGCATGCAGCGGTACTAGCTGCACGTAACGGCTACCCAGGTATTTGTCGACAAGAAGGTCGACGAGCAAACTCATCCGTACCCCTACTGAGCCTGTCTATGGAAATCTCCGTACAGTCCGGTCTGTTCGTCTAAGAGAATCGCATATCGGTCCTAGGGGGCGGCAAGCGTCAGACCCCTAATAGTGCAATAAGTCGTGTCGGAGTGCGGCCAAAAATACCCTGAGAAACTATTGGAATCCCTACCAGCAAATCTCGCTTGCCCTGGCCAGGGACTTTGTGTAATGGCTTTCCGAACACAGCGTGGCATCAACCCCCAATACCGGGAGAGACGAATCCTATCTAACCACCACTGCCTCCAAGTGCTTCGGGACTACACCCAACTACTACCAGTTTGCACGACTCAGCAGAGCCGTGGTAGGGTAGTAATCTAAGAACAGTGGGAACACACTTGAGGCGAAGTAGCAGTGTCAAGTCGACGGACTAAGCTTGTTTCCCCAATCAGAGCAAAGCTCTGTTCAAATTCCAAGGTTTGAAATGAAGCGACGCTTCTGCTCCCCCTAATCAGAGCAAAGCTCTATTCATGTTCCAAGATATGGAATGAAGCGACGCTTCCTTTCCCCCCAATCAGAGAAAAGCTCTGTTTCAAAATTCAAAATTTAAATTGAAGCAACGCTTCAGATCCTGTACGCTGCGCGCTGCGTGCCACGTGTCAAGCGCAGACGCGCTAGCGCCAGATGCGCTGCACCCTAGGCAGCGCACCCCCAATCAGAGCAAAGCTCTGCTTCAAAATTCAAAATTTAAATTGAAGCAACGCTTCAGATTTTGCGCGCTGAGCGCTGCGCGTCACGTGTCAAACACGGGTGCGCTAGCGCAGTTGCGCTGCGCTCTGCGCTGCGTACCACGTGTCAAACACGGGTGCGCTAGCGCAGTTGCGCTGCGCGCCATGTGTCGAGCGTAGGTGTGTTAGCGCAAGGTGCGCCAGCGCTGGAATTAAAAATTCCCCCACCGTCAGATCAAAAGATCTACTAATAATAAATTATTAATTAATCAGAACTAAAATTCTGTTATGGGAAGATTTTTCAATCTTATTAAAACAAGAAGATTATTTTCTGTAAAACAGAAGCCTTAGGATCAAAGATCCAATGGTGGGAAATATTCCAAATCAATCTGAGAAAAATCTCTTAAAACTGATTTAACAAATCAATTGGCCCTATATAAAGACCTTTAGACTTCAAGTCTCAAAAAAAAAGGAGAGAGAAAAACCCTCTGCAAAAGAAGAGAAAGCTCTTAGAAAAAAAGAAGATTTTTCTTCATCTTCAAGGTAAAAAGAACTATGTTCTTGAATAATAGAGATGAATCCATCCCGTAAAAAGAAGAACCATCTTCTAAAAAGATCAGAGATCTAAGAAAAAGACCAAGGTCTTTAATAAAAAAGAAAAGATCAAAGATCTAATCATAAAATAATAAAAAGAAGTAAAATACTTCATTCACAGATCTTTTGATCTATAAAAGCAGAGCCTTTTATAAAAACAAGAAGTTTTCTTCTTGGATCTTGAGGCAAAGCCTCCTTTGAAGAACATAAATCTGTTCTTTAATTTTAAAATTGATCATAAGCGCTTTGCGCTATTAAAAAGTGCCTTACACTCATGAATTGCGCCCTTGCGCTCATTGGACCGGCGCTCAGCGCCAAAACCTGCCACGTGTCAATTAGAGACACAATCCGCGCTTTGCACTTCTAAAACAGAGCACTGCGCTCATGGGCTGGCGCTCAGCGCCAAGCGCGCCACGTGTCACTCACTGGTGCGCCAACAGACTAGCGTAATGCGCTCATAAATTAAAAGCGTAATGCGCTAACAAACTAGCGCTTAGCACTAAGCGTGACACATGTACTCTTCGTGTGCGCTACTCGATAGAAGCACAATGCGCTCTTTAATTGGCGTAAAGCGCCTGACGCGCCACGTGGTGCACTGTCAGAGCACAATTTGTTCTGATCAAGACAAAATATGTCAGAGCCCAATGCCTAGCATTATTAAAAGGGCTGAGCCCAAATAAAGGCTTAATAGCCAAAGCAACTAAAAATGTTAAACATTTTTAATTGGACTTAGCCCAATTCTGGCCATAAGTCCTCAACTTATATTAAACTGAGCACATCTGTTCATAAATATCCAACAGATCTTAGTCTCAAACTGGGCTACAGATCTTTCAAACAATCCACCTTGGTTTAAGGATACATCTCTTCACTCCTTTGATATTTGTCGTTGTAATTCCTCAACGTCTTTAAAGAGGTGACGGGTCCTGACAACCACACATTTCACGGACTGTGGGGTCCTTAAACTCATGGACTATGATGTCCTTAACCTCGACCGTGATGTCTTAAAACTAACATCGGACTGTGAGGTCCTTAAACTCACGGACTATGATGTCCTTAATCTCGACCGTGATGTCTTTAAACTAACAACGGACTGTGGAGTCCTTAAACTCACGGACTATGATGTCCTTAATCTCGACCGTGATGTCTTTAAACTAACAACGGACTGTGGAGTCCTTAAATCTACGGACTATAATATCCTTAACCTTGACCGTGATGTCTTAAAACTAACATTGGATCGAGATGTCCTTAAACTAACAATGGACCGTAATGTCCTTAAACTAATTATCGACCGCAATGTCACTAAACTAGACAATAAAGCCCAATTTCTCTCTTGTTGGATCTAAACGATCCTGTTAAGTTGATCTTAGTCTAAAATGAGACTAACGTATCCTTAACAAACGTTTAAGTTGATCTTAGTCTCAAATGAGGCTAACGTATCCTTAAACCCAAACCCCAAACCCAAATCTAAGAAGATACGGATTTGGACTAGTCCACGTCCTACGGGCGACAACATAACCTAGTCTCCGTATACAATCCACGAGCAACCAAACACAAAAAAAACACCCACGACACGAAGTGACCATCTGGAGAAGGAGAAAGTTGTTACCGCGATGCGGTAGCGTAATTAACTGCAGGGGCTTACGCCTGCAGGGAAGAGCGTCCCCACAAACAAAAACCCCTCAAACGAGGGGGAATCTGACGAAGTCTGCTACATCGGTCGCATCCGTTTAAGCCTTCGATACATGTTGCCATAAATCAACTTGGCATCTTCGGAGAGGTGGACGGATAGCACCAATTAGCATCTGCCCCGAATTTCAGGCAAGACGTCCGCCGCGTCTCCGCCGCGTCTTTCAGAGGGGAACAAAGCTGTACTCATGTCACATGGGAACTGCTACCTGACGATAGGTATATTACCAACCAACAGTTCCCCACGAGTCCGTCCAGTGTAACTCATAACCCAATGAGCACCTGCATACTATCTCCAGTACGATGTACTGATGGCTGTGGGACAGACCATCTCCCCTTCTGGGATGAGAAGCGTACACACTAGTCTACTCTGGAGTATCGATGCCCTGTCTCGATAATCCCACGACTAGGGACCTGTGTAAGGATGTGCTTGTAGACTATCCAGCCCCCACTAGTGTGACTGCCATCGCAACGCTGGTAGTCAAGCAAAGATCCTAAGGGCTCTATCAATATATATTAGCGATACGTTAAAAGAAACATATACACATATTAAGATAGATACAAACCAAGTAGCATACTACTATATCGAGCAAGACTGTCATAAATCCGTGTATATATCCCAAGCTTCCAAAATGTAATATACAAACTAGTACTATACAATAATAGCCTCTAGGGCATATTACACTAACAATCTCCCACTTGCAATAAGGCCATGTGCTAGCATATCGCAGACCCATCTTCTCGAATAGCCTCTCGAACTACGTCTGAGAAAAGGCCTTTTTGAATGGATTTGCAGTGTTGTCCTCAGTAGCAACTCTCTATACCTCGATCTCCCGTTGATCCACGATCTCCCTGATCAGGTGATACCGCCTCAAGATGTGTGTGGACTTCTGATAGGACCTGGGTTCCTTTGCTAAAGCTATAGCCCCGTTGTTGTCACAATACAGAGGTATTGGATCAACAATGGACGGAACCACCTGAAGTTCTGTTAAGAACTTCCTCATCCAGACTGCTTCTTTTGCGGCATCAGAAGCTGCGATATATTCTGCTTCCATCGTCGAGTCAGCAACGGTGTCTTGCTTGGAACTCTTCCAATAGACCGCCCCTCCATTGAGGGTAAAGACATAACCCGATATGGACTTGGAGTCATCCTTGTCACTCTGGAAGCTAGAGTCGGCAAAGACCTCGATCTGGAGGTCTTTTCCGCTGTAAACCAAGAACATTTCCTTAGTCCTTCTCAAGTACTTGAGAATGTTCTTTACTGCTATCCAGTGCTTCTCCCTAGGGTTTGACTGATACCGGCTTACCACGCTTAGTGCATAAGCTACATCTGGTCTGGTACACAACATCGCATACATTATAGAGCCTACCGCAGAAGCTTAAGGTATAATAGACATGCGATCCCTTTCCAAATCAGTCTTGGGAGACATCTCTTTGGAGAGGGTGATTCCGTGACAAGCCGGTAAATTACCGCGCTTTGAATCTTCCATACTGAATCTTTTCAGTATGGTGTCTATATACCTGGACTGTGAAAGTCCCAACATCCTCTTAGATCTATCACGATAGATCTGGATCCCCAGAATGTAAGAGGCATCACCCAGGTCTTTCATGAAGAACCTTTGTGACAAGAACCCTTTGACAGATTGTAGCATAGGAATGTCATTTCCTATCAAGAGAATGTCATCCACGTACAAGATGAGGAATACAACAGTTCATGCTACAATCTTACTATAAATGCATGGCTTATCTGGTTTTTGATAAAGTCAAATTCTTTGACCGTCTCATCAAAACAGATGTTCTAACTCCGTGATGCCTGCTTTAGTTCATAGATGGACTTAAGTAACTTGCACACTTTCCCGCTGCTCCCACTCTGAATGAAACCCTCTGGCTGGTCCATATAGACGCACTCTTCCAAATTTCCATTTAGAAAAGCGGTCTTTACGTCCATATGCCAAATCTCATAATCGTGGAAGGCAGCAATGGCAAGAAGGATCCGAATGGATTTGAGCATAGCCACTGGAGAAAAGGTTTCATCATAGTCCAAACCAGGTCTTTAATGAAATCCTTTTGTAACAAGTTTAGCCTTATAGGTTTCAACTTGTCCATCTACACCAATTTTCTTTCTGAAGATCCATTTGCAGCTTATGGGTTTTACCCCTTCTAGAGCAATGTCTAAAGTCCATACTTTGTTAGTGTACATGGAATCCATCTCTGTCCGCATTGCATCCATCCATTTTACCGAGTTTGTGCTCTGAATGGCTTGCTGGAAGTTAGTTGGCTCATCATTATCAATGACGCAATCCTCTTTATCCCCATCTATGAGAAAACCGTAGTATCTCTCGAGCGGATGAGAAAGCCTACTAGTCCTGCGGAGTGGCGCAGGAATGTCCTGTTCTTTCGAAACTTCTGGCTCTACCAAGCTTTCAGTAATAGCTTATGGTTCTGGAATTTCTTCCAGTTCTATTGCGCTCCCACTAGTTCCTTTTTCTAAAAATTGATGTTCTAAAAAGTGGGCATGACGAGAAACAAAAACCTTTTGTTCCTCTAGGTAATAGAAAAGATACCCCCTTGAGTTTTTTGGGTATCCTACAAACTTATACAGTACTGAGCGTGTCTCGAGTTTGTCCGCATGTTGCTTTTTAACAAAAGCTGGACATCCCCATATCTTCAGATACTAAAGATAGGGTTTCTTCCCACTCCACATCTGTTATGGTGTGGTAGGCACAGTCTCCTTGTTCAAAAGATATGCAGCTGATTCTAGTGCATAGCCCCAGAATGATCGCGGTAACTCAGCGTTACTCATCATGGAACGTACCATATCCAATAGGTTTCGGTTCTGTCTCTCCGATATATCGTTGTGTTGTGGTGTGTATGGAGGAGTAAGCTGTGAGAGAATTCCATTCTCTTTTAGTAATCCAGGAACTCGACACTCAAGTATTCACCACCTCGATCAGATCTCAGTGTCTTGATACTTTTGCCGGTTTGTTTTTCCACTTCATTCTTATATTCTCGGAATTTCTCAAAGGCCTCGGATTTATGTTTCATCAAGAAGACATGCCCATACCTAGAGAAATCATCCGTAAAAGTAATGAAATAGGAATAGCCACTTCTTGCATGTGTAGACATTGGACCACACACGTCGCTGTGTATTAGTCCCAAGAGCTTGCTCGCTCTTACTCCGTGTCCAGTGAATGGAGTCTTTGTCATCTTTCCTTTGAGACATGATTAACAAGTTGCATAAGATTGATATTCGAACGGATCTAAACATTATTCTTTATGTAACTTAGTCAACCTTGTTTCGTTGATGTGACCTAGTCTACAATGCCATAAGAAAGCATGATTTATTTCTGGAGTCTTTCTTTTATGTGTGTTCTGGACATTGAAAATTTATAGTTGGTTTAATACGTATATACCGTTGTTTAGAGTACCTGACCCAATCAGACCATGATTAAGGTGGATGTTTACGACATCGCTTACAAATGTAAAATCATAACCTTCTTTAGATAACAAAGATACATTAATGATATTACAAGTCAAACTAGGTACACAAAAACAGTTGCGCAAAACCAAAATATGTCCACTCGTCAATCCGAGGTGATATTCCTCTATGGACACAGCATCCATGCTCGCTCCGTTAGCAACCCTGAGAGTCATATCACCGGTCTTCAGAACCCTACGGCTTCTCAGTGCCTGCAAAGAATTACGGATATGAGATCCTGATCCGATATCCAATACCCAGGAAGTAGAGTTGATTGACAGACAGTTTTCAATTACAAACACACCTGAAGCTAAAGTCACAACTTACTTCGGGTCCTGGTTCTTGGCCTTCCAAGCCCTGCAATCTTTCTTCCAACGGCCCTTCTTATAACAGTAAAAGCATTCTTCCTTTCCTACTGTCGGCCCCGCTACCCTTGCCTTGCCCTTTGCTTCCACCTTACTAACACCGCCTCTCGGCTTGGTGGGGGCCTTCTTCTTCTTTCCTTTGGCTTTCTCCTTAGATCTAGAAGAGGAAGCTCCACCAACAAGTAGAGCGGGTGTTTCCCTGGCTTTCTGCAGGGTGCCCTCAGCACTCCTCAACATGTTGAGGAGTTCCGGAAGTTCAACTTCTTTATCTTGAATATTAAAATTCAAGATAAACTGGGCGTATGTGGAAGGGAGGGACTGCAGAATTAAATCTGTATATAGCTCATTCTCTAATGTGGTCTCGAGGTCCGCGAGCTCCTCAATGTAGCCGATCATCTTAAGGACGTGTTCCCCTACAGATGATCCGACGGCCAACTTCGCCTGAAAAAGCTTCTTCGAGGTCTCGTATCTTGCGATACGAGATTACTGATTTGTTCTCAAAAACTATCTATTACCGCAATAAAGAACGGCGTCGCTATGCAGCTAGCCGGTGAGTACGGGTCGGTCCACAGGGATATTGTGAATTTCCTAGTCGCTCTTACGAGTTAATTCCAAACGGTGTGAATGGATTAATTAAATCTAAAAACTAAATTAATCTAGGGCAATTGAATTAAAGATCTAACTATCTAACTAGGGCAAGGAATTAAATTTATACTAGGGCAGAGAATGAAAAATTACCTAGGGCAAGAATTGAAATTAATTACTTACTTTACAGATGGCTCTCTCCAAACATCAACACAAGACTTGTCAGATCTGAATTTCTGAAATGAAAAGAGGCATCGATGCTCTCCAAAAGATTTCTAAATTTTATTCATAAAAAGAGGCATGAGGGAGGCATAGCCTTTACAATAATTTAGAGTTCCTATTTATAGAGGATAGGAAACCCTAGGTTACAATTGATTTGCACGTCTACATTTACCAAAATATCCTTAGGAAGACCTAGTCAAAGTAGACTCCAAGCTTTGGTAAAATTTTATGTCTCTGTCTCTTTAAAAGGAAGTATTGGGCCTTGAATTTTCCTTTGTTGGCTCTTCTGTCTTTGGGCTTCCTTATTATTTGGTTCTTTTATTAAAATAGCTTATATGTTTCTTCCAGATCTCCAGTGAATAATTGCGGTGGACTTTTAACCGTTCGCTTTGTAATCTTGGACCTTGCATTGCCTTGTACTTTATGAATTTTATCTTTGATGTAGGCTTGATCAAGAGTCTTCTGTTTGTTGGTCAAAGTCCACTTTTGCATCTTCTTTTCATCGTTTTCACTGTTTTCTGTCCAAGAACCTATAACCTGTAATATGTAGTAGACATGCGTCAAAAGCACATGTTTATTTATAAAACGAATAAGAATGGGGAATATAATAATACAATATTATGGTATGAACAAATACCCCCAAACTTATCTTTTGCTCGTCCTCGAGCAAACTTATTTTTTTATTCTCTACAAAAATCCTAACCGCACTTTCGCAAGGAAACGCGATTACACTGAGCACGTGCAACAAGCCATTAAACCTCTAGGTGTCCCTAGTAGGAGGAGTGTTGTCTCCTGAGGGTTTTCAGCGGATACAACCCACAAAATCCTATCAATTTGGCTTTTCGACTTTTGTTCTCCAATTAGGTTTTCTAACAAGGAATTCTATTATCGTTGACTTGCAAATTATCCACCCATATTCTTCACACTTCCGTATCATCTAACTTAATATTATATATGTTCTATAGACTTACTTAGTTTTCGGCATTTCCTAAGTTTTCCTTCTAGGGTTCCATCTCCATTTAGGAATTTTTATCAACTCTATCAAAGGTACAAGTTCTATTCTTCACTCCTATCTCTTATCTAAATTCCAATCATATATCCCCATGTGTGTGTGTATATCACCCCTACATTTGGAAATTCAAATCAAGCAATCATACTCTTGTCCGTTGTCCAAAGTACTCATTAATTGGTGAATTTTTAATTGAATTTTGCTTACACATCCTTCATGCGACCGTTAATACTTCTTGAGGTACCAACGACCGATTACAATATGCATTTGCACTTTAAAGCGTAATTCCTAGTCTTGCAAGACCCAAAGCCTTTTAACAGTGACTCCCAAACCAGTTGGTCTAAGGCACTAGGTGATGAAGCACCCTCGCTAAATATTTTTCTATTTTTACAGCCTTAAGTAATCACAAAAACCAGTGTTCATTTTTTTTCTTTATTCACACTTATATTATTTTTTTTATTTTCTTCGTACTAAGGACTTTAGACAAAAGCATTTCAAGGTCTCTTCTACTATTCCAAGTTTCAAGGTGCGTGATTGAGCAAATTGTAGGGTATACATTTTCAGAATCTAGACTTAAGCTAGGAACTATTTTTCAAACTTATACTCTAATAAGAACATCAATACTTTTCCTTTGTTTCAACTTAGCCCAAGAACTGAACTCAAAATTTGCCTATTTCTAAATAAACTACAAAGACATATACTCTCTACCGTTAAACTTTAAGGAAGGTCGTTTTTAGGATTTTTAATTTACTAAGTCTAAGATCTGATTGTTCCTAACCAGTTAATCTATTTGTCAAACTCAAGTTAAATAAGGCCAAGATTGAATACATTAATTTTTATAATTTTTAAATTTTTTCAATTTTTATGGGTTTTTAAAATAAGTATGCAAATGCAAAAATATGTACAAATGAATGCGAAGGAAAAAAGGGTTACCGAGCATACCCCAAACTTAATTTTGACAGTGTCCTCATTGTCATGCTATACCAAGAGGGTTGAGAATGTCGGCACTCTCCTGTTTATTTATTTACAAATTATTTTTATAATTTTTTTTATTGGTAAAAGAAAAACAAAAATATATATACAGAAAGGTCCCCCCAAACTTCATTGAAACAATGTTAAACGTCATTGCCAAACTTTGCAAAGACCAAACGTCAACAGCAACCATTCGAAAAATTTATCTGTATAGAGTATCGGTTGGTGGAAGAACATGTTGTACCGATCCAAAAAGAATTGGGGAAGATAGAAGTGGTGGGATGGAAAATGTGGAAGTGAATAGATATGACGTGGTGATGAATCAAAACGAGAATGTGAATGATCAGCAATCAGTGGAATATTAGCATTCTCGTAGCTTATTAAAAAAAATAGGGGTGGCTCAACTTCTAAAGGAGGAGGTTGACTAACCACACTATCCCCAAGATATTTCTGTGGATTGTTCATCGACTTGGTATCATCCATCATATGCATATGATATTCAATTATGAGGGAACTAATCTCCTCGATGTCCGCCATAGTCTAGCCGAAATCTTGCCGCCTATCTTGTAAGACCATTAAAAGGGCGTTCTCTTGCTCGAGGGCAAGAGAGGCCTATATGATAATGGGGAAGGTCTCATTTTCACCTATGTAAGCATATTTAAGGTGAGACGGCAAGGGCGTGAGTTCGAGTTTCGGAGGCGAAAGAATCATAGGCAAAATTGGGAAATCTACCTTGAACTCAAAGGACTCCAACACAAGTTCGAAATCACTGCAAACAACATATTCGGATGGTTCAACTAACTCATCCAAAAATTCAAAAGACTCATATTCGGGCTGTGAGTCGTCAAAATCGTCCGAAAAAGTGAAACTTTCATAATCAATATCGGTTGTGTCAACTGTGGTGGATTCAAGGAGGGACGCACTAATGGCGTCAAAACTGTTTTCATCAAATAGAAATCTTTCAAGCTCGCAGTCCTCCTGCGTGATTTCATGAATAGAGCAAACTTCTCGTGTACTAGTTTTAGGCACGGGGGGCAGACTTCCTAACTTGCAAATATTGAACTCACTAGACATCTTCCCAAAGGATAGAGTCATGGAGCCATTGCGACAATTTATTACGGCATTGGAAGTGGCCAAAAATGGTCGACCGAGAATCACCGGAATTTGGTTCCGTGGGTTAGCAACAGGTTGTGTGTCCATAACAATAAAATCCACGGGGAATATGAAATCCCCAACTTTGATCAACACATCCTCTAGCTCACCACTAGGATGGGTGATTGATCGATCAGCTATTTGGAGAGTACAACGAGTGGGTTTCAACTCTCCAACCCCTAATTGCTCGTACACGGAGTAGGGAAGCAGGTTAACACTAGACCCAAGATCTAAAAGTGCTCGATTAATTTTCTTATCCCCAATTGTTATTGAAATCGTAGAATAGCCGGGGTCCTTTCGCTTTTGGGATAAGGGTTGAGGTTGGTTAATAGCATTGCTCACTGCACTAGCCACTAGCACTTTCTTGGGTATTTGAGACGACTTTCTCTTTGAGGTGCATAAGCCCTTTAAGATTTTCGCGTATGAAGGGACTTGTTGGATTGCATCCAAGAGAGGTATATTTATGCTAACCTGTTTAAATAACTCCACAATCTTCTCCATTTATGGAGTTGGTTTATTGGGACTCAACCTGTTTGGAAATGGAGCATTTTGAAAATCTGTTGAGTCCAATATCTGTGGAGTAGAATGTGGAGTTGGAATGGATCCCAGTGTGGGTGTGTTCGTGAAGTGAGAAGTGGGTCCGTTCGGATTAGAAGAAGAAGAGTCTTTTGAAGAATGAAGAATAGGCTCTAGCGGAGAAGATGAAGGTGAAGAAGAGGATGGAGAAGAAGGAGAAGAAGGAGAAGAACCACCGGCGGGGGTGTCATCACTAGTACCCATATTATTTTGCAACACTTTTCCAGATCTCAACGTGGTCACCGCATTTACATTGTGATATTCATGTGCGTTTTGTGTGTGACCGGGATTTGGCAATGGTTGAGATGGAAGCTTTCCCTTTTCTCTCTCGCTCAACGCAGTAGTTAGTTGTGCAATTTGTGCCTCAATAGATTTGATGCTTTGATCGTGTGAAGCATTTTTGTGCACCAAAGACTGGACGCAATTTTCCAATCTTGCTGCGGATTCTGTAGATTGCTTGAGAAACGCATCTAGACTTTTTTCTAGCGAGATAACCTTATCATCATTTGGTTGAACTAAATTGTTCGTTTGATTTGGATAAGGTTGTGGTTGGAAAGGTTGCTGATATTGAGTTTGTTGGGGTGCTTGTTGTTGTGGAAGAGGAGGCCTTTGGAAGTTGTTGTTTCCTTAGAATTGCTGATTTTGATTCCAAGCAAAATTTGGGTGACTCCTCCAACCCGGATTGTAGGTCGAAGAGTAAGGATCATTTCTTTGTCGTTGCTGAAAGGCAACATTGACTTGATCTTGTCCTTGAACAGGTGGATTGTAAGGACACTCTTTGGTAAGGTGTGATGGATCCGAACAACAAGCACAAACAGTTCGTGGGGGTAAAGCAGAGGCAGGAGAAGACGATGAGATTTTGGTCTCAATGGCTTCTAGCTTTTTCATAAGTGCGGCCATCTCGGCCTTCATAACAATCGACATATCTAATTGATGTATGCATGCCCTAGATTGACCAATAGAAGAAGATGAGGTGGTCTTTGTGCTCTCCCACTGAATTGTTTGTTCACTAAGATCCTCGAGAAACTGCCATGCTTCCTCACTAGATTTTTTTATAAAGTGACCTTGGCAAATGGTTTCTAGCAACTGCTTCGTTGCCGGGTTCAGTCTCTCGTATAATGTTTGGCAAAGTTACCAATTTTCGATCCCATGGTGAGGGCATTGAACAAGTAGGTCTTTGAATCTTTCAAAACACTTCCAAAATGGTTCGGAAGGAAGCTGAGAAAATTGTATTATCTCATTGCGAATTCTCGCGGTCTTGTGATGAGGATAAAACTTTTTAAGAAAAGCTTTAACAAACTCGTCCCAATTTCTAATTGAATGTGATGCTGTGCTGTATAGCCACTTCTCGGCTAAGTCACATAAGGTGAAAGGAATGACCCTTAGCCTTATAGCGTCATCACTTAATTGGGTTGTTTTCATCATGGTGCAAACGTTTTGGAATTTATTGATAAAGATATAGGCATCTTCGGATTCCAATCCATGAAATTTTGGCAGCATATTGATGAAGTGGGGTTTTATCTCAAAATTGTCCCCATTTGTCGGTGGGGGTGAAAGACAGGTAGGTAAAGAGGTGCGGACATGATAGAAGAGATCCTGGAGCGCGATTCGTTGGGGCGCTACAACAGGCGGGAGATTCGGGTTATTCGCACCTAACGAAGGTGGAATCAGTCTCGTGGGTAAGGTTTTGTTGGGATTATATCCCGACATACCTTCGGAAGAAGAATTTAAAGGTGGAGGTAAGGAGGTGAACGGAATTTCAACTTCGGTCGGTCGGTACTAACGAAACACGGACTAATCGGGCGCTAGTGTCCCTAGTCCAACCGGACATACACTTAAGGAGGTAGTGTAGTCAAAAAAAAATGAAAAACAGAATGTGGGGGTAAGAAAATGTCAATGAGAAGAAAGTGAGTGGTGGTGGGGTGCAAGGATTTTACGCGACAAGTTGCAAGTTTTTATAAAAGATTTTTTTTTTCTTTTTCCCTTTTTTTTATTTGGAACTGTTTGCAAAAAAGATTTTTGATAAAGGGATAAGACACACTTTCGATCAACCAAAAATGCACAATCAGGCCTAGATCTAGGGTCACCTAGGTCAGCTAAACAACTCCTAACTGTTCCAAAGGGCTAGAGATAGGACCTCAAACCGCCTCTTCACCGCCAATTGCGGCCAGGTAAGTGCCAGGTAAGTGGGAAGGAACCACAGTAGTGGGCCTAATTAATAACCACTAGCCTTTGACACACTTGCCTAGACACCGCAAAGTCAGGTTAGGATAAACGGTCGATGCCTATAACTAGTCCTATGTCCTATTGAGCTCGAAGTCCTTAGGGCTAAGTCTAGAATTTTTTAATTAAGATATGGTCAATCCAAATGCCTTATGTGATTTCTAGGGTCCTGGGAAGGGTGATGAAATCCCCACCCAATCTGAATTGGTCAAAAGCCCCTTAAAGTCCGATTAAAGATATGCAAAACAGAAAATCACTTGCAATCAAATCTTTTTATTTTATGCGCGGCGCAAAGAATACTGCACAAGATTTGTTATTGAGAAGGGGAAAGATTTGTTAGCGCAAAGAATCCTGCAGGAGATTTTTCAGAAGATATATTAGAGATTTGCAGAGGAGGAGATCAGAAGACTTACAGAGTTTTTTTTTTAAAGGGAACTTACTAATTTTTATTGATGGCTCTCTCCAAACATGAACACAGTACAGATCTGAATTTAAGAAGTGAAAAGAGGCATCGATACTCTCTAAAAGATTTCTAAATTTTATTCATAAAAAGAGGCATGAGGGAGGCATAGCCTTTATAATGATTTAGAGTTCCTATTTATAGAGATTAGGAAACCCTAGGTTACAATTGATTCGCACGTCTACATTTACCAAAATATCCTTAGGAAGACCTAGTCAAAGTAGACTCCAAGCTTTAGTAAAATTTTATGTCTCTGTCTCTTTAAAAGGAAGTATTGGGCCTTGAATTTTCCTTTGTTGGCTCTTCTGTCTTTGGGCTTCCTTACTATTTGGTTCTTTTATTAAAATAGCTTCTATGTTTCTTCCAGATCTCCAGTGAATAATTGCGGTGGACTTTTAACCGTTCGCTTTGTAATCTTGGACCTTGCATTGCTTTGTACTTTGTGAATTTTATCTTTGATGTAGGCTTGATCAAGAGTTTTCTGTTTGTTGGTCAAAGTCCACTTTTGCATCGTCTTTTCATCGTTTTCACTGTTTTCTGTCCAAGAACCTGTAACATGTAATATGTAGCAGACATGCGTAAAAAACACCTGTTTATTTATAAAACGAATAAGAATGGAAAATATAATAGTACAATATTATGGTATGAACAATTGCTCTCCATATAATTCCTTGGTATGGAGGAATATGGATTCAAGATCCATATTCTCGTGCCGCCTCTGATGTTCATTGTCCATAGAGGCCAGCATGAGGCACTTGGTCTTCGCTCAGTCAATCTCCCAGATCTTACGGATCTTAATATCCGCGACACTGTAGTCTGGACCTGGGATGGCGGGGGCTTTAGTAGTGAGGACATACCTTAATTTGTCATACGTGATTGCCATCTTGACATTCCTGAACCATATTTGTAGTTTGGCCCTGTCAATATATTTTTATCTAATAGTAACTTAAGGCCCGTCATCTTTGGTTGCTGCGAGAGAGAGAAGAAACACTTTAGCATGATGCTCTTGCAAGTTTAGATTAGTTTTTAGTTTATCTAAACAGGATGGCTCCCACTGTTTCTCGAATCCTTCCTCAAACCATAAAAGAAGAATTAGTCAGGATTAATCTCACCGTACAATACTTGCTTAACCTTTAAGCTAGGCTAGTGTTAGTACTTCGAGGGAGGTTTTACGACGCTTTCGCGAAGTTCCTTAATTAAATAACCTCTTTTCCCTAAAGGTATAGCCCCGCTAACACTGTTCTAGACACCTACTTGGTTTATAGAATTGATCGTTAAGTAAAAAAATCTCCTTAGGAGTAGCATATATTCACAGTAGGATCGGGATCCAAATATCATTG
This sequence comes from Agapanthus africanus, assembly GCA_030015575.1. Lineage (NCBI taxonomy): Eukaryota > Viridiplantae > Streptophyta > Magnoliopsida > Asparagales > Amaryllidaceae > Agapanthus > Agapanthus africanus. The sequence continues at coordinate 132,563,594 of CM057350.1, forward strand.
TGTGATAAAGTCGAAGGAATCCTACCAAAATTATCACACTCCAAATGGTATGTAACACTAGCAAGTTTCAGTTTCTTTAGAAACTCCCGATGTGGATTTTTGCCCCATGCTCTTATGACCTTGACGAAGGCCAATATATCATAAGTCACATGCCAAGTTCTACCCGTCATTGTCCAGGTTAATTTGAACCCACCCGTACATACTCTTGACGAAGGTCAAAATAGCAGTACGATTGTCCCAAACCAACGCATCTATCTATGCTATAGTTGAATATTCAGCAGCTACCAATCACTATGCCTTGGCGAAGGTCAAAATACATAACTTGAATACTACTGAATGTCCAACTGAAATGACGAAGGGATACGAATGGTTTTGGCAAAACCGTGAACGTAGTGAACTTGATTTAATCGAAGGAACCTGATAGCTTTTAAAAGGAGTGGTTTAAGCTCCGCATTTTAAAAGTTTTACTGTTTTGAAAAAACCGAGTGGTTTTAAAATTGTTCCAACGATTTAGCTTTGGTTTGTTTGCTTTGCATTAATATAATGCAGTCCCATCAATTAACCTACCATTGCAGAAAAAGACGAAAATACAACGTACGCTTATATCATCCGCATTCGCCACGGGGCCCCGTCTTACACCGTTAGGTTAGATAACTAACGCCAGAGCTGGGGGCTGAACTAGCGCGGATGCAAAACATAAGCAACGTCTATTATATAATATATATATATATATAATATCATTTCGTCAGATGCAATAATAGGCATTCCAGATCACAGATGAACACATTGGATATACTAGGAATTCAGCGTTTCGTTTAAGCCTGTAACGAAAGACGGATTCCACGGTCGTGATGAATAGCCAAACCCCACCCCAGACCCCTACCCAGTAGTTTGTGCACCCCACCTTGGGTCTATCCTAGGAGCAATAAACAGTAAATGAAATAATACAACGGTGGCTACAATCTCAACCCGGATGTGCCCCACGAAAAAATATTACAGCAAATTACAATTTACATTTGAATGAATAGCTGGGTATGTGTCTCACATCCCTGGCTATTCATTCACGACGATCCAATAAGTCCATATACACAAACCAAACATCACAGAAATGTGCAACCCCCAACTAACCGATATATAGCAATTAGCGGAAGTTTACGAACACATATATCACAACTTGAAACATTAAACGACGTTAAACCGCGACTTCGAAACACCCCGTATTGCCACAGTGAAGAATTGACAGCATATTCAAAATTGGCAAAAATAAACAACTCCTGAAACACTAGATCCAAGTAACAAAACCACATACCAAAAAACGAAGCATTTCCCTACACTAAAACCGGTGAGGCCAGACTTTCAGGCAATGTGGCCGGTCCAGGTTAGAGGAAAATGTCTCGTTTTTGGTCTGTGTTCACCTTACAGGTGAAGGAGTACTCTGCAGTTGCTAAAATAATTTTTAGAGCCTCGTAAAAAATCAACAGAAACTAGGATCTATGTTTCGATGTTTTTGGGTCATTTCAGTTTCGTAGTTTTAGTTGTCGTTTAATCTGTTAGTTATGGTTTAGTTGTCTCTGATACCACTGTAAGTCGATGCCACGCACCCCACATGTTCGCGGGGAGGCGGAGTTTGCAAAAAACTATTTTTATTAGCTTCGTAACATCGACTAAACTCCAGGACCGATACTAAACCCTAACTAACCGTCTTGCTTAGAGGTTTAAATACTATGTAAGAAAGTTATACCTTAAGTTCTTGCTGTCCTTCACCTCCTCGCCGTCCTTCTCCACCTCGTGAGCTCCTCGATGTGAGAACGGATCGTTCTTCCTCGTCGGCTTCTCCAAATCGTAGAAGATCCACCCGAGAGTTCCGACTTTGAGCTTAACCTCTAATTTGAGGTAACTAGGTCACTTGGTGTGCTAAACTAAGTAGCCTAGGATGTGTAGAGAGTGATTAGGAGTCTAGTAGTCTCACAAACCCTAGAATTCTCAACTCATGAGAGGGTCAGGGTTTGAAAAGAGATGGAGAAAGCTTGAGGAGAATGAGAGAAAGAAAGTATCTGTTGTTTTCTTTTGTGAAAAGGATTAAGTGAAAAATGGCTAGAGTTTTAGACTTTAAACCATAAGAAAATATCTCACACAAATATCTCAAAATATCTAAGTCAACAAATCTTATATGAGTCCAAGAAAGTCAATATGAAACCCTAATCCATTTCACAAAAATACCATAAAGTTTCCTCTCTCATTTCCTCCACCTCATAAAAGAATTAATCAAAAAGGAAAAAAAACCATAATTGAGGTTTCATACTCCATAAAACAATCCTAATCAAATTACAAGAATGTCCCTCTCATCCGTATATACATACCCGCATCCGTATTTCAAGAAACACGAATACAATGAGACGAAACTAATCCAATAATCATATACTAGGATCCGGCATAAACCAAAGCCCACTAGTATTGTCCGTCCGAACATCATATGCACACAAGTACATGTATGTGATCGAACCCTGTCGTAAAAACCATACGACCTCTACACGTTTCTCCCGAAGCTGGGAAACCCTCTGTATGGGACTCTAAAGAATCGACAGTACGCTGGCAGTGGGTTTAACCACAAGCACGTCGGCGGTACTATCTGCACATAATGTCTACTCAGGTATCTGTCGACAAGAAGGCCGACGAGCAAACTCATCCGTACCCCTACTGAGCCTGTCTGTGGCAATATCCGTACAGTCCGGTCTGTTCGTCTAAGAGTGTCGCATATTTGTCCTAGGGGGGCGGGAAGTGTCAAATCCTTAATAGTGCAATAAGTCGTGTCGAAGTGCGGCCAAAAACACTCTGAGAAACTACTGGAATCCCTACTAGCAAATCTCGCTTGCCCTGGCTAGGGACTTTGTGTAATGGCTTTCCGAACACAGGGCGACATCAACCCCCAATACCGGGAGAGACGAATCCTATCTAACCGCCACCGCCTCTAAGTGCTTCAGGACTGCACCCAACTACTATCTGTTTGCACGACTCAGCAGAGCCGTGGTAGGGTAGTAATCTAAGAACAGTGGGAACACACTTGAGGCGAAGTAGCAGTGTCAAGTCGACGGACTAAGCTGTACTCATGTCACCTGGGAACTGCTACCTGATGATAGGTATATTACCAACCAGCAGTTCCCCACGAGTCTGTCCAGTGTAACTCATAACCCAATGAGCACCCGCATACTATCTCCAGTACGACATACTGATGGCTGTGGGACAGACTATCTCCCCTCTTAGGATGAGAAGCGTATACACTAGTCTACTCTGGAGTATCGATGCCCTGTCTTGATAATCCTGCGACTAGGGACCTGTGTAAGGATGTGCTTGTAGACTACCCATCCCCCACTAGTGTGACTGTCATCACAACGCTGGTAGTCAAGCAAAGAACCTAAGGGCTCTATCAATATGTATTAGCGATACGTTAAAAAAAACATATACACATATTAAAATAGATACAAACCAAGTAGCATACTACTATATCAAGCAAGACTGTCATAAATCCGTGTCTATATCCCAAGCTTCCAAAATGTAATATACAAACTAGTACTATACAATAATGGCCTCTAGAGCATATTACATTAACATAGACTCTACATAGTCAAACCTAGACTCGAACCAAGGTTAAATCTAACGCTCTAATACCAGTATTGTCACGACCCGGAAAAGGTGCGCGACTGGCACTTGAATCATGTGAAGTCTATAGAACCCTACCTAATTCAAGTAAGCCAAAAGCCTAGAAATCTAAACCTTTTTAGGGAAAATAGTGGAAGTGGAGTTTTGAAATAATGGTATAATGAAATCATGTTCTTCTTTTACAAGTATAAGCAATAACATACGAAGATGAAATGTTTATATTTGTCTTGAAAACATTTTTCGACGTTTGAAATTTCGGCAGCACCTCCTTTGTAATTTTTAACCCGAAAACAATACAAATATAATAATAATAGGCATCCCCAAGCGGGAGCTAGATCTTCACCAAATGGCGGAAACAACCAGACAAAGATATAGATATACAACGCCGAAGGCGAGGATCAAAGCTCAGAAGTAAAGCAAAGAAGACGTAACATCATCAAGAAACCAAGTACAATAATAAATACATGAGCGTGACTCTAAAGCCGAAAGAATATAAAACAGCGTTCTCTAAGTCTACAAATATACAAAGTCTGGTTGATAGAGCTTTTAACTAAATACAACTGAAATAAATATACAAGTACAATGGTGGTCACGATGCAAGTGAACCCACCCACCAAAGCAATCACCCGGAAGAAGCGGTATGCCAGTAAAGCCGCTACGAAAACCTGTGTGGTCAAAACCTGCAAGAAACTGTGGCACAACGGGGGTGAGTTGCCAACTCGTGAGTAGAAGATATCACCGAGTAGAAACCGAATGTATGACTATCTCCTAGGTCATACAGTACGATATAGTAATAATAGCAACACGATAACATCGAGTAGCAGTAAAGGTAATAATATAAGCATATGTGTAAAGCCAAGTACTCGTGTCCGTGTCACAAAGTAACTACGTGTCATGTGTATCATGTATAAATGCATCATCCAACGTATGTCCAGTAACGACACACAAAATCATGATAAAACCTGAGTGCCAAGCATCGACACTCAAAAACATCATGAAAACTGTATCCATCAGTGACACATAATCCTCATATCTCGGGCTCCGTCAGTCCGGATCAGCCCATATCATCTGAATCTCGGGCTCCGTTAGTCCGGATCGGCCCATATCATCTGATCTCACGACTATGATCGGTATCTTCCGGATATCCACCGCGCCAACTATCTCGGGCTCCGTCAGTCCGGATCGGCCCAAACTATCACCGGTCGGTAGTGCTCTCCTGCCGGGCTCAACGTCTTTATCTCTATATATACGTAAATCTTGCCCCGGGGTACCGCACCGGGTCTACCATGTACCCCCAGACGGTGCCACCCTCGCTCTTCGTAGCGGCTAACATATATCATATATGATCCACAACTGAGAAATCTCATGGTGGACGCCACGCATCATATCAAGGGAAAAACACATTTTCTTTTAAAAGGAGCATAAGTTTTCAATTACACATGCGGTTCTCCAAATCTAGAAATCTCATGAAAATCGGAATCTCATAATCATGAGCTAACAATGAACAATGAATATCGGTATAAAGCCCCTCAACAGTGCATAAACAGAATGTACATATGAATGCATGCGGCATCTAAGTAAGGAATGAAATATCTAAACTAGCAAGTGAGATCATGAATGCTAAACAAAATAATCAAACAACCAGGTAACAGGTGATACAAATGAGATAACGGTTTCTAATGTGTACGTGGCATGGCAATTACCGATGATGATGTGTGTGAGCCGGCAAGCAAGTGTACATGCAACATACGCATTATCGGTAATGGTGCAGGTGTCCTAGCAGGCGAGATCATAACAGAAAGTAAACAGTAAATGCAACATTATAAGATATATGTCTATATACGAGTCATACAGTTATAGCACTGGAAAAGGCATGAATCGTTGTTTTGGAAAAGTAGGGGCTACGGTGTTTTTGAGAAAAGAGATCATTTTGAAAATCTGTAGCGTCCCTCGGGTTATCCGTTGAAAATACTTATGATTCGTTAGTTTTGGAAATAGATATGACTCGAGCCTAATCTAACATCTACCTAAGTAATTAAGAGACTAAACTAAAATAGTATCCAAAAAGAATAGAAACCTATACATATCCGAGTCGATATATCTAGTAGTCGGCGATCCGGTATCATAGCATCACGTACGGTATAATCCATCGTACGACATCCTCGAGTCAAGAGTGCAGATCGATCATTATATATACCTCGTACGGTAAAATCCATCGTACGACATTCTCAAATCGAGGGTACGGGTCAAATATCATATAGTTCGTACGGTACCTCATACGGTAAAATCCATCGTACGACATTCTCAAATCGCGAGTACGGGTCAAATATCATATATATCATATAGTTCGTACGGTATCAATCGTCGTACAAAATCATAATCAAGGTACGGATCTAAGGTCTCGTACAATCTATTATTTCATCAAGTCACATGTTATCGCATGTTTCGTATATAACGCCCAACGATCCTTTAATATATCTCATCATAAACGATATCGTATCTCAAATTATATATCATAATCTCTTGACATCCTGCTCGATCGTATCGAATCAAAACCATAATATAAATTATATCCTCATCTTACACGTATATATATACTATATATATATCAACACATCTATATATATACATATATACATATACCCACATATCAACCAAGCGTGTGTGTGCGTGTGTGTGCGTGTGTGTGCGCGACGATGTAGAACAAACGGCTCATAACTAAGGAAAATAGACTAAGGATAAACCTTCTTACAAGTACGCTTAGTCTAATCCTATGATCTCCTAGATCCCTATTTCTATGTATCCATAACTCGCATTGCTATATATATACTATAGATAATAAACCTATTCTACGGTTGCGGGGGTGCTATATGCTATCCACCCGACTTCCCCCGTAGATATATATCTACTCACCTACAATCCTCGTTTTACCGAAGTCGATGACGCCTTGTTCTTCCTTGTCGTCCCGAAGTCCATGTGAAGGTACCTAAAGTTCAAAACACACCGTATCGCACCAAATCTTATTCGAAAACCGACACGACACGCGAAGTGTTCATAGGTTAGAACCTATAGCCCACACATGCAAAAAGAACCAAATAACCTTCGTCGTTGACGTAAAAAAGTCCAACGAGCAAATCCAAATTCATATATCAAAAACCAAGTTTTAGAAATCGGAAAAACATTACCAAAATCAACTCAAAATACTCCCAGATTTTTGCTCAGATATATTGGGACTAAGCTAACAATACAGAGCTACAGACCAAACCCCAACACCAATACCCACAAAGTGGTCGGCGAGAGGAGCTATATGACCCGGTGTCGCCGGCCCCCACTAGGAGTTTTTGTCTCGATCTTCAGTGGTGGTCTTCTAGTGGTCTAACTAGGTCAATATAGTTGTTTGTTTTTCTTGAAAAGATCCCAAGTTGCTCCAGATTCAATTTAGTCTTCAAAAATCAAAGAAACCGACATCGGGAAATTCTAAGTTCGTGTATAGTTTCAAGTCTCTGGTCCAGGCTAGTAAACCTCACTAAGGTCTTGAAAAACACTCACTACACCTCAATTACACTCTCACAACTCTAATTATCTCCTAACCTCATCTTGGAAAATTCTAACTTCACTAAACCTCATTAGTTTAATTCTAAATTATACTAGGATATTAGAAAAACAAGATACTTAACTTGAAATGTAGGATTATAGCTCATTTGCAACTGAAGAATTTTCTTGAGTTGCCCAAGTGCCTCAAAGTTCCAACTTGATTCCTTCATAGGGTTGTAGTGAGGTTGGGATCATTTTTTGTGAAGAAAGTATGGAGTTTTGGGATGGTTTTGGAGGTGGTAGAGGGTGGAGGAAGAGTAGAAAGAGGAGGAGAAATATGAGATGAAGAATGAAGAACCCATGGTGAGAATAAACCCCCCCCCCTCTCTCTTTTGCCCCATACCTCTTTTTCTCCCCTCACACAAAATATATCACATTATATCCTTTTCCTTTATTTTAAAAACAAAAACAATTTTAAAAGTAAAGATGAAGCCATGGTTCATTGGAAATATAACAAGTGTTTTGCAACATGTTTTTTTGCAAGCATAACACATAAGCAAGTTTAATGCATAATTAGCGACAAATTAATCAAGTTTAGTATTAAACTTGTATACCAACGATTGTATAAAAATTTATAAATGCCAAAATAAAATAAATACATTCAAAATCAATAATTCATATTAATTTTCCAAATTTTTCCAAACTATCGGTATATAATTATACCATTTCATTTAAAACCAATCTCCATACTTTTAAAATATACATAATATTTATTATTTAATTATTTAAATTCCTAAAATAATATTTTTATTTTCTGAAATGTTACATCATTACCTACTGCTGGCGTATTGACGAGTCTTTAGAGTCCCACACAGAGGTTTTCTAGCTCAAGCGAAACGAAGTAGGGCACGTATGGAGATATGTGCGGGTACGTGATTAAATACGAGTATATGATACCGTATTTTAATCTAATGATATTTGATATCAGTCAGGTTATATGTGATATAACCGGATTATTGAATCAAGTGTTGATTCAATGATTTGATTAATATATATATATATATATATATATTTGATATTGGCCGGTTATATATGATTGATTGAATCATTCTTTTGTGTGTTTGAAAAATGTTTCACAACCAAAGAAATTTATACCGCAATTAATTAATGGTGTCGATGTATCCCGTTAATGAATACGGATCGTCCACTGAGATTTGTGTTTTGATCGACCTTGTTTTAGATGAGTCAAAACGAAAAGATAAAAGAAATTGCAAGAAAATTGATTCAAGATTTGTAAGTTTTCATTTCAAGAAATATAAAGAAAATAAAGATCTAGAATCAAGAATCAAGAATTGTCCCAATCAATTTAGTTATCATGATTTGTAGAATAGCTTGTAGGATTCGATTGAGTTAATAGTTAATGATGAATCTAATAATTCCTAATCTTATCTATTGATAATTTGTAGCTAGATTGATGATTATAATGAAGATTAGGGATCTATCGAAGAAACTAGGGTTTGTCCTTCTATCCCTTATCTTTTCAATCATGATCATTCAGATCTAGCCTCTAGCAAAGAAAATCATCAATCGTTTGATCCCTAATTTGCAATGAAATAATCAAGAAGTCATTTCGCTCCAAATTAGGTTATCAACGATTCTTTTTGCTAAAATTCACAAATCTCATAAGAATTAAGACTAGTATTAAGATTTGATCATCATTAGATCTATCAATTCTCTCGAATCCTCCACAAGCGGAGATTTCACTCATACATCATGAAAATTAATGAATCAAAGATCAAGAAGTTTCATGACGCAAGAATGTAAAGAAAGAAAGAATTTCAATTATCACCTTTATTAAATCGACTAATTACACATTTCCTCAATTCGAGCTTACAAGATATTGATCTCAATCGCTTCTTTTGAAGAGCTAACTAGATCCGTCGAATTTCGCTCCGCTCGATCTCCGTGAGTCGTTGATTGTCGTGGATCTCTTGCTCGGATGAAGATTAGCTTCACGGATAAAGGATCGATGGTTGCTTGCTTGATTTGCTTCTCAAAATGATCTTGATTTGGCTTTGGATTTGGATTTGGGCTAGGGTTTTGATTTGCAAGTTGTGTCACTCAACTTGTGGAAATTTGGCTCAATCTTCAACCCTAATTATGTAACCTTAATTGTGTTTAATTTTGTAACCTCAAAACTCTAGATCTAGATCTGTTTTTATAACCACCTCATTTGAATCTTCCCTCCAAAGCTAGGTTGTTAGGGAGGGTCTTCTAGAAGAAGTTTGTTGGAGGGAATATTCTAGAATAAGGTATATTCTAGGATAAGGTTGTTAGGTCGAGCCTTCTGGATAATGCCACGTGGTCTTTGGGAGTCTTCTAGAAGCCTGGCCATTACGAGAAGCCACGTGGAGGATTTTGGGATGCTGACGTGTCCAACTAGCCGCGGATCCACGGCGGATAAGCCAACTTGGCCGCGGATCCGCGGCCATATAGTGGACTCGCTGCATGAATTTTCCAGGGACTTCTTCTGTTGGGTTTAGGGTCTTTATCTGATGTCTAGAATCTGACATTTCTTTCTTTGTTGCTGCCAGATCTCAAGTCTTGGACTTGCTGCATTTTATCGGCACTTTTGTGATTCCGGCTCTTTTGCCTGAAGGATTTCTGCACAAAATCTTGATAAAACAGTGTTGAGATATACAAATTCATGCGTGTAGTAATAAACACACAATTTCCCTCATAATACCGGTTATAATGTATAACACATGTTATTTGATATTTTGCAGACGAATTACTAATATGTGCTATATTTATACCAAACACCTTTAGATGATTACAAAGAGTAAGGAAATTGATGTGTTAAGAATGCAATATTTTCGACTGATCAAATTCCCCCAAACTTAATTTTGGTCATCTCGAGCAAACATCTTTTATTCAAGAGAAGGAGAAAATAAAGAAAGAGAAAAACTAACTAGCACACTTTCGTAGGCAACACGATTGCACTGAGCACGTGCAACAAGCTTTTAAACCTCTAGGTGTCCCTAGTAGGAATAGTGTTGTCTCCTGAGGGTTTTCAGCGGATTGCACGCACAAAATCCAATAATAAAAGGAAGACTGTGAAAGTTACATGTAAAGATAAGAATTATAAAAGAAAGACTTTGAAAATCAGAGTTTCCATCTAATACTAGTTTTTTGGTTGTCATGAGCCCTATCTTAATAGTCATGAAAAGATATTAGAAATCACATAATCCCTCAATAAAAATCGTCTTTATTCTTTATTCTTATCCTTCTTCCAAACACCGATCATATACACCTACGTGTGTGTAAAGAACATCCCTACACTCGGAGAATTCAATTCAAGCAATCATACTCTTGTCCATCTACCTTAGTACTTTTTTAATTGATATTTAGATGGAATTTGCTCAAACATTTTTCATGCGACCGTTAATACTTCTTGAGGTACTAACCGACCGATTACTCATATGATCGCTTATACGGTGTATTTAGTATTTTCCTCGTCTTGCAACACCTAAGGCTTAGCAGTGACTCCCAAACCAGTTGGTCTAAGGCACTAGATGATGAAGCACCCTCGCTATATTTTTTTTATGCTGCCATGGTGATAACAAAACCAGTGTTCATTTTTCTTTTCACCATTTTATCTTTTATTTTCCATTTATTATTTCCTTCATACTTCGGCTTTTAGACAAGAGCATTTCAAGGTATCCTCTACTATCCCGAGTTTCATGACGTGTGTAATTGCGAATAGTAGGGTATCAACATTCAAATGTTTGGCTTCCAGAATAGGAACTATTTTTCAGACTTATTTTTATCCTCAGATTAGTGGCTTCTTTCATCTTACTAACCCTAGGGACAACGGCTCATAACTATTTATTACTAGTTTCGGTTAAGAAAACTTCTAACTTTCTTGGTTTTCTTAAAATTTTCTAATCTTTTGGATGTAATTTTTCACTATCTAATCTTTTATTATCTTATTTATGTACAATTATATATATATATATATATATATATATATATATATATATATATATATATTATATGTTTTGTGCTTATGCAATGTATGATGCAAATGATGCACAAGTAAACACAAACCTCCCCCAAACTTGTTTTCAACAGTGTCCTCACTGTTGCCTTCTGTTAGATCACAAAAACCTGTAAGTTTGGGAGGACATTATTTATGGGGTCAAAAATATATGAAAGTGAAAATCCTCCCCCAAACTTATTTTTGGCTCACCATTTTGGGGACAACTTTTATTTTAAGAGCAAAAAATATACCCTCCTTTAAAATCACAAGAGGGGGGTCAAAATTACTGGTCAATACCAAGTTTTGCAAAGACCGAAGGTCAACACCAACCATTCGAAGATTTTATCAGTGTAGTGCACCGGTTGGTCGAAGAACAAGTTGAAAAGAGCCAGGAAGAAGTGGGGACGAGATAAGTGGTGTGATGGAATGGATTTGCGTCTCGTTCTGGAGAGACGACACAGTGATTATGATGGATTACTTGCATTCTTGTGAATGATACGAAGAAGGGGTGGAGGTTCACTTTCTTTGTTTTGGAGATGAATCATCTCAACACCCATGTCTACTAAGAATGCAAGTCTATCAGCGAAACTTTCATCGATATCCTGAAGAATAATGTCATCAGAAAGAGCGGGATGATACTCAGACTTCATGAAAGGTTCAGAATAAGCGTTAGATGTTGACCCGGACAACTCAAAAGAAGGGTCCGTATGTATATGATACATATCCGGGTCAAATAACAACGTATAAAGGAAGTCTGGATCAGTATCGTAAAGCTGATCAAATTCGCTGCTGTCGACATCCATTAATTCGACAGAACATACTCGAGCATGAGGATCGAAGGGTTGACTTCCCAACTTGTAAATGTTGAGCTCAATTGACCTATTCCCGAATGATAGGGTCATAGAACCGTTTCGACAATTGATTACAGCGTTGGAAGTCGCCAAAAAGGGTCGACCGAGAATCACCGGAATTTTGTTCCGTGGGTTCGCTACAGGCTGTGTATCAAGAACAATAAAGTCTACAGGGAATATAAATTCCCCGATTTTTATCAACACATCCTCAAGTTCACCCTTAGGTTTGGTGATTGATCTGTCTGCCATCTAGAGAGTTGTGTGTGTGGGCTTTAACTCTCCGATACCTAATTGCTCATAGACTAAATATGGAAGCAAGTTAACACTAGCGCCAAGTCCAAGTAGAGCACGGTTAATGTGTTTATCCCCAATAGAAATAGAAATAGTAGGACAGCCAGGGTCCTTACGTTTCCTTGGTAATTGTTGGGGAAAAGCTGTATCTGCAGTACTTGACATGAATACTTTTTTCGGCACTTGAGTCTTCCTCTTCTTAGTGCACAAGTTCTTAAGAATTTTCGCATAGGACGGAACTTGTTGGATAGCATTTAGGAGAGGGTTATTGTTATTAACTTGCTTAAACATTTCCACAAGCTTCTCCATTTGTGCATTGGGTTTGTTGGGCCTCAACCTATTTGGAAATGGAGCTTTATCAATCAATGTTGGGTCCAACATTTGTGAAGAAGTTTATGGGGGTGGGAAGGATGAAGTGGGTGGAGGGTTCGATCCTTTTGGAAAACGGAGAATAAGCTTGGAAGAAGAAAGTTAATTAGACGAAATAGGGTAAGGAATAGAAGTGGGAGTGGAAGTGGAAGTGGAAGCTGTGGGTTCAATTGATTCCTCAACATCAATCTGTTCACCCACATGATTGTCTAGCACTCTTCCAGATCTCAACGTGGTAAGTGCATTCACATTAGTGTAATGTGAAGGTCCAGGATCAGGTAGAGGTTGAGCTGGAAGATTCCCTTTCTCTCTAGCACTCATTTCGGCTGTTAACTGTGCAATTTGTACTTCCATTGATTTAATAATCTCACCTTGGGAGGCGGAGTTTTTCTTTATGTCATCGACGGAAGACTTAAAATTAGCCGACATTTGCATGACACTTGTCAGAAGCAAACTCATGGTTTGTTCAAGTGCAGAGGTGTTATTTGTACCAGCAGAAAATGGATCAAAGTTGTTGGCCGGGTTTTGAAAATTTTGTGGTTGGTAGGGGTGCTGAATTTGTTGTGGTGGTTGCTGTTGCTGTGAAGGGACCCATTGAAAGTTATTCTGGTTTGGATCCGTGTATTGAGTTTGGTGTTGAATCCAAGAAAGATCAGGGTAATTCCTCTAATCTTGATTATATGAGGAAGAAGAATGATCGTTTCCAGGTCTTTGCTGAAATGCAGCATTAGTGTGACCTTGAAATGGTACATTCAAAGGACATGCTTCCGTCAAATGTGATGGGTTTGAACAGCAACCACAAACGGTTTTGGGAAGTGTGTAATGGTTTAGGGAGGCTGAAGAAATTCTGTTTTCTATAGCGTCGAGTTTCCTTTGTATTGCGGCCATTTTGGCTCTCATTGTGACGGAAATATCGAGCTGATTGATATCTTCCCTAGATGGTGGCGGTCTAACACTTTCCCATTGTAATGTGTTTTGAGCTAAATCTTCTAGGTATTTCCAAGCTTCACCATCATCTTTAGACAGGAATTGACAATGACACATGGTTTCAAGCATCTGTTTAGTTGTGAGATCAATACCCTCATAGATAACTCGACACAGATCCCATCTAGGAATTCCGTGATGAGGGCATTGTAAAAGATGATCCTTGAACCGTTCAAAGCATTTCCAAAATGGTTTATTGGGAAGTTGGGTAAATTTAAAGATTTCACTCCGAACACGGCTGGTCTTGTGATTGGAATAAAATTTCTTAAGGAATGCCGCAACAAATTCTTCCCACTTTGAAATAGAATGTGCAGTTGTGTTATAAAACCACTTCTCGGCTAAATCGTACAACGTGAATGGGAGAAGACGTAAACGTAGAGTATCCAAAGACAGTTGTGACGTTCCAATCATTGCGCATACGTTTTCGAATTTGAAGATAAAAACGTATGCGTCTTCAGACTCAATACCGTGAAATTTGGGTAACAGTTTGATGAACTGGGGGTAGATTTCAAAATTTTCCCCATTGGCAGGTGGAATATAAAGACAGGTGGGAAGGGGAACACGTGTGGGATAGCATCTCTCTTGGAGAGAAATGCGAGGAGGGTTCTGCACACCTGCGGGCGGTGGCAGAGTGGTGTTAAAGTTTGATGAAAATCCGTCCATCGCGGTCGTGGTGGGTGGTGGGAAAAAGAAAATGTAGAAATACCGACTTCTGGGTCGATAAGGGAAACACGGACAAAACGGGCACTAGAATCCCGTGTCCAGCCTAGCTTGCACTAAAGGGTATAGCACAAGTGGCAGCGTTGTGATAATTAGGGGAAAAGATGGTTTGGTGTTTGTTTTGAAAAATACGGGTTTTGAAAAATCAAATCACAAAAAATGCACACACCACCCTAAATCTAATGGTCACCTAGGTCAAGTCACTAGACCGCTCCTACACTTCCAGAAGACAAGTCGCAAGATAGATCCTCTACTGCCTCTTTGCTACTCTTGTGGCCAGGTAAGTGCCAGGTAAGTGGGAGGTTCTGCATTACGTAAGTAGTGGGCCTAATTAAGTAACCACTTGCCTTAGACACACTTCCCTTAGACACCACAAAAGAAACGCGGATAAGCAATAGATTATCCACGACCTCCTTCTGTCCTAATTGAGCGTGACGGTCCTTAGAGTCTTTTCTAGATATTTTTTAGTTAATGAGGGTGATGCGGATGCAAGTTTGTGATTTTTGGGGCTTAGGAAGGGTAATGAAATCCTCACCTAATCTGAATTTAGTCTTTTGCCCCTTAATTTCCGTATTAAAAATATGCAAATAACCAAGATCAAAACACGCTACAATTTTATTTTTTAGCAGCGCTAAATTTTGCAAAGAATCCTGCACAAAATGGTTATTGGAGAAGATCAGAGAGAAGAATAAAGAACAGAGAGTATACCACAGAGACTTGAGTCACTGAAACGCCTAAACGGCGGCGGTTCCGCCGCAAAAACCTACTATTCGCCGCGGATCCGCGGTGGGAAGGAGGAGTTAGGGTTTCAAAATTTTCCTGTAGCTTCTTGTACTCCTCTGGAATTTACAGAACTTCTCTGAATCTGGTGATCCCTTCTACAGTGATGCCAGATTCCCTCGCAAAAATTCAAACACTATCATTAAGCACTTGATGCGATTTTGATCTAAAAATTCTGATGGAATAATAATTTTTCAACTCAAATAACAAAAACGAAGAAAATAGCACACATCCCCGGCAACGGCGCCATTTGATTGATCATCTTTGTGTGTATGGAAAAGTTTTAATCACCAAAGAAATTTATACCGCAATCAATTAAAGGTGTCGATATAGCGCGTTAATGAATACGGATCATCTACTGAGATGTGTGTTTTGATCGACCTTGTTTTAGATGAGTCGAAATGAAAAGATAAAAGAAATTGCAAGAAAATTGATTCAAGATTTGTAAGTTTTCATTTCAAGAAATATAAAGAAAATAAAGATCTAGAATCAAGAATCAAGAATTGTCCCAATCAATTTAGTTATCAAGATTTGTAGAATAGCTTGTAGGATTCGATTGAGTTAATAGTTAATGATGAATCTAATAATTCCTAATCTTATCTATTGATAATTTGTAGCTAGATTGATGATTATGATGAAGATTAGGGATCTTTTGAAGAAACTAGGGTTTCTTCTTCTATCCCTTGTCTTTTCAATCATGATAATTCGGGTCTAGCCTCTAGCAAAGAAAATCATCAATCGTTTGATCCCTAATTTGCAATGAAATCATCAAGAAGTCATTTCTCTCTAAATTAGGTCATCAACGATTCTTTTTGTTAAAGTTCACAAATCTCATAAGAATTAAGACTAGTATTAAGATTTGATCATCATTAGATCTATCAATTCTCTCGAATCCTCCACAAGCGGAGATTTCACTCACACATCATGAAAATTAATGAATCAAAGATCAAGAAGTTTCATAACGCAAGAATGTAAAGGAAGCAAGAATTTCAATTATCACCTTTATTAAATCGACGACTAATTACACATTTCCTCAATTCGAGGTTACAAGATGTTGCTCTCGATTGCTCCTTTTGAAGAGGTAACTAGATCCGTCGAATTTCGCTCCGCTCAATCTCCGTGAGTCGCAGATCGTCGTGGATCTCTTGCTCGGATGAAGATTGGCTTTGCGGATAAAGGATCGATGGTTACTTGCTTGATTTTCTTCTCAAAATGATCTTGATTTGGCTTTGGATTTGGATTTGGGCTAGGCTTTTGATTTACAAGTTGTGTCACTCAACTTGTGGAAATTTGGCTCAATCTTCAACCCTAATTGTGTAACCTTAATTGTGTTTAATTGTGTAATCTCAAAACCCTAGATCTAGATCTCTTTTTATAACCACCTCATTTGAATCTTCCCTCCAAAGCTAGGTTGTTAGGGAGAGTCTTCTAGAAGAAGTTTGTTGGAGGGAATATTCTAGAATAAGGTATATTCTAGTATAAGGTTGTTAGGCCGAGCCTTCTGGATAAAGCCACGTGGTCTTTGGGAGTCTTCTGGAAGCCTGGCCGTTACGAGAAGCCACGTGGAGGATTTTGGGATGCTGACGTGTCCAACTAGCCGCGGATCCGCGGCGGATAAGCCAACTTGGCCGCGAATCCGCGGTCATATAGTGGGCTCGTTGCATGAATTTTCCAGGGACTTCTTCTGTTGGGTTTAGGGTCTTTATCTGATATCTGGAATCTGAAATTTCTTTCTTGGTTGCTGCCAGATCTCAAGTCTTGGACTTGCTGCATTTTATCGGCACTTTTGTGATTCCGGCTCTTTTGCCTGAAGGATTTTTGCACACAATCTTGATAAAACAGTGTTGAGATATACAAATTCATGCGTGTAGTAATAAACACACAGTTTCGTTCATAATGCCGGTTATAATGTATAACACATGTTATTTGATATTTTGCAGACGAATTGCTAATATGTGCTATATTTATACCAAACACCTTTAGATGATTACAAAGAGTAAGGAAATTGATGTGTTAAGAATGCAATATTTTCGAATGATCAATGATATAACCGGATTATTGAATCAATTGTTGATTTAATAATTTGATATATATATATATATTTATATATTTGATATATCTATATATTAACTAATATTAAGCTCACTTAAGATTTTCTTCCCTTTATATATATTTATTTATATGTGATATATATATATATATATGTATATGTATATGTTTATGTATATGTATATGTATATGTATATGTATTTATATTGTATCATGGTTGATGATACATAGAATTAGGATGTATGAGAATCACACATGAGGTTAAAGATGAAAAGATAATGGTTTGATTTATGAATTAAAGAAAAAGAGAATGGGTCATTTTTTCTTGAGATGCTGGTAGAAGCCTTGAGAAGTCATGACTCACCTCTTATTCCTTGTTTTATTCATAGATATTTTCCCAATCTCATCTCATCTCTTTAGTTCATGTGGCACTCACACAACTCATCCAAGTTCATCCTCATCTTCATCTTCATCTCTTCACTATAATTCTAGGGTTGAGAATAAGAAAAGAAAAAGACGAAAAATTTGTGAGCAAAATTCTTACTTCATCAACCTATACTATTTTAGAGTATAGGTTGTTAACTTCACTAACACATTGCTTAGTGAAGTGTAAGCTTGAGTAAGAGAGACTTCAAGGTGGATCATCTTCAACAACGAAGACGGCGAGTAAGCTTGTTCCAACATTCAAGTGGAGCCTCAAGAAGAATTCTAAGGACTACTACTTGGCGCTTTAGAAGTGAAGGACTAGACTACAAAGGTTGTAGAATCATTTCACTTAGTATAGAACTTGTTTGCTTGCTTTGAAACCCTAATTCTCTAGTTCGATTCTAGTTTAGTATACTTAGACCTCTAATTTTTAAAAATCGCATACTTGATACGCATTGAAACCTAGTAGAGGTGCTAAGACATACATTCACTTCTCTCGTCAGTGCCTCGGGGTGCCGGAGATAATGATGCACCACTTGCTTCTCCCTATATATAGATCGTAACTTCAGAGAAATCAAATCATGTAGGACTCGAACTTGACTCGACTTCAATCTAACTCGAACTCGAACTAGAACTCAAACTCAAACTTGAACACTTGAACATGACTTGACTGAACCATGAATACGACTTGACCCGAACACATGAACTTAACTTGATATACTTGAACTCGAACTTGAATTGTACTCTCTTTGTATTCTTGGATTTCGGGCAAGACTTGTAATTGACTATTGTAATTAAAATACACGGGGGAATAAGGGGTAGATTGGTAAAGAATGTATGTCGTGGCACGAGAGTTTACTAAAAGACACCTAACCTGAATATCCTGTGCCGTCGTCCCGTGGGTTTGACGGGGCCTTATACTTCCTGTGTTGTGGGTTCGTGGGTTCGATGGACTACATTCGTATACATGGATACCTTTCTTATCAAACTACAAACAACCACATTAGAATAGAATAACCGTGTTCATATACTCATCATATTTAGGTTAACTTAACATACTCCTATCAAGTTAACATTTTTACTTGTTCACTATTACATTAGATTCATGTTCTCCTTACCTGTCTTTTTACACTTTACCTCCTCACTCTTTTGGGGACTTACCGAGCTCTAGTTCGCTGACGACATTCCTTTTTCTTTGTTTCCTTGGAATATTCGTCAGGAGACTAGAGAACAGAAAATATTGAGCCGAGTTCAAAGGACTACTCTCAGCTTGGAGCACAGACCGACTACTAGTCACATTCAGCTGTTTATTTTCTAGTATTCCATTGTTTAGGCACTTTCCAGTTATTGTATCTTTTATTTCAGACATCATATTCTACTTGAAATTATGAATGTAAATAAAGTTATTGTTGAAGTTTAATTCACTTGTTTAATTTTCTTGTATGTTATAGTACTTATAAACGCTTAGTGTATTTATTGCGGAAAATGACCTTCTCGTAATAAATATGATGTGGGCTTATCACGTGCCGTTACCATCTTTTGGGAAGCGGGGCATGACAAGTTTTATTGGTGGCCTATGCAGATCAATTCTGCATGAAGTCTTAAGAAATATATCATAAGAACTATAAAATTCAACAATTTTACATTCCTTGCATTTCAATTCCTTGAATAAATCCTAATCTTTATTTTCAATCAAAGTGATGGATTCTCCAAACAACACTAGTACCAATATCAACGGAAATACACCACCTACCCTTGCAACTCTACCACTACAACCTACTGCCACTCCCCCAAATGAACAAACGGTGCTTTTGGAAGCAATCAGGAGCCTGCTAGAGGGCCAGCAGCAGCAAGCTGCTCTCCTTCTAGCCCGTCCTGAAGCAGAGGCACCAGGTGTGAAGCAGTTTCGGTCTTTGCACCTGAAAAATTTCTTCGAAAAAGTATGCTCGCTTGAAGCTAAGGAATGGGCTCAGAGTATCAAGGATGAACTGGCTGCAGCTCAAGTTCCAAATGGGGCTTAGGTTCTTATGGCAAAACTCCAGCCGACGGACAATGCCAGAGTTTGGTGGAAAGCCGAAAAGAGCCGTCTTAAGTATCCTATTGAGTGGAAAATTTTCTGCAACCTCTTCGATGTTAAATATTTCCCGGAAATAGCCTGATTCGAGATGGAACAACAGTTCATCCATCTGCAACAAGGATCCATGTGGGTCAAATTAGTGGATGAATATGATGCCGAATTCACAATGCTCAGCAGTAAAGATTTCTCCTCAAGTTAAGTCATCTGTTATTCCATAAATGTTCTGACACCAATGTTATATCAGGTTCGCTGCACACCTGATCCCTACAGCGGAAATCTGAACCATACGATTCCATCAGGGCTTAGACCCTGAGATTCAGGCTGCATTAGCCATAGGAGACTATCCGACCCATGAACTCGCTCTGAAGGAGGCCCGCCACTATGAAGCTGTGGTTAAGAAGATGGGTAAAACACATTCGGCTGGAATCAAACGACCAGTGAACCAGATGACCGGAGGAGCCCCTTCAAAGCTTACTTTCACACCCAAGAGGCCAGGATGATCGTTTCACAATGCCGGTCCAAATTTCTGCCATTACTGCAAAAAGACTGGACATCTGGCAAAGGACTGCAGGCGTGCCAACGGTATATGTATGGTTTGTGGAGCACCTATTCACTCTGTGGGAGCATGCCCATATCGAAGTGGCATAGCATCAACACCCAGACCCGCCATACAAGCACCACCAAGACTAGCTATACAGGCACCTATACCCCGCCTAGCTCTTCCTGCACCCCCTCAACGTAGACAACCAGCACAGCCTTAGAGACAAGTGTACCATTATGCACAAAGAAATGTGCCACAAGCATAGAGGAATGTGCCGAAGCGTTAGGTTTTCACAATGTCGGTCGAAGAGGCCGAAGCCACAAGATAAGTTATCACTGGCAAAATTTTCTTCCTATCATTTCAGCCTTTTCAATTCTAGTATACCTTTTTCCTTTTCTATACCTAAACATATGCCACACAACTTAGGTACTATACTAGTAGCCACCCTATCTGCACTTGCACTCTTCGATACTCGGGCTTCTCATTGTTTCATATCACAAAGGTTCGTAAGAACTCATGCGAACCCAGTTAAGCCACTCTTATCAAGCTAGAACGTCAGTTCAAGGAATGGAGTTTTGAAGGAAACCATGGGGTATGATCAGTGCCCGGTTGTAGTTTGCGGCCGAGAATTCTATGCTAATTTTAAAGTGCTGGACATACCCAATTTCGATGTTGTGTTGGGAATGGATTGGCTGAGGGTATTCTATGCTACCATTGACTGTCGTAAAAGGAGGGTAGTTTTTGAAATACCAAATCACCGAGTTTCCTATTTCAAAAGTAGAGATAGAACCTTGGAGCTAAGAAGTTACAGAGCCAAGCCGAAGACAGTAGCAATTTCCTCCCTACAGACTGAAGGAGACATGCTCGAAGTAGTTCGAGAGTTCGAAGATGTTTTCCTTGAGAATATATCAGGTTTGCCTCCCGATCGAGCTCTTGAATTTAGTATTGATTTACAACCTGGTGCACAACCAATAATAAAAGCTCCATATCGATTAAGTTCGGAAGGGTTAAATGAACTTCTACAGAAAGGTTGGATCAGACCCAGTACTTCGACTTGGGGATCCCCGGTGTTGCTTTAAAGAAGAAGGAAGGTACTTACCGAATGTGCGTTGATTACCTGGCGCTAAACGAGGTTACTATTAAGAACAAGTATCTGTTTCCTCGCATCGATGACCTTTTCGATCGGCTGAGTGTATATTGTGTCATCTCTAAATTAGATCTTCGTTCGGGATATCAAAAAGTGAAGGTAAAGGAGTCCGATATTCTGAGGACGGTGTTCAGAACTCGATATGGCTATTATGAATACCGTGTAATGCCATTCGGTGTGACCAATGCCCCAGATATCTTCATGAACCTGATGAACCTGGTTTTCCGTGAGTATTTAGATAAGTTTTTTGTCATCTTCATCGATGACATCTTGGTCTATTCAAAGACTCGAGAGGAACACGCCGATCACTTACGTACGGTTCTGGAGACATTGCGACAGCATTAACTATATGCCAAATTCAACAAGTGTGAATTTTGGCTAGATAAAGTCGGTTTTCTTAGGCACAACGTATCGGGAGAAGGTATCTCAGTAGACCCCGCTAAGGTGTCAGCTGTTAGAGAATGGACGACACTAAATTCGGTCAAGGACATCAGAAGTTTCTTGGGCTTAGCCAGGTATTACCGACGTTTTATCAAAGGATTCTCGAAGATTGCAGAACCCTTGACCAAGCTCACTCGGAAAGATGAAGCGTTTGTGTGGTCAGAAGCACGTGAAAAAGATTTTATAGAGTTGAAGTCTAGATTAACCACTGCACATATTCTCACCATACCAGATAGATCTGGCGGTTTTGAAGTTCACTGTGATGCATCAAGGAAAGGATTATGATGTGTGCTATATTAGTGTGGCAAAGTTGTAGCTTTCACGTCAAGGAAATTAAATACGCACGAGCGCAATTATCCCACCCATGATTTAGAATTGGTAGCTGTTATATTCGCTCTTAAGATCTGGCAGTTTTACTTATTGAGCGAGCAAGTTGATATCTACACCGACCACAAGAGTCTGAAGTATATTTTTACTCAGAAGGACCTTAACATACGGCAAAGAAGATGGCTAGAACTTATGATATACTTTGACATCAACTTTCAGTATCATCCAGGGAAGGTAAAAGTAGTCCTCGATGCTTTGAGTTGCCAACCGTCAGCGATGAATCTCACCTCATAGTGGAAGTTACAGCAAGAGCTTCATGGATAGGAGATTGAAATAATTGTGCCAGGTATTATATGATCCTTGATAAATCTAAAGATCCATTCCACACTTGTAGATCTGATGAAGCTCCTAGCACCCTTACTTCTAACCTGCGTCCTTTGCTGAATGAAAAACTTTAAAATTTAAAATTGGCGCTAGAAACTTTTACCCTAAAATCTATCCAGACACTAAACTAGCTATACAAAGGAGTTTTTAACTACTTGGTTAGTGTTATAACCTTTTTAGTCGTGTCCTTCGGGTCTTGAAATCTCCACGCCTTGAGCTCCTCGTCCGTCGGGATCGAGCTTGCTTGTAGGCCCTTTTACGTCAAAGATGATTGATTGATTTTATGTGAAAGTGTGTGTAGTTAACCGCAATCAATAACGGTGTCGAATATAGCTAGCCGAGATGAGTACGGGTCGTCCTCATGGATGCGTGGAACTTTTAATCTTACTTTAGACGAGTTGATTAGAGTAAAAGAAGAAAGGAGAATAGATTCTAGATCTATATTAAATACGGATGTAGAATATATAAGAAGAAGGCTTGTAGGGTTCGTTCGGATTTAATAGTCATGGATGACTAATAAAGATTACTCCTTTTATCTATTGATAGATTTAAAACTAGATAGATAGTGATGAATGAGGATTAGGGTTCTTGGAAGAAATTAGGGTTTCCCCACTATTGCCTATTGTCCCTTCATTGATCTCTATTCATGTCTAACCCTTAACAAAACAATTGTTAATCTGATCACAAATCGCGGTCAAGACCAATAATAAATTGGTAGCGCGCCCGATTAGGATGTTAACGATTCTTTTGCTAAAGTTTATAAACTTCAGAAGACTTAAAATAAGTTAAAATATTTTCTCACCCATTGTTCTATCCTAATCCTACGAACCCTATCAAGCGGAGAATTACTCGCGCATGATGGAGATAGAAGAACGGATAGAGAATGAAATCATAATGCAGAAATTAAATACTAAATAATTAATCTAATGATCTACCTTTATTAATCAACTTCAAAAGTACAATTCTTCGAGTTTAGATTATAAGAGGAAGAAGAAGTTGCTCTCGATCTCTGCCTCGTAGGAAATAGATGTTCCGTCGAATCTCACGTCGCCTTATCACGTCGAATCGCGGACCTGTCGTGGATCACTTGTTCTTTGACGGTGATTTGCTTCGTGTAAAAGGTGATGATTTCTAGTTTTAGCTCTCGGTCCTATTTATAGTCACAGAAGATACAAACCCTAGATCCCAAGTATTAGGGTTTGTTGAGAAGATCCTACCCACAAAATCCCACACCCTAACTCTTCTGAACGGCGGTGGATCCGCCGCATATTGCTTGGTTTGGCCGCGGATGCGCGGTAGGTTTGAGGGGTCTTTTGATGAAAATTCTTTTATAGCCTTATAATGACACATGGAGATTGTTGTGATATCTGAAATCTTCATATCTTTTTTTAGTCTCTGCCAGTATTGATTCTTCGATTTTTATTTAACTTTATCGGCTGATTTTTTATTCTGATATCTCGATATCCCGATCTCCTGACCTGAGCCAAATCTTGCACAATATCTTCATGAATAATGTTAGTAATATTTGTTATAGAGATATTATTCTAACCATTTGTATAATGTTATATCTTTTAAAGAATTTTGATTAGAATATTTGATATGATATGCATAATAAAAATATTATATAAATATATTTTCCTTTATAATGTTAATTATAATATATAAACATATGACAAATAGTATTTTGCAGATAAAACCAAATATGTTCTATATTTATAATAAACACCTTTATATATTTAAGAAAAGTAAGGAAAATGTTTTATCAAATGCGCGATATTTTCGACTGAACAAATACCCTTAAATTTTACTTTGATCGTCCCGAGCAAACTATTTATTCAAGAGAAGAAGAAAAAGAAAAAGAAAAACCTAAGTAGCACACTTTCGTAGGCAACATGATTGCACCGAGCACATGCAACAAGCCGTTAAACCTCTAGGTGTCCCTAGTAGGAGGAGTGTTATCTCCTGAGGGTTTTCAGCGGATTACACCCACAAAATCTTATATTATAAGAAAGAAGATGAAAGTTACGTACAAAGATAAGAACTATAAAAGAAAGAACTTGAAAATAAGAGTTTCCAACTACACCAGTTTTTCAATTGCCATGAGCTCTATCTTAATGGTCACGAAAAGATGTTAGAAATCACATCATCCCTTAATAAAACATCGCCTTTAGTCTTCCTCCCTACCTTTCTTCCAAACATCGATCATATACCCCTACGCGTGTGTAAAATACATCCCTACACTTAGAGAATTCAATTCAAGCTATCGTACTCTTGTCCTTCTTCCAAAGTACTTTATAGTCGGTGAATATTTTAGATGGAATTGCTCACACATTCTTCATGTGACCGTTAATACTTCTTAAGGTACTAACCGACCGATTACCAAATGTGCTTGCATATTTAGGCGTAATTCCTCGTTTTGCAATACCTAAGGCTTAGTAGTGGCTCTCAAACCAGTTGGTCTAAGGCACTAAGTGATAAAGCACCCTCGCTATATTTTTTGTTGCTTCCTTAAGCAATTACAAAACCAGTGTTCATTTTTTTCTTCACCACTTATATTTTTATTTTATTTTATTTTATTTTATTTTCAATACTAAGACTTTTAGACAAGAGCATTTCAAGGTATCCTCTACTATCCCAAGTTTCAAGATGTGTGTAAGTGCGTATAGTAGGATATCAACATTCAAATGTTTGGACTTAAGAATAGGGACTATTTTTCAGATTTATTTTTATCCTCAGATTAGTAATTTCTTTCATCTTACTAACCCTTGGGACAACGGCTCATAACTACTTATTACTAGTTTCGTTTAAGAAAACATCTAACTTTCTTGCTTTTCTCAAACTATTCCTATCTTTCATATGTAATTTTTACTTTCAAACTTTCATTATCAAAATTTTTTTGTGCTTATATTTATGATAATGCAAAATAATGCGTGAATAAGCACAAACCTCCCCCAAATCTGTTTGCAGCAGTGTCTTCACTGATGTCATCTGTTAAGCTTAAAAAAACTGTAGACTTGGGAGGAAAAGTTAGTAAAAGGGACATGAATAAATGACAGTGAAATCCTCCCTCAAACTTATTTTTGGCTCATAATTTAGTAAAAATTTTCTTTTCGTTCAAGAGCCAAAAGATTCTCTCCCCCCCAAACTTTAGTAAAATAGTATTATGCATTTAAAATTATGAGGGGGGGTTAAACTTATTGGTCAATATAAAGCTTTACAAAGACTAAAAGTCAACACCAACCATTCAAATATTTTATCGATATAACACACTGGTTGGTAGAAGATCATGTCACCTATGGACGTGAAGAAGTGGGGAGGGGATAAGAGGTGGAATAGAACGGGTTTACGTCTCGGTTTATAGAGACGAAACAATGATGGGGGCTACTCGCATTCTCGTTATTGATAAGAAGAAGGGGTGGTGGTTCAACTTCTTTGTGTTGGGGTTGATTCATCACAACTCCCATATTTTCTAAGAATGCGAGTTCTTCAGCGAAGATTTCTTCAAAGCTTTCATCGATATCCCGAATAATAATCTCATCGGAAAGAACGGGATGATACTCGGACTCCATAAAAGGTTCATGTTTAGCGTTAGATGTTGACCCGGACAGCTCGATAGAAGGGTCCGTATATGGATAATAAATATTAGGGTCAAACAACAACGTACTAGTAGAGTCAAGATCAGTATCGTAAAGCTGTTCAAATTCGCTGCTGTCGGAATCTATCGCTTCGACAGAAAATACTTGAGCATAGGGTTCGGAGGGTTCACTTCCCAACTTGTAAATGTTAAGCTCAATTGACATCTTCCCGAAGGATAGGGTCACAGAGCCGTTTCGACAATTGATTATTTGGTTGGATGTCGCAAGAAAAGGTCGACCTAGAATCACCGGGATTTGTTTTCGGGGGGTTGCTATAGGCTGTGTATCTATAATGATAAAGTCCATAGGGAATATAAATTCCCCGACTTCGATTAACGCATCCTCTAGCTCACCCCTAGGTTAGGTGATAGATCGATCTGCCATCTGGAGAGTGCAGTGTGTCGGTTTTTACTCTCCGATCCCTAATTGCTCATACACAGAATACGGAAGCAAGTTAACACTAGCACCTAAATCGAGTAGAGCACGATTGATAGTTTTACCCCTAATAGAAATAGATATGGTCAGACTTCCGAGGTCCGTTCGTTTATTGGGTAATTGTTGGGTAAACGCAGTGCTCACATTACTCGCTAAGAAAACTTTTTTAGGTACTTGAATTTTTTTCTTCCTAGTGCACAAGTCCTTTAGAATTTTCTCATAAGATGGAACTTGTTTAATAGCATTTAGGAGATGAATATTTATGTTAACTTGCTTAAAAATTTCCACAATCTTCTCTATTTGTGGACTTGGTTTGTTGCCTCTTAACCTATGTGGATAAGAAGCTTTATCAATAAGCGTTGGGTCCAACATTGGAGAAGATTGTGAGGATGGAATGGATCCCAGAATTGGAGTTAGGATCGTTTTAGGTAGACTCGAGGAAGTGGGCTGCGGGTTCGAGCCTAGGGGAACACGGAGAATAGGCTCGGAAGAAGGTGGACTAGACGAAATAGGGTTAGAATTAGAAGCCGGGATTTCAATTGATTCCTCATCATCAACCTGTTCACCCACTTGGTTGTTCAGCACACTTTCTAATCTCAACATGGTTACGACACTCACATTATAACTTTGTAAGTGTCCAGGATTCGGTAGGGGTTGAGACGGAAGTTTCCCTTTCTCTCTCGCACTCATTGCGGCATTTAACTGTGCAAGCTGTGCTTCTATCGATTTTATACTTTCACCGTGGGAGGCGGTGTTCTGCGTTAACGTTTGGATAGAAGACTTTAAATCATCCGTCGTTTGCATGGAATGTTTAATAAACATATCCATGCTTCGTTCGAGTGTGGAGAGTTTTTCGGTACCAGCCGTTTGGAAAGAATCATTAATCGGTGCAGAATTGTTGGCTGGATTTTGAAAAGTTTGCGATTGAAAGGGGTGCTGACTCTGTGGTGGTGGTTGCTGTTGCTGTGGGGGATGTCTTTGATAGTTGCTTAGGAACTGGTTTTGATTTTGAGTTTGGTTTTGGTTCCAAGCAAAATTAGGATGACTCCTCTATCCCTGATTGTATGTGGAAGAATGAGGATCGTTTCTAGGTCGTTGCTGAAAAGTAGCATTAATTTGTTCTTGACCTTGAAACGGTGGACTCAAAGGACATTCTTTCGTCAAATGTAATGGGTCCAAACAACAACCACACAGAGTTTTGGGGAGAGTAACCTAGTTTAGGGAGGCTGATGAAAATTTGTTTTCCATAGCTTCGAGTTTTTTCTGCATCGCTGCCATTTCATCTTTCAATGCGATGGAAATATCGAGCTGATGGATGCCTTCCCTAGACGAAGATGATGGTCTAACACTTTCCACTGTAAAGTTTGTTCGGCGAGATCTTCCAGAAATTGCCAAGCTTCACCATCGTCTTTAGACAGGAAATGACATTGACAAATGGTTTCAAGCATTTGTTTTGTTGCAGGATTAATACCCTCATATATAATGCGGCAAAGATCCCATCTATTGATTCCGTGATGAAGACATTGTAGAAGAAGATCCTTAAACCGTTCAAAGCATTTCCAGAATGGCTCACTGGGAAGTTGGGTAAACTGGTTGATCTCGCTTCGAACGCGGGCGGTCTTATGATTTGGATAAAATTTCTTAAGGAATGCTACAACGAATTCATCCCATTTGGCAATAGAATGTGCGGCAGTGTTATAAACCCATTTTTCTGCTAGATCGCACAAGGTAAAAGGGAGAAGACGTAGTCTCATTGCAACACTGAAAGTTGTGAAGTACCCATCATTGCACATAGGTTTTCGATTTTTTTTATAAAAACGTATGCGTCTTCGGATTCAAGCCCGTGAAATTTGGGCAACAGATTGATGAAGTGGGGTTTAATTTCAAAATTATCCCCATTGGCTGGTGAAATAGAAAGACAAGTAAGAAGGGGTCCACGCATAGGGTAGCATCTTTCTTGGAGAGAGATGCGCGGTGGATTCTGCGCACCTACGGGTGGTGGCAGGATGTTGTTATAATTTGATGGAGAACCATACATCTCGGTCGATGTGGTGGGTGGAGGGGATAAAGAAGATAAAGAAATATCGACTTCGGAGTTGATAGAAGAAACACGGACAAGACGGGCACTAGAATCCCGTGTCCAGCTGAGCATGCACTAAGCGGGTTTAGCGTACGTGGCAGCGTGTGTGAACTGTTTAAAATGGTTGGTTTTGAAAAATTTCGGACGTGAGACAAATCACACAAAAAATGCACAAACAACCCTAAAACTAAGGTCATCTAGGTCAAGTCACTAGACCGCTCCTAGACTTCCAAAGGACAAGTCGCGGGATCAATCATCTACCACCTCTTATAACTCTTGTGGCCAGGTAAGTGCCAGGTAAGTGGGAGGTATCCGCTATACGAATCACCGAAAATAACGAGCCTAATTAAGTAACCACTTTCCTAGACACACTTCCCTAGACACTACAAAAGAAATGCGGATAAGCGATAGATTACCCACGGCCTTCCTCTGTCCTAATTGAGCGCGACAGTCCTTAGGGTCTTGATCTATATATTTTTTAATTAATGTAGGGTTATGCGGATGCTCGTTTTGTAATTTGTGGGGCCTAGGAAGGGTGATGCAATCCCTACCTAATCTGAATTATGGTCTTGCCCCTTAAAGTTCGTATTAAATATATGCAAAAACAACCCGCAAAATAAAACACGCAAAAAGATTTTTGAGCGGCGAAATTTTGCAAAGAATCCTGCAGAAAATAAAATTATTGGATTTCTAGAGGAGATAGAAAGATGTGAAGAAGATACCAGAGGAGTTTGGCACTCTAAGTCCACCAAGTGGTTGCGGTTCCGCGGCTAAATGCGCAATATTGCGGCGGTTCCGCCACAGAAAAGAGGGTTCACTTGACAAGTTTTTCACTGTGGCCTCCTTTGCTCCTCTGGTCCTCTATGAAGGTCTCTAAATCTCGATTTCCTCGTTAAAGTGACTTCAGATTCCCTCGCAAAAATCGCACACTAATTGTTAAATACATAATTTGCTATTTTATTTTATTTTTATGATATGAATCGAATAAGAATTCAACACGAATAGTAAGAAAAAAAATTATGCACGTATCCCCGGCAACGGCGCCACTTGATTGATTTTATATGAAAGTGTATGTGTAGTTAACCATAATCTATAACGGTGTCGCATGTAGCTAGCCGAGATGAGTACGGGTTGTCCTCACGGATGCGTGAAACTTTTAATCTTGTTTTAGACGAGTTGATTAGAGTAAAAGAAGAAAGGAAAATAGATTCTAAATCTATATTAAACACGGATGTAGAATATATAAGAAGAAGGCTTGTAGGGTTCGTTCGGATTTAGTAGTCATGGATGATTAATAAAGATTACTCTTTTTATCTATTGATAGATTTAAAACTAGATAGATAGTGATGAGTGAGGATTACGGTTCTTGGAAGAAACTAGGGTTTCCCCACTATTTCCCCTTGTCCCTTCATTGATCTCTATTCATGTCTAGCCCTTAACAAAATAATTGTTAATTTGATATCAAATCGCGGTCATGACTAGCAATAAATTGGTAGCGTGACCGATTAGGATGTTAATGATTCTTTTGCTAAAGTTTATAAACTTCATAAGACTTAAAAGAAGTTAAAATATTTTCTCACCCATTGTTCTATCCTAATCCTACGAACCCTATCAAGCGGAGAATTACCCGCGCATGATGGAGATAGAAGAAGAACGGATAGAGAATGAAATCATAATGCAGAAATTAAGTACTAAATAATTAATCTAATGATCTACCTTTATTAATCAACTTCACAAGTACAATTCTTTGAGTTTAGATTACAAGAGGAAGAAGAAGTTGCTCTCGATCTATGACTCGTAGGAAGTAGATGTTCCGTCGAATCTCACGTCGCCTTATCACGTGGAATCGTGGACCTGTCATGGATCACTTGTTCTTTGACAGTGATTTGCTTCGTGTAAAAGGTGATGATTTCTAGTTTTAGCCCTCGGTTCTATTTATAGTCATAGAAGATACAAACCCTAGATCCCAAGTATTAGGGTTTGTTGAGAAGATCATACCCATAAAATCTCACACCCTATCTCTTCAGAACGGCGGTGGATCCGCCGGATATTGCTTGGTTTGGCCGCGGAAGCGCGGTTGGTTTGAGGGATCTTTTGATGAAAATTCTTTTGTAGCCTTATAATGACACATGGAGATTGTTGTGATATCTGGAATCTTCATATCTTTTCTTAGTCTCTGCCAGTATTGATTCTTCGATTTTTATTTAACTTTATCAGCTGATTTTTTATTCTGATATCTCGACATCCCGATCTCCTGACCTGAGCCAAATCTTGCACAATATCTCCTTGAATAATGTTAGTAATATTTGTTATAGAAATATTATTCTAACCATTTGTATGATGTTATATCTTTTAAAGAATTTTGATTAGAATATTTGATATGATATGCATAATAAAAATATTATATAAATATTATATGCATATATTTTCCTTTATAATGTTAATTATAATATATAAACATATGACAAATAGTATTTTGCAGATAAACCCAAATATATTCTATATTTATAATAAACACCATTAAATATTTAAGAGAAGTAAGGAAAATGTTATATCAAATGCGCAATATTTTCGACTGAACAATAATCCATTCAAGAATGCCGGTTCAAGCTCTAGCTTCACCAAGTGAAGCAACTGAAGAGCTTAGCTTGCTAAACTAAGGTACTTAGTGATGCAGGATGTGTTTGTGTGATTAATCTATCTCACAATATCTTGGGTTCTCAACACATGAGAGGGTAAGAGATGAGAGAAGCTTGAGAGGAGAGAGAAAGGAAATGTGAGAATGAGAATGAATGAATGAAGAATGAGCTAAATCATTTGTTTTTGATAAAAAAAATTCCCCAATAAAGAATTATGGCCATGCTTTAATAATAACCTCAAACCAAATAAAAAAATGAATTAGCCATTCCTCTCACCATTTCTTTGCCACCCCACCCCTCCACCTCATTTCAAAATAAAAGGAAAAATCAAAAATAAGGTGTCCTCTTCTAGAATTATTTTTGTATGGATACAAAAATATATCTCCGTATATACATACCCGTATTCGTATCAAAATACAAATACAAAAGGGACAGAAAAATACAAAAAACATAATACTAGAATACATATATATATATATTATTAAATCAATAAATGATTTAATAATCCGGCTTAATCCTAAGCCGGCTAGTATTATCAAACCATCCAATTAATGTCCGTGTATCTAGTACACGTATTTAATCGGAACCCTGCACGTATCAATGTACGGCCTCTACATCGTCTTGCCTGAACTAGGAAAACTTTCTGTGTGGGACTCTAAAAACTCGACAATACGCTAGCAGTGAGTTACTGGATAAATCCATAAGCACAAGCACGTCGGTGGCACTAGCTGTACGTAACGGTTACCCAGGTATTTGTCAAAAGGAAGGCTGACAAGAAAACTCATCCAAACCCTTATTGAGGCTATCTGTGATAATCTCCATACAGTCCGGTCTTTTCGTTTTTGAGTATCGCATACCGGGTCTAGGAGTGGTATACGTCAAACCCTAATAACCCGATAATTCATGCCGATGTGGCTCAGGACCAATCCGAGAAACTGCTGATCTAACTATCAGTAAATATCATCTGCCTTGGCCAAGGTCTTATGGTGTTGGCCAACTGAACACAGTGCAACATCGACTCCCTATACCGGGAGAGATGAATCCCTAACAATCGCTCACTTCCTCCATATGGCTTGGGACTGTACCCAACTAAAGCCTGTTTGCATGACTCAGTAGACCCGTGGTAGGGTAGTAATCTAAGTACAGTAGAAACTCACACGAGACAAATGACAATCTCAGGTCTAAAGACTAACCTGTATTCATGTCACCTGAAAACTGCTATCTGACAATAGGTATAATACCATCTGGATGTTCTCGGTGAGTCCGTCCAGTGTACTCACCCCCAGTGAGCACCTATATACGAACTTAGGTGCCACACACCAATAGCTATGGGACTAACCATCACCCTTCTTTAGGGTCTAGAAACGTATACACCAGTCTACTCTGAAATATCGATGCCCAGTCTCTATGCTCCCATGACTAGGGACATTTAAGGATGTGCTTATGGACTACCCATCTCCCATAAGTATGATTGCCATCATAACATTGGTAGTCAAGCAAGAATCCTACGGGCTTTATCAACATGTATTAGCGATATAAAATAACTAGTAAAACATATACACATGTTAAGATAAAGACAAACCAAATAGAATACTATCATATCAAGCAAGATTGTTTTGTACATACATATGTCCAAGAATCCACTATATATATACAATAATAGCCTCTAGGACATACATATCCAACAATCTCCCACTTGCACTAAGGCCGATAATTGGCGTATCGAGTACCCATTGTTTGCTCTAGGGCTAGTTATTGGCGTATCGCATACCCAACTTATCAAAAGGTCACTCGAACTGTACTTGAGGGAAGGCCTTTTTGAATGGATCCAACGTGTTTTCTTTTGTATCCACTCTCCGAACCTCGATCTCCCGGCGATCAACAATCTCCCTGATCAGGTGATACCGCCTCAAGATGTGTCTGGATCTCTGTTGGGAACGTGGTTCGTTCACTAAAGCCATAGCCCTATTGTTATCGTAATACAAAGGTATTGGATCAACAATTGACAAATCCACCTCAAATTCAGTAATGAACTTATTTATCCAGACCGCTTCTTTTGCGGCATCATTGGCAGCAATGTATTTAGCCTCCATCGTCGAGTCTACACGGTTTTCTGTTTGGAGCTCTTCCAACAGACCGCCCCTCCATTGAGAGTAAACACATAACCCAAGACAGACTTATTGTCATCCCTGTCACTTTGGAAACTTGAGTCGGTAAATGAATCCACCTGGAGGTCTCTATTACCGTACACCAAGAACAACTCCTTAGTCCTTCTCGGGTACTTAAGAATGTTCTTTACAACTGTCCAATGTTTCTTTCCTAGGTTTGAATGATACTGGCTTACCACACTAAGTGCGTAAGCTACATCTGGTCTGGTACATAACATCGCATACATTATAGACCCGACCGCCGAAGCATATGGTATAATACTCATGTGAGCCCTCTCCTCATCATTCTTGGGAGATAACTCTTTGGAGAGGGTGATTTCGTGCAAAGCGGGTATATTACCGCGCTTGGAATCTTCTGTACTAAAAATATTTAGTATGGTGTCTATATATCTGGACTGTGAAAGTCCCAACATTCTCTTGGATCTATCTCTGTAGATCTTTATCACCAGAATATAGGCGACGCCACCCAGGTCTTTTATGGAGAACTTTTGTGATAATAACAGCTTGACCGATTGTAGCATAAGAATATCATTTCCTATCAGAAGAATATCATCGACGTATAAGACGAGGAATACGATGGCTCCTCCTACAATCTTCTTGTAGATACATGGCTTATCCTCGTTTTTGATGAAACCAAATTCCTTAATTGTCTTATCAAAACTGAAATTCCAACTCCGCGATACCTGCATTAATTTATAAATGGATTTAAGGAACTTGCATACCTTCCCGCTGCTCCCGCTGTCTATGAATCCCTCCGGCTGATCTATATAAACGCACTCTTCTAAACTTCCATTTTGAAAAGCAGTTTTTACGTCTATTTGCCAGATGTCATAGTCATGGAAGGCAGCAATAGCAAGTAGGATCTGAATGGATTTGAGCATAGACACTGGAGAAAAGGTTTCTTCATAGTCCATATCGGGTCTTTGATGAAAACCTTTTGCAACAAGTCTAGCTTTATAGGTTTCTACCTTTCCATCTATACCAATCTTCTTTTTGAAGATCCACTTGCATCCAACGGGTTTTGTCCTAAAAGGAGCAACATCCAAAGTCCAAACTTTGTTGGTTTGCATGGACTCCAATTCGGATCACATAGCATCTAGCCATTTATTAGAGGCCCTACTGGTAATGACCTGCTCGAAACTAGTAGGGTTATCTTCTTCTAAGATGCAATCCTCTCGATTCCCGCCTATGAAAAAACCGTAGTATCTCTCGGACGGATGAAAAATCCTACTAGATCTGTTGAGTGGCTAAGGTTCGTTGGGGGCTATCGAATCCTGAGATTCCACCAAATCTTCAATTGTAATTTGTAGTTCATGAATTTCTTCCAGTTCTACTGTGCTCCTACTAATTTCTTTTGCAAGAAATTTTCTTTCCAAAAAGGTGGCGTGACGAGAAATAAACACCTTCTGTGTTGGAGTTCGGTGCCCATGCTGCGGAGGCCGCGGCCGAGGCGGAAGAGAAAATAAAAACTTTACGCGATCACCAAACACCTGTATCCCAGGATACGATCCATACACTTAAACTAGCAATCTAAAATATGCAAAGGGTATGAAATTACAACCTTCGTCGCGTGTCTACCCAATTATGGAAAACCCCTCCAAGCTTATAGCCGCTAGGATTGCACTTGAAAGTCGACCACCCTCACCGAAGAAAATCCACGTGAGTGAAACCGAAAAAGGCTCCGACCGACAATCCAAACTTGCTAAGGATGGATGGTGAGTGATGTTGGAATCTTTCCACTAAAATTTTTCTCTCATTTTCTCAAGCTCAAGTGAGCAAGAGGAAGAAGAAGGAGAAGAGGAAAATGCCTAAGTCTTGAGCTCATGAAACATCTCAAGAATGTGGAATGAAAAAACTATACATGTGTAGAAAGAATGGCTACAATAATCAACCATGGTTCAATAGTAAATCAAATCAACATTAAATAGAAAAGCCATACCATTCTACATTCATGCAACCATGCTCATTTAAACCACATTTTCCACCTCATTTCCTATTTGATTTTCCAAATGAAAATCAAATATGAGGTGTCCTACTTCTAGAAGCATTCCCGTATAAATACGGAATACTTCACCAGGTATATGTATCGCTACATATACACGTATCCGTATAAAAATGCGGATAGCACCAATGAGAGAAAATGAATAGTGAACAATAACACTAAAATATATATATCAAAAAATATATATAAATTATTGAATCAATATATATATATATATATAAAGTATTAAATCAAAACCTGATTTAATAATCCGGCTTAATCCTAAGCCGGCTAGTATTATCAACCATTCGATTAAAATCCGTGTATCCCATACACGTATTCAATCGGACCCCTGCACGTACCAACGTACGGATCCTACATCTATGGCCTGAACCAGGAAAACCCTCTGTGTTGGATTCTAAAGACTTGACAATACGCTGGTAGTGGATTTAACCACAAGTACGTCAGGGGCACTAGCTGTACATAATAACCACCCATGTACTTGCCGAAAAGGAAGGTCGATAATCAAGTACTTCCTTACCCTACTGAGTCTGAATGTGACAATCTTCATACAATCCGGTCTCTTCATTAAAGAGTATCGCATATCGGGTCTAGGGGTGGATATCGTCAGACCCCTACTAACCCGATAAGTCGTGTTTGAGTCAAGATCATCACCAACAGAGATGCTACTGATCAACCATCAGTAAATCTCATCCACCGTGGCAACGGATTTCTAGTGATAGCCAACTGAACACAGCACGATATCGACTCCTAATTCCAAGAGAGACGAATCCCGATAATTGACCACTGCCTCCATATGGCTCGGGACTGTACCCAACTAAAACATGTTTGCATGAATCCTTTGAGTCGTGGTAGGATAGTAATCAAAGTACAGTGGGAGCTCATATAAGACAAATGACGATATCAGGTCAAAGGACTAACCTATACTCTTGCCACCTGATCATCTGACGATAGATATAATACCGTCTAGAAGTTCTCGGCGAGTCCGTCCGGTGTACTCACCTCCAGTGAGCACCTGTATACTATCATAGGTGACACAGCACCAATGGCTTGTAAGACTGGCCACCGCCCCTCGTCGGGGTTTAGAAACGTATACACTAGTCTACTCTGGAATATCGATGCCCAGTCTCGATACTCCCACGACTAGGGACATTTAAGGATGTGCTTATGGAAAACCCAACACCCACATATATGATTGCTATCATAATGCTAGTTTTCAAGCAACAATCCTACGGGCTTTATCAACGATGAAGACAAACCAGATAGCATACTATCATCTCAAGTAAAACTGTTATACCTGTATAGGTCCTCCCTCAATTATCATAATCGCCTAGTTGCGATCACAATAATTACTTTTAGGGCACTATATCCAAAAATCCCCCACTTGCACTTAAGGCCAGTTATTGCGGTATCGTGTATCCACAGCTCGTATGCTACCGAATACCCAACTTATCTACTAATCAGTTTCGCAAACTATATTTGTGAAACTTAATTTGTTTGAGAAATAGCCTCAGTGAGTGGATCCGCTACAATGTTCCAACTTCATCTCTCTATATCTTAAATTTGTGGAGATCAACAATCTTCCAAACTGAGCGATACCCTGCCTCAAGAATTTGTCTGGATATTTGATAGGACTAAGTTCATCAACGAACAACTCCATCCGACAAACTTCTTGGGCCGTATCCTCTGTTGAGTTATAACCAACATATTGCACCATGATTACCTCGGTATCCCTATTGGAACACTGTCCAATACACTTATCCTCAGAAGAGGCTAAACTCAAAACTCTGATAGCAACTCTGTCAAGTAGGTCGTCTTAGAATCCTGAACCAATAACCGCCTTCCAGAGGGGGGTGTTGTTACCTTATACCAAGAACATCCACTTATGTTCTTTTCTACTTCCCAATATTTCTCCAGGATTAGATTAATATATGCCTATTGCAACTATTGCAAAAGCAATATCTAGTGTTGTACAAGACATTGCATGATTGACTCAATTGCCTAAGCAAATGATATGTCATTCATGCCAGTCTCTCTCCTCATTAGTCTAGAAGACATCTCTTTAGAGAGAGTGACTCCATCACCTGCGGGTACACCACCACGCTAGTAGTCGTCCATTCTAAAATAATTTTAGAATGCTGTCTAAGTACCCGATTGGGAAACTTCCCAAATCTAGATCTAAAACAAGAATCCCTGATATATTATCTATCTGGTTTTGTGCAAGACATTGCATGATTGACTCAATTGCCTAAGAAAATGATATGTCATTCATGCCAGTCCCTCTTCTCATCATTCTAGAAGACATCTCTTTAGACAGGGTGACTCCATCACCTGCTGGTACTCCACCACGCCAGGAGTCGTCCATTCTAAAATACTTTTAGAATGTTGTCTAAGTACCCGATTTGGGAAACATCCCAAATCTAGATCTAGTCACCAGAATTCCTGATATATTACCTATATCCAACATGGTGAAAACACTGTGTGAAAACCAAAGTTTGACCGATTGTAGTATAGTAATATCACTTCCTATTTGGAGTATGTCATCCAAATCCTAAGACGGTACTCCCTAAATCTTTCTTACTAGGTTCATCTATTGTTTTGATGAAGTCAATCACCTTGATTATCACATCATAACAGATGATCCGTCTTCGCTATCTATGCTTTAGTCTTTGAATAGACATAAGTTACTTGCACACATTCCACTGCTCACACTAACTACGATAACTCTCTGGCAGAGTCATATACACGTGCACTTCCAAATTCCCATATTGGAAAGACGTTATAGTCATCCACCTGCCAGATAATATAGCCATGAACTGCAGGGTTACCTAAGACGGCAGCAAGGTTTTGAGAGGCATCGTCCATACCAAATTCAAAAATTTGCTGTTTTAGCTAACCCTAACTAAGAATCGTTAACTAGAAATCGACGGAAATGAAAAATGCAAACACTTTGCAAGTCTAGTGAGTAAGGAATACAACCTTTGTAGACCTGTCCTTCACTTCAATAGCTCCATGTAGTAGTCCCCTTCGCTGCGATCGTGAACTCCAGACTCTAGAGAGGCTCCCTTGAAGAAACGAACATGCTTGCTTCGAAGACTTCGAGGCCGAAGATGATCTACGTCTAGGAGACACTAACCCAAGCCATCTCTTCACTAATCATGGAATTAGTGAAGCAAATACCCTATACTAAATAGCAAGTAGTAGAGGATGATGATGTAGGAAGTGGGCTCACTTTAGAATTGATTTTTCTCACATTTTATCTCATACCTCCATTGAAGCTAGAAAGCTTTTTGAGGAAGAAGAAGAAGAAGAAGAACTCATCATATGAGTTAATCCAAATGAATTATTGCAATCATGGGTGAGTTAAGCCCTCATGCCTAACTCATGTAGAGAATTAACCAAGGGTTAAGCTTAAGGGTAGGGTTAACAAATATCTTAAGCAATAACAAAAGAGTTGAAAAAGTCAATGAGTCCATAAGCTTCTACAAGCTTATCCTTGACTAATTCAAATGTTTTGTGAATTAATTAATGATAAATAAAACCCAAACACAAACCCTAGTATGGTAGAAGTCTCATACACCCATCTTGCATGTATCATCAAGCATAACACAATTCATGTACACAAATATACATATCACATATATATAATGTGCACATCAAGTGAGAAAAGAAATTTTAAGTGAGCTAATACTAGTTAATGTAATGTAATATATCTAATATATAATTATATATTAGATTATCAAATCAACTCTTGATTTAATAATCCGGCTATATCACATATAACCGACTAATATTATATGTAACAACTTATCGAATCAACACTTGATCCGATAACCCGGCTATATCGCATATACCCGACCAATGTCACAAATCGCGAGAATAGAATACGGTATCACATATCGTATCAATCTCGGTCCCGCACATATCACATATGTGCTCTTACTCCGTTTCGCTTGAGCCAGGAAACCCCTGTGTAGGACTCTAAAGACTCGTCAATACGCCGGCAGTAGGTGATGATCATATCAAACACCTACAAGCCGCAAGCAGTCTGCTAAACGTAACGGACACCCGGGTATTGAGCGATCAGAAGATCAACAAGCAAGCCTGCTCACACTCCTGCAAATCCAATCAGTAACACTACCGTACAGTCCGGTCTCTTCGTCTGATATATCGCATACTTGTCTAGGGGTGGTAAACGTCAGACCCCAGTAATTCGATAAGTCGTGTCGATATGAGGTTCATAACGGGTCGATAAGCTACTGATAACACTTACCGGTATATCTCTGAAGCAGCCTTGGCCAAGGACTTCCTGCTATAGCCAATCGAGCACAGCGCAACATCAATCCCCAATACCGGGAGAGACGAAACCCCTCGTATCGCTCATTGCCTCCATGTGACTCGGGACTGTACCCAAAAGCCACCGTTTTGCACATTCTCTTGAACGTGGTAAGGTGGAAATTAAAGCACAGTGGGAATCACACAAGACTCTATGACGATCTCGCGTCTACAGACTAAGCTATACCAGTGTCACCAGAGAACTGCTATCTGGCGATAGGTATAATACCATCTAGGAGTTCTCGGCGAAT
Source organism: Agapanthus africanus (assembly GCA_030015575.1). Taxonomy (NCBI): domain Eukaryota; kingdom Viridiplantae; phylum Streptophyta; class Magnoliopsida; order Asparagales; family Amaryllidaceae; genus Agapanthus; species Agapanthus africanus. The sequence goes on from CM057350.1 coordinate 132,603,759, forward strand.
CCGTCCAGTGTACCCAATCTCCACTGAGCACCCGTATACTATCTCTGATGTCAAACACCAATGGATATGGGATCATCCATCGCCCATCTACATGGGTTGAGAAGTTATACGCTAGTCTACTCCGGTATATCGATGCCCTGTCTCGATACACCTACGACTAGGAATATTTGAAGGATGTACTTAGCGACTACTCTATCCCCACTAGCATAATCTGCATCATAGTCCTGATAGTCAAGTACTCATCCTAAGGGCTTTATCAACATGTAACATGGGGACAACCAGAGTACATGTTAAGATAAAGTGCAACAAGATAACATACTATCATGTCGAGCAAGAAAGTCCTCCCTATATATATCCAAGCATCCACTACAATATACATCACATGTACAGTAATGGCCTCTAGGGCATACAAATAACTAACAATCTCTTACTTGCACTAGGGCCATCTGTTATAGTATCTCATTTCCAACAATCAACAGTGGTTGAAGTATTACATACTCAACCATCCTATAAAAGTCTCTCCTGGGAATAGGCCTTTGTGTGTGGATCCGTGCCGTTGTCCTCTGTGTCTACTCTCCTATCCTCGATCTCCCTGGAGATCAACCATCTCCATGATCAGGTCATACTGCCTAAGAATATGTCTGGATCATAGATGGGACGGGGGTTCCTAGGCGTAAGCCATGACTCCATTGTCACACAATGGTAGGAACGAAGTTCATCTCATGAACTAGTGTACATCCAGACTACCTCTTTGGTAGCATCCTTGGTAGCAATGTATCCAGCCTTTATCGTCTAGTTTGCCACGGCATTTAGCTTGGAACTCTTCCAACATACCGTCCCTCCACTAAGGGTAAAGATAATTCCTGTGACTGACATTCAGTCGACCTTACCACCCTGGAAGCTATCTAGTGATTCTCCCCAGGATCGATTAATACCATCTCACTACACCTAGTGAGAATCCTAACATCCACTTAGATCTATCTCATAGATCCAAAACCCAGGATTTAGGAGGTATCACCTTGATCCTATATGGAGAATCCTTATGATAAGAGGAGATTGACCGAGCATAGCATAGGATACTCCTTTCCCATCAAGAGTATGTCATCCACGTACTATACGAGGATCATCACCATACTCCCTACTACCTTTTTGTATATACAAGGTTCATCTACCATTTTGATGAAGTCAAACACTTTGACTACCACATCAAAACAGATGTTCCAACTCCGCGATGCCTGTTTTATCCCATAAAGCAACTTACACACGTTTCCGCTGCACCCAGTGTCTATGAAGACCTCTGGCTGTGTACTTATAGACGCTCTTTTCTAAATCATCATTTAGAAAAGCAGTCATGACACCCAACCACTAGATAGCGTAGTCATGGTATGTAGCAATGGCAAGTAGGATCCGGATGGACTTAAGCATAGGCACTAGAAAATGTTTCATCATTATCCACACCTGGTCGATGACGAGAACCTTTTGCAACTAGTCTTAGCTTTGAAAGTCTCAACTTTTCTATGTACACCAGGTAATCTTCTTAAGATATACTTGCTCCTGATGGGGATTTAACCCTTTAGATAAAGCAACCAAAGTCCATACTTTGTTGGTGTATATAGATTCCATCTCAGATCGCATAGCATCTAGCCATTCTCACAGAGTCCCTACTCTTGATGGCCTGCTCGAAACTAGTTGGGTCATCATCTCATGATGCAATTATCACTTCTACTGTCATAGAGAAAACCGAAGTATCTCTTAGGTGGGTGAGGAACTCTACCGGATCGGCGGAGAGGCTGAGGTTCATCGGGAAGCTATTGAATCCTCCAGTTCTACCAAATCATCAACTGCAGTTTGTATAGCTGGAACTCCTTCCAGTTCTACCTCATGACCACTAATTTCTTCACAAGAAAATCCTTTCCAAAAGGTGGCATGCTGAGAAAACAAAACACCTTTTGCTTCTCAGTTTGGTAGAAGATATCCCTTGCGAATGCATGGGATATCCAACAAACTTCCACAGACTTAACATTTCCTCGAGCTTGTCCGGATCTTTCTTTTAGACATAGGCCGGACAAACCAAATCTTAACTTCCTTAAGAGATGGGCTCTTCCCATACCATATCACATATGGAATGGTAGGCACCTGATTTGGTTGGAACCCTATTCAATAGGTATGCAGCTTTTCAAGTGCATAACCCCCAAAAAGGAAATAGGAAACTCAGCAGTACTCATCATAGAGCACACCTTATCACATAGGGTGCGATTGCTCCGCCCCGATATACTAATGTGCTGTGGTGTATACGGAGGAGTAATGCTGAAAGAGAATCTCATTCTCTTTTAGAATAGTCTAGGAATTCCGTGCTCAAGTATTCTCCTCCCTGATCACATCATAAGACATAATATTTATACCCGGTTTTTGGTTCTCTACTTCTAACTTATATTCTTTGAATATCTCAAAAGGTTCAGACTTGTGTTTCAACAAGAACATATGTCCGAATGTTGAGAGATCATCAGTGAATGTAATGAAGTACAAAGAACCGGTCCTAGCATGTGTAGACAGGGGACCTACATACATCATCATGTATCATTCCCAAGAGTTCACTAACTCTTTCTCTGTTTCCAATAAACGGAGCCATGGTCATGTTTATCTTTGAGACATGACTGGAAAGTTTCACAATATGTAAATTCAAACTGATTTAAATATGCATCTTTATGTAACTTCAGCTAGTCGGGCCGCATTGATATAACCTAGTCTACAATGCCTCAACTAGGATTTGTTCATTTCTGAACTCTTCCTCTTGTGTGTGTTCTGTACGTTAAAGAACTGTGGTTTGATTTAGAGCGTATATGCTTTTAGATAACGTGCCTGAACCGATCAACACTTGATATAGGAAATGTTCAAAACATTATCCAACAATACAAAATTATATCCTTCTTTACTAAATAAAGAGACTGATATGATGTTGTATATCAGGTTCGGTATCTAATAACACTCTTTCAGAATCAATGTATTTTGTAATACAGGGTGATAACCGCCAACAAACTTGGCCGCAACACTTGCACCATTTCCAACTCTTGAAACTTATCACCCGTTCTCAGTTCTCTACCTATCTGTAGCCCATGTAATAGATTACATATATGGGATCCTGATCCGGTATCTCATACCCAGGACGTAAAGGATACTGAGAAAAAGTTCTCTGTAATGAACACACTCGAAGAAAATGCATCATCATGTACTTTCTTCGTTTGGGCGGCACGGGAATCCTGGTAATCCCCTATTTCCTTCTCGGTCTTATAACAGTTATAAGTTAGAGCGGGACCAACGTTCCCCAGCGCAGTATAACAAGCGGGTTCAGTCAATACATCCATATTATTATCTTGATTAAGGCGTGCCATGGTTACTACCTGGAGAGAGAGAGAAGAAAACACTCAGCGTATGCTCTTGCAAGATTAGATTGGATATTAATTTATCTAATCAGGATGGTTCCCACTGTTTTAGTCAAATCTTCCTTCAAACCCTAAAAGGAAAGACTAGACGGGATTAATTATAACCTACAAGTTCGCCAATCTTTCAGCCAGGCCAGTGTCGGTACTTTGAGGGAGGTTCACCGTGCTTTCGCACGGACCTAATTATAATAAACCTCATTTTCCCAGAGGCATAACCCCGTTAACACCTTTGTAGACACCTACTTGATCGGCTAATTGTAATGTGTAAAACTCTCCTAGGAGTAACTCTTACTCGCAGTGGGTATCGGGATCCAACTATCTCATAGGAGGTATGCAATCTCATTGCAAATTTCAACACTTGAAATTCCCGATAATATTTTGCCCTAAGCGTCCTATGACCTTGACAGAGGTCAACAAACCATAGGCTGCTAGTCAAGTTCAACCTGTCATTTTCTGATTGAAGTAAACCCACCTGCACGACCCTTGACAGAGGTCAACAAGGTCGCGTGACTACCCTAAATCAATCACATTATATGCTTATGCAGATAAGCACTAATCAGCTACCGCACACTACGCCTTGACAGAGGACAACAAACGCAGCTCGAATACTAACTATTACTTATCTGAAATGACGGAGGGCTACGACAGGTTTTTAAGAAAACCTTTTGCGTAATGAACTTGATATCGTTGTAGAATCAAATGATTTTAAAAAAGGGTGTTTTTGAGGCTTTTACTAGTTTTGCTAAAGAGGTCACTCCCGGTGAAGGGATCGTCGGCTCTTTCCTCATCGAATGAGGTGCATGATATTTCACAAATACCACTATGCAAAGCAAAAAGTATAAAAGCAATCAAAAGACAAACTGAGTATGGAGCATCTGCTAGTTTCGGTAAAGAGGTCACTCCCGGTGAAGGGATCTCGGCTCTTTCCTTATCGAATAAGGTGCTGGATATTCTACAAGGAATACCGCTATGCAAAGCAAGAACTAGAGCTATCAGTTTTCGAGACAAGTTACTACAACATCTTTAGGTTTCTTTTATTTCATTAATCTCATTAATGAAGTCCCATCATTTTAGGTTACCTCACAGATAAATACAATGTATGCTTATGCCATCCGCATTCGCCTCGATGTCCCCTCGTGCACCGTTAGGTTAGGTAACTTACGGCAGAGCGGGGAAGGGCTAGCGCGGGTGTAAAACATAAGCAACGTCTATATAATATATCACATATACTATATCCTGTATTCATCTCAACAGATATCAAATGATCACATCACAGATATCGCAGCAGAATAAAACATATGAAATATTGGATATACTAGGATTTCTGTGTTTTAAATTAAGCCTGTATAAAACACGGATTCTACGGTCGTGATGAATAGCCAATCCCACACCCCTAGACCCCTACGAGAGCGGCAAGCAACCCTACCAATTCTAGAGTTAGGAAACCCGGTCTCGACTCCTCGAGATGGTCTCCCACTGGACCCTAGAACCCGGTTACTTGTGCTCCCCGCCTTGGGTCTATCCTAATGCGGAAAATTAAATAATATACAATAGTGAAATCTTCCTCAACCCGGAAGTGCCCCAATAAAAGAATATTACATACAATGAATTTCACATGAATGAAAATAAAAACTCTCATCTCACATAAAACCCCCGGCTATTCAAAACACGACGATCCAATATAACATATCACAGCAACACATAACATCACATGTCATCAACGTAAGTAAATATGCGTATCCCAATTTTCGTTGACATATAGTACCGAAACCGGCGATACACCACATATTACACTTACGGTCGCAGAAAAGAAAGTGAAAAACTACAACAGTTGGAATCTGCAACCACCTTAGACATTATAAACCCAACGTATCACATACTTTGGACTTCATGCCTAACCAAATGAATTTCTTAGACATCACATGCCTAACAATTATAAACCCCGCATTTTAGTCTCAATCTCGAAAACACTTTTCAATATTAAGTCGGGCAATTCAACAAGATTCCCGACATCCTGATCGAATGCTCGTCGGAAACTTTAGTAGACGGCCGCACCCCCCGATGCCGTCGACGAAGTGCACTAAGGTGGAACACCGCTGCCGCGAGCACCCGAACGGATGCTTTTGGCAACGGGGTTCTCCTACAGTCACTTGGTCGGGGCTATGGGGCATGGCTATCTATTAAGTTTACCCGGCGAGTATCCGCGTATACGTGATTGCGACGGACTTTTGATCGCATCAAAATCCCGTGGCAACCGATTAAATGAGACTAAACTGCTAGATTTATAACATTCAAACTAGTTATCTCATAACTATATGTGAATTCCAAATATTATATCCCATCACATAATATCCGGACGACGTTAAACTTTTCGATCGATTCATCAAAGTCCCACAATTTCCCGACAGCTCAACACTTGAGCACAGATTTAATAATACCCAGAATATGCCACAGTACCTATGCACCAGCCGTAGAAGGGCAAACCCAAGCCTCACTCATGTCGCCATGGAACTACGGCAAACCCTAGGATTTGACCACGGTTCCGCGATCCAAAAAAGTCGAGTTAGGGTTTCATTCTTCTAGAGGGTTCATAGACTTACTTGCATGTTTTTCCGAATACGTTAAACTTGGAAAAATGGGTTTTTGACATTTGATCGAACTTTTTAACTTCGCCTAGACAATATGTGAATAACCGGAAACAATGTTAAAACTACGAATACGAAACAGTCCGAATTGTTTATAGTGTAAGATTACATCACATGCAAAATTAGCAAAAATAAACAACACTTGAAACACCAAAACCCAGTCACTGGAACACACCAAAAAATTCAACCCATTCCTCCACCAAAAATCCGACGTCGCCGAATCTGGGCTTCATGTCGCCGGCCATTTTCCGAGATGAGGGGTTGGATTTTCTTGTGTGTTCTTGTTGCATCACATACAACATTCTATAATTATTTAAATAATTTTTTGAAGAAAATTTAAAATCGACAGAAACTCAAATTTTGAGTTGTTTCGGAGTATTTCGGTTTCGTAATTCTAATAAAATCGGTCTAAATTTCTAGCATCTCTCTGATACCACTGCAGGGTTACCTAAGACGGCAGCAAGGTTTCGGGAGGCATCGTCCATGCCAGATTCAAAAATTTGCAGTTTTAGCTAACCCTAACTAAGAATCGTTAACTAGAAATCGACGGAAATGAAAATGCAAACACTTTGCAAGTCTAGTGAGCAAGGAATACAACCTTTGTAGACCTATCCTTCACTTCAATAGCTCCATGTAGTAGTCTCCTTCGCTGCGATCGTGAACTCCGGACTCCAGAGAGGCTCCCTTGAATAAACGAACATGCATGCTTCGAAGACTTCGAGGCCGAAGATGATCTACGTTGAGGAGACACTAACCCAAGCTATCTCTTCACTAATCATGGAATTAGTGAAGCAAACACCCTATACTACATAGCAAGTAGTAGAAGATGATGATGTAGGAAGTGGGCTCACTTTAGAATTGATTTTCTCACATTTTATCTCATACCTCCATTGAAGCTAGAAAGCTTTTTGAGGAAGAAGAAGAAGAAGAAAAACTCATCATATGAGTTAATCCAAATGAATTATTGCAACCATGGGTGAGTTAAGCCCTCATGCCTAACTCATGTAGAGAATTAACCAAGGGCTAAGGTTAAGGGTAGGGTTAACAAATATCTTAAGCAATGACAAAAGAGTTGAAAACGTCAATGAGTCCATAAGCTTCTACAAGCTTATCCTTGACTAATTCAAATGTTTTGTGAATTACTTAATTATAAATAAAACCCAAACACAAACCCTAGTATGGTATAAGTCTCATACACCCATCTTGCATGTATCATCAAGCATGACACAATTCATGTACACAAATATACATATCACATATATACAATGTGCACATCAAGTGAGAAAAGAAATCTTAAGTGAGCTAATACTAGTTAATGTAATGTAATATATCTAATATAAAATTATACATTAGATTATCAAATCAACTCTTGATTTAATAATCCGGCTATATCACATATAACCGACTAATATTATGTGTAACAACTTATCGAATCAACACTTGATTCGATAACCCGGCTATATCGCATATACCCGACCAATGTCACAAATCGCGAGAATAGAATACGGTATCACATATCGTATCAATCTCGGTCCCGCACATATCACATATGTGCTCTTACTCCGTTTCGGTTGAGCCAGGAAACCCCTGTGTAGGACTCTAAAGACTCGTCAATACGCCGGCAGTAGGTGATGATCATATCAAACACCCACAAGCCGCAAGCGGTCTGCTAAACGTAACGGCCACCCGGGTATTGAGCGATCAGAAGATCAACAAGCAAGCCTGCTCACACTCCTGCAAATCCAATCAGTAACACTACCGTACAGTCCGGTCTCTTCGTCTGATATGTCGCATATCTCGTCTAGGGGTGGTAAACGTCAGACCCCAGTAACTCGATAAGTCGTGTCGATATGAGGCTCATAACGGGTCGATAAGCTACTGATAACACTTACCGGTATATCTCTGAAGCAGCCTTGGCCAAGGCCTTCCTGTTATAGCTAATCGAGCACAGCGCAACATCAACCCCCAATACAGGGAGAGATGAAACCCCTCCTATCGCTCATTGCCTCCATGTGACTCGGGACTGTACCCAAAAGCCACCGTTTTGCACGTTCTCTTGAACGTGGTAAGGTGGAAATCAAAGCACAGTGGGAATCACACAAGACTCTATGACGATCTCGGGTCTACAGACTAACCTATACCAGTGTTACCAGAGAACTGCTATCTGACGATAGGTATAATACCATCTAGGAGTTCTCGGCGAGTCCGTCCATTGTACCCAGACTCCACTGAGCACCCGTATACTATCTCTGATGTCAAACACCAATGGATATGGGATCATCCATCGTCCATCTACATGGGTCGAGAAGCTATACGCTAGTCTACTCTGGTATATCGATGCCCTGTCTTGATACACCTACGACTAGGAACATTTGAAGGATGTACTTTGCGACTACTCTGTCCCCACTAGTATGATCTGCATCATAGTCCTGGTAGTCAAGTACTCATCCTAAGGGCTTTATCAACATGTAACATAGAGACAATCAGAGTACATGTTAAGATAAAGTGCAGCCAGATAGCATACTATCATGTCGAGCAAGAAAGTCCTCACTATATATGTCCAAGCATCCACTACAATATACATCACATGTACAGTAATGGCCTCTAGGGCATACATATAACTAACATGAACTGTATCAATGCCAAGTCATATTCATATGGACTTCAGCGTAGACACAGAAGTAAAAGTCATATCACAATCCCCAACATGTATTTGAAGAAAACTTTTTACGACAGGTCTAGCCTTATTTGGTCAATACCTTTCTATCTGCAAAGATCTCGAAAGATCTACTCGCTCCTAATGGGCTTCACCCTTTCAGGAGCATCCAGCAAAGTCTAAAATCCATAATTTGCTGAAATGCGTGGAGTCCATCTTGGATATGAAGTATCTGGTCATATGGAAGTTACCACTTCCTATGACCTGCTGATAACAAGTAGGGGGAATAGCAGTGCCAAGTCATATCCGTATGGTCTTCAGCATAGACACTGAAGTAAAAGTCTCATCATAATCCACAATGAGTATTTGATGAAAACTCTTTACAACATGTCTAGCCTTATTAGGTTAGTACCCTTCCACCTGTACAGATCGCGAAAGATCTACTTGCTCCTAATGGGTTTTACCCTTTCAGGAGCATCCAGCAAAGTCTAAAATCCATGATTTACTGAAGTGCTTGGAGTCCATCTTGGATATAAAACACCCGGTCACCTGGAAGTTACCACTTTCTATGACCTGCTGATAACTAGTAGGGCCATCATCACCATGATACTGACCTCCCTGTCACCGTTTACGAGAAAACCGAAGTACCTCTCCGGTGGCTGAGGTCACATACTTTATCTGCAGAGCGGCTAACGGTTTGTCAAGTCCAATTGAATTCTTAGGTTCTACTAAATTTTCGGTAACCATTTTTGGTTCTGCAATCACTTGCAATTTTACCATACTCCCACTAGTTTCTTTTTCAAAAGATTCCTTTTATAAAAACGTGGCGAGTCAAGAACAATGTAACTATTGATCTTGAAAATGGTAGAAACAAAATCCTAGCGATTGTTTGGGATAATCCACAAACCGCCATTACCGAAACGTGCCTTGAGTTTGTCTGGATTCTGCTTTTAAACAGAAACCGGATGAACCCATATCTTAACAACCTCAAGATATGCAACCATTTTATGTCCAAATAGAATCAATGCACTAATTTAGATGGAACCAGATCCAAATGTCATGCAGTTGTTTCCAGTGCATATCACTTAATGGAAAAAAGGTCAATACAACATTACTCATCAAGAAGCGTACCCATAGATGAGCAACCTATAAGAGAATCAAGTTCTTAATGCTTTGATGGAATACCTAGTATAAGTATCTACATCTTCGATCACTTCGAAGAATCCTGATACTTCCAATGTATGGTTCTCTATTTTATTCTTATACTTATAAACTTCTCAAGATCTTTGGACCTTGCATTGCTACGAATGTGTGTTTAAAACCAGAGAACTCATAGGTAAACCCGAATGAAGTAAGAGTACCAACCCTTGTCCTGGAGGACACTGGACAACATACATTTTCATGTATAAGTCCCAAGATTATACTAACACAAATTCCGTGTTTTGTTAATTGAAAACTGTATCTTGGTTAAGAATGTATTACATCGTTATTCAATGCACCTTATCTTATCCTCAACTGATAAAGGTACATGTTTAAAACACAATCTTCAAAATGTATATCTCACTTTATAAAATAACGGTAATGATATTTCATTTTAAAATCATAACAACGGTTATTCGAAACCAAATATTTGCCGTCAGGCAAAGCCAGGTGATTTAATCTAATGTCACCAATTGTAACAAATTCCGATATTGAGGATCAAATCTTCCATTTTCCAATATTCTCTTCCTTCTCAACATTTGTAACACCGTACAGATGTGAGATCCAAATCCGGTAAATACATACCCTGGAGTTAGAATTAATTGGGAAACCATATCTCGGTAACAAGTACACAGAAAATCTGAAACATGAAAATGTTTCATAGGGGGTGGCCAGGTATTCCTAGTAATGCCTTTTTCATTATCCAGATTCATGACAGTAGTCGCAATTTACTTTTCCCTCACTTCAATCCTTTATATTTCTCTATATCTTACCTTCTGCACATCGTCGTTAGGCTAATTGATTTTCTTCCTTCCCTACGTTTCGGCACCAGCCTAAGGTTTGGAAGAAGACTATCCAATAAGCGTAATAGGTGTACTCTCCTAATACAAGAAGCTTTCGCAACCTTAGAGAAGGTAAAGGGAAGAGACAACCGAATAATCCTGTTCAATTTCTCCAGAACCTGTGGCCATCCTCGACTGAAGTAACTTCTTCGAGTTTGTATGTAGTTATACGATGGCCGTTCCAAGCGATATGGATCATTGTAGTGATGCGAAGTATTCTGAAAAAATGCAAAGGGTAAAGTAGGAGTGGCAGGGATATGTGCGACTTTGTCGTGAATCATGACAATCCAAAGCCTAAGTGTGTAAGAAGATTCAGTTAATTTGGTTCATAAGTTTGTAAGGTAAGTCATAGGTCGTTGTACCAGAGAGAGAAAAGAAACACCCAGCGTGCACTTTATTAAGATTAGATTGGCTATCAATTTATCTAATCAGGATGGCTCCCACTATTTCCTCGAATTCTTCTTCAAACCCTAAAAGGAGTACTAGTCGGGATCATTAACACTTTACAAGTTTGCTAACTGCTCAGCCATGCCAGTGTTGGTACTACGAGGGATGTCCCCTATGCTTTTGCACGGACCCAATTAATAACCATGTTTCAGCAGAGGCATAATCTCGTTAAAACTTTCTAGACACCTAATAGGTTAGCTAGTTGTGAAATGAAAAATCTTCCGAGGAGTAATACATACTCATCAATGGGAATCGGGACCTAACTATCATTGTGTGATAATTTTGACAGAAGCCGACCAAAATTACCACGCTCCAGAAGATATGCGCATGCCTAGCAAGTTTCCCGTTTGTTTGAAACCCCCGATATGGTTTTTTCCCCTAGCGGTTTATGACCTTGACAAAAGTCAACAAACCATAAGCCACTAGTCAAGTTCAACCCGTCATTATCCTGGATTACTCTAAACCCACCTGGATAAGCCCTTGACAAAGGCCAATAAAGCTATACGACTATCCTAGATAATCTCATTACTATGCAAAAGAAAAGCTTTACATAGCTACTAAACACTACGTCTTGACAAAGGCCAACAAACGCCGCATGAATACTAGGTAATGCTAATTTGAAATGGCGGACGGCTACGACGGGTTTTTAGCAAAAAACCTTTAACGTAATGAACTTGATATCGTTGAAGGAACTCGAGTGGCTTTGAAATGGAGGGGTTTAAGCTCCGTTTTTTAAAACTAGTAACATAAACCTTTGCTTAAGAGCGAGCTCCTAGTGAAGGGATCAATGCTCTTCCCTCATAAAATGAGGTGCGGAATATTCCTAACCGAATATCTCTATGCAAAGCAAAAGAATACGACTAATAGTTTTGAAGAAAACTGAGTAGTTTTTCCTTGCATTATTCAGATAATGCGTTCCCATCATTTTAAGTTTCTAAACCATAGAAGAAACAACCAAAATAACATGCTTTTATATGCCATCCGCATTCGCCACGGGGCCCCGTCATTCACCGTTAGGTTACATAACTAACAGCAGAGCGGGGGCAGGAATAGCACGGATGCAAAACATATAGAAGCATCTACTAAATAATATATATCTGCCTATGATGACTATTATCTGCCTGCGATATATATATATATTATATATATATATATATATCGCAGGCAGATAATAGTCATCATAGGCAGATAAAAATCATCACATGCATGCGAACAACAATATGGAATAGCAGATAATCTAGGAGCCCCGCGTTTCATTTGATCCGTAAATGAGACACGACGTTCCCCGGTCGTGTAGATAGCTAGTGCAATGAAGAATCTAGACCCCTACGAGTGCGGCAAGTTACCCGCCAATCCTGAAAGTATAGCAACCCCAATCAACAAAGTGAATGGGCCATCCAGTACTTCACAGAATCCGGTAATTTGAGCACCCATCTGTGGGTCAACCTATACCCCCTACGAGTGCGGCGAATAGCCCGCCAATTCTAAGGTAAGGCCCCCCTGGTCTCAACGCCATGAGATGCGAGCCCGTTTCCCTCTAGAATCCGTCTATTCGAGCACTCCTCCGCGGGGTAATCCTAGTAAAGAAAAGAAAAATATATACAATAATGACATCGACCTCAACCCAGTCGTGCCCCAATAAAAGAATATACAAACTGGCAAAAATGGCAGTCCACATGTCGGACGCTCGCACCACAATGATGAATATACAAATGAATCTGAACTGTACATCTAACATTGCACACAAGGCTATCCATCATGACAATCCATCCAAAAGGTCAGTGCAACACAAAATATCAACGCGAATATCATGTTTGTAAACCCGTTTGATTATACATATAGCAACCGGTCGGATTATACCGCGCCATAATATTCATGGTCGCAGAAACAAACAAATGCACTGAAAACCATGAATTTAAAATTTCGATCGATTAAAACTTTCTGCATTGGCCCCAAGTATAAATCAGTACTCAAACAAATCTGGATCAAAACCAAATATTCCAAAAATCACATTTCCATGAATTAGAGCACCATAAAAAATTTGGGGCACTGTAGCCAAAATTGGACCGCGGAACTGCGGCCAAATGGAACATTTGGCGGCGGTTTAGCGGTCGAATTTTAGGCTTAGGTGCCCAAATTTATTTCTGGTCTTTAGTTTTTCCTGCGCATAATTTTAATGCAATATGAAAAAAAATTTGAACAACTTTAAAATTCGAACAACAAGCAGTAGATAGGAAATGCGAATCGGAAAAATTCCGTCGATCGAAACTCAAAATTAGTGCTAACATGCTAGTTAAGATTTATGGAGTGGCTCTAATACCATGTTGGGTTCGGTGGCCATGCTGCGGAGGCCGCGATCGAGGCGGAAGCGAAAACAAAAATTTTACACGAGCACCAAACACCCATATCCCAGGATACGATCCATACACCTAAACTAGCAAACTAAAATATGCAAAGGGTATGAAATTACAGCCTTTGTCGCGTGTCCACCCAATTGTGGAAGACCCCTCCAAGCTCGTAGGCTCGTAGCCGTCGGGATCGCACTTGAAAGTCGACCACCCTTTCCGAAGAACATCCACCCGAGGAAAACCGGAAAAGGCTCCGACCGGCGATCCAAATATGCTAAGGATGGATAGTCGGTGAAGTAGGAATCTTTCCACTAAAAATTTTCTCTCTTTTTCTCAAGCTCAAGTAAGCAAGAGGAAGAAGAAGGAGAAGAGGAAAATGGCTAAGTCTTGAACTCATGAAGCATCTCCAGAATGTGGAATGAAAAAACTATACATGTGTAGAAAGAATGGCAACAATAAATCAACAATGGTTCAATAGTGCAACCAAATCAAATCAACATTAAATACCAAAGCCATACCATTCTACATTCATACAACCATGCTTCATTTAAACCTTATTTTCCACCTCATTTCCCATTTGATTTTCTAAATGAAAATAAAATATGAGGTGTCCTACTTCTAGAAGCATTCCCGTATAAATACGGAATACTTCACCCGGTATATGTATCGCTACATATACGCATACCCGTATAAAAATATGGATAGCACCAATGAGAGAAATGAATAATGAACAATAATACTAAATATAGGGTTACTAGGCACTCTCACAAGGGTCTATTAGGCATCAACCATGCCCGATTTAAAATTTAGACGTGCCGAACAACTCTAACCAAGATCTTTAAACTAGAGATTAGGCGAAACAAAGCATGTTAAACACTTTAACTTCTAAGAGTTTGGGATTACAACCTTTGTACTCCGGTCCTTCACTTCATAAGCTCCGTGTTGAGATCCCTTCGCTGCGATAATCATGTACCCGGACTCTAGAGAGGCTCCACGAAGAGAATAATGCAAACTTGCATCCGATCTTCGATAACCAAGATGATCTACCTTGAGGTTTGTTAAACACAAGCTCTCACTCACAAATGAAGTGAACACTCCAATCTAAATGGCTAGGATAGATTAGGATGATGAAGTAGGATTTTAGCTCTCATTTATTTTCTTAATCTCACTCAAAATCATCACTAATGAAAAAGCTAGAAAGCTTTTCCATTGAAAAGAGAAGGAAGAAGAAGAACCATTTCTTTTGTGATGAATAATGAATTGTGTAATGAGGTTAGAATTGCAACCATGGGTTAAATATGATAACTTAACCCATGTAGAGAGTGAACCATAGTCAAGGGTTGAGTTGGGTTAACAAATATCATAACTAAATATCTTTACAAAATATCTTTGCAAAAACAAAAAGCAATGCTTCTAGAAACTTCTAGAAAAGCTTAACACAAATCAAACCCTAACCATGTTTAATCTATACTAAACATGTTGCATTAATAACCCTAACATGTTATAATATTATATATCATATATACAATATTTATTGTAACAAAATAAAATAATACAATTAACATACATCTCATATATATCAATGTATTACCCGAGTGAGAAAAAGAATCTTTTAGTGAGCTTATATTAGTTAATGTAATTTAATATATCAAATATATAATTATACATTAAATTATCGAATCAACACTTGATCCGATAATCCGGCTATTTCACAAATAACCGACTAATATTATCTGTATCAGTTTATCGAATCAACACTTGATCCGATGACCCGGCTATATCACATATACCCGGCCGATATCTCATATCGCGAGAATCTAATACGGTATCACATACACGTATTGTTCTCGGTCCTGCACATATCATTTATGTGCTCCTACTCCGTTTTGCCTGAGCCAAGAAACCTCTGTGTAGGACTCTAAAGAATCGTCAATACGCCGGTAGTAGGTGATGATCATATCAAACACCCACAAGCTGCAAGCGGTCAGCTAAACGTAACAGCCACCCAGGTATTGAGCGATCAGAAGATCAACAAGCAAGCCTGTACATTCTCCTGTGAATCCAATCAGTAACGCTCCCGTACAGTCCGGTCTCTTCGTCTGATATGTCGCATATCTCTCCTAGGGGTGGTAAACGTCAGACCCCTGTAGCTTGATAAGTCGTGTCGATATGAGGTCTATAACAGTTCGAGAAACTACTGATAACACTTACCAGTAAATCTCAGCAACCCTGGCCAGGGATTTCCAGTTATAGCCAATCGAACACAGCACAACATCAACTCCCTATACCGGGAGAGACAAATCCCCTCCTATCGCTCATTGCCTCCATGTAATTCGGGACTGTGCCCAAAAGCCACCTTTTTGCACGCCCTCTTGGACGTGGTCTGATGGAAATCAAAGCACAGTGGGAATCACACAAGACTCTATGACGATATCGGGTCCACAGACTAATCTGTACCAGTGTCACCAGAGAACTGCCATCTTACGTGAGGTATAATACCATCTGGGAGTTCTCGGCGAGTCCGTCCAGTGTACCCAGTCTCTACTGAGCACCCGTACACCATCCTTGATGTTAAACACCGATGGATATGGCATCATCCATCGCCCATCATATGGGTCAAGATGCGTATACGCTAGTCTACTCTGGAGTATTGATGCCCTGTCTCGGTACTCCCATGACTAGGAACAGTTATAGGATATACTCGTTTGTATGGAGCATATGTATATTCTAGTATTACGTTCTTCGTGTTATTCTATCTTTTTGGGCATTCGTGTTTTTATCCAAGTGCAGGTATGTATATACAGCAGACTGTAATCCGTATTTATTACAGATTATCTTCTAGAAGGTGGCCACCTCATTATGCTTTTTCCATTTATTTGATAAATGGAAAATGAGGTGTAAAGTGTGAGGTATGGGAGGAATGGAGATAACCATGCTTCAATATTTAACAAATGAATTTTTAATTCATTTGGAGTTACTATTGAAGTATGGTTGTTGATTGTTTATTCAAGAAATTCATACAAAAAACCTTTGTGTGGATTTTCTCTCTCATGATTGCTTCATTATTTTCTTGAGCTCCCATTTCTCTTCATCTCCTCCCTCCTCTTGAGTTTCCCTCACCTTCATCATCTTCCTCTTTCACTACCCTCTCATGAGTTGAAAAACAAGTGAAGAGGCAAGGTAGAGATAGTAGAACATATAGATCTTCATACTACATCCTAGAAAACTTGGATTAGCATCCCAAGTTCTCTAGTTGCTCCTTTTGTTACTTAGGAGCTAAAGCCATGGATCACATCTCTCGGGTGGATCATCTACGACAAAGGAGGGCCGGAGAACAAGCTCGATCCCGGAGGACCAATGGAGCCGGAAATGGAGATCAAACAAGTTCAAGGTGGCCACTTGGAGCACATGACGAGGAAAAAAGACCGAAGGACTTGGGTCGCTTGGTGAGAATTCTTTCCATAGTAGATAGCACTACTTTAGTTTTGCTAGATAGGTTTATAGAAAGATCCGGGTTAAAAGTTATTCTAGTGACATGTTCTAATCGTTAGAAAAATTTTTGTTCCGTATTTGGTCACGGTAGTTGGCCGGGGCACTAGCGTAACCTTTCACAAGTATCCAGAAAAATTCTTGAGGCGGGGTATCGCTCAGTTTGAGAGATTGTTGATTTCTGCAAAATTGAGATATAGAGAGATGAAGTTGGAACATTATGTAAGTCGATGTCGCACACCCCATGCACTTGTGGGGAGGCGGAATTTACAAAAAAACTATTTTTCTTACTATGCAACACCGACTTAAACTCCAGGATCTTTACGGAAACCTTAACTAGCTATACAACTAGAAGGTTCTAACTACTCGGTAAGAGTTTTATACCTCCTTGTTACTTGTCCTTCTGATCTTCTTCTCCTCCTCTTCTTGAGCTCCTCGAAGATCCGCATCGCGCTTGATCGTCGGCCTCCTCTTGTCGAAGATGATCCACCCGAAAGTTTATACCTTAAGCTCCAACCCCTAAACCGAGGTAACTAAGGTACCTAGTTCACTAATTTAAGTAGCTTAGAAGATGTAAAGTGTTTAATGGAGTATTTAATCTCAAGAGACCTAATGGCTCACAACTCATGTGAGGGTTACCAATAAAATAAAACAATGAGCCATGCTTCACTCCATACCACAAATATCTCCATTTTCCACCTCATTAATCTATTTCCAAAAATAAATAAACCAAATAATGAGGTGTCCCCTTCTAGAAGCATCTCTTGTAAAATTACAAGAATGCCCTCACCGTATATACATACCCATATTCGTATTCCGAAAAATATGAATACAATGAGATAGTAATAATCCAATAATATAATATTAGAATCTGGCTTAAACCAAAGCCTACTAGTATTATCCGTTCGAACAACATCCGTGTAGCCAGTACACGTATATGATCGGAACCCTGCCGTAAAACTATACGGCCTCTACATCGTTTCGCCTGAAGCAGGGAAACCCTTTGTGTGGGACTCTAAAGACTCGACAGTACGCTGGCAGTGGGTTTAACCATAAGTCCGTCAGTGGCACTAGCTGTACGTAACGGCTATCCAGGTATCTGTCGATAAGAAGGCCGACGAGCAAACTCATCCAAACTCCTACTGAGCCTATCTGTGTCAATCTCCATACAGTCCGATCTGTTCGTCTAAGAGTATCGCATATCGGGCCTAGAGGGGATGGTAACTGTCAGACCCCTAATAGCGCAATAAGTCGTGTCAGTGTAAAGACCAATACACCCTGAGAAACTGCTGGTGTACCTACCAGTAAATCTCGCTTGCCCTGGCCAGGGACTATGTGTAATGACTATTTGAACACAGCGTGATATCAACCCCCAAATCTGGGAGGGACGAATCCTATCTAACCACTACTGCTTCCCAGTGCTTCGGGACTGCAACCAACCACTACCTGTTTGCATGACTCATTTGAGCCGTGGTAGGGTAGTAATCTAAGTACAGTAGGAACACACTCGAGACGAATAGTGATGTCAAGTCAATGGGCTAAGCTGTACTCATGTCACTCAGGAACTGCTAACCGACGATAGGTATAATACCAACCGGCAATTCCCCCGCGAGTCCTTCTAGTGTAACTCATAACCCAATGAGCACCTGTATACTATCTCCGGTATCGCATACCAATGGCTGCGGAATAGGCCATCTCCTGAACTGGGATAAGAAGCGTACACACCAGTCTACTCTGGAGTATTGATGCTCTGTCTCGATAATCCTACGACTAGGGACCAGTATAAAGATGTGCTTATAGACTGCCTAGCCCCCACTAGTGTGACTATCATCACAACATTGGTAGTCAAACAAACATCCTAAGGGCTCTATCAATATGTATTAGCGATATGCTAGAAGAAACATATACACATATTGAGATAGAATCAAACCAAGTAGCATACTACCATATTGAGCAAGACTGTTATTATATCTGTGTATATCCTAAGCTTCCAAAATGTAATATACAAACCAGTACTATACAATAATGGCCTCTATGGCATATATCACTAACACATTATAGCGGATCCACTCACTGAGGCTATTTCTCGAAAAAATTAAGTTTCACAAACATAGTTTGCGAAACTAATTAGTAGAGAAGTTAGGTATTCGGTAGCACACGAGCTGTGGGTAAGCAATACCGCAATAATTGGCCTTAAGTGCAAGTGGGAGATTGTAGGATATAGTGCCCTCAAGTTAATTATTATGATTGCAAGTATGCGATTATGATAATTGAGGGAGGACCTACACAGGTATAACAGTCTTACTCGAGATGATAGGATACTATCTGGTTTATATTCATCGTTGATGAAGCCCGTAGGATTGTTTCTTGACAACCGGCATTATGATGGCGATCATATATGTGGGAGCTAGGTTGTCCATAAACACATCCTTAAATGTCCCTAGTGGTGGGAGTATTGATTGATACGTTTTCACCGTGTCGTTTTTAGTTCTAAATTAACCGCAATCGAAGACGGTGTCGCGTGTAGCGATCCGCGATGAGTATGGGTCGTGCGCAGGGAGATGGTAGGCTTTTTAGCTTGTTTTAATGAGTTAATACCATGTTTTGAGTTGTTGTTTATGCTAAGTGTTGTAACTAGAATATGTTCAATAAAAAGACTTGTTAAGGGTAGTTTTAGGTTAGCTTGCGTGAGGATGATATTTGCCGGTTCCTTATGGACCCAATTTTGATATTGACACTAAGGCAATAGGCAACAACGTGGATTAGGGAACTTCAAATATGGTATTTGCGATTTTGAGCTAAATCCGTATTCTTTTTCCCTTGTTCTTCCATTGATGTCTTTTGACATTCGCCTTCGGCAAACCACTTGCAATCCGGTCACGATTAGGATTCACCACTATCGTGGTAGGATAGGATGCCTAACGGAGCGGAATTGCGAATGGTTTGCTCGGAGTTTCAATTGCAAAGTTAAGGTTTTTAAGGTTTTAGCAAAAAGATCTCCCAACACAAACTAACCATATTCTACCCTTAACAAGTGAATCGATTACTTACACATGTTAACGATACCAAAATAGAAGAAGAAAAAAGTAACGCAACATAAAAAAAAATAGCAAGAAAAGCAAAGTTAAAGTTAGAAAGTTAAGAACCGGTCAATTCAATGTGCAAATATCTTCACTTGTTCTTTAATCCTATACCAATGTGAAATCAAAATACCAAACTTTAAGGTTGCAAGCTCATTTAAGAGGTTGCAAGATCAAAATAAAGCAATGATTTCACAAGTTCAAAGTATGTAGAAAGTAAGACATATGTGATGAAATGAGAACTTTATTGAATTTCAAACGAGATACAACTAATCTTGAAGTCAAGAACCTAAATCTTAAGCTTGCAAGTTCAATGAAGAAGTTGCAAGGTCAAGACAAAGGGGCAAGAGCTCAAGAGTTCAAAGAAAAAGCAAGTTACAAATTACAAGTGTTCTAAAGAAAAACTAGAGAAAAAGTATCCATCCCCTTGCCCGTTGATTTGGTATTTATAGGCCTCATACCAGAATAAACAAACAATAAAAATAAGATGATGTGACCCAAAGGAACAACCGGAAGAAAAATGGGGAGGAATAGACAAGAAAAAACCGGTGGGGCAGGTTTTTTTGTGATTGTCGACGGTTTTCTTGTGGTGGTTTGACCTCGTTTTGGTGTGATGATCTCATGTGCACTCCACAAGTCTACTGGCATTGTTTTATTTATTCATTTCAGCTTGGGTTATACTCAGTAGTTTTGGAGGGACCTTGATGTTCCAAATCACATCATATCTTGTAGCATTTATTACACATCACACTCACTTGTGCTTTGGGCAGCCCCCACCTAGGTCCAATCATCAAAGAGTTGTGTGCACACTTTTATTGTGTTGGACCAAAATTGTGTACACATTTATTTGTTGCAAAAGAACTCTTTGGATATCGATCGGTTTGTAGTTCCGGTTGCAGTGTCGGCTCACAACGTTATATCCGTGATCTTGAGTGTGTTTCCAGTGTTGTGTCACGGATACCTGTAATCTGTATTTACTGAGAAGACACTGGTTAATAGTACCGATATATAACAAAACAGATAATGAATGAGTGGTATTGAAATGCAGTTTTCTGTGATAAACAAATACCCCCAAACTTATCTTTTGCTCGTCCCGAGCGGAAAAAAATCCTGACCTCATTTTCGCAGGGAACGCGGTTGCACTGAGCTCGTGCAATAAGCCGTTAAATCTTTAGGTGTCCCTAGTAGAAGGAGTGTTGTCTCCTGAGGGTTTTCAGCGGATTTCACCCACAAAATCCCGTCAAGCTAGTTTTGCGAAATAGTTATGATTCTAACCCTAAGGTTTTGTTTCAATGCCAGCAATTCTATTATCCTAAATTAGAAACATCGAACCTTTATTTTTCACACCTCGCTTCTTTTTTTAACTTAAGATCCTATATGTCTTTACGTGCGGTGCAAATAGTGTCGTTAAGTTTCAAAAAGGATCGATTAAAGTCGTCATGTTACAAAATAAAGCCCAGATAAAAAAAACTTAAAAAGGATCACACAAGTTTTATAAAGAGTTAAGTACTTCTCATGTTTCATTTTCCAGTTAGGTTTCAAATTCAGAATTTCTATCTTCCTTAATAGGAAACTAGGTCTTATTTTTCACTCCACATTTTACTTGTTTTCGTTTCATACACACCTTCGTGAACGTGCAATAGTCTTCATCATAGGATAAAACCTTCATATCTCTGTTAAAAATATTTTTATAAAAACTTATCTTTTGTCAAGATTTTTCTCACACAAAGAACCGTTAGGAATTTTAAGTCGGAGAGAACACTTGCTTGACTTTGTTTTAATTTGGACTTTCTAGGTTTCTTAGCGAGCTTTGGGCCAATGCTCCCAAACCAGTTGGTTTTAGGGCATTAGATGTAGGGACATCCCGGCGGACTTAATTGCTCAACTTACCTAAGCCCTAAAACAAAAGACCAATTTTAGCGTGAAAATCGTAACGATTTAATGCGAACGGAGATATAACCAGTTGTTCAATTATTTTTAGGATAAAAGACGTATTTAGTGGATCAGGTCTGTAATCACTTCAATCAAGTTCTAGATGGGTTATTCTTCAGAATTAGTTCCTATTAAGGTATCTATAATATCCTTTCATATCCACTCCACTTTCAAAACTATTCTTGATATTACTTATTTCAGAACAAACCTATTTGATCCTCAAAAAATAATTTATCAATTAAAAAGTTTTCAGACATATTAGACTTGTTATCTAATTTTCAAAACTTACGACACGTGTAGTGTGATCTAAAAACGTATATTAGCTATAGTTAAACTCAAAGGAGGGTTATCTTTCAGGTTTTCAAAATCTAACAATAAGATTTAGTTGTTCCTAACTTATCAAACAAAACCGTCGAAATATCGAATCTAAGTTCTCCCACTAGATAACTTGACGACAAAGTTTTTAAATTTTTATAATTTTTTTTCAATTTTTATGGGTTTTTAAATATGTATGCAAATGCAGAATATACAAATGAATGCAAAAGGAGAAAGCTTACCGAGCATACCCCCAAACTTAAACTGGACAGTGCCCTCACTGTCAATGTACATCAAGAGGGCAAAATTGTTGAAGGGTCAAAAGCGGCGGTTCTTCCTGAATTTTTTTTTTGTATTTTTTTTGTAATGAAGACCGAGCATCACCAGACAAGATTGCTCTTCAAAAAGAAAAATGGATATGCACAAGACAAGAATATCCACATATATATACGAAAAAATAGTATATACTGTCACGACCCAAATATGGCACGTGACCGGCACTTAAATCACGTGACATCTAAAGACGTCGACGCGGTTCAAGTAAACCGAAACCCAGAATTTAAACCTTTTTGAAAATATTTGAGGTGAGTTTAAAATAGTCATCAGATGAAATCAGTTTAAATAACATTTAAATTTAACTAAGTATGTTTGAAAAGCATCTATGACATTTTAAAAATCTGACAGCATCTCCTTTGAAAATTTCATATAAAAACCTTGAAAGGTTTGTCTAGCACCCTATGAAGAGTTTTGAAGCATCACATGTCCAAAAGTTTAAATTTTTATAGTGCTAAACGAACATGCAAAGGAATCGATCCTTGAAAATTAGGGTTTCGAAACTATTAAGCTAATAAAGATTAGGGTTTGAAGGCTACAACCTTTGTAGCTCCCCTTTTGCTTGACTCCTTGATCTCTAAGGTGTTGGAAGAAGGTCCACTTGTAGTCCTCTTTCGTCCACGACGATCCACCCGAAGTTTCCCGTCGAAGCTAGCAACTTTGGAAAAGCAAAGAGAACACTCTAATCAAGTTGGCTAGACTTGAGTAGAATGATGTTGTGGCTATGGATCTCACTTCAAAAACCTTTCTTTAATTGTGTTTAAATCACTAGAAAAAACTAGAGAGGAAAAGGTGAAGGAGGATGAAGATGGTGGCTATTTTTTAACTAGAGGTGAAAAAAATAACCCTTAAGTGAAAAGAAATGAAATATAACCTTTTATATTTTATTCCTTCTCACTTTCAACCATGATTAAATGATGGATAGTTAATTTAACTTGGGTTTTAAATGATAAAGAGAAGGATAACCCTAGGTTAGTGGTAGTTGAGCATGGTTAGGTCAAAGGAAGAATGTAGAAGCTAGAATGATTATCCTTTCCTTTTCATTTTCTTTTAAATCCAAAATCAAATTATAATCCATAATTTAATCCATGGTGTGAGTCTTATATTGCCACAATTTCCATATTCTAACAACCATGATGGATGGGTGTATGTATGTATACATGTATGCACATCCACATGTGCATGAAACTAGAATGAAAGAAAGAAACACATGCATGCATGCATACATCCATCAAACCCTAGAAAGGTTTCAAGTGAGAAAACTAATGATTAAATGATAAATCAACACTTAATTTATCTATCCGGTCATATCTCATATGACCCCACCAAAAGCAGTTCACCCGATCAATATTCGGTATCATATACGCACATTTTAATCGGGTGCTTGCGCAAATCGTATACGCGCACCACAACGTTTCGCCTGGACTGGGTAACTCCTTTGTGGGACTCTAAGACTCGTCAATACGCCGGCAGAGGGTGATGATCATATCAGGTACCTCCAAGCCGCAAGCGGTCAGCTAAACCTAACGGCCACCCGGGTATTGAGCAATCAGAAGAAAACAAGCGAATCTGCTACAACTCCCGTCAAGCCATCCGGCAACACTACCGTACAGTCCGGTCTCTTCGTCAGATATGCTGCATATCGAGCCTAGGGATGGTCACGTCGACCCTAATAACTCAATAAGTCGTTCCGGTGAATGGTCTATAACAGATCGAGAAACTACTGATAACACTTATCAGCAAATCTCAGCAGCCCTGGCCAGGGACTTGCTGTTATAACCAGTCGGGCACAACACAGCATCAACTCCCAATACCGGGAGAGACGAAACCCCTCCTATCGCTCATCGTCTTCGTGTGTCTCGGGACTGTACCCAACGGCCACCTATTTGCACGACTCGGTAGAGCCGTGGTAGGGTGGCAATCAAAGTACAGTGGGAGAACACACAAGACTCTATGATGATCTCGGGTCTACAGACTAACCTGTATCAGTGTTACCTGAGAACTGCTATCCGACGATAGATATAATTCCATATAGGAGTTCTCGGCGAGTCCGTCCAGTGTACCCAGTCACCACTGAGCACCCGTATATGATCTTGATGTCAAACACCAATGGATATGGGATCATCCATCGCCCATCACATGGGTCTAGTATCATATACGCTAGTCTACTCTGGTATATCAATGCCCCGTCTCGATATACCTACGACTTGGGACTTTCCAGGATATGCTTATAGACTACAGATGTCCCACTAGTATGATCTCCATCATAATCAGAGCAGTCAAGCCAATATCCTCAGGGCTTTATCAGCATGTATGAATGAATAAAAGCATGATCAAATCAACATGTCAGATAAAGAAGAACGAGATAGCATACTATCATGTCGAGCAAGAATGCATACTGAATATATATATACATGTATAGATACATCCACTATCATATAATGGCCTTTAGGGCATACATATATCCAACAATCTCCCACTTGCACTAAGGCCAGTTATTGGCGTATCTCATACCCAACATCTCAAAAAGTCGCTCATGCTGCGGCTGAGGGAGGGCCTTGGTGAATGGATCCGCGGCGTTGTTCTTTGTGTCTACTCTCTTAATCTCGATCTCGCGGCGATCTACAATCTCCCGGATCAAATGAAAGCGCCTCAGGATGTGTCTGGACCGCTGATGGGATCTGGGCTCCTTGGCTAACGCCATCGCCCCATTATTGTCACAATACAAAGGTATTGGATCAATAATGGTTGGAACTACTCCTAGCTCCGAGACGAACTTCTTCATCCAGACGGCTTCCTTGGCGGCATCATTTGCAGCAATGTACTCAGCTTCCATCGTAGAGTCTGCAACGGTATCCTGTTTGGAACTCTTCCAACTTATCGCCCCTCCATTGAGGGTAAATACAAACTCTGAGATAGATTTGCTGTCATCCTTATCGCTCTGGAAGCTCGAATCGGTAAAGGCCTCCATTTGGAGATCTGTATTACCATACACCAAGAACAATTCTTTAGTCCTTCGTAAGTACTTAAGAATGTTCTTCACAACTGTCCAGTGGTTCTCCCCTGGGTTGGATTGATACCTGCTTACAACACTAAGTGCATAAGCTACATCTGGGCGTGTACATAACATCGCATACATTATAGATCCTACTGCTGAAGCATAAGGTATAATGCTCATGCGAGCTCTCTCTTCATCGGTCTTTGGACAAGAATCCTTGGAGAGAGTGACTCCATGGCAAGCGGGTAAGGCACCCCGCTTGGAGTCTTCCATACTAAACCTTTTTAGGATGGTGTTGATGTACCTGGTTTGGGACAATCCCAATAACTTTTTGGATCTATCCCTATAGATCCTTATGCCCAGGATGTATGTGGCATCACCCAGGTCCTTCATGGAGAACCTCAGTGATAAGAATGATTTGACCGACTGTAGCATATGAATATCATTTCCTATCAGAAGAATGTCATCCACGTACAATACGAGGAATGTGACAGCTCTTCCTACAGCCTTCCTATAAACACAAGGTTCATCTGGATTTTTGATGAAATCAAACTCTTTGATAACATCATCGAAACAGATGTTCCAACTCCGAGATGCCTGCTTTAACCCATATATGGATTTAAGCAGCCTACATGCTTTCTCGCTGCTCCCACTGTCAATGAAGCCCTCTGGCTGATCCATATAAACGCATTCTTCTAAATCTCCATTTAGAAATGCTGTTTTAACGTCCATCTGCCAGATTTCATAGTCGTAGTGAGCAGCAATAGCAAGTAGGATCCGAATAGATTTAAGCATGGCTACGGGCGAAAAAGTTTCGTTATAGTCCAAACCTGGTCTTTGACGAAAACCTTTCGCCACAAGTCGTGCTTTATAGGTCTCTACCTGCCCATCCACACCAATCTTTCTTTTAAAGATCCATTTGTACCCTACAGGTTTCACCCCAGGGGGTACAACATCCAAAGTCCATACTTTGTTGGTGTACATAGACTCCATTTCGGATCTCATGGCATCCAACCACTTCACAGAGTCACCACTCGTGATAGCTTGCTGAAAACTGGTAAGATCATCATCATCCATGATGCAATCTTCCCTGTCACCATCAATGAGGAAACCGTAGTACCTCTCCGGTGGGCGAGAAGTCCTACCAGACCTTCGGAGTGGCCGAGGTTCCTCAGTTTCTGTTGCAACAGCCGGTTCAACCAAATCGTCATTTGTAGTTTGTGTCTCTAGAACCTCTTCTAGATCCACCACCTTGCCATCATCTTTATCTGTGAAAAACTCTTTTTCCAAGAATGTGGCATACTGGGAAACAAACACCTTTTGTTCCTCTTTGTGGTAGAACAGATATCCATAAGAATTCTTTGGATATCCCACAAAGTTACACATGACTGACCGTGTCTCGAGTTTGTCCGGATTCTGCTTTTTAACATAGGCCGGGCAACCCCAAATCTTAATTCTCTTAAGAGATGGTTTCTTCCCATTCCATATCTCATATGGCGTGGTAGACACGGCTTTGGTTGGAACCCTGTTTAGCAGAAACGCTGCAGTCTCCAATGCATGCCCCAAAACGAGACTGGTAACTCAGCGTCACTCATCATGGACCGGACCATATCTAATAGGGTCATATTCCGTCGTTCTGACACACCGTTGTGCTGTGGTGTGTAAGGAGGAGTGAGCTGAGAGAGAATCCCATTCTCTTTTAGGAAGTTTGCAAATTCTGTACTGAGATACTCACCACCTCGATCTGATCGAAGCATCTTAATACTCAAGCCGGTTTGTTTTTCTACTTCTTGTTTATATTCAATGAATTTCTCGAGAGCGTCGGACTTGTGCTTTAATAAAAATACATGACCGAATCTTAAGAAGTCGTCAGTGAATGTAATGAAGTATGAAAAACCGCTTCTAGCCTGTGTAGACATTGGCCCACATACATCACTATGTATGAGGCCAAGGAGCTGAGTAGCTCTTTCTCCGTGTCCGGTAAACGGAGTTTTGGTCATTTTACCCTTGATACAAGACTGGCAAGTCGCATAAGATTTATATTCAAAAGAGTTTAAATATCCATCTTTATGTAACTTGTTTAGTCTTGTTTCGTTAATATGACCAAGTCTACAATGCCAAAGAAAAGCTTCATTTAATTCTGAAAGTTTTCTTTTATTAGTGTGTTGTATACTGAAAACTGTGTGTTGATTTACGACATATATTCCGTTATTAAGCGTACCATACCCAACCAACATTTGATTTAGGTGAATGTTCATAACATTGTTCTGTAACACAAAATTATATCCTTCATTGTCCAACAAAGAAACGGATATTATATTACATAGCATACTTGGTACAAAATAACATGGATTCAAAATCAAAATACATCCAGATGGCAACCCCAAGTGATACTCTCCCACTGCGACTGTATGTACATTGGAACCATTTCCAACGCGGAGAGTATGGTCACCTGTCTTCAAAACCTTGCTATTTCTCAACCCCTGCATAGAATTGCAAATGTGAGAACCTGAACCGGTATTCAATACCCAGGAAGCAGAGTTTATAGAAAAACAGTTTTCAGTCACAAACGCACCTGAAGCAGAAGCATCACCATGCTTCTTCTTGAGACTTAAGTACTCCGTGCAATTGCGCTTCCAATGTCCTGTCTTGTGGCAATGAAAACATTCGCCTTTCCCCGAGTCTCCAGCCTTGGACTTTCTCTTTCCCTTCACCTTTTTAACTCCGCCCTTAGGATTAGTGGGTTTCTTATTTT
Source organism: Agapanthus africanus (assembly GCA_030015575.1). NCBI lineage: Eukaryota > Viridiplantae > Streptophyta > Magnoliopsida > Asparagales > Amaryllidaceae > Agapanthus > Agapanthus africanus. Next base: position 132,632,239 of record CM057350.1, read on the forward strand.
TCTTTCCCTTGGCCTTGGCTTTCGGGCGAGAAGAGGAAGACTGTCCAATAGTCATAACGGGAGTTTTTGCTAACTTCATAGTGCTCTCAGCACTCCTTAACATATTAAGGAGTTCAGGGAGGTCCTTCTCCATGCCATGCATGTTGAAGTTCACTATGAACTGAGCAAAGGTGGAGGGGAGGGACTGCAGAATAATATCTATGTATTGTTCATTGTCCATCGTCCATCCAAGGTCCTCAAGCTCTTCTATAAGAGCTATCATCTTCAGAACATGGTCTCCTACTGGTGTGCTAGGGGCCATTCGCATCTGAAACAATTTCTTTGATGCTTCGTATCGTAATACACGGGATTGCTCCCCATACAACTCCTTTGTATGGAGCAATATACCGTGAATGTCCATGTCCTCATGCTGCTTTTGATGTGTGTTATCCATCGATGCAAGCGCGAGGCATGTGGCTGTGGCACAGTCAGCGTCCCGTGTCTTGCGGACTTCAATGTCCGCAACTGAGGATTTTGGACCAGGGACGGGCGGGGCTGAAGCCGTGAGGACATATGATACTTTATCATAAGTCAAGGCGATTTTCAGATTCCTCAGCCAGTCTTTATAGTTGGTCCCGTTCAGTTTGTTTTTATCTAGTAGAAGCTTAAGTCCAGTCATTGGTATCTGCCATTAAGAGAGAGAAAAGAATACACTCAGCGAAAGCTCTTGCATAGATTAGATTGGTTTATTATCTTGTCTAATCGATGTTTCCCACTGCTTTTATCGAGTTTTTCTTTCAAACCTTAAAAAGAAAAACTAGCCAGGATTAATTACAGTCTACAACTTCTCTAACCGTTCAGCCAGGCCAGTGTCGGTACTTTGAGGGAGGTTCCCCGTGCTTTCGCACGGACCTAATTAGAGTAAACCTCGTTTTCCCAGAGGCGGAGCCCCGTTAACACCTTTCTAGACACCTAATGAGTTAGCTAATTGTAAACTGTAAAACTCTCCTAGGAGCAACTATTGCCCACAGTGGGATCGGGATCCAACCATCACATGGAAGGTATGCAATCTCATTGCAAATTTCAACTATTGAAATTCCCGATGTGTTTTTTACCTCTAGCACTTATGACCTTAACTATGGTCAACAAATCATAAGTACCAGTCAAGTTCTACCCGTCATTTCTTGATCAATTAGACCCACCCATATGACCCTTAACTATAGTCAACAAAGTCGTATGAATGTCCTAATTAATCTGCATCATATGCAGTGTAGGAAGACATCACTTAGCTACCGTACACTACGCCTTAACTAAAGTCAACAAACGTAGCACGAATACTAAGTACTCTACTTCCTAAAATGACGGAGGGTTGCGAATGATTTTTAAGAAAATCTTTAACGCTTTGTTGTAGAATCAAATGGTTTTCAAAAAGGAGTGGCTTAAGCTCCGCAGTTTTGAAATATAGCTTTTTCATAAATAGCCGAGTGGTTTTCAAATCCGATTCTACAACATCTTTTTAGGTTTATTTTCTTTACATTAATCACATTAATGTAATCCCATCATTTAAGTCCTTAAGCCAATCACAGAAAAGAAACGAAAATAACACGTACGCTTATGCCATCCGCATTCGCCGCAATGTTCCGTTATGCACCGTTAGGTTACTTAACTAATGGCATACCGGGACGGGACTAGCGCGGGTGTAAAACATAAGCAATGTCTACTATATATCATATATATAATATGTCATTCGTCTCAGATATCACAGAACACAGGCAGCAGAAACATAGATATAACGTGGGATATCCTAGGACGTCCGTATTTAGTATTTAGCCAGAATAGAAAATACGGATTCCACAGTCGCGATGAATAGCCAAGCCCACACCCTGGACCCCTACGAGAGCGGCAAGTGACCCTACCAATTCTGGAGTTTAGGAGACCCGGTCTCGACTCCTCGAGATGGCCTCCCACTGAACCCCAGAACCCGGTCACCTGTGCTCCCCTCCTTGGGTCCATCCTAATGAGGAAAAGTAAATAATATACAACACTGGTAACACAACCTTAACCCGGAAGTGCCCCAAATAAAAGAATATTACATTACATTTGAATTTACATGAATGAAAATATAAAACTCTCATCTCACATAAAACCCCCCGGCTATTCAATCGCGACAATCCTGCACATCATATCTCAGGAACACATAATATCACATATCATCAATGTAAGTAAGTATGCGTACCCCGATTGTCGTTGATGTATAGCAACGAAACCGGCGATATCGAACATACTACACTTACGGTCACAGAAAAGAAAGTGTAAAACTACAATATTTGGAATTCACATTCTCTTTAGACATCATAAATGCGAAATATCACATATTTCGTATTTCATGCCTAAACTATATGAATTCCACATATTGTATCACATTCCAGACAAACAGAAAGTATTAAAGTTTTCGAACGAACGATCAAGCACTCAAGATTTACTAAAGCTCAACACTTGAGCAGGGTTCAAAAATCCGGAGTGTGACACAGTAGTAGCGGTCCAGTCGTAGAAGGGTCAAGCCAACGCCTCACATGTGGCACGCCGTACTGCCCCAAACCCTAGGGTTCAAAGAGCAGTTCGAGACGGTCACATAATCGAGTTAAGGTTTGTTGTCTTCTAGAGGGACCACCGTAAAAAGACTTGCACGTATCTCCAAAGTATTTAAACCCCGTGAATAGTGAGTAAATGATACTCGTTCAAACACTTCAATACTTTCTAATTTACCCGGAAAAGCTACGAAATGAAAATTCCGATCGAATCGACGGGTCCAAAATCATCTCCAGAATTTTTTAAAACTAAATACAGATTAAAAATATCCAAAAACATATACAAGCAGATTAATGAATTACTGGAAAAAAATTATCCAACATTTAATATATACGGCCGCGGAACCGCGGCCTAAGCAAGCTTAGGCCGCGTTTCCGCGGCAAGAATCACTGTTCATGGAATAATTTTTGTACCGTAATCCTTATTTTTTCCTGCTGTATTTTTAACATATTTTTAATTCTGAAAAATGTCAAATTTTAGAAAATTTCCAGAGAGCACCCTTAAAAAACCGTATTTCGGTTCGATCGGAGTTTTGACTTCGTAAAAGGGTCGCCTAATGTTCTAGGTCGGCTCTGATACCAATGAAAGGTTTGTCTAGCACCCTATGAAGAGTTTTGAAGCATCACATGTCCAAAAGTTTAAATTTTTATAGTGCTAAACGAACATGCAAAGGAATCGATCCTAGAAAATTAGGGTTTCGAAACTATTAAGCTAATAAAGATTAGGGTTTGAAGGCTACAACCTTTGTAGCTCCCCTTTTGCTTGACTCCTTGATCTCTAGGGTGTTGGAAGAAGGTCCACTTGTAGTCCTCTTTCATCCACGACGATCCACCCGAAGTTTCCCGTCGAAGCTAGCAACTTTGGAAAAGCAAAGAGAACACTCTAATCAAGTTGGCTAGACTTGAGTAGAATGATGTTGTGGCTATGGATCTCACTTCAAAAACCTTTCTTTAATTGTGTTTAAATCACTAGAAAAAACTAGAGAGGAAAAAGTGAAGGAGGATGAAGATGGTGGCTATTTTTTAACTAGAGGTGAAAAAAAATAACCCTTAAGTGAAAAGAAATGAAATATAACCTTTTATATTTTATTCCTTCTCACTTTCAACCATGATTAAATGATAGATAGTTAATTTAACTTGGGTTTTAAATGATAAAGAGAAGGATAACCCTAGGTTAGTGGTAGTTGAGCATGGTTAGGTCAAAGGAAGAATGTAGAAGCTAGAATGATTATTCTTTCCTTTTCATTTTCTTTTAAATCCAAAATCAAATTATAATCCATAATTTAATCCATGGTGTGAGTCTTATATTGCCACCATTTCCATATGCTAACAACCATGATGGATGGGTGTATGTATGTATACATGTATGCACATCCACATGTGCATGAAACTAGAATGAAAGAAAGAAACACATGCATGCATGCATACATCCATCAAACCCTAGAAAGGTTTCAAGTGAGAAAACTAATGGTTAAATGATAAATCAACACTTGATTTATCTATCCGGTCATATCTCATATGACCCCACCAAAAGCAGTTCACCCGATCAATGTTCGGTATCATATACGCACATTTTAATTGGGTGCTTGCGCATATCGCATACGCGCACCACAATGTTTCGCCTGGACTGGGTAACTCCTTTGTGGGACTCTAAGACTCGTCAATACCCGGCAGAGGGTGATGATCATATCAGGTACCCCCAAGCCGCAAGCGGTCAGCTAAACGTAACGGCCACCAGGGTATTGAGCGATCAGAAGAAAACAAGAGAATCTGCTACAACTCCCATCAAGCCATCCGGCAACACTACCGTACAGTCCGGTCTCTTCGTCAGATATGCTGCATATCAAGCCTAGGGATGGTCACGTCGACCCTAATAACTCAATAAGTCATGCCGGTGAATGGTCTATAAAAGATCGAGAAACTACTGATAACACTTATCAGCAAATCTCAGCAGCCCTGGCCAGGGACTTGCTGTTATAACCAGTCGGGCACAGCACAGCATCAACTCCCAATACCGGGAGAGACGAAACCCCTCCTATCGCTCATCGTCTTCGTGTGTCTCGGGACTGTACCCAACGGCCACCTGTTTGCACGACTCGGTAGAGCCGTGGTAGGGTGGCAATCAAAGTACAGTGGGAGAACACACAAGACTCTATGACGATCTCGGGTCTACAGACTAACCTGTACTAGTGTTACCTGAGAACTGCTATCCGACGATAGATATAATTCCATATAGGAGTTCTCGGCGAGTCCGTCCAGTGTACCCAGTCACCACTGAGCACCCGTATATGATCTTGATGTCAAACACCAATGGATATGGGATCATCCATCGCCCATCACATGGGTCTAGTATCATATACGCTAGTCTACTCTGGTATATCAATGCCCCGTCTCGATATACCTACGACTAGGGACTTTCCAGGATATGCTTATAGACTACAGATGTCCCACTAGTATGATCTCCATCATAATCAGAGCAGTCAAGCCAATATCCTCAGGGCTTTGTCAGCATGTATGAATGAATAAAAGCATGATCAAATCAACATGTTAGATAAAGAAGAACGAGATAGCATACTATCATGTCGAGCAAGAATGCATACTGAATATATATATACATGTATAGATACATCCACTATCATATAATGGCCTTTAGGGCATACATATATCCAACAAACCTGATACGACTACCACAATAAAATAGCATCCCAACTGGAGCTAAACTTCACGTCCAAAAGACGGAACAGTCAAACAGTCTATATCAGAAGTCGACTTTAAATAGTACGACAACACAAGACACAACTCTAATCCTCGATTCCAAGTCCATAATATACCATTTCTAATTTGATGGAGTTTCCACTAGATACAAGAGAATATGAATAATCAAGAGCGAGTATGATACGATAATAACTCACTCACCAATCAATCCTCGAAAAGAACGTGTGTCCAAGCCGCTGATAATCTAAGCGGTAAAACCTGCAAGAAACTGTGGCACAACGGGGATGAGTTGCCAACTCAGTGAATAAAAGAACATCTAAAGGTAGAAGTCGAATGCATGACGATACCTAGGTCATAAGTATAGTACTATCATAATCTGTATCGATATACTATATGATATGCAAAGGTGCAATACCAACTATCATGCAATCCCAAGTATACTATCTCAATGTCATATGAGTCAAAATCATGAATCTATAATCCGTGTTGGAAGTCCTTTTTGTCAATGCATGTCTGTACAAATATATGCAGGTACTGTCCTCCGGATCAGTCCCGGTCGAATCCAATAAATGACATCTAATTATGTACCTCATGATAATGATCATATTGTAAATCCCCGTTCCCATCTATGAATTTTTTCTACTTTTCCCAAGTCCCCGAATGTTATCCCATTTTTCCCGTATGATTATTTTGTGTGAAGATTAGTTGCCTAGGTTGTAGTATTTGTTTTTCTAAACCAACTAAAATCAAAGCCAAGACAAAACCATATATATGTAAACAGAATTAATAAAATCCAGCCCAACACTCCTTTTCTTTCCCAAATGAATTAATCAAAAAGCCTAACCCAAGAACAAAATAAATTAAACCAAATGATTTCCTCAGCCGGCCCAGCTCTTTCCCCTAACACCCGCACCCGCCAACCCTACCCGACTCGTTAACGCCTCCTTCTTCCCCACGTTGCATTTCCCGCTTGTTTCCCCCAAGCTCCCCACGTCGCCACTCCGTCTCCTCGTCTTCGCTGTCCTCGCGACCACGAACCCACGTTTGCACGCGCGTCGCGACCTCGTCACCCTCGCCTCCATACAAGGGCGAGCACTCCCCCCCCCCGCCCGCTGAAATTTTTCCTTCACCATACTTCCTTCCTCTCTCCTTCTTCCTCCCATCACCCCGCTCACCCCCGACGACGACGACGCCGACGACGCCGACTCTCCTCGTCTTTCCTCCCTCGCTCCTCTCTCTAAAACTCCGAACCCTACACCGCCTCACCCCCTCAACCGAGCACCCCCTCACTCGAGCTCAAACTCCCCTGCACACCCACCTCGGCCACCACCTGCACCCCGACGCCGACGAGTCCCCACCACCTCGTCGACCCTCTACATCCTCATCATCCCCATCACCTCCAAACCGAGCCCCCACTGCTCTCTCCCTCTCTCTCTCTCTAAAACCACCAAACTCCAAGCACACTGCCTCATCCCCTGCTGCCCACCGCCGGAGCGACACCGCCGACCATCGTCGACCCCAGCACATCCTAGGAGATCCACAGAGCACCCCACTCCGCTTCCAGCGATCACGAGCCATCTCCAGGCAACTCCGACGACGAACCCGAAACGCGAGACGAGGCCGTGAATCAAAACCGTGTCGTTCATCGCGCGCTCGTTCCGTTACCGCTGCCGTGCGTCGCCAAAGCGTCTCCAGGCAAGTTACCTACTTGCTTCATGCTATTTGTTTTACTAAAACTTGTAATACCGTTAAATTCCACCTAAACACTTAGTGCAACTTAAAAATGGTGTATGTATTCGATGCAAAACTTGAACAAAAACCTTTCTTTAAACTGACGGAAATTGATCGTATAATCTGGCCCATGTGATAATGAACATTGTGTAGGAATTTGACTAAAAAATATGATTGTTACTGGCTTAAACGATCACCCCCAATTACACCCGTTAAAACTGAATATCTTCCGCGTTTGAAACTTGTTAAAATCATAATTAATTGTGTACACATTGAAATGATGCGTTCTAGGGCTCAAATCGAATTAGACTCGACGAACTGGAATATTATACAAGTTTTTAATTGTTTCTGTACTGAAAATATGGCAAGAACTGGCTCGGAGAGCGGCTCTGGACCGCAGTCCAGAGCAGCTCTGGCTGTTGATTTCTATCTCGTAATGCTTACTGCTTTTCTGTCTGAACTTGTATGTTGCGGAACCCTACATTTTATTGAATATAAAACTGTTAGCTAAATAACGCAAGTGATTTCACACCTTTTTATCGTCGTTTACTATTTAAACTGCAATTTAAATGAACAGGACGTCTAGCAGTCCCAAACAGAAACTGAACTGATACCCTAGTATTGAACAGTGCATAACTTCTGACGTAGAGATGCGATTGAGAATCTGTCTGGTGCGTTAGAAACCCTATTGAAAACCCTAAATTTCGTTAAACTGTAGAGTCGCTAAATTCTGATCCAAACTCGGTGAAAATTTTGCCGCGAAACGGACGTTCAGTTCAGAAACTGAATTTCCTGCAGTGAGTACTTAAATTGAAACGGCTGTAACTTGAATACCAGAAATCCGATTGTACTGAAACAAATTTTGCTGAACTGCCAACAGAATGTACTTGTTACCGTATTTGTATTGTTTCATTAAATTCTGAGCATATGAATTACTGCAATTTTTGTAAACTTATGACGTGCATAATAGTTCATATTACACATGACTTGTTAACTGCATAAATGTACATACCTTACCCAACTGCCATATACATAGTGATAGTGCGCGTTATTATTCAGTGGACATTGCATTATCTTGCGTGAATGGTATTGGTTTAGGAGTGTCAAGTACGCCAATGGAAAAGTGAATGATTCGTGACAGTGATTAATACAGTGAACAGTGACAAAACCGTGTTATTGGTGCATACTTGTACACGACTAAATCATAATCATCAATAGTGTAAACCTGGGGAAAAAGGGGAAATCGAAGTGGAAAGAGCATCGTATTTAGCGAGGACCGTGTTTTAGAGGATGATCATTCGAACAGCGACTCTTATATATATTCGGTAGGATCTAGCGATCCGGCTGACAGGGTTATGTCCCGGGCGTATGGGCCGTTGTCTCGGGTATATACGAGACTCCCGTTAAATATGATCCTCCTTTTCACAACTCGATTTCAAACATAACTTAGAGACTGATAGGGACACAGATCATACTTGCATCATTTAGTGACATAGTGATTATCCGCATTTTACTTTCACTGTTATTATCTTATTTGCCTGTTTCATGTCATTATTATTATTATATTGCTATTGCGTCGCCCTGACGACCTGATTATGCATGCTCAGACCTCGAGGAAGAACCGGCGCAGGAGTTGGATTTACCCTTCAAGCTAGCGGAGATTTAGTCTGGAGTACCTTTTCCTTCTTTTCTGCTTTCCCTAAAGAGATCTTGTATTTCGAACTCAGTTAGTAGTTCTTTCTTGTTTATTTGTAAATTGTGAACAATGGAATTTGATGTAATAATTTAGTGGTGTATTTCCTTTACTGCTGTGCTTTGTTTACCGATTACCATGTAATGCTAGAAGCCGAAGTGTGACTACGGCGGGATTATTCCTTGACCGTAGGAGCATGGCTAGCCTAGTCATCCCTCGTTTTCTGTATTTTGGGAAGCAGGGCGTGGCATGGTTTTGTTGGTATCAGAGCCATATTTAGTGGTAAGGGATAACATTAACTATACTTATTACATTATTTTCTCTTCAGTATTTCTGATTTCCATCCTTGTACCTAATCATATCCTTTTGATTATCTTCCAGCGATATGACGTCCTCGAATGACCACTCCTCGGACTCAAGTTCTCAGGATCGCACGGAGAGGATACTTAGTGCACTGACCTCTCTCGTAGAAGCTCAGGAGAGAAAGACGGATCTACTCGCCGAGGGACTCAGGGCTATTACCGCTGCAGGGGGACCCTCTGCACTCATTACCGCCCCCGAGAGCACTACTCCACCAGCTTACTCTGTCAGGGCTGGCACCGTGTCAGATTTCCGGAGGTTGCATCCAGCTGCATTTACAGGGATAGCCGAAACCCTCGAGGCTGAGCAATGGCTGGTTAATATGGAGAACTTACTGACGGCTGCAAGGGTACCAGAGGAAGATAAAGTGAACGTGATAAAGATCCAGTTGGAGGATGAAGCCCGTACATGGTGGTCAGTGGAAGAAAGCAGGCTAGACAGGGCGATCGAATGGAGAAAATTCAAGGAGTACTTCCTGGACCACTATTTCCCTTCCACCGCCAAGGCAGAGATGGAAGAAAGATTCATCTTACTGAAGCAGAATGGCTGCCCCATGGACGTATACGCGGCAGAGTTCAACCGTCTGAGCCGATTTGCTCCGTATATGGTCGCTTCAGAGGCCACCAGGGCCAGGCGCTTCTTACAGGGACTCGATTTCGAGCTACGGCAGTTGATCGCGTCACTCGAGTTTCAGACTTTTGCACAGGTACTCAACGCGGCGCGAATTCAGGAGAAACTGATCAACAAATTCAGGAAGCCCCCAGTTGTTCCAGCACGCACCCACGCACCGTGTCGAGGAGCCATACCAGTTCACAGGCCTGGAACGACGCAGATAAAGCGCCCATTAGTGCCCTAGCATCGCCGCTAGAGCAAGAACGTAGTTTGTGGCTACTGCAACAGAGATGGGCATACCAAGAAGGACTGTCGCCGTGCCAAGGGACAGTGCTTGATTTGCGGATCCAGTCAGCACAGGATTAGCGGTTGCTCCGAGCTAGCAGAAATACAGGGAGGGTCTGGACCACAGTAGCAGAGATCAAGGAGCAGAGGCACCCCTACACAGGCCGCGGTCAGGGACGGGCTTTCACCTTGACCGCCGAGCAGGCAGAGGCTTCAGGAGAAGTTGTCACAGGTATTCTACTCATACATTCCTTGCCAGCTGGAGTACTATTTGATTCTGGAGTATCGCACTGTTTCATATCTGAGCATTTCGTTGATACACACTCCATACCACATGAATCACTAACCGAGGTTTGGGAAATACATACGGGTAATGGCGTGATAGTATCTAGTCGAGAATGTAGATCATGTCCGGTTGTAGTGTGTGGCAGGGAATTCTATGCGAATTTCCTTTTGATCGGGACAGGCAGCAATGACGCAATTCTCGGGATGGATTGGATGAGTACCTTCCATGCAGTTATTGATTATCGAGCAAGGAACGTGATCTTCTGCATTCCCAATCACCCGGAGTTTATTTTCGAAGGCGGGAGCGAATCATTGGAGCTAGCCAAGTATAGAGCCAAGCCAAAAGAGCTGATAGCTATGGAGATTGATGAGAGCCCAGCCCCAGAGATTGTTCGGGATTTTCTGGACGTGTTCCCTGAAGATTTACCAGGTCTACCACCTCCACGCGTCTTGGAATTCTCGATCGATTTGACTCCAGGTACAGCACCAGTTTCTAAGGCCCCATACAGAATAGCACCGGTTGAGTTGGCAGAATTGAAGAAGCAAATTGAAGAACTCCTGGAGAAGGGATTTATCCGGCCGAGCGTTTCACCGTGGGGTGCACCAGTTCTGTTAGTGAAGAAGAAGGATGGATCGCTGCGGATGTGTATAGATTATTGGGAGCTGAACAAAGTCACAATAAAGAACAAGTACTCAATTCTGCGCATCGACGACTTATTCGATCAGTTAAGTGGGGCCAAGGTATTTTCGAAGTTGGATCTCCGTTCTGGATATCATCAAATCAGAGTAGCAGCCGAGGATGTATGCAAGACGGCTTTCAGGACCCGATACAGACATTATGAGTTCCTTGTGATGTCGTTCGGTGTTACCAATGCTCCAGCAATATTCATGGACTTGATGAACAGGGTGTTTGCAAAGTACTTGGACACGTTTGTCATTGTATTTATCGACGACATACTTGTCTACTCGAAGACCCGAGAGGAGCATGTTGAGCATTTGCGCACGGTTCTACAAATTCTTCAAGCTGTACGCGAAACTGAGCAAATGTGAATTCTGGCTCGACAAGGTTCAGTTCTTAGGACACATCGTTTCGGGCGAAGGCATCTCAATAGACCCAGCAAAGATAGAATCTGTCAGAGATTGGCCAACGCCGAAGTCTGTGGCTGAGATCGGGAGCTTTCTGGGATTGGCAGGTTATTATCGGAGGTTCGTCCAAGACTTTTCAAGAATCGCTGAATCGTTGACGAGGCTGACACGGAAGGATGTACCGTTTGCGTGGACAGAGGAGTGTACTCAGGCATTTGACACACTGAAGCAGAAGTTAACCATGGCACCTATTCTTACAGTACCAGATGATTCCGGTGGTTTGGTGATACATAGTGATGCCTCAGGGAAGGGATTAGGCTGTGTTCTGATGCAGCACGGTCGGGTGGTTGCCTACTCCTCTCGACAGCTGAGAACTCACGAAAGGAACTATCCTACGCATGACTTAGAGTTAGCTGCAGTGGTTTTTGCATTGAAGATCTGGAGGCACTATCTGTTGGGCGAGAAGGTTGAAGTGTATACGGATCATAAGAGTCTGAAGTAAGTCTTCACTCAGAAAGAACTAAATATGAGGCAGCGCCGGTGGCTAGAACTGATGGCAGATTACGACTTGGACCTTCAGTATCACCCGGGGAAAGTAAATATTGTACCAGATGCTCTCAGTTGCAAACCAGCGGTCATGATGTTGACCAATCAGAGGAGCATTATTGAGGACTTTCATAGACTCGAGCTTGAAGTCGTCACACCGAGCGCAGTCAGTCAATTTTGGCAACTACAGGTGCAGTCTTCCCTTGTGGATCGCATCAAGACTGCACAAGCGGATGATCCTTGATTGCAAAAGTTCAGAGCGCAAGTAGAAGCTGGTCTGAGAACGAACTTAATCATACATGAGGACGGTTCTCTGAGATTTGGTAGCAGACTCTGCGTACCCAAAGGAGATGTTCAAGAAGAAGTACTGGCTGAGGTGCATAGTTCAGCTTATTCTGTGCATCCGGGAGGTACAAAGATGTATCGGGATCTAAAGCAGCATTTTTGGTGGAACGGGATGAAGCGAGAAATTGCACGGTTCATATCCAGGTGCTTGGTATGCCAGCAGGTGAAGGCGGAACATCAGAGGACAGCAGGATTGTTACAACCGCTTCCGATACCAGAATGGAAGTGGGAGCACATTACTATAGACTTCGTGACGACCTTACCACGGAGCCCTAGGGGCAACAACGCTATTTGGGTTATCGTCGACCGCCTCACGAAAGCTGCACACTTCTTACCTTTCCGAGTGGGACAGTCAACAGAGTCACCGGCGGAGAGATACATGTAGGAGATAGTGCGACTTCACGGAGTCCCGGTCAGTATTGTATCAGATCCAGATACCAGATTCGTTTCGCACTTTTGGAGGAGCTTACAGGAGAGTTTGGGTACCCGCCTCAAATTCAGCACAGCTTATCACCCGCAGACGGACGGACAGTCCGAGCGTACGATTCAGACGCTCGAGGATATGTTGAGATCCTGCATGTTGGACTTTCAGGGTTCCTAGGAAGACCATCTGCATCTAGTCGAGTTTTCTTATAATAACAGTTATCAGGCTAGCATTCAGATGGCCCCTTTCGAAGCACTTTACAGGCGGAATTGTCGATCCCCAGTTTGTTAGGATGATGTAGGAGAGCGAAGACTACTGGGTCCCGAGCTCATTGTTCAGACAGTCGACAAGGTCCAAATGATCAGGCAGCGCATTAAGATAGCTCTGGATCGACAGAAGAGTTGGGCAGATACCAGCAGGAGAGCACTAGAATTTGAAGTCGGAGATCACGTATTCCTGAATTTTTCCCCTACCCATGGAGTTATCAGGTTTGGAGGTCGGGGAAAGCTCAGTCCCCGCTTCATCGGACCTTTTGAGGTGCTAGAGCGAGTAGGAGAGGTGGCCTATCGACTTGCCTTGCCTCCATCGCTAGCTGGTGTGCACAATACCTTCCACGTGTATCAGTTGCGGCGTTATGTTCGGGATGAGAGCCATGTTCTGGACTATTCGAAGTTAGCTTTAATCTATCTTACGAGGAGCAGCCCACCACCATCCTCGACCGCAGAGAGAAAGTGCTGAAGAACAAGGTCATTCCGTTAGTACGAGTGTCTTGGGGCGGTCGTTCCCCAGGAGAATCTACCTGGGAGCGGGAGGAAGATATCCGTGCACGTTTTCCACATCTCTTTGTTTAGTACTTTTGTTTCTTTGTATCCTTGTTAAATTTCGAGGATGAAAATTTTTGTAAGGGGGGTATGATGTAAATCACCGTTCCCATCTATGAATTTTTCCTATTTTTCCCAAGTCCCCGAATGTTATCCCATTTTTCCCGTATTATTATTTTGTGTGAAGATTAGTTGCTTAGGTTGTAGTATTTGTTTTTCTAAACCAACTAAAATCAAAGCTAAGACAAAACCATATATATGTAAACAGAATTAATAAAATCCAGCCCGACACTCCTTTTCTTTCCCAAATGAATTAATCAAAAAGCCCAACCAAAGAACAAAATAAATTAAACCAAAGGATTTCCTCAGCCGGCCCAGCTCTTTTCCCCTAACACCAGCGCCCGCCTACCCTACCCAACCCGTTAGCGCCTCCTTTTTCCCCATGTTGCATTTCCCGCTCGTTTCCCCTAAGCTCCCCATATCACCACTCCGTCGCCTCGTCTTCGCTGCCCTCGCGACCACGAACCCACGTTTGCACGTGCGCCGCGACCTTGTCACCCTCGCCTCCATACAAAGGCAAGCACTTCCCCCCTGCTGAAATTTTTCCTTCACCATACTTCCCTCCTCTCTCCTTCTTCCTCCCATCACCCCGCTCACCCCCGACGACGCCGACGCTGACGACGACGACTCTCCTCGTCTTTCCTCCCTCGCTCCTCTCTCCAAAACTCTGAACCCTACACTGCCTCACCCCCTCAACCGAGCACCCCCTCACTCGAGCTTGAACTCCCCTGCACACCCACCTCGGCCACCACCTGCACCCCGACGCCGACGAGTCCCCACAACCTCGTCGACCCTCTACATCCTCATCATCCCCATCACCGCCAAACCGAGCCCCCACTGCTCTCTCCCTCTCTCTCTCTAAAACCACCAAACTCTGAGCACACTGCCTTATCCCCTGCTGCCCACCGCCGGAGCGACACCGCCGACCATCGTTGACCCCCGCACATCCCAGGAGATCCACAGAGCACCCCCACTCCGCTTCCAGCGATCACGAGCCATCTCCAGGCAACTCCGACGACGAACCCGAAACGCGAGCCGAGGCCGTGAATCCATACCGTGCCGTTCGTCACGCGCTCGTGCCGTTGCCGCTGCCGTGCGTCGCCAAAGCGTCTCCAGACAAGTTACCTACTTGCTTCATGCTATTTGTTTTACTAAAACTTGTAATACCGTTAAATTCCACCTAAACACTTAGTGCAACTTAAAAATGGTGTATGTGTTCGATGCAAAACTCGAACAAAAACCTTTCTTTAAACTGATGGAAATTGATTGTATAATCTGGCCCATGTGATAATGAACATTGTGTAGGAATTTGACTGAAAAATATGATTGTTACTGGCTTAAACGATCACCCCGAATTACACCCGTTAAAACTAAATATCTTCCGCGTTCGAAACTTGTTAAAATCATAATTAATTGTGTACACATTGAAATGATGCGTTCAAGGGCTCAAATCGAAGTCGACTCAACGACCTGGAACCATATACAAGTTTTTAATTGTTTCTATACTGAAAATATGGCAAGAACTGGCTCGGAGAGCGGCTCTGGACTGCAGTCCAGAGCAGCTCTGGCTGTTGATTTCTATCTCGTAATGCTTACTACTTTTCTGCCTGAACTTGTATATTGCGTAACCCTACACTTTATTGAATATGAATCTGTTAGATAAATAATCCAAGTGATTTCACATCTTTTTATCGTCTTTTACTATTTAAACTGCAATTTAAAAGAACAGGACGTCTAGCAGTCCCAAACAGAAACTGAACTGATACCCTAGTGTTGAACAGTGAATAACTTCTGACGTAAAGATGTGATTGAGAATCTGTATGGTAAGTTAGAAACCCTATTGAAAACCCTAAATTTCATTAAACTGTAGCATCGCTAAATTCTGATCCCAACTGGGTGAAAATTGTGCCGCGAAACAGACGTTCAGTTCAGAAACTGAATTTCCTGCAGCGAGCACTTAAATTGAAACGGCTGTAACTTGAATACCAGAAATCCGATTGTACTGAAACAAATTTTTCTGAACTGCCGACAGAATGTACTTGTTATCGTATTTGTATTGTTTCATGAAATTCTGAGCATATGAATTACTGCAATTTTTGTAAGCTTATGACGTGTATAATAGTTCATATTACACATGACTTGTTAACTGCATAAATGTACATACCTTACCCAACTGCCATATACATAGTGATAGTGCGCGTTATTATTCAGTGGACATTGCATTATCATGCGTGAATGGTATTGGTTTAGGAGTGTCAAGTACGCCAATGGAAAAGTGAATGATTCGTGACAGTGATTAATATAGTGAACAGTGACAAAACCGTGTTATTGGTGCATACTTGTACACGAATAAATCATAATCATCAATAGCGTAAACCTGGGGAAAAAGGGAAAAACAAAGTGGAAAGAGCATCTTATTTAGCGAGGACCGTGTTTTAGAGGATGATCATTCGAACAACGACTCTTATATATATTAGGTAGGATCTAGCGATCCGGTTGACAGGGTTATGTCCCGGGCGTGTGGGCCGTTGTCTCGGGTATGTACGAGACTCCCATTAAACATGATCCTCCTTTGCACAACTCGATTTCAAACATGACTTAGAGACTGATAGGGACACAGATCATACTTGCATCATTTAGTGACATAGTGATTATCCGCATTTTACTTTCACTGTTATTACCTTATTTGCCTGTTTCATGTCATTATTATTATTTTGCTATTGCGTCGCCCTGACGACCTGAGTATGCATGCTCAGACCTCGAGGAAGAACCAGCGCAGGAGTCAGATTTACCCTTCGAGCTAGCGGAGATTTAGTCTG
Source organism: Agapanthus africanus (assembly GCA_030015575.1). Taxonomy (NCBI): domain Eukaryota; kingdom Viridiplantae; phylum Streptophyta; class Magnoliopsida; order Asparagales; family Amaryllidaceae; genus Agapanthus; species Agapanthus africanus. Next base: position 132,648,588 of record CM057350.1, read on the forward strand.
GAGTACCTTTTCCTTCTTTTCTGCATTCCCTAAAGAGATCTTGTATTTCGAACTCGGTTAGTAGTTCTTTCTTGTTTATTTATAAATTGTGAACAATGGAATTTGATGTAATAATTTAGTGGTGTATTTCCTTTACTGCTGTGCTTTGTTTACTGATTACCATGTAATGCTAGAAGCCGAAGTGTGACTACAGCGGGATTATTCCTTGACCGTAGGAGCATGGGTGGCCTAGTCATCCCTCGTTTTCTGTATTTTGGGAAGCGGGGCGTGATACATATCAAGCTATATATATAGATGTCCAGCATCGACATCGAAATCCGAAATCTCTCGTGTCCAGCATCGACACGTAAATGCAGATACCGTCGACACCATCTCAACAGATGATCGCCACCCGATATCCTAGCTACAATCAGTATCCCCTGGATATCCGCCGCGCCCAATCGAACCCCGGTCAGTATCCCCTGGATATCTGCCGTGCTCATTTTTATCTCCGAAATCGAGTCACCTCGTTAGGCTCCCCGCCTATAATGCGGCTATTCTGCCCCTCGGTCTCGACCGGGTCCACCATGTATTTAACTGTATGCCCCCCGACTCAGTCTGGATAACATACAAATCCGCAACCGTATGCCCCCCCCGACTCGGTTCGGATATCAAATCATAAAATACAAATCTCATGGTGGACGTTCACTCATCATATAAAAATATCAAGTGAGGAATAAGAAACTTGCATTGATTGTATTGATGATATATTATATATATACATATATAACAGTGTCCCATACCACCGATATATATCATCAGGAGTAAAATATCCAAAAAAAAAAATCCATACGAATCAAATACAACATCTATAGTATCAATATTCGTAACTTATAACAGGAATAAAGAAGACTACGTAATTATATCATATAAATATAGATTTCAATTCTACTGTGTCATGGTACTACTAATAATGTGTAGTGTAACATACGCGTCTGTGCTCATGCAACATGGCAATCATTAGTGTTTGTGCAATTGTTCTACGGTATAACAATCTATTTATTATTTTATACCTATATAACAGCACGGTTCTATAGTGACATGGCAGTACCAATGAGGTGTAGTGTATCAAATATTCACGTGCTTGTTCAGCATAGTACACATTGGTATTTGTGCAGTGTTCTATTAGAGTGTGCGTGACGCAGAAATGTATAATAAGGATAATATAATGCAATATGTAAGTTACTCTAAACGTAACTATTGTAATTACTTACTACGAACTATACCATCGTCTTTAGAAATGATCGAAACGTTGAGTTTGAAAGAAGGAAACTGCCCTAGATTTAAAATAAATATCCGTTTTAGAAACTGGCACGCATCCTAGTACTTTTATTTAGAGGAAAACGAATCGTAGTTTTGAAAGAATATAGCTCATACCAGTATTATATCCTAAAACAGAATATAATCTAACTCTACGAGTCAAAGGGTAAATTAGCCGTATTCGGCACACAAATTTCATCATTCCCAATACGTATAAATCCTTGTATTATATCTCATCACACCACTATTTACAAATCATCTTAAGTACGGCATGATCCCTCGTACAAACTCATCAAATCATACCCATGTCATACGGATACAACATTATGTACCTGTCTTACTTAAACTATATATGAACTCTATGCAAATGAAGGACACATAAGATGCGAGACTATATCAATATCTTGAATAACTACTATACTAACTAGAATCATAATACTATTTATAAGGTTGCGGGGGTGCTATACGCCATCCACCCGACTTCCCCAGTAGATGTAAATCTACTCACCAACTTAAGAGTTCGCTTAATCCATGCTGCTACATCGCCAACTCCGTCTCGGAATTCTCGAATCGTACCTATATTCGTATTTAAATCGCATAGAAGTAAATATCATATCAGAAACCAAACAACAAGCTAAACACCCGTAGATTAGAACCTACAGCATACTTAACCCAAAAACGACAATATAATTCTGTCGTTAACGTATAAACGTTAACGGTTCAGCTGCAACATTGAAATACGAAAACCTCGTATCGTAAATATCTGAATTTTGATAAAACCATTTTTAAAACATTCCCTGATTTCACTGTATGAATAATTATACAAAACAAACAATACAGATACTTATAAATTACCAAAACAAAGTCACAGGAGAGAAACCAACACCAAACTCTCAAGGGGGGCCGGCGTCGCCGGAATTTTAAGGTGGGGCGCCGAATTTTGTGGTGAGTTTGGGGATCTGGTTTTAAGTGTAGTCTTCTAGTTGGTTCATTATACTTTTGGTCTTGCTAGTTTTTCTAGTGTTTATACTTATTAGTTCCAGATTCACTTTCAGTAGTTAAATTATCACAACCACTAAACATGCTACGTGTCGTATATATAGTTTCACTCCTAAACTGATATTAGCATACAGATTTAACCCACTGGAAAACTAACTTGTTTAAACAATACCAAATATCCTAGTATAGATATATAGAGTTACCCTAAAATTTCCAACACCCCATTCCCTATAAAAACTGGTGAGATCGAAATTTTTGTGAAGGTCGCCGGCCAAATTCCGAGGTCATGGGCTCGTATTCCTATGGTTTATTCTAGGTCTAGTATATAAGATTTTGTTGTTGTTTGCTTAGTTTATTTATTAACTAAACTACAGCAGATTCAAACAGAGACTCGCTTATCAAGATACGATATCCAATTTCAAACAAAAACTGAATTGAACAGAACTGAATAATTTGAAAGGAGAGGAAGATATACCTATGAGTATTTGTGTATAGTAGAACACCATCTCCTTATTTATATGTTGAACCATCTAGGATTGGTAATAGATCAAGCTTGATGATGTGCACAAGTTGATGAAGGGACTTAGATATTTTCACTTGGATTTAAGAATACTTAGGAGTTTCTTGGTTTTGGGCTGAAGAATGAATTGTTTTCAGTTGGGGTAGCTACTGAAATTCTAAGTGATATGTGTAAATGAAGTGAGAAGGTTTGTAGAGAAAGCATGAGGTGTGGAGGGAGAGGTGGAGGTGGCATGAGAGGAAGAAGGTGGTGTCACTTGATGAAGCATGAGTGATTCATGCAAGGAGGTGGTGTTGAACCTTGAAGAAGGAGGTGTAAAGTGAAGAAGGAGGAGGTGTCGACTTATAATTAAGGGTGAAATGAGGTGTTTTGTGTGAGTGTTAACACATAATGATATATGCCATCCATGATAAAATATAACAATAAGTAAAAACCTTCACATCATAATTTAATTTCATATAACATAAAGGATATGAAATGATAAATCTATTACTTAATTATTATTAGCTTAATAACAAATACAATATCATGAAAAAATAATTAAAATATCACTTTCTTGATATCACCCACTTTATTCATATTTATCAAAATAATTATATTTTTCGGATATGATTCTGATACCCAATCTCATAAGCGATATCATTTTTGTAAACTTATCAAATTTATTATTTTTATAATAAATTTTATAATTAACTATTCTTAATTTTCCAAAATGTTACAGTCTCTCCCCCTTAAAGAAATTCGGTCCCCGAATTTAAATTAAACCTCTTTCTTAAAATATTTTCTCAATCCAATTAACTCATTTCAAAACAATTTCTTGGGTCAAACTTCAAAACATGAAAATTTGGTCGATATAACAAGACTCCACAGTCCCATATGAGCTAAAATGCATCGCAACATAACGGTGTGCGTGAAAACTCAAAAGATAATCTTTCATACTGTAACTCTAGCGGTTGCTATGAGAATTACTCCAGTTACGACAAAATTTTGCCAAATACGAAAACCGTTGTGTATCCTAAGTATATAAAATCAATGCCATAATCGTAATGCAATATCAGTGCATATGACCAAGCGAAACATCAAATCTATCACATATCCTATCCAGTGCAAAGTATTAAAACAAAATCAACCTTTAATGGTTTTGTATGTAAGTTTCAAACCACACTTCACGGTGTGCACGAAAACAACAGCGCTAAGTGCAACAGGCATGCGCAAAACGATATCCACTGCACCCACTGTGCATGGGATTAAAAGTATACAAAATAATACCAAGTGCATCGGGGTGCACAAAAATAAAATCCAAGTGCATCAGAGTGCACAAAAATCAAAATGTGCAACTGGTGTGCACGAAATCAAACCAAGTATATCTAGGATATATATAAATTCTTAACCATGTGCATATGATGTGCATGGAAAATCAGTGTAGTGCATCCGGTGTACACAACACTCCAATCGAGTGCAGTCACCTCGCACTAAATCTCAACAAGTGCACCTGGTGTGCACAAAACATAAGTCAAAGTGAAATTATTGTACATTGAAATCTCATCAAGTGCACCTGGTGTGCACAAAACATAAATTGATCCTTAAATTCTTAAAATAGTTATATCAAAATCACGAACGTCGAGTTGTCCCTTTTTCCAATGTTTGAAAATGAATATTTTAGATTATAAAAACGTAAATCGAACTCAAAAGACATCGAAGCATATTCTCTTCAATGTCGGAAGGTGTTTATACCACCGGAATTGGCATAACAAGAATTACAACTTGTCGTCTGCCACGTTCTAACGTTCTCTGTCTCTGAATTTAGGTTCTTCTTGCGGATCTCTAATACCATAGCTTATTTACACGATTGCCCGGTGAGGAGAAACAACACCACTCGTCTTATTGTGGATACATCCCACCTTCTTGACCCGTAGTCCAGTCCCTTGTAATGCAACATGTTGATAACGGAAATCTCTGTCCTCTGCGTGTGTGCTAACAACTAATCCTAGTCCAACCTTATTTATTATAAGCTCCTGGAAAAGAATCCACCAAGTCTTCTACTAACATCATTTATCCAGCCTGCCCGGAACTAGCACTTATTTCTTGACCTGCTTTCCTTTTTATAACCATTGTCCTCCCTTTTGATTTCCTCCTAAAAGTGTAGTTGCATGCGTCATCAAAACTTCAATATCTACCGTGTAGAACAACTGTCCACTGAAACTTCATACCAATCTCCTATCCTATAAATTCCCTATATCGACCACTTAAGGAGCGTATCTGCATAGTCACGCGAATTGCGAGTCATTCTTGGTTATGACCAAACGCGGAGTCTTACAAACTAGGAAACATGACTCTATTATCTCCGATACTCTGTAGAAGAATCTGGCTAATCTCACCTTCGAAGGCTCATCCCAATTTGTCGGAGGAAAACTTACTGCACGATCTCCTTCTTGAACTACTTGCATCTGGTCTAACAAACTCCATCAAAAGAAGTACATCAATTTCACCGATCTCGTATCGAAGCGCTACAATGGATTAAAAATCTTAACCATCCACATCTAAATGGCCATGAATCCTCCTGATCCATCTACCCTTGTAACATCGTCAACCTTTAACTTCATGAACTCCAGAATTAACATCTCGATAATCTTAGCAAAGGTTGATACCGCTGTCTGAACAGTACCCAACACCATGATATTTGAAGAGGGAAAAAGCATCACGTTTCAAGTCTGCCTGAGCTCTAACAATAACTCTACCATCTGGTGCAGATCCCGAAGAAACTCGCTCCATTATTAGAACTCGATCAAATATGAATAAACGACGTGTCTCTATATCATCGGAAAGTCACCCCGGTCAGTCCTTGTCCCCGACAAGTCTGCTCTGACCGTATCTCTAAATGCAGCTTTCTCGGCACTCATAAACATGGTGATCGAAACAATCAATCATGCATTGATGAAGATAGATCAACGGAAGGAATAGAAGAAAGATCTCAAGATATAAATCCTAGGGTAACTTAGGCGGAGTATCATATCGTAAATATGCCGGGGAACATATGTACGGTACGTCACTCTACTTAGTACCTACTCAATCAATAAAGGTCATCCTATATAATGAAAGTTCGGGTATAAGACCCCTAAAGTCAAGTTTAAGTCCTATAAGGTCAAGCCCAGGTAACAAAACATATTCCCAGACTCCATATAGTCAACCTAGACTCGAACAAAGGTTAAACCAAACGCTCTGATACCAACTTTTTCACGACCCAAATGTGGCACGTGACCGACACTTAAATCACGTGACATCTAAAGACGTCGACGCGGTTCAAGTAAGCCGAAACCCGAAATCTAAACCTTTTTGAAAATATTTGAGGTGAGTTTAAAATAGTCATCAGATGGAATCAATTTAAATAACATTTAAATTTAACTAAGAATGTTTGAAAAGCATCTATGACATTTTAAAAATCTGACAGCATCTCTTTTGAAACTTTCATATAAAAACCTGATACGACTACCACAATAAAATAGCATCCCAACTGGGGCTAAACTTCACGTCCAAAAGACGGAACAATAAAACAGTCTATATCAGAAGTCGACTTTAAAGAGTACGACAACACAAGACACAACTCTAATCCTCGCTTCTAAGTCTATAATATACCATTTCTAAGTTGATGGAGTTTCCACTAGATACAAGAGAATATGAATAATCAAGAGCGAGTATGATACGATAATAACTCACTCACCAATCAATCCTCAAAAAGAACGTGTGTTCAAGCCGCTGATAATCTAAGCGGTAAAACCTGCAAGAAACTGTGGCACAACGGGGATGAGTTGCCAACTCAGTGAATAAAAGAACATCTAAAGGTAGAAATCGAATGTATGACGATACCTAGGTCATAAGTATAGTACTATCATAATCTGTATCGATATACTATATGATATGCAAAGGTGCAATACCAACTATCATGCAATCCCAAGTATACTATCTCAATGTCATATGAGTCAAAATCATGAATCTATAATCCGTGTTGGAAGTCCTTTTTGTCTATGCATGTCTGTACAAATATATGCAGGTACTGTCCCCCGGATCAGCCCTGGTCGAATCCAATAAATGACATCTAATTGTGTACCTCATGATAATGATCATATCAAGCTATATATAGATGTCCAGTATTGACATCGAAATCCGAAATCTCTCGTGTCCAGTATCGACACGTAAATGCAGATACCGTCGACATCATCTCAACAGATGATCGCCACCCGATATCCTGGCTACGATCAGTATCCCATGGATATACGCCGCGCCCAATTGAACCCCGGTCAGTATCCCCTGGATATCTGCCGTGCTCATTTCTATCTCCGGAATCGAGTCACCTCGTTAGGCTCCCCGCCTATAATGCGGCTATCCTGCCCCTCGGTCTCGACCGGGTCCACCATGTATCCAACTGTATGCCCCCCGACTCAGTCTGGATAACATACAAATCCGCAACCGTATGCACCCCCGACTCGGTTCGGATATCAAATCAGAAAATACAAATCTCATGGTGGACGTTTACTCATCATATAAAAATATCAAGTGAGGAATAAGAAACTTGCATAGATTGTATTGATGATATATTATATATATACATATATAACAGTGTCCCAAACCACCGATATATATCATCAAGAGTAAAATATCCAAAAAAAATCCATACGAATCAAATACAGCATCTATAGTATCAATATTCGTAACTTATAACAGGAATAAAGAAGACTACGTAATTATATCATATAAATATAGATTTCAATTCTACTGTGTCATGGTACTACTAATGATGTGTAGTGTAACATACGTGTCTGTGCTCGTGCAACATGGTAATCATTAGTGTTTGTGCAAGTGTTCTACGGTGTAACAATCTATTTATTATTTTATACCTATATAACAACACGGTTCTATAGTGACATGGCAGTACCAATGAGGTGTAGTGTATCATATATTCACGTGCTTGTGCAGCATAGTACTCATTGGTATTTGTGCAGTATTCTATCAGAGTGTGCGTGACGCAGAAAAGTATAATAAGGATAATATAATGCAACATGTAAGTTAATCTAAACGTAACTATTGTAATTACTTACTACGAGCTATACCATCGTCTTTAGAAATGATCGAAACGTTGAGTTTGAAAGAAGGAAACTACCCTAGATTTAAAATAAATATCCGTTTTAGAAACTGGCATGCATTCTAGTACTTTTATTTAGAGGACAACGAATCGTAGTTTTGAAAGAATATAGCTCATACCAGTATTACATCCTAAAACAGAATATAATCTAACTCTATGAGTCAAAGGGTAAATTAGCCGTATTCGGCACACAAATTTCATCATTCCCAATACGTATAAATCCTTGTATTATAGCTCATCATACCACTATATCCATATCATCTTAAGTACGGCATGATCCCTCGTACAAATTCATCAAATCATACTCATGTCGTACGGATCCAACATTATGTACCTGTCTTACTTAAACTATATATGAACTCTATGCAAATGAAGGACACATAAGATGCGAGACTATATCAATATCTTGAATAACTACTATACTAATTAGAATCATAATACTATTTACAAGGTTGCGGGGGTGCTATACGCCATCCACCCGACTTCCCTAGTAGATGTAAATCTACTCACCAACTTAAGAGCTCATTGAATCCATGCTGCTACATCGCCAACTCCGTCTCGGAATTCTCGAATCGTACCTATATTCGTATTTAAATCGCATAGAAGTAAATATCATATCAGAAACCAAACAACAAGCTAAACACCCGTAGGTCAGAATCTACAGCACACTTAACCCAAAAAAAAAACAATATAATTCTGTCATTAACGTATAAACGTTAACGGTTCAGCTGCAACATTGAAATACGAAAAATTCGTTTCGTAAATATCTGAATTTTGATAAAACCATTTTTAAAATATTCCCTGATTTCACTGTATGAATAATTAGACAAAACAAACAATACAGATACTTATAAATTACCAAAACAAAGTCACAGGAGAGAAACCAACACCAAACACTCAAGGGGGGCCGGCGTCGCCGAAATTTTAAGGTGGGTCGCCGGATTTTGTGGTGAGTTTGGGGCTCTTGTTTTAAGTGTAGTCTTCTAGTTGGTTCATTATACTTTTGGTCTTGCTAGTTTTTCTAGTGTTTATACGTATTAGTTCCAGATTCACCTTCAGTAGTTAAATTATCACAACCACTAAACATGCTACGTGTCGTATATATAGTTTCACTCCTAAACTGATATTAGCATACAGATTTAACCCACTGGAAAACTAACCTGTTTAAAAAATACCAAATATCCTAGTATAGATATATGGAGTTACCCTAAAATTTCCAACACCCCATTCCCTATAAAAACCGGCGAGATCGGAATTTTTGTGAAGGTCGCCGGCCAAATTCCGAGGTCATGGGCTCGTATTCCTATGGTTTATTCTAGGTCTAGTATATAAGATTTTGTAGTTGTTTGCTTAGTTTATTTATCAACTAAACTACTGCAGATTCAAACAGAGACTCACTTATCAAGATACGATATCCAATTTCAAACAAAAACTGAATTGAACAGAACTGAATAATTTGAAAGGAGAGAAAGATATACCTATGGATATTTGTGTATAGTAGAACACCATCTCATCATTTGTATGTTGAACCATCTAGGATTGGTAATAGATCAAGCTTGATGATGTGCACAAGTTGATGAAGGGACTTAGATATTTTCACTTGGATTTAAGAATACTTAGGAGTTTCTTGGTTTTGGGCTGAAGAATGAATTGTTTTCAGTTGGGATAGCTACTGAAATTCTAAGTGATATGTGTAAATGAAGTGAGGAGGTTTTTAGAGAAAGCATGAGGTGTGGAGGTGAAGGTGGCATGAGAGGAAGAAGGTGGTGTCACTTGATGAAGCATGAGTGATTCATGCAAGGAGGTGGTGTTGAATCTTGAAGAAGGAGGTGTAAAGTGAAGAAGGAGGAGGTGTTGACTTATAATTAAGGGTGAAATGAGGTGTTTTGTGTGAGTGTTAACACATAATGATATATGCCATCCATGATAAAATATAACAATAAGTAAAAACCTTCACATCATAATTTAATTTCATATAACTTAAAGGATATGAAATGATAAATCTATTACTTAATTATTATTAGCTTAATGACAAATATAATGTCATGATAAAATAATTAAAATATCACTTTCTTGATATCACCCACTTTATTCATATTTATCAAAATAATTACATTTTTCGGATATGATTCCGATACCCAATCTCATAAGCGATATCATTTTTGTAAACTTATCAAATTTATTATTTTTATAATAAATTTTATAATTAACTATTCTTTAATTTCCAAAATGTTACATACATACCTCCAAACTTATTTGAAACAGCGTTTTTACTGTTTATGGCTGGATAACCGAAATTTGGTGGTAAACAGAGGAAGATTATGCAGGGTAAACCGGCTCCTGCAATATCAGGAAATCCTCTGATGGTTCTGCGCTAAAGAACGGTTTCAATCTGTGTCTGTTTACTTTGAAAAACGAACCGTCCTTCGGATTCTCCAAATCCATCGCGCCGTGCAGGTACACACACAGCACAAGAAAAGGTCCCTTCCAGTGAGATCGAAGTTTACCGGGATGGAAATGGAGTCGGGTGTCATAAAAAGGTACCTATTGTCCAGGCGTGAAGGTTTTGCGCATAAGGTGTTTATCATGAAACACCTTCGTTCGGTTCTTTATAACAACCGCGTTGTTGTAAGCCTCATCCCGAAGCTCGTTTAGTTTGTTCAGTTGCAGCTTTCGATAACTGCCCGCATCTTCAAGATTGAGATTCAGCTCTTTGATCGCCCAAATAGCACAATGTTCAATTTCCACAGGGAGGTGGCAACCATTTCCGTACACAAGCCGATAGGGAGACATGCCTAGATCAGTCTTATAAGTAGTTCAAATTGTTAGTTATATGTACGCCCTAGAGGCCATTACTGTACATACGATGTTATTGTAATGGATGCTTGGACATATATAGGGAGGACTTTCTTGCTCGACATAATAGTATGCTATCTGGTTGTACTTTATCTTAACATGTACTTTGATTGTCTCTATATTACATGTTGCTAAAGCCCTTAGGATATGTACTCGACTACTGGGACTATGATGAGATCATACTAGTGGGTCTACGGTAGTCGATGAGTACATCCTATAACTGTTCCTAGTCGAGGGTGTATCGAGACAGGGCATCGATGCACCAGAGTAGACTAGCGTATACGCATCTTGACCCATATGATGGGCGATGGATGATCCCATATCCATCGGTGTTTGACATCAAGGATGGTGTACGGGTGCTCAGTAGAGACTGGGTACACTGGACGGACTCGCCAAGAACTCCCAGATGGTATTATACCTCACGTCAGATGGCAGTTCTCCGGTGACACTGGTACAGAGTAGTCTGTTGACCCGAGATCGTCATAGAGTCTTGTGTGATTCCCACTGTGCTTTGATTTCCATCATACCACGAGGGCATGCAAAAAGGTGGCTTTTGGGTATAGTCCCGAATCACATAGAGGCAATGAGCGATAGGAGGGGATTCGTCTCTCCCGGTATAGGGAGTTGATGTTGTGCTGTGTTCGATTGGCTATAACTGGAAATCCCTGGCCAGGGTTGCTGAGATCTACTGGTAAGTGTTATCAGTAGTTTCTCAAACTGTTATAGACCTCATATCGACACGACTTATCAAGCTACTGGAGTCTGACGTTTACCACCCCTAGACGAGATATGCGACATATCAGACGACGAGACCGGACTGTACGGGAGTGTTACTGTTTGGATTCACAGGAGAATGTACAGGCTTGCTTGTTGATCTTCTGAGCGCTCAATACCTGGGTGGCTGTTACGTTTAGCTGACCGTTTGCAGCTTGTGGGTGTTTGATATGATCATCACCTACTTCCGGCGTATTGACGATTCTTTAGAGTCCTACACAGAGGTTTCTTGACTCAGGCAAAACGGAGTAGGAGCACATATGTGATATGTATAGGACCGAGGATAATGCGATATGTGATACCGTATTGGATTCTCGCGATATGAGATATCGGCCGGGTATATGTGATATAGCCGGATCATCGTATTAGTCGGTTATATGCATTATAGCCGGATTGTCGGATCGAGTGTTGATTCGATAATTTAATGTATAATAATATATTTGATGTATTAAATTACATTAACTAATATTAGCTCACTAAAAGATTTTTTTTCTCACTCGGGTAATATATTGATATATATGCGATATATGTTAAATGTATTATTTTATTTTGTTATAATAAATATTATATATGTGATATATAATATTGCAACATGATATGATTACTAATTGTAACACCTTAGAATGTGTTTTGTAGCTAATTATATTTTAATATATAGTTTTTAATAAAAAGTTTACCAAAATGATTTCCAAGTATTTTATCCTATTTAATGAGTATTTTATTAGATTTTTCCTAGGCTTGCACACACTTGTGCACGATATCTAGGGTTGTTTTGGGGGTTTAACCATGATTAGAAACATGGTGAACTAACCATTCCCTAATTTAGTTTAATATTGTATTAGGTGCTTTTGGGTTTTTATTTGAATATGGTTGTTTTTTTTAAAGAAAAATGGATTTAAATGGGGTTTTAAATTTAAAATGATTGTTCTTGTGTTGACCTTGGTGAGAGAGAGAGAGAGAGAGAGAATGGGGCATGATGGCTTTTGCCATGCTTCATTAAATGAAGAGGGAGAGAAGGGGGTTGACTTGTTTGTGTTCTCTCATTCTCTCACTCCCATTCTCTCACACAGCACACACACACTCACCTTCAGCTGAAGCAGCAGCCTCAGCATCAGCAGCAAGCAGCAGTGGCAGCAACAACAACAACAACATCAGCAACAACTGCAATAACAACAGAAACAACAGCAGCACCAGAAGAAGCAACAGCAGCAGCTGAAGCAACAGCAGAAGCTGTAGCAGTAGGAGCCCCAGCAACTTGCAGCAGCTCTTCTTCCTCCATTCACTCTTTCTCTTGCCTTCTAGGGTTCGTTAGGGTATATTTTCTGAACCCAATCTCCTTGTTGCTTGGTTTATGTATTAATTGGTGTCGGTTAGTGTTAATTAGCTAGTTTAGTGCTATTTATGGTGATTTGTGTGGAAGTTGGGATAAGTGATGATTGTGTTGACAAACCCTATCTATTTAAGTGTTGTTAGGGCCACTTACACTGAGAATTCCCCAGATTTCACTAAAATACCATAGGGTTTGTGTTTTGTGCTAAATTAGCGTTTTTAAGCGACATTGTAGCATTTTGTAATCCGCTTTTGACCCGGGACCTTCAGGTTAAAATTGAGAAAACTGGAGCACACTAGATATACCCTGACCACACCACCTGAGCATGAACCCCTAACCCCCTACCCAGGCCGTCGGTTTAATCATTCTGGCCGCAATTTGCGGCCAGATATGGGAGTTTTTGGGTGTAGTTGCATGGGTAGGAGTCTGCTGCTATTTTTAGGCCAGTGGTATGTATAGTTTTGTAAGATTTGACCTGTATGAAAATCTGGGATTAAATATCGTTTTGCATGTCCGTTGTGTTTGTGCGATACGCGCGATACGTGAGTGGGTTCTGTGATCCAGCGTATCGCGGCGTGTCACGATGGTTTTAGACGCGTATACACACGTTTTAGCGTATCGTGCACACGCGCGTTTAGTTCGCGACGCAAGTTTCTCGTTTTGGTTCGATATCGCGTTTTGCGGAATATTTGGCTTATATATATTTTCCATGTCTAAATTGCAGGTTTGCAGGCGGGGAATACGGACACTGCTACAGGGGGGAGCAGATGGTAGGATTCACCTAGCGTGGAGTGTAGGTGAGTAGATTTAACATCTACAGGGGAATCGCCCGCATGGCGTTATGCGTTTGGGCTAGGATTCAATACTTGTCGCATATTCTACGTCATTATTAGAATTGCACATTCACCCTATTTACTTAGATATAGTTGTACTGTGATTAGTAGCCGTAGGACACTGCACAAATTATTGACGATTCATGTTGCACGGGCATTGATTATATGCTACACACACCGTCAATAATTGCCATGTCACACACAACCACTTATAGATACTATATCGCTTGGTTAGGGACCTTGTGACATTGATTCGTACTGCTTATCACATATGACATTACCATACCTGTATACCTATAGTGTATCGTACCATTGGTGATAGGTACATATACCCCTCACGATATATCTACAGGTATACCTTACTCATATTTTACTTATACCCAGTGGGGTATACGATATCATTTGCTTACAGGTAGACATCTATACTTAGCTGTACCTTGTTGATTTCGTATACATCTGGTTTCAGCTATATGTTCTCATTTATATGCTCGCATTCAGATATATCGCATATATTTATTTCTGGATTCGCGCATTGTTTATTTGGATTTTACATGATGTTTTCTGGATTTGGGAACCGCGGGAGTTCATGAAATTATGCATACATTGAAAAACCCGGTTTCCTTGATATGATATTTATGCATCCACCATGAGTTTTATCGGTGCTGATATATATATATACCCCTACGAGGAGGCGTCGAGGCCGTAGAGGGTACATGGTGGGGCCCGGTATGGTTTCCCTCGGCAAGAAGATCGATGGACTTTGCCGATTAAGCCTGGAGGCGGGCGAGAACCTACCGGTGACAGTACCCATGACTCGGCGGGGGATCATGGAGACACCGCTAGGAGTCATGTACGTATGCATACGTCGAAAGACAAGGGTCAGAGCTAGGCACTCATGCTTTCGGGATAGCGTATGATACGTGATCAGGATTTCTTTGTCGATGCTTGGCACATTGTTTTCATGATATTTCTTTTAATATCTCTGTATATATAACAGGGGATTTAGCCGTTGTTATATATACCCTTACACCAATATTAGTGGAATGGGACGCTAATATATGTGTATTGCCCCCATCATATTTATTTCTGCAAATATATATATTTAGGATGTTAGAAATTATTTGAGATTCGACTTGGGATATAGGTGATTCATTGAGATCGGATATTGGATATGAAAGAGATTGCTGATTTGTACATTCGGGATATAGGAGATCTATTCGATATTGTACATTGAGGAGATGTGAGACTTATATGATATGTGAGCCCGACTTGGGGGCTGATTTGAGGATTTGGGATTTGAGTGTCTTGATGGATTGTGATCCTGCCACGATGTCAGGTTTCCATGGAAATGACATATTCCACCCTATACCTCACACTTACCTATTTTACACACAAGTTTCATATATTGATAGTACCTGTTAGTGTACCCTTATGATAGTTGCATATTTGCTTTCTCATATCCCTATTGCATAGTTATTGCATACTATTATCATGTCATCATTGCTTCATATATTGATTGTACCTGCTAGTGTACATCTCCATTACTTTGCTTTCACATGACCTGTTATTACTGTAAATTGTATATCTTAGATTCATGCTGTACGTACATTCCTGCGATTACCTGCATATGTTATCTACTATTCACGAGTTGGCAACTCACCCCCGTTGTGCCACAGGTGTTTCAGGCTGTTCCCCAGAGTAGTCGAGGCAGGCTACTCCGCTATTCAGCTATTCATCTATCATCTTTTGCTACAGATACCGCATCAGCTCACAGTACTATTTTGCTTAGGTGGGTTGGATGATTATCTGTATTTCATATTGTACATTCGTTGTATTTTGTACTCTCCATCTACTAGTATGTTGTTGACTTAGAGACTTGGTGAGGAAGATATTGTATATTATTTGTGGATTTGTTGTCTTTTACATACAGCTTTCTCTCTAATGTCTTTATTTCTTCGCTACGGCGTCGTATATTTGTATTGTATTCATCTTGGCTAGTTTTTACAAAAAGGGGGTGTTGCCAAAATTTTAAAGAAAGAAAGTAAGACTTTTAAAGAATTTGGGTTGCGATTTCAAATGTTTTAAAAACTATACTATCTTTTCCGTATTTTCATGGTTTAGATTTCTGGGTTTTGGCTTTCTTTTACTGCGTTACGTCTTTTGGCGTTGCGTAGTATTAGGGCCGTCACGGGCCAATTTTGGGTCGTGACAAAGTTGGTATCAGAGCGCTAGGTTTTACCTTTCGGAGTGTAGGATGACCTTAGTATGATGGAGGGAGTGTAGGAAGACCTTAGTATGATAGAGTAGGTAGCTTAAGCAGAGTAACGTTGTGTGTGCATGTCTGTAGCATACCCACGATGCGGTACCTTGCATTAAGTAACCTAAGTACAATTTGCTTGAAATTCCTTCTTTGATGATTCATATCCTTGAGATTCGATTCCTTATTCTCATCGAATCTTATATCTATTTATAGCCTTGCCGCCGATGACTATGGGGACTCAGAGTGATGCAGCGAGGGCCGAGGTCAGAGTTGGCTCGGGTGAGACGAGTACTGACCAGGATGGCACTCTAGTTGCACAGGTGCAGATGGATCAGCCTACGACATATACTATTGATAGACTTTTGGCAGAGATGCAGGACTTCCGCCAGATGATGAGTTCATTGGTTGATGTCGTTCGGGAGCTACGACAAGAGGTTGTCACCCCAGTTACTCAGTTGTCGCTTACGATCAGCGTGCAGCAGTCTGTCACCTACATAGCACCAGTGGTTGCAACTCCAGTTGACGAGGCGTATATTCCAGAGGCTCAGAGAGTTCCAGGATAGTGGAGGACTCGTACCAGTGTACCAGCCCAGAGACAGAGGTTTGGTCATCGAGGCAGATTTCATGGCCGTCGCGGGAATAGCAGAGGCTTAGGACGAGGACAGTCGTTCAGCTCTCATCCCCAGGATTGTCAGCAGTCAGTATAGGGTTCCTAGACACACTATAGAGGTCTCACAAGGCATCAACCATGCCAATTTCAAATTTTATGGGTGCCGAGAAACCCTAATACGGAACGTTAACTAGAAATTTAGGCGAAAAACGAAACTACTTAACAACTTAACTAAAGGAGAGAGGCTACAACCTTTGTAGATCCGGTTCTCCACTTCCTTCGCTCCACGTAGGCGTCCTCTCGCTGTCCATCTCGAATCCCGAACTCAAATGTCGGCTTCATCGGAGAATTGGGCGGACTAGGTCGTCGGCTTCGTGCCGAAGATGATCTACGTCGAGGCATCACAAGTTCAAGCTCCGACTTCACAAAGTTGTGAAACTTGTGAAGAAAACACCCAAAACAACTTGGCAAGAGGTATAGGGTGAAGAAATAGGAGGTGGGTTCACTTTAGAATTGGATTTCTCTCACTTTAGCTCAAGTTGCCATTGATGGGCTTAAGCTTTTCTTGAAGAAGAAGATGATCAAGTAGAAGAAAGAATATGATAAGTGATTTAAAATGAAAAAGAAAACAATACTTATCATATCCTAACTAAGGTTAAGTGTAGAGAATATATCATGGTTACTTGGATGAGTTAGGGTTAAGCATGAAGACAAGAATGGTTGCTTAAGTCAAAGCTTCATGAAGCTTCAATAAGAGACAAAGAAAGCCACCATTCTCATCTAAACCTTTTCTAAAAAAATAAACAAATAAATAAATAAAAATGCAAAACCCTAATCATCTCTTAACCATGGTTTAATTCTTCACACTTAACCTAATGAGCAAGTATCATCAAACATGATACAAAGATGTGCACAAAAGTATATCACATATACAACATGTACATCAAGTGAGAAAATCCATTTAAAGTGAACCAATACCAGTTAATGCAAAGTAATATATCAAATATATAATTATACATTAAATCATTAAATCAACACTTGATTTAACGATCCGGTCATATCGCATATAACCGACCAGTATCCAATGTGTCGTTTTATCGAATCAATGATTCGATAACTAGGTCATATCGCATACAACCAATCGAAACATTCATCGCGAGAATGAAATGCGGTATCACATACACGCATTATTCTCGGTCCCGCACATATCTCATATGCGCTCCTATTTCGTTTCGCTTGAGCCAGGAAACCTCTGTGTAGGACTCTAAAGATTCGTCAATACGCCGGTAGCAGATGATGATCATATCAAGCACCCACAAGCCGAAAGCGGTCTGCTAAACGTAACGGCCATCCGGGTATTGAGCGATCAGAAGATCGACGAGCTAGCCCGCTCACACTCCTGTGAATCCAACCAGTAACACTTACCGTACAGTCCGGTCTGTTCGTCTGATACGTCGCATATCAAGTCTAGGGGTGGTAAACGTAAGACCCCAATAACCGATAAGTCGTGCCGATGTGAGGCTCATAACGGGTCGAGAAACTACTGGTAACACTTACCAGCAAATCTCTGATCAGCCCTGGCCAGGGACTTCCCTGTTACGGCCAATCGAGCACAGCGCAACATCAACTCCCAATACCGAGAGAGACGAAACCCCTCCTATCGCTCATTGCCTCCATGTGACTCGAGACTGTACCCAAAGACCACCGTTTTGCATGCCCTCATGGACGTGGTAAGGTGGAGATCAAAGCACAGTGGGAATCACACAAGACTCTATGACGATCTCGGATCTACAGACTAACCTGTACAAGTGTCACCTGAGAACTGCCATCTGACGTGAGGTATAATACCATCTGGGAGTTCTCGGCGAGTCCGTCCAGTGTACCCAGTCTCCACTGAGCACCCGTATACCATCTCTGATGTCAAACACCAATGGATATGGGATCATCCATCGCCCATCTCATGGGTCGAGAAGCGTATACGCTAGTCTACTCTGGTATATCGATGCCCCGTCTCGATATACCCACGACTAGGGACCTTGAAGGATGTACTTATGGACTTCCATGTCCCCACTAGTATGATCTGCATCATAGTCCAGGTAGTCAAGTACACATCCTAAGGGCTTTACCAACATGTAACCATAAGACAGTTTAAAGAGACAAGTATACATGTTAAGATAAAGAGCAACCAGATAGCATACTATCATATCGAGCAAGAAAGTCATCTCTATATATGTCCAAGCATCCAATATAATATACATCATCTGTACAATACTGGCCTCTAGGGCATACATACAACTAACAATCTCCCACTTGCACTAGGGCCAGCTGCTGTAGTATCGCATACCGAGCATCCCGAAGAGTCTCTCAAACTGTATCTGGGGAATGGCCTTCGTGAGTGGATCCGCCGTGTTGTTCTTCGTGTCAACCCTCCTGACCTCGATCTCCCGGCGATCAACTATCTCCCGGATCAGGTGATACCGCCTCAGAATATGCCTGGATCGCTGATGGGACCTGGGTTCCTTGGCCAAAGCCACCGCTCCATTGTTATCGCAATACAAAGGTATTGGATGCTCAATGGATGGAACCACTCCAAGTTCAGTAACGAACTTCTTGATCCAGACAGCCTCTTTGGCAGCATCGTTGGCAGCGATGTATTCAACCTCCATCGTCGAGTCTGCCACGGTTTCCTGCTTGGAACTCTTCCAGCTAACCGCCCCTCCGTAAAGGGTAAAGACAAATCCCGACTGCGACTTAGAGTCGTCCTTATCACTTTGGAAGCTCGAATCGGTAAAGGACTCCACTTGGAGTTCTCCATTACCATACACCAAGAGCATCTCTTTAGTCCTTCGTAAGTACTTGAGAATGCTCTTCACAGCTGTCCAGTGACTCTCTCCAGGATCGGCTTGATACCTGCTCACTACACTTAGTGAGTATGCTACATCGGGTCTGGTACATAACATCGCATACATGATAGAGCCTACAGCCGAAGCATAGGGTATCCCTTGCATGCGAGCTCTCTCCAAATCAGTCTTGGGAGACATCTCTTTGGAGAGAGTGACTCCAGAGATCGTGGGCAAGTTCCCACGCTTGGATTCTTCCATACTAAACCTCTTTAGTATGGTGTCAATGTACCTGGATTGGGACAATCCCAAAATCCGTTTGGATCTATCTCTATAGATCCTAATTCCCAATATGCAGGAGGCATCACCAAGATCTTTCATTGAGAATCTTTGTGATAAGAAGAGCTAGACCGATTGCAGCATAGGAATATCATTTCCTATCAAGAGTATGTCGTCCACGTACAATACGAGGAAGACAACCATACTCTCTGCTACCTTCTTATAAATACAAGGTTCATCTGGGTTTTTGACGAAATCAAACTCTTTGATAACGATGTCAAAGCAGATGTTCCAACTCCGCGATGCTTGCTTTAATCCATAAATGGATTTAAGCAGCTTGCACACCTTCCCGCTGCTCCCACTGTCTATGAAGCCCTCTGGCTGAGTCATGTATACGCACTCTTCTAAATCACCATTTAGAAAGGCGGTCTTAACATCCATTTGCCAGATTTCGTAGTCATGATATGCAGCGATGGAAAGCATGATTCGGATGGATTTAAGCATAGCCACTGGAGAAAAGGTTTCGTCATAGTCCACACCTGGTCTTTGACGAAAACCTTTTGCAACAAGTCTAGCTTTGAAAGTCTCCACTTTCCCATCTACACCAAGTTTCTTCTTAAAGATCCACTTGCTCCCGATGGGTTTTACCCCTTCAGGAGCAACATCCAAAGTCCATACTTTGTTGGTGTACATGGATTCCATCTCGGACCGCATAGCATCCAGCCATTTCACTGAGTCCCTACTCGTGATGGCCTGCTCGAAGCTAGTTGGGTCATCATCCTCCATGATGCAATCCTTGCTTCCACCGTCAATGAGAAAACCGTAGTATCTCTCAGGTGGATGAGAAACCCTACTAGATCGGCGGAGAGGCTGGGGTTCGTCGAGTTCTACTGAATCCTCTGGTTCTACCAAGTCTTCTGTTTCAGTTTGTATTGCTGGAATCTCTTCCAGTTCTACCTGAATGCTACTTGTCTGTTTCATAAGAAAACTCTTTTCTAAGAAAGTGGCATGTCGAGAAACAAACACTTTTTGTTCCTCGGAGTGGTAGAAGATATACCCTCGCGAATGTTTGGGATATCCAACAAACTTACATAGAACAGACCTTGCTTCGAGTTTGTCCGGATTTTGTGTCTTAACATAGGCCGGACAACCCCATATCTGAATAAAATTAAGACATGGTCTCTTACCATTCCATATCTCATATGGAGTGGTAGACACAGATTTGGTTGGAACTCTATTCAATAGATATGCAGCAGTCTCCAGTGCATATCCCCAGAAGGAAATAGGTAACTCAGCTGCACTCATCATAGAGCGCACCATATCTAATAGGGTGCGATTTCTCCGCTCCGATACACCGTTGTGCTGTGGTGTATAAGGAGGAGTAAGCTGAGAAAGAATCCCATTCTCTTTTAGATAATCTCTGAATTCGTTACTTAAGTATTCTCCTCCTCGATCAGATCGAAGGATCTTAATACTTTTGCCCGTTTGGTTCTCTACTTCTTGTTTATATTCTCTAAATTTCTCAAAAGCTTCTGATTTGTGTTTCATCAGGAACACATATCCGAATCTAGAGAGATCGTCAGTGAATGTAATGAAGTACAAAGAACCATCCCTGGCATGTGTAGACATGGGACCGCATACATCACTATGTATTAGTCCCAAGAGTTCGGTAACTCTTTCTCCGTGTCCAGTAAACGGAGTTTTGGTCATCTTGCCTTTAAGACATGACTGGCAAGTGTCATAAGATGAAAATTCAAACGGATTTAAATATCCATCCTTATGCAACTTAGCTAGTCGTGTCGCATTGATGTGACCCAGTCTACAATGCCACAAGAAGGATTCGTTCAGTTCAGAACTCTTCCTCTTGTGTGTGTTTTGTAAATTGAGGACTGTATTTTGATTTAGAATGAATATGCCATTATGTAATGAGCCTGATGCAATCAACTTTTGATCTAGGAATATGTTCATAACATTATCCTGTACTACAAAATTATATCCTTCTTTACTCAATAAAGAAACTGATATATTGTTGCACATCATGTTCGTTATATAATAGCACTCATTCAGAATCATAGTATCACCACTTGGTAATACTAGGTGATATTCGCCAACTGCTTTGGCTGCAACATTTGCACCATTCCCTACTTGAACGGAATGATCACCTTTTCCCAGTTCCCTACCTTTCTGTAGCCCATATAACATCTTACATATGTGGGATCCTGATCCGGTATCTAATACCCAGGACGTAGGGTAAACTGAGAAACAGTTCTCAATGACAAACACACCCGAAGATGATGCATCATCATGCATGTTCTCCTTTTGGGCGGTGTGAGAATCCAGATATTCTCCTGTTTCCTGTTCAGTCTTATAACTCTTATAAGAAAGAACGGGTCCAACGTTCCCCTGCTCAATATAATAAGCGGGTTCAGTCAATACATCCATATTATTATCTTTATTAGGGCATGAAATGGTCGCTACCTGGAGAGAGAGAAGAAAACACTTTAGCGTATGCTCGTGCAAGATCAGATTGGTTATTATCTTATCTAATCAGGATGGCTCCCACTGCTTTTTATCAAATCTTCCTTCAAACCCTAAAAGGAAAGACTAGCCGGGATTAATTACACACTACAAGTTCGCCAATCTTTCAGCCAGGCCAGTGTCGGTACTTTGAGGGAGGTCCCCCGTGCTTTCGCACGAACCTAATTAATGTAAACCTCGTTTTCCCAGAGGCGTAACCTCGTTAACACCTTTCTAGACACCTACTTGATCGGCTAATTGTAATGTGTAAAACTCTCCCAGGAGTAACTCTTACTCGCAGCGGGTATCGGGATCCAACTATCTCATAGAAGGTATGCAATCTCATTGCAAATTTCAACACTTGAAATTCCCGATAATATTTTGCCCCTAGCGTCCTATGACCTTGACGGAGGCCAAACAACCCATAGTCCGCTAGTCAAGTTCAACCCGTCATTTCCTGATTGAATTAAACCCACCCGCACGACCCTTGACGGAGGCCAAACAACGCCGTACGAATACCCTAATCCAATCGCATCATATGCTAGCAGATAAGCACTAGTTAGCTACCGTACACTACGCCTTGACGGAGGTCAAACTACCGCAGCACGAATACTAACTAGTACTTATCTGAAATGACGGAGGGCTACGCAGTTTTTTCATAAAAACCATGAGCGTAATGAACTTGATATCGTTGTAGAATCAAATGAAGTTTTGAAATGGAGTGATTTTGAGGCTTTTCTAGTTTTGCTAAAGGGGTCACTCCCGGTGAAGGGATCGTCGGCCCTTTCCTCGTCGAATGAGGTGCGGGATATATCATATATATCACTGTGCAAAGCAGAAACTATAGAAGCAATCAAAAGTCAAACCGAGTGTGTAGCATCTGCCAGTCATTGCTAAAGGAGTCACTCCCGGTGAAGGGATCTCGGTCCTTTCCTCATCGAATAAGGTGCACGATATATCGCATATACCGCTATGCAAAGCAAGAACTGTAGCTACCCCTTTTTTGTTTAAAATTTGATTCTACAACATCTTAGGTTTCTTTTCTTTCATTAATCACATTAATGAAGTCCCATCATTTAAGTACCTAAACATCACAGATAGATATGACGTACACTTATGCCATCCGCATTCGCCTCGATGTCCCCTCGTGCACCGTTAGGTTAGGTAACTAACGACAGAGCAGGGCAGGGCTAGTGCGGATGCAAAACATAAGTAACGTCTATATAATATATCATATATACTATATACTGTATCTATCACAGAACATCACATGATCACATCACAGATATCGCAGCAGAAAATATCATATGAAATATTGGATATACTAGGACGTCCGTGTTTTCAATACGAGCCAGTATAAAACACGGATTCGACGGTCGTGATGAATAGCCAATCCCACACCCCTAGACTCCTACGAGAGCGGCAAGCAACCCTGCCAATTCTAGGGTTAGGAGACCCGGACTCGACTCCTCGAGATGGTCTCCCACTGGACCCTAGAACCCGGTTACTTGTGCTCCCCTCCTTGGGTCTATCCTAATGCGGAAAAGTAAATAATATACAAAGGGTGATAGCTTCCGCTACCTGGAAGTGCCCCAATAAAAGAATATTACATACAAGTTTTTACATGAATGAAAATGAAAAACACTCATCTCACATAAAAACCCCCGGCTATTCAAATACGACAATCCAATATAACATATCCAGCAACACATAACATCACATGTCATCAACGTAAGTAAATATGTCCATCCCAATTGTCGTTGACATATAGCAACGAAACCGGCGATATCACATATTACACTTACGGTCACAGAAAAGAAAGTGTAAAACTACAACAGTTGGAATCCGCAACCTCTTTAGACATCGCATGCCTAATCAAATGAAATACTTAGACATCACATGCCTAACAGTTATAAACCCCACATTTTAGTCTCATTATCGAAAACTCTTTTCAATATCAAGTGAAACTAAACCGCTAGATTTATAACATTCATTCAGTTATCTCATAACTGTTTGTGAATTCCAATTATTGTATCACATTCCAGATAAACTGAAAATGTTAAACTTTCCGATCGAACAGTCAAACACCCAAGTTTTCCCGATACAGCTCAACACATGAAATAAGACTAACAACATTCAGTTCGTGCCTCAGTACCAACGGTCCAGCCGTAGAAGGGTCAAGCCAACGCCTCACATGTGGCACGCCGTACTGCCCCAAACCCGAAGGTTCAAAGGGCAGTTCAAGACGGTCACATAATCGAGTTAAGGTTTGTTGTCTTCTAGAGGGTCCATTGCGCTACTTGCACTACTTAGAACGTCGTTAAACCATGGAAAAATCCAACTCTTGGAAATTTCCTGACAGGGGAAAAATTTGGTATTTATATCCGGTCGAACTTTTTAACATATTCTAAAAAATATCCGGAAAGCCACAAAGACAAAATCTGATACTCCGATCGAAACACCGAATCCCCAAAACAACCCCAGAAAATTCAACTCTTGAATAAAATTTAAAAATACCCAGAGAACTCAGCACTGTTAAATAGGAATTACTGTGCAAATTGGTAGGGCTGACGTCATATTTTAGCCGCGGAACCGCCGCATAAGCTAGGCTTATGCCGCGGTTCCGCCGCGCATGTGAGGGATCATGAAATAAATTTTGCGCCGTAATTCTTAGAATTCCCTGCTGAATTTTCTGCATATTTTTAATTTGGAAAAAACCCATTTTTTAAAAAATGTACAGAGAGCCGTTTTCGGGTTAGGGTTTTGGTTCGATCGGACTTCAAACGTCGTCTATACTTCGCCTAAGGCTCTAGCTAGGCTCTGATACCACTGTAGGGTTCCTAGACACACTATAGAGGTCTCACAAGGCATCAACCATGCCAATTTCAAATTTTATGGGTGCCGAGAAACCCTAATACGGATCGTTAACTAGAAATTTAGGCGAAAAACGAAACTAGTTAACAACTTAACTAAAGGAGAGAGGCTACAACCTTTGTAGATCCGGTTCTCCACTTCCTTGGCTCCACGTAGGCGTCCTCTCGCTGTCCATCTCGAATCCCGAACTCAAATGTCGGCTTCATCGGAGAATTGGGCGGACTAGGTCGTCGGCTTCGTGCCGAAGATGATCTACGTCGAGGCATCACAAGTTCAAGCTCCGACTTCAAAAAGTTGTGAAACTTGTGAAGAAAACACCCAAAACAACTTGGCAAGAGGTAGAGGGTGAAGAAATAGGAGGTGGGTTCACTTTAGAATTGGATTTCTCTCACTTTAGCTCAAGTTGCCATTGATGGGCTTAAGCTTTTCTTGAAGAAGAAGATGATCAAGTAGAAGAAAGAATATGATAAGTGATTTAAAATGAAAAAGAAAACAATACTTATCATATCCTAACTAAGGTTAAGTGTAGAGAATATATCATGGTTACTTGGATGAGTTAGGGTTAAGCATGAAGACAAGAATGGTTGCTTAAGTCAAAGCTTCATGAAGCTTCAATAAGAGACAAAGAAAGCCACCATTCTCATCTAAACCTTTTCTAAATAAATAAACAAATAAATAAATAAAAAGGCAAAACCCTAATCATCTCTTAACCATGGTTTAATTCTTCATGAAAGGTTCCTAGGCACCCTATAGAGGTCTCACAAGGCATCAACCATGCCAATATAAAAATTTATGGGTGCCGAGAAACCCTAATACGGATCTTAGACTAGAATTCTAGGAGAAAAACGATTCTAGTTAACAAATTAACTAAAGGAGAGAGGCTACAACCTTTGTAGATCCGGTTATCCACTTCCTTAGCTCCACGTAGGTGTCCTCTCGCTGTCCATCTCGAATCCTAGACTCAATCATCGGCTTCATCGGGAAAACGAGCGGGCAATGTCGTCGGCTTCGTGCCGAAGATGATCTACGTCGAGGTTGCACAAGTTCAAGCTCCAACTTCACCAAGTTGTGAAACTTATGAAGAAAACACCCAAAACAACTTGGCAAGAGGTAGAGGGTGAAGAAATAGGAGGTGGGTTCACTTTAGAATTGGATTTCTCACTTTAGATCTCAAGTTGCCATTGATGGCATCAAGGTTTCTTTCTTGAAGAAGAAGGTCAAGAAGAAGAAAGAATATGATAAGTGTTTTTTAAAATGAAAAAGAAAACCATACTTATCATATCCTAACTAAGGTTAAGTGTAGAGAATAGACCATGGTAAGTGGATGGGTTAGGATTAAGCATGAAGACAAGAATGGTTAAGAGGTCAAAGCTTCATGAAGCTTCAACTAAAAACAAAAGAAAGTCACCATTCTTATCATAACATTTTCCAAATAAATAAATGAACAAATAAATAAATAAATGATTAAGCAAAACCCTAATTATCACTTAACCATGGTTTAATTCTTCACACTTAACCATATGATCAAGTATCATCAAACATGATACAAATATGTGCACAAAAGTATATCACATATACTATGCGCATCAAGTGAGAAAATCCTTTTAAAATGAACCAATACTAGTTAATGCAAAGTAATATATCAAATATATAATTATACATTAAATCATTAAATCAACATTTGATTCAATGATCCGGTCATGTCGCACATAACCGACTAGTATCCAATGTATCGATTTATCGAATCAATGATTCGATAACTAGGTCATATCGAATATAACCAATCGAAACATGAAATGCGGTATCACATACACGCATTATTCTCGCTCCCGCACATATCTCATATGCGCTCCTATTTCGTTTTGCTTGAGCCAGGAAACCTCTGTGTAGGACTCTAAAGACTCGTCAATACGCCGGTAGCAGATGATGATCATATCAAGCACCCACAAGCCGCAAGCGGTCTGCTAAACGTAACGGCCATCTGGGTATTGAGCGATCAGAAGATCGACGAGCTAGCCCGCTCATACTCCTGTGAATCCAACCAGTAACACTTACCGTACAGTCCGGTCTGTTCGTCTGATACGTCGCATATCAAGTCTAGGGGTGGTAAACGTAAGACCCCAAAAACCGATAAGTCATGCCGATGTGAGGCTCATAACGGGTCGAGAAACTACTGGTAACACTTACCAGCAAATCTCTGATCAGCCCTGGCCAGGGACTTCCCTGTTAGGGCCAATCGAGCACAGCGCAACATCAACCCCCAATACCGGGAGAGACGAAACCCCTCCTATCGCTCATTGCCTCCATGTGACTCGGGACTGTACCCAAAGACCACCGTTTTGCACACCCTCATGGACGTGGTAAGGTGGAGATCAAAGCACAGTGGGAATCACATAAGGCTCTATGACGATCTCGGGTCTCCAGACTAACCTGCACAAGTATCACCTGAGAACTGCCATCTGACGTGAGGTATAATACCATCTGGGAGTTCTCGGCGAGTCCGTCCAGTGTACCCAGTCTCCACTGAGCACCCGTACACCATCTCTGATGTCAAACACCAATGGATATGGGATTATCCATCGCCCATCTCATGGGTCGAGAAGCGTATACGCTAGTCTACTCTGGTATATCGATGCCCCGTCTCGATACACCCACGACTAGGGACCTTGAAGGATGTACTTATGGACTACCATGTCCCCACTAGTATGATCTGCATCATAGTCCAGGTAGTCAAGTACACATCCTAAGGGCTTTACCAACATGTAACTATAAGACAGTTTAAAGAGACTAGTGTACATGTTAAGATAAAGAGTAACCAGATAGCATACTATCATATCGAGCAAGAAAGTCATCTCTATATATGTCCAAGCATCCAATATAATATACATGATCTGTACAATACTGGCCTCTAGGGCATACATACAACTAACAATCTCCCACTTGCACTAGGGCCAGCTGCTGTAGTATCGCATACCGAGCATCCCGAAGAGTCTCTCAAACTGTATCTGGGGAATGACCTTCGTGAGTGGATCCGCCGTGTTGTTCTTCGTGTCAACCCTCCTGACCTCGATCTCCCGGCGATCAACTATCTCCCGGATCAGGTGATACCGCCTCAGAATATGCCTGGATCGCTGATGGGACCTGGGTTCCTTGGCCAAAGCCACCGCTCCATTGTTATCGCAATACAAAGGTATTGGATGCTCAATGGATGGAACCACTCCAAGTTCAGTAATGAACTTCTTGATCCAGACAGCCTCTTTGGCAGCATCGTTGGCAGCGATGTATTCAGCCTCCATTGTCGAGTCTGCCACGGTTTCCTGCTTGGAACTCTTCCAGCTAACCGCCCCTCCGTAAAGGGTAAAGACAAATCCCGACTGCGACTTAGAGTCGTCCTTATCACTCTGGAAGCTCGAATCGGTAAAGGACTCCACTTGGAGCTCTCCGTTACCAAACACCAAGAACATATCTCTAGTCCTTCGTAAGTACTTGAGAATGCTCTTCACAGCTGTCCAGTGACTCTCTCCAGGATCAGCTTGATACCTGCTCACTACACTTAGTGAGTATGCTACATCGGGTCTGGTACATAGCATCGCATACATGATAGAGCCTACTGCCGAAGCATAGGGTATCCCTTACATGCGAGCTCTCTCCAAATCAGTCTTGGGAGACATATCTTTGGAGAGAGTGACTCCAGAGATCATGGGCAAGTTCCTACGCTTGGACTCTTCCATACTAAACCTCTTTAGTATGGTGTCAATGTACCTGGATTGGGACAATCCCAAAATCCGTTTGGATCTATCTCTATAGATCCTAATTCCCAATATGCAGGAGGCATCACCAAGATCTTTCATTGAGAATCTTTGTGATAAGAAGAGCTTGACCGATTGCAGCATAGGAATATCATTTCCTATCAAGAGTATGTCGTCCACGTACAATACAAGGAAGACAACCTTACTCTCTGCCACCTTCTTGCAGATACAAGGTTCATCTGGGTTTTTGACGAAATCAAACTCTTTGATAACGACGTCAAAGCAGATGTTCCAACTCCGTGATGCTTGCTTTAATCCATAAATGGATTTAAGCAGCTTGCACACCTTTCCGCTGCTCCCACTGTCTACGAAGCCCTCTGGCTGAGTCATGTATACGCACTCTTCTAAATCACCGTTTAGAAAGGCGGTCTTAACATCCATTTGCCAGATTTCGTAATCATGATATGCAGCGATGGCAAGAATGATCCGGATGGATTTAAGCATAGCCACTGGAGAAAAGGTCTCGTCATAGTCCACACCTGGTCTTTGACGAAAACCCTTTGCTACAAGTCTAGCTTTGAAAGTCTCCACTTTCCCATCTACACCAAGTTTCTTCTTGAAGATCCACTTGCTCCCAATGAGTTTTACCCCTTCAGGAGCAACGTCCAAAGTCCATACTTTGTTGGTGTACATGGATTCCATCTCGGACCGCATAGCATCCAGCCATTTCACTGAGTCCCTACTCGTGATGGCCTGCTCGAAGCTAGCTGGCTCATCATCCTCCATGATGCAATCCTCACTTCCACCGTCAATGAGAAAACCGTAGTATCTCTCTGGTTGGCGAGGAACCCTACTAGATCGGCGGAGAGGCTGAGGTTCATTGGAAGCTACTGAATCTTCTGGTTCCACTAAATCTTCAATTACGGTTTGTATATCTGGAACCTCTTCCAGCTCTACCACTTTGCCACTAATTTCTTTTTCAAGGAATTCATTTTCTAAAAAGGTGGCATGTTGAGCAACAAACACTTTTTGTTCCTCACTGTGGTAGAAAAAATACCCATATGAATTCTTTGGATATCCCACAAACTTGCAGAGAACTGACCGTGCCTCGAGCTTGTCCGGATTTTGCCTTTTGACTTAGGCCGGACAATCCCATATCTTAACTCGTTTAAAATATGGTCTCTTCCCACTCCATATCTCATATAGTGTGGTAGGTACAGATTTAGTTGGAACTTGATTCAATAGGTATGTTGCTGTTTCCAGTGCATAACACCAGAAGGAAATAGGTAACTTAGCTGTGCTCATCATAGAGCGCACCATATCTAATAGGGTGCGGTTCCTCCATTCTGATACACCGTTGTGCTGTGGTGTATATGGAGGAGTCAGCTGAGAGAGAATCCCATTCTCTTTTAGGAAGTCCAGGAATTCATTGCTTAAGTATTCTCCTCCTCAATCAGATCGTAGGATTTTAATACTCTTTCCGGTTTGGTTCTCAACTTCTTGTTTATATTCCCTAAATTTCTCAAAAGCTTCTGATTTGTGTTTCATCAGGAACACATATCCGAATCTAGAGAGATCGTCAGTGAATGTAATGAAGTACGAAGAACCATCCCTGGCATGTGTAGACATGGGACCGCATACATCACTATGTATTAGTCCCAAGAGTTCGGTAACTCTTTCTCCGTGTCCCGTAAACGGAGTCTTGGTCATCTTGCCTTTGAGACATGACTGGCAAGTGTCATAAGATGAAAATTCAAACTGATTTAAATATCCATCTTTATGCAACTTAGCTAGTCGTGTCGCATTGATGTGACCCAGTCTACAATGCCACAAGAAGGATTCGTTCAATTCTGAACTCTTCCTCTTGTGTGTGTTTGTTATGCTCAGAACTGTTGATTGATTTAGAACATAAATGCCATTGCACAACGTGCCTGATCCAACCAACTTTTGGTTACGGAAAATGTTCATAACATTGTCCTGTAATACAAAATTATATCCCTCTTTACTTAATAAAGAAACCGATATAATGTTGCATATCAGGTTCGGCATGTAATAGCATTCGTTCAGAACCAATGTATTACCAGTTGGTATTACTAGGTGATATTCCCCGACAGTCTTAGCTGCAACAATTGCACCATTTCCAACTCTAATGTCTTTATCACCTTCTCCAAGTTCTCTACCTTTTCTAAGCCCATGTAACTGATTACACATATAGGATCCTGACCCAGTATCTAATACCCAGGACGTAGAGCAAATAGAGAAACAGTTCTCAGTAACGAACACACCCGAAGAAAATGCATCAACATGTACTTTCTTCAATCGGGTGGCATGGGAATCCTGGTATTCCCCTATATCCTGTTCATTCGTATAACTCTTATAAGAAAGAACGGAACCAACGTTCCCCAGCACAGTATAACATGCGGGTTCGGTCAATACATCCATATTATTATCTTCATTAGGGCATGAAATGGTCGCTACCTGGAGAGAGAGAGAAGAAAACACTTTAGCGTATGCTCGTGCAAGATCAGATTGGTTATTATCTTATCTAATCAGGATGGCTCCCACTGGTTTTTATCAAATCTTCCTTCAAACCCTAAATGGAGAGACTAGCCGGGATTAATTACACACTACAAGTTCGCCAATCTTTCAGCCAGGCCAGTGTCGGTACTTTGAGGGAGGTCCCCCATGCTTTCGCACGAACCTAATTAATGTAAACCTCATTTTCCCAGAGGCGTAACCCCGTTGACACCTTTCTAGACACCTACTTGATCAGCTAATTGCAATGTGTAAAACTCTCCCAGGAGTAACTCTTACTCGCAGTGGGTATCGGGATCCAACTATCTCATAGAAGGTATGCAATCTCATTGCAAATTTCAACACTAGAAATTCCCGATAATGCTTTTGCCCCGAACGATCTATGACCTTGACAATGTCAACAAACCATAGACCGCAAGTTAAGTTCAACCCGTCATTTCTTGATTGAATCAAACCCACCCGCACGACCCTTGACAAGGTTAACAAGGCCGTACGACTACCCTAACCCAATCTGCATCATATGCATAAGCAGACAAATACTGGTTAGCTACCGCACACTGCGCCTTGACAAGGTCAACAAACGCAGCACGAATACTAAACAGGACTTATCTGAAATGACGGAGGGCTACGACAGGTTTTTCTGAAAACCTATTGCGTATTGAACTTGATATCGTTGTAGAATCAAATGAAGTTTTAAAATTGGAGTGATTTTGAGGCTTTTCTAGTTTCGTAAAGGGGTCACTCCCGGTGAAGGGATCGTCGGCCCTTTCCTCGTCGAATGAGGTGCGGGATATATCATATATATCACTCTGCAAAGCAAAAACTATAGAAGCAATCAAAAACAAACCGAGGGTGTAGCATATACCAGTTATTGCTAAAGGAGTCACTCCCGGTGAAGGGATCCCGGTCCTTTCCTCATCGAATAAGGTGCAGGATATATCACATATACCGCTGTGCAAAGCAAGAACTGTAGCTACCTGTTTTATTTAAAATTTGATTCTACAACATCTTAGGTTTCTTTCCATTCATTAATCACATTAATGAAGTCCCATCATTTAAATACCTAAACATCACAGATAAATACGACGTACACTTATGCCATCCGCATTCGCCTCGATGTCCCCTCGTGCACCGTTACGTTAGGTAACTAACGACAGAGCAGGGCAGGGCTAGTGCGGGTGCAAAACATAAGTAACGTCTATATAATATATCATATATACTATATACTGTATCTATCACAGAACGCATTACAGATATCGCAGCAGAAGAAACATATGAAATATTGGATATACTAGGACGTCCGTGTTTTCAATACGAGCCAGTATAAAACACGGATTCCACGGTCGTGATGAATAGCCAATCCCACACCCCTAGACCCCTACGAGAGCGGCAAGCAACCCTGCCAATTCTAGGGTTAGGAGACCCGGACTCGACTCCTCGAGTTGGTCTCCCACTGAACCGCAGAACCCGGTTACTTGTGCTCCCCTCCTTGGGTCTATCCTAATGCGGAAAAGTAAATAATATACAAAAGGTGACGACTTCCGCTACCTGGAAGTGCCCCAAATAAAAGAATATTACATACAAGTTTTTACATGAATGAAAATGAAAAACACTCATCTCACATAAAAACCCCCGGCTATTCGAACACGACGATCCAATATAACATATCCAGCAACATATAACATCACATGTCATCAATG
Source organism: Agapanthus africanus (assembly GCA_030015575.1). Lineage (NCBI taxonomy): Eukaryota > Viridiplantae > Streptophyta > Magnoliopsida > Asparagales > Amaryllidaceae > Agapanthus > Agapanthus africanus. Next base: position 132,681,700 of record CM057350.1, read on the forward strand.
TAAGTAAGTATGCATACCCCAATTGTCGTTGACGTATAGCAACGAAACCGACGATATGAACATACTACACTTATGGTCACAGAAAAGAAAGTGTAAAACTACAACAGTTGGAATCCGCAACCTCTTTAGATATCGCATGCCTAATCAAATAAAATACTTAGACATCACATGCCTAACAGATATAAATCCCACATTTTAGTCTCATTATCGAAAACTCTTTTCAATATCATGTGGGACTAAACTGCTAGATTTATAACATTCATTCAGTTATCTCATAACTGTTTGTGAATTCCAATTATTGTATCACATTCCAGATAAACAGAAAATGTTAAACTTTCCGATCGAACAGTCGAATACCCAAGTTTTCCCGATACAGCTCAACACATGAAATAAGTCTAACAACATTCAGTTCGTACCTCAGTACCAACGGTCCAGCCGTAGAAGGGTCAAGCCAACGCCTCACATGTGGCACGCCGTACTGCCCCAAACCCGAAGGTTCAAAGGGCAGTTCAAGACGGTCACATAATCGAGTTAAGGTTTGTTGTCTTCTAGAGGGTCCATCGCGTTACTTGCACTACTTAGAACGTCGTTAAACTACGGAAAAATCCAACACTTGGAAATTTCCCGACAGGGGAAAAATTGGGTATTTATATCCGGTCGAACTTTTTAACATATTCTAAAATTATCCGGAAATACACAAAGACGAAATTTGATACCCCGATCGAAACACCGAATCCCCAAAGCAACCCCAGAAAATTCAACTCTTGAATAATTATTAAAAATTCCCATAAAACTCAGCACCAGAAAAGAAGAATTACTGTGCAAACAATATTGCGCAATGTAAACAGTAGGCGGCGGAACCGCGGCAGAAGCCATGCTTCTGCCGCGTTTCCGCGGCTGTTTGGACGCCTCATGATCTCGTGTTTCACCATAATTCTTAGATCTTCCTGCTGAATTTTTTTAGGCATTTTTAATCTGGAAAAATCCCAGATTTTAGAAAAAGTCCAGAGAGCACTCGGCTTTTAGGGTTTCGGGTTCGTTCGGGTTTCAAACGTCGTCTAGACTTCTCCTAAGGCTTTAGCTAGGCTCTGATACCAGTGAAAGGTTCCTAGGCACCCTATAGAGGTCTCACAAGGCATCAACCATGCCAATATAAAAATTTATGGGTGCCGAGAAACCCTAATACGGATCTTAGACTAGAATTCTAGGCGAAAAACGATTCTAGTTAACAAATTAACTAAAGGAGAGAGGCTACAACCTTTGTAGATCCGGTTATCCACTTCCTTAGCTCCACGTAGGTTTCCTCTCGCTGTCCATCTCGAATCCTAGACTCAATCATCGGCTTCATCGGGAAAACGAGCGGGCAATGTCGTCGGCTTCGTGCCGAAGATGATGTACGTCGAGGTTGCACAAGTTCAAGCTCCAACTTCACCAAGTTATGAAACTTGTGAAGAAAACACCCAAAACAACTTGGCAAGAGGTAGAGGGTGAAGAAATAGGAGGTGGGTTCACTTTAGAATTGGATTTCTCACTTTAGATCTCAAGTTGCCATTGATGGCATCAAGGTTTCTTTCTTGAAGAAGAAGGTCAAGAAGAAGAAAGAATATGATAAGTGTTTTTTAAAATGAAAAAGAAAACCATACTTATCATATCCTAACTAAGGTTAAGTGTAGAGAATAGACCATGGTAAGTGGATGGGTTAGGGTTAAGCATGAAGACAAGAATGGTTAAGAAGTCAAAGCTTCATGAAGCTTCAACTAAAAACAAAAGAAAGTCACCATTCTTATCATAACATTTTCCAAATAAATAAATGAACAAATAAATAAATAAATGATTAAGCAAAACCCTAATTATCACTTAACCATGGTTTAATTCTTCATACTTAACCATATGATCAAGTATCATCAAACATGATACAAATATGTGCACAAAAGTATATCACATATACTATGCGCATCAAGTGAGAAAATCCTTTTAAAATGAACCAATACTAGTTAATGCAAAGTAATATATCAAATATATAATTATACATTAAATCGTTAAATCAACATTTGATTCAATGATCCGGTCATGTCGCACATAACCGACTAGTATCCAATGTATCGATTTATCGAATCAATGATTCGATAACTAGGTCATATCGAATATAACCAATCGAAACATGAAATGCGGTATCACATACACGCATTATTCTCGCTCCCGCACATATCTCATATGCGCTCCTATTTCGTTTCGCTTGAGCCAGGAAACCTCTGTGTAGGACTCTAAAGACTCGTCAATACGCCGGTAGCAGATGATGATCATATCAAGCACCCACAAGCCGCAAGCAGTCTGCTAAACGTAATGGCCATCTGGGTATTGAGCGATCAGAAGATCGACGAGCTAGCCCGCTCACACTCCTGTGAATCCAACCAGTAACACATACCGTACAGTCCGGTCTGTTCGTCTGATACGTCGCATATCAAGTCTAGGGGTGGTAAACGTCAGACCCCAATAACCGATAAGTCGTGCCGATGTGAGGCTCATAACGGGTCGAGAAACTACTGGTAACACTTACCAGCAAATCTCTGATCAGCCCTGGCCAGGGACTTCCCTGTTACGGCCAATCGAGCACAGCGCAACATCAACCCCCAATACCGGGAGAGATGAAGCCCCTCCTATCGCTCATTGCCTCCATGTGACTCGGGACTGTACCCAAAGACCACCGTTTTGCATGCCCTCATGGACGTGGTAAGGTGGAGATCAAAGCACAGTGGGAATCACACAAGGCTCTATGACGATCTCGGGTCTCCAGACTAACCTACACAAGTGTCACCTGAGAACTGCCATCTGACGTGAGGTATAATACCATCTGGGAGTTCTCGGCGAGTCCGTCCAGTGTATCCAGTCTCCACTGAGCACCCGTACACCATCTCTGATGTCAAACACCAATGGATATGGGATCATCCATCGCCCATCTCATGGGTCGAGAAGCGTATACGCTAGTCTACTCTGGTATATCGATGCCCCGTCTCGATACACCCACGACTAGGGACCTTGAAGGATGTACTTATGGACTACCATGTCCCCACTAGTATGATATGCATCATAGTCCAGGTAGTCAAGTACACATCCTAAGGGCTTTACCAACATGTAACCATAAGACAGTTTAAAGAGACTAGTGTACATGTTAAGATAAAGAGTAACCAGATAGCATACTATCATATCGAGCAAGAAAGTCATCTCTATATATGTCCAAGCATCCAATATAATATACATGATCTGTACAATACTGGCCTCTAGGGCATACATACAACTAACACTTCACACTTAACCTAATGAGCAAGTATCATCAAACATGATACAAAGATGTGCACAAAAGTATATCACATATACAACATGTACATCAAGTGAGAAAATCCATTTAAAGTGAACCAATACCAGTTAATGCAAAGTAATATATCAAATATATAATTATACATTAAATCATTAAATCAACACTTGATTTAACGATCCGGTCATATCGCATATAACCGACCAGTATCCAATGTATCGTTTTATCAAATCAATGATTCGATAACTAGGTCATATCGCATACAACCAATCGAAACATTCATCGCGAGAATGAAATGCGGTATCACATACACGCATTATTTTCGGTCCCGCACATATCTCATATGCGCTCCTATTTCGTTTCGCTTGAGCCAGGAAACCTCTGTGTAGGACTCTAAAGACTCGTCAATACGCCGGTAGCAGATGATGATCATATCAAGCACCCACAAGCCGCAAGCGGTCTGCTAAACGTAACGGCCATCCGGGTATTGAGCGATCAGAAGATCGACGAGCTAGCCCGCTCACACTCCTGTGAATCCAATCAGTAACACTTACCGTACAGTCCGGTCTGTTCGTCTGATACGTCGCATATCAAGTCTAGGGGTGGTAAACGTCAGACCCCAATAACCGATAAGTCGTGCCGATGTGAGGCTCATAACGGGTCGAGAAACTACTGGTAACACTTACCAGCAAATCTCTGATCAGCCCTGGCCAGGGACTTTCCTGTTACGGCCAATCGAGCACAGCGCAACATCAACTCCCAATACCGGGAGAGACGAAACCCCTCCTATCGCTCATTGCCTCCATGTGACTCGGGACTGTACCCAAAGACCACCGTTTTGCACGCCCTCATGGACGTGGTAAGGTGGAGATCAAAGCACAGTGGGAATCAGACAAGGCTCTATGACGATCTCGGGTCTACAGACTAACCTGTACAAGTGTCACCTGAGAACTGCCATCTGACGTGAGGTATAATACCATCTGGGAGTTCTCGGCGAGTCCGTCCAGTGTACCCAGTCTCCACTGAGCACCCGTATACCATCTCTGATGTCAAACACCAATGGATATGGGATCATCCATCGCCCATCTCATGGGTCGAGAAGCGTATACGCTAGTCTACTCTGGTATATCGATGCCCCGTCTCGATATACCCACGACTAGGGACCTTGAAGGATGTACTTATGGACTACCATGTCCCTACTAGTATGATCTGCATCATAGTCCAGGTAGTCAAGTACACATCCTAAGGGCTTTACCAACATGTAACCATAAGACAGTTTAAAGAAACAAGTGTACATGTTAAGATAAAGAGCAACCAGATAGCATACTATCATATCGAGCAAGAAAGTCATCTCTATATATGTCCAAGCATCCAATATAATATACATCATCTGTACAATACTGGCCTCTAGGGCATACATACAACTAACAGTCAGCGCGTGGATGTTTTCGATGCGGAAGCCTTCAGCACTTCGTCAGGGATTGTTCCTCAGCACGGCGTCAGGATCGTATTCAGAGAGGCCGTGGACGCGGGAGGTTCGCTCAGAGGGCTCGGTCTACCGGAGGAGTTCATCCAGTTGTGGGTAGAGGGCAGACACAGGAGTTTGCTTCTACTCATCGGGATGCGCAGGCGTCCAATGTGGAGTTTTCAGGTATCTTCAATTCACTTGTTCTTTTGTTGTACTCGTTTGTCTTTCATGCTTGTATCGTGGTTGGGTAGATTATTCGTAGTTGTGTTAACTTCTGTCAGCGATTCTTTTGTTGCGCGACACGTATTTCAGTTGTGTGCCAACCGGATAGGAGATAGAGATTCGTCCGTCGTTTTGGTCCTTCTAGAGATGTTGGATTTGACGTTCTCCTGGGCACGGACTGGTTAACTACGTGCTAGGCGTCTGTGGACTACCGTGAGGAAACAGTCAGGTTGTTTTTTTTTTCGGCAGGTCAGTTCTTGTTGTGCAGGTGGATAGTTGTGCCGCCTTTCACAGCTTGAATTCAGCCTTTTTCGCTAGTCGGCTACTGAGGAGATGTCGTGGATTCTTGGCATTCGTTCGTGATACCGAAGCCACGGTTGGATTGTTGGACCGAGTTCCTTTCGTACAAGAGTTTTCCGACGTTGTTCCGGATAAGCCGGCGAAGCTTAGGGAGCTTAAGGATCAGCTGCAGAGTTTTTGTTGAGGAGTTTTGTGCGTCTGAGTGTTTCGCTTTTGGAAGCTCCTATTTCTGTTCGTCAAGGAGAAAGACAGCGGTTTAAGGTTGTGTATCGACGAATCGTCAATTGAACCGGCTTACGGTGCGGATGGGTATCCCTTACCTCGCATTGACGATTTCTTCGATCAGCTCCAGAGTGCAAGACATTTTCTAAGTTTGTTTGGGATCAGGTCATCATTATTGCGGATTCGGGGTAATGGCATTCTGGAGACTGCCTTATGCGTGCTGCGGGCCTTGTGTGTATTAGTGAGTCGTTGGATTCACTGATGCCCTGGCAGCACTCGTAGATGTGATGAACCAGATTTCTTCAGGCCGTTCCTCGACCAGTTTCGTTGTGTTATTTACGACATTCTGGTCTCTTTAATGTGTCTTGTGGGACAGTAATAGCACTTGGGGATTGGTTATACAGATACTGGGAGAGCACCAGCAGTTTGCTAAATTCTCGGAGTGTTTCTTCAGACTTGTTTTGTGTTGACTCCTAGGTCTTGTAGTCACGGGAGACGGTTTTGTATGGTTCCGAGGGAGATCGTGGCCGTACAGCTTAGGTCTAGACTTGTGTGCAGGACGGAGGTCCGCAGATTTTTGGGCTTAGCAGGTTTTACCGCCGTTTCGTGCATGATTGCTAGAGTAGTACTGCACCGTCGACTGAATTGACCGAAAAGGAGGTTTCCTTTCTGTGGACTGAGGCTTGTGTGCGGAGTTTTCGGCAGTTGAAGATTCTGTTAACAACTGCATCAGTTCTTTCCTTGTTCTTGGTTCGGGCGACCTTGTTGTTTAACTGTGATGTTTCTTGAGTGGGCTCGAGTGTGTACTGAGGTAACACTACAGTGTCATCGCTTTTGCTTTCCTACATTTGGAGGAAGTACGAGAAGGATATTCCACTAATGATCTGGAGATGGCCGCGGTGGTTTTGCGTTAGAGATTTGGAGACACTACTTGTTCGAGAGTCGTGTCAGATTTTCACGGACCACCAGAGCTTAATGTACATCTTCCTGCAGCGGATTTTGATTGTTGTGATAGTCTTCTGCAGATTTACAGTTCTTGTGTGATCATTGAGTACAGCTTAAGTTCGTCTCTACGGAGGGGACAGCTTGCTCATGTCCACGCCCGACCACTTTCCTTAAATCGTTTTCGCGAGACACTTCCCGCCGATGCTCGTTCGTCAGTGATGCTTGAGCATACTCGGCTGGGTAATGATTCGGAGACCTTGAATTGTGACAATGGTGTGCTAAGTTAGGGATGCGTTTGTGTACCAGATATTATCAGGTAGAGACGTAAAATCCTAGAACATGCACATTTGTCAACTCTCCATATGCATTCAAGTTCCACCAACATTTAGCGTGACTTGTGAGATAGCTACGGGTGGACAGGGATGTAAAGAGAAGTTTCAGGTTTCGTTTCAAGGTGTCTGTCTTGTTGTGTGTTTGGGTTGAGCATCTGAGGCCGGCTGGAGAATTGCAATCTTTAACCGTTCCGAAGTAGGAGTGGGAGCAGATCTCCACGAATTTCGTTATGGTTTCTACCCAAGTTTAGTCAGGGTGTGACTCCATTCGGATTCTTGTCGTCCGGTTATACTCAATGTGCTCAGTTGTTTCTTGTTAAGTTGTGTGTTTGTGTTAATTGTTGTCAGCAGTTGGGGATTGTCACTCGCCATCGTTAGGACGTGTCAATCACCAGTCTGTTGTTTTTCTGACTCTGCGTAAGTAGGACTTTGGACCCCAGCTAGTCTAGAGACTTCGGAGATGGTCCAGTTGTGTTAGGTCAGGATGGGAATTGTCCATTGCAAACTGAGGTCTTATGCCGACTGTGTTGGTCATAGACTCGAGATCGCAGGGACAGATCATGTATTCCTATGGACTTTCCGATGAATGACGTGTTGGATTTTGGGAAGCTTATCCCAGGATTTTAGGTCCTTTTAAGATCCTATAAGCGAGTTAGTTTCGTTGCCTTTAATTTGGCACTTCCGTCCAGATTATTGAATTTTCACCCCGTATTCCTTGTGATGATACTTTACAATTACCTTCTTGACCTTTCTCACATGATTTAGCACCAGTCCTTTTGGCTTGGACGCGATCTTTCGTTCACCAGCAGCCAGTTGTGTTAATGGCCCGGCAGGTGGAGAAACGTCGGTCAAGGGTCTTGCCATCTGTGAAGGGTTTTTCTTGGACGTAGCCGTATAGTGAGGTAATCACTTGGGAGGCTGCGAGCGAGATCTGAGAGATTGTAATCTCCTCTTTGAAAGTATGCGTAGAAGTATATTTTTAAATTCGGGGACGAATTTCTTTTAAGGGGGGGGGGGGGATTGTAACACCTTAGAATGTGTTTTGTAGCTAATTATATTTTAATATATAGTTTTTAATAAAAAGTTTACCAAAATGATTTCCAAGTATTTTATCCTATTTAATGAGTATTTTATTAGATTTTTCCAAGGCTTGCACACACTTGTGCACGATATCTAGGGTTGTTTTGGGGGTTTAACCATGATTAGCAACATGGTGAACTAACCATTCTCTAATTTAGTTTAATATTGTATTAGGTGCTTTTGGGTTTTTATTTGAATATGGTTGTTTTTTTAAAGAAAAATGGATTTAAATGGGGTTTTAAATTTAAAATGATTGTTCTTGTGTTGACCTTGGTGAGAGAGAGAGAGAGTGAGAATGGGGCATGATGGCTTTTGCCATGCTTCATTAAATGAAGAGAGAGAGAAGGGGGTTGACTTGTTTGTGTTCTCTCATTCTCTCATTCTCATTCTCTCACTCCCATTCTCTCACACAACACACACACACACACCCCTTCAGCTGAAGCAGCAGCCTCAGCATCAGCAGCAAGCAGCAGTGGCAGCAACAACAACAACATCAGCAACAACTGCAATAACAACAGAAACAACAGCAGCACCAGAAGAAGCAACAGTAGCAGCTGAAGCAACAGCAGAAGCTGTAGCAGTAGCAGCCCCAGCAACTTGCAGCAGCTCTTCTTCCTCCATTCACTCTTTCTCTTGCCTTCTAGGGTTCGTTAGGGTATATTTTCTGAACCCAATCTCCTTGTTGCTTGGTTTATGTATTAATTGGTGTCGGTTAGTGTTAATTAGCTAGTTTAGTGCTATTTATGGTGATTTGTGTGGAAGTTGGGATAAGTGATGATTGTGTTGACAAACCCTATCTATTTAAGTGTTGTTAGGGTCACTTACACTGAGAATTCCCCAGATTTCACTAAAATACCATAGGGTTTGTGTTTTGTGCTAAATTAGCGTTTTAAGCGACATTGTAGCATTTTGTAATCCGCTTTTGACCCGGGACCTTCAGGTTAAAATTGAGAAAACTGGAGCACACTAGATATACCCTGACCACACCACCTGAGCACGAACCCCTAAACCCCTACCTAGGCCGCCGGTTTAATCATTCTGGCCGCAATTTGCGGCCAGATATGGGAGTTTTTGGGTGTAGTTACATGGGTAGGAGTCTGCTGCTATTTCTAGGCCAGTGGTATGTATAGTTTTGTAAGATTTGACCTGTATGAAAATCTGGGATTAAATATCGTTTTGCATGTCCGTTGTGTTTGCGCGATACGCGCGATACGTGAGTGGGTTCTATGATCCAGCGTATCGCGGCGTGTCGCGATGGTTTTAGACGCGTATACACACGTTTTAGCGTATCGTGCACACGCGCGTTTAGTTCGCGACGCGAGTTTCTCGTTTTGGTTCGATATCGCGTTTTGCGGAATATTTGGCTTATATATATTTTCCATGTCTAAATTGCAGGTTTGCAGGCGGGGACTACGGACACTGCTACAGGGGGGAGCAGATGGTAGGATTCACCTAGCGTGGAGTGTAGGTGAGTAGATTTAACATCTACAGAGCATGGCGTTATGCGTCTGGGCTAGGATTCAATACTTTTCGCATATTTTACGTCATTGTTAGAATTGCACATTCACCCTATTTACTTAGATATGGTTGTACTGTGATTAGTAGCCGTAAGACACTGCACAAATTATTGACGTTTCATGTTGCACGGGCACTGATTATATGCTACACACACCGTCAATAATTGCCATGTCACACACAACCACTTATAGATACTATATCGCTTGGTTAGGGACCTTGTGACATTGATTCGTACTGCTTATCACATATGACATTACCATACCTGTATACCTATAGTGTATCGTACCATTGGTGATAGGTACACATACCCCTCACGATACATCTACAGGTATACCTTACTCATATTTTACTTATACCCAGTGGGGTATACGATATCATTTGCTTACAGGTAGACATCTATACATAGCTGTACCTTGTTGATTTCGCATACATCTGGTTTCAGCTATATGTTCTCATTTATATTGTCGCATTCAGATATATCGCATATATTTATTTCTGGATTCGCGCATTGTTTATTTGGATTTTACATGATGTTTTCTGGATTTGGGAACCGCGGGAGTTCATGAAATTATGCATAAATTGAAAAACCCGGTTTCCTTGATATGATATTTACGCATCCACCATGAGTTTTATCGGTGCTGATATATATATATACCCCTACGAGGAGGCGTCGAGGCCGTAGAGGGTACATGGTTGGGCCCGGTATGGTTCCCCTCGGCAAGAAGATCGATGGACTTTACCGATTGAGCCTGGAGGCGGGCGAGTACCTACCGGTGACAGTACCCATGACTCGGCGGAGGATCACGGAGACACCGCTGGGAGTCATGTACGTATGCATACGTCGAAAGGCGAGGGTCAGAGCTAGGCACTCGTGCTTTCGGGATAGCGTATGATACGTGATCAGGATTTCTGTGTCGATTCTTGGCACATTGTTTTCATGATATTTCTTTTAATACCTTTGTATATATAACATAGGATTTAGCCGTTGTTATATATACCCTTACATCAATATTAGTGGAATGGGACGCTAATATATGTGTATTGCCCCCATCATATTTATTTCTGTAAATATATATATTTAGGATGTTAGAAATTATTTGAGATTCGACTTGGGATATAGGTGATTCATTGAGATCGGATATTGGATATGAAAGAGATTGCTGATTTGTACATTCGGGATATAGGAGATCTATTCGATATTGTACATTGAGGAGATACGAGACTTATATGATATGAGAGCCCGACTTGGGGGCTGATTTGAGGATTTGGGATTTGAGTGTCTTGATGGATTGTGATCCTGCCACGATGTCAGGTTTCCGTGGAAATGACATATTCCACCCTATACCTCACACTTACCTATTTTACGCACAAGTTTCATATATTGATAGTACCTGTTAGTGTACCCTTATGATAGTTGCATATTTGCTTTCTCATATCCCTATTGCATAGTTATTGCATACTATTATCATGTCATCATTGCTTCATATATTGATTGTACCTGCTAGTGTACATCTCTATTACTTTGCTTTCACATGACCTGTTATTACTGTAAATTGTATATCTTAGATTCATGCTGTACGTACATTCCTGCGATTACCTGCATATGTTATCTACTATTCACGAGTTGGCAACTCACCCCCGTTGTGTCACAGGTGTTTCAGGTTGTTCCCCAGAGTAGTCGAGGCAGGCTACTCCGCTATTCAGCTATTCATCTATCATCTTTTGCTACAGATACCGCATCAGCTCACAGTACTATTTTGCTTAGATGGGTTGGATGATTATCTGTATTTCATATTGTACATTCGTTGTATTTTGTACTCTCCATCTACTAGTATGTTGTTGACTTAGAGATTTGGTGAGGACGATATTGTATATTATTTGTGGATTTGTTGTCTTTTACATATAGCTTTCTCTCTATTGTCTTTATTTCTTCTCTACGGCGTCGTATATTTGTATTGTATTCATCTTGGCTAGTTTTTACAAAAAGGGGGTGTTGCCAAAATTTTAAAGAAAGAAAGTAAGTCTTTTAAAGAATTTGGGTTGCGATTTCAAATGTTTCAAAAACTATACTATCTTTTCCGTATTTTCATGGTTTAGATTTCTGGGTTTTGGCTTTCTTTTACTGCGTTATGTCTTTTGGCGTTGCGTAGTATTAGGGCCGTCACGGGCCAATTTTGGGTCGTGACACTAATGCAACATGTTTAGTGGAGTTTAAACATGATTAGGGTTTGGATTAGGGTTAAGACTTCTAGTAGATTCTAGAAGCTTTTCTTTTGTCTTGTGAAAGATATTTTGTTATGACTCACCTTTAACCCAACCCAAACCCTAACCCTAGTTAATTCTCTACATGGGTTTAGTTGACCATGGTTGCATAAATCATCATATTTATCCTTTCATTATTCATCACAAAAGAATCATGAATTATTGTTCATCTTCTTCCTTCTTTCTTTTCATGAAAAAGCTTTCTAGCTTTTTTCCAAGTGATGAAAATGAGTGAGAATGAGAAAATAAAAGAGAGCAAAAATCCTACTTCATCATCCTCATCTACCCTTGCCATTTAGATGAGCGTGTTCACATCATTTTATGAGTGTTAGCTTGGGTTAATGAAACTTTAAGGTAGATCATCTATGTTATCGAAGATCGGAAGCAAGACGGTATCTTTCTCTTCGTGAAGCCTCTTGAGAGTCCGGAACACGATGATCGCAGCGAAGGGATCTCAACACGGAGCTTAAGAAGTGAAGGACCGGATCTACAAAGGTTGTAATCCCTCTCACTTAGTGTTAAAGAGTTTAACATGCTTGTTTTCGCCTAATCTCTAGTTTAAAGATCTCGTATAGGGTTGTTCAGCACGGCTAATTTTTAAATCGGGTATGGTTGATGCCTAGTAGAACCTTGTGAGTGTGCCTAGCAACCCTACAGTGGTATCAGAGCCAAACTAGAGCTTTAGGTGAAGTCTGAGTGAAGTTTAAAGTCCGATCGAACCCGGATACCCCGATATGAACCCTTCTATGGACAATTTTCAAAAATGTGATTTTTTCTGTATTAAAAATTCTCATAAAATAGATTAGGAAAAACTAAGAATTACTGTGAAGTACGGTCCATTAACTCATTTATATGACCACAGAACCGCGGCCAAACCAAGGGTTTTTCCGCGGTTCCTCGGCCAAACCAAGGGTTTTGCCGCGGTTCCTCGGCCAAAATTTTGAATTAGTCCCTGAAACTTCATATATTTATTCTTAGGTCCTTTCTTGTCATTTTTTCTGGGAATTTTTTAATTCCACTCAAGTGTTGAGTTTTCTAGGGTTGTATTGGGGACTCGTTGATTCGATCGGATAATTTAACTTCGTTTAGTTTGTCCGGATAATTTTAGAAACTGTTAAAAAGTTCAAACGGATATCAATAACTCACTTTTTCCCCTGTCGGAAAATTTTCAAAAGTTGGATTTTTCCTTGAGTTTGAAACTTTCGTAAAGTCTTGTAAGTAACGCGGTGGACCCTCTAGAAGACAACAAACCTTAACTAGATTATATGACCGTCTTGAACTGCCTCTAAACCTTAGGGTTTGCGGCAGTACGACGTGCCACATGTGAGGCGTTGGCTTGACCCTTCTACGGCTGGACCATTGGTACTGTGGCATGTGATGGACATTTTTTGAACTCCGCTCAAGTGTTGAGCTATTTGGGAAATCTTGGGTGTTTGATTATTCGATCGGAAAGTTTAACACTGTCTATTTATCTGGGATGTGATACAATATTTGGAATCCATAGGTAGTTATGAGATAACTAATTTGAATGTTATAAATCTAGCAGTTCAGTCTCAAATAATCGGTTGCCACGGGATTTTGATGCGATCAAAAGTCCGTTGCAATCACGTAGCGTACGCGAATACTCGCCGGGTAAACTTAATAGACAGCCACGCCCCAAAGCCCCGACCAAGTGACTGTAGGAGAACCCCGTCGCCAAAAGCATCCGTTCTGGGTGCTCGCGGCAGCGGTGTTCCGCCTTAGTGCACTTCGTTGACGGCATCTAGGGGTGCGGCCGTCTACTAAAGTTTGCGACGAGCATTCGATCAGAATGTCAGGAATCTCATTGAATTGCCCGACTTGATATTGAAAAGAGTTTTCGATAATGAGACTAAAATGCAGAGTTTATAATTGTTAGGCATGTGATGTCTAAGAAATTCATTTGGTTAGGCATGCGATGTCTAAGGAGGTTGCGGATTCCAACTGTTGTAGTTTTACACTTTCTTTTCTGTGACCGTAAGCATAGTATGTGGTGTATCGCTGGCTTCGTTGCTATATGTTTGTTATATGTATGCCCTAGAGGCCATTACTATACATAGGATGTATATTGTAGTGGATGCTTGGACATATATAGGGATGACTTTCTTGCTTGATATGATAGTATGCTATCTGGTTACTCTTTACCTTAACGTGTACACTGATTGTCTCTCTGTTATATGTTGGTAAAGCCCTTAGGATGTGTACTTGACTACCTGGACTATGATGCGGATCATACTAGTGGGGACATGGTAGTCCATAAGTATATCCTTTAAGGTCCCTAGTCGTGGGTGTATCGAGACAGGGCATCGATATACCAGAGTAAACTAGCGTATACCTTCTCGACCCATACAGATGGGCGATGGAAGATCCCATATCTATTGGTGTTTGACATCAGAGATGATATACGGGTGCTCAGTAGAGACTGGGTACACTGGACGGACTCGCCGAGAACTCCCAGATGGTATTATACCTTACGTCAGATGGCAGTTCTCTGGTGACACTGGTACAGGTTAGTCTGTAGACCCGAGATCGTCATAGAGTCTTGTGTGATTCCCACTGTGCTTTGATTTCCATCATACCACGTCCAAGAGGGCGTGCAAAAAGGTGGCTTTTGGGTACAGTCCCGAATCACATGGAGGCAATGAGCGATAGGAGGGGTTTCGTCTCTCCCGGTATAGGGAGTTGATGTTGCGCAGTGCTCGATTGGCTATAACAGGAAGTCCTTGGCCAAGGCTGCTTTAGAGATTTACTGGTAAATGTTACCAGTAGTTTCTCGACCCGTTATGAGCCTCATATCGACATGACTTATCGAGTTATTGGGGTCTGACGTTTACCACCCCTAGACGAGGTATGCGACATATCAGACGAACAGACCGGACTGTACGGTAGTGTTACTCGTTGGATTCACAGGAGTGTGAGCGGGCTTGCTCGTTGATCTTCTGATCGCTCAATACCCTGGTGGCCGTTACGTTTAGCAGACCGCTTGCGGCTTGTGGGTGTTTGATATGATCATCACCTGCTGCCGGCGTATTGACGAGTCTTTAGAGTCCTACACAGGGGTTTCCTGGCTCAAGCGAAACGGAGTAGGAGCGCATATGTGATATGTGCGGGACCGAGATTGATACGATATGAGATACCGTATTCGATTCTCGCGATTTGTGACATCATTGGTTGTATGGATATAGCCGGGTTATCGGATCAAGTGTTGATTCGGTAAGTTGTTACTTTTGATATTAGTCGGTTATAGCCGGATTATTAAATCAAGAGTTGATTTAATAATTTAATGTATAATTATATATTTGATATATTACATTACATTAACTAATATTAGCTCACTTAAGATTTATTTTCTCACTAGTTTGTGCACATAGTTTATATGTGATATATGCAAGTGTACATGTATGTATCATGCTTGATGATACACACAAGATGGGTGTATGAGACTTATACTAAGCTTAGGGTTAAGATTAGGGTTATTGGATTATCTTAAGATTTAACAAATGAGTTAAACTTATTCAAAGTTGTCAAGCTTGAAGAAGCTTGGAGAAACTTTGACAAAGTCCACTCTTTTGTCAATTCTCTTGATATTTCTTTAACCTAACCCTTAAACCACATACCTTAGTTAATTCTCTACATGAGTTAAGCATGAGGGCTTAACTCAACCATGGGTGAATTATTCAAGAGGATAAGTTTTCATTTGGATGAATAATTCACTTCTTCTTCTTCTTCATCAAGCTCCTTGAAAAGCTTTCTAGCTCTAATGGTGTCTTGAGGAAAAATGTGAGAAAATCAATTTTAAAGTGAGCAACCTTCCTACTTCATCATCCTCTACTACTTGCCATTTAGTAGAGGGTGTTCTCTTCACAAAGTTCTTGACCAAGTGAAGGAATGGCTTGAGTTTGAGTCTCCCCAACGTAGATCATCTTCGGCCTCGAAGTCAATGACCTAGCCCGATCATTTCTCCGACGAAACCATTGCTAGAGTCCAGGATCCCGATGATCGCAGCGGAGGGACGTCAACACGGAGCTAAAGAAGTGGAGGACCGGATCTACAAAGGTTGTAATCCCTTTCACTTGTAGTTAAGTTGTTAACTTGCATGTTCTTTCGCCTTAACTTCTAGTTAACGATCTATATTAGGGTTTCTCGGCACCGTAAAATTTTAATTTGGCATGGTTGATGCCTTATGGAACCTCTTGAGTGTGCCTAGTAACCCTACAGTGGTATCAGAGCCTAACTAGAGCTTTAGACGATGTGTTAACGAAGTTAAAACTCCGAACGAACCCGATACGTCCAAGTTTACCCCCTCTCTGTACATTTTTTCAAAACTGTGTATTTTCTGAATTAAAAACACCTGAAAAATTAAGCAGGGAAATATAAGAATTGTGGTGAAAAACGAGCTCCTAATGCTTCCAAACCGCCGCGGAACCGCGGCAATACCATGCTTGGGCCTCGGATCCGCAGCCGTATAGAGGGATTGGGTCTTTTTGTTTGCACAGTAATTCTTATATATTAAAGTTATATTTTATGGGTATTTTTAAACTGACTCAAGTGTTGAGTTTTCTGGGGGTTTATTTTGTAATCGTCAATTCGATCGGAGAATTTAATTTTGTTATGTTTTCCGGATATTTTTAGAACATGTTAAAAAGTTCGACTGGATATAAATACCCACTTTTTCCCCGGCCGGGAAATTTCCAAGTGTTGGATTTTTCCGTAGTTTGAGAACGTTCTAAGTAGTGCAAGTAACGCGATGGTCTCTCTAGAAGACAACAAACCTTAACTCAATTATATGACCGTCTTGAACTGCCCTTTGAACCTTAGGGTTTGGGGCAGTACGGCGTGCCACATGTGAGGCGTTGGCTTGACCCTTCTACGGCTGGACCGTTGGTACTGTGGCATGAAGTGGAGGTTTTTGAACTTATTTCAAGAGTTGAGCTGTTTCGGGAAAACTTGGGTGTTTGATTGTTCGATCGGAAACTTTAACATTTTCTATTTATCTGGAATGTGATACAATATTTGGAATCCACAAGTAGTTATGAGATAACTGATTTGGATATTATAAACATAGCACTTTAGTCTCACTTGATCGGTTGTCACGGAATTTTGATGTGATCAAAAGTCCGTCGCAATCACGTAGCGTACGCGGATACTCGCTGGGTAAACTTAATAGACAGCCATGTCCCATAGCCCCGACCAAGTGACTGTTGGAGAATCCCGTCGCCGAAAGCATCCGTCCGGGTGCTCGCGGCAGCGGTGTTCCGCCTTAGTGCACTTCGTCGACGGCATCGGGGGTGCGGCTGCCTACTAAAGTTTGCGACGAGCATTCGATCAGATTTTCGGGAATCTTGTTGAATTGCCCGATTAGATATTGAAAAGTGTTTTCGATATAGAGACTAAAATGCGGGGTTTATAATTGTTAGGCATGTGATTTCTAAGGAATTCATTTGGTCAGGCATGCGATGTCTGAGGAGATTGCGGATTCCAACTGTTGTAGTTTTACACTTTCTTTTCTGTGACCGTAAGTGTAATATGTGATATCGCCGGTTTCGTTGCTATATGTCAACGACAATTGGGATGCGCATATTTACTTACGTTGATGACATGTGATGTTATGTGTTGCTGGATATGTTATATTGGATCGTCGTGTTTGAATAGCCGGGGGTTTTATGTGAGATGAGAGTTTTTATTTTCATTCATGTAAAATTTATTGTATGTAATATTCTTTTATTGGGGCACTTCCAGGTTGCGGAAGATGTCACCGTTGATGTATATTATTTACTTTTCCGCACTAGGATAGACCCAAGGAGGAGGGCACAAGTAACCGGGTTCTGGAGTCCAGTGGGAGACCAACTCGAGGAGTCGAGTCCGGGTCTCCTAACTCTAGAATTGGTAGGGTTGCTTGCCGCTCTCATAGGGGTCTAGGGGTGTGGGTTTAGCTATTCATTGCGACCGTGGAATCCGTGTTTTATATAGGCTCGCATTGAAAACACGGACGTCCTAGTATATCCAATATTTCATATGTTTCTTCTGCTGCGATATCTGTGATGTGATCATTTGATGTTCTGTGATAAATACTGTATATGATATATATGATATATTATATAGACGTTACTTATGTTTTGCACTCGCGCTAGCCCTGCCCCGCTCTGCCGTTAGTTACCTAACCTAACGGTGCACGAGGGGACATCGAGGCGAATGCGGATGGCATAAGTGTACGTCGTATTTATCTGTGGTGTTTAGGTGATTTAATTGATGGGACATTCATTAATGAGATTAATGAAAGAAAATAAACCTAAAAGATGTTGTGGAATCGAATTTCAAAATAAAACAGGTAGCTACAGTTCTTGCTTTGCATCGCGGTGTTCCTTGTAGAACATCCTGCACCTTATTCGATAAGGAAAGGACCGAGATCCCTTCACCGGGAGTGACTCCTTTAGCAATAATTGGCAGATGCTACAGCCCTCGGTTTGTCTTTTGATTGCTTCTATAGTTTCTGCTTTGCACAGCGGTATATATGATATATCCTACACCTTATTCGATGAGGAAAGGGCCGACGATCCCTTCACCGGGAGTGACCCCTTTAGCAAAACTAGAAAAGCCTAAAAAACACTCCATTTAAAAACATTTGATTCTGCAACGAGATCAAGTTCAAAGCGTTAAAGGTTTTCTTAAAAACCATCCGCAACCCTCCATCATTTTAGGAAGTAGAGTACTTAGTATTCATGCTACGTTTGTCGACCATAGCCGAGGCGTAGTGTACGGTAGCTAAGTGATGTCTTCCTATACCGCATATGATGCGATTAGTTAGGACAGTCATGTGGCTTTGTTGACTTTAGCCAAGGGTCATGTGGGTGGGTCTAATTAATCACAAAATGACGGGTAGAACTTGACTAGTGCTTATGATTTGTTGACTTTAGCCAAGGTCATAAGTGCTAGGGGTAAAAACCACTATCGGGAGTTTCAAGTGTTGAAATTTGCAATGAGATTGCATACCTTCTATATGATAGTTGGATCCCGATACCCACTGCGAGTAATTGTTACTCCTGGGAGAGTTTTGCACTTTACAATTAGCCGATCAAGTAGGTGTCTAGAAAGGTGTCAACGGGGTTACGCCTCTGGGAAAACGAGGTTTACTGTAATTAGGTCCGTGCGAAAGCACGGGGAACCTCCCTCAAAGTACCGACACTGGCCTGGCTGAAAGATTGGCGAAGTTGTAGCGTGTAATTAATCCCGGCTAGTCTTTCCTTTTAGGGTTTGAAGGAAGATTTGATAAAAACAGTGGGAGCCATCCTGATTAGATAAAATAATAACCAATCTGATCTTGCAAGAGCGCACGCAGAGTGTTTTCTTCTCTCTCTCTCCAGGTAGCGACCATGTCACGCCTTAATCAAGATAATAAAACGGATATATTGACCGAACCTGCTTGTTATACTGAGCTGGGGAACGTTGGTCCCGCTCCAACTTATAATAGTTATAAGACAGAGCAGGAAATTGGGGATTACCAGAATTCCTGTGCCGCTCAAACGAAGAAAGTGCATATGATGCATCATCTTCGGGTGTGTTCATTACAGAGAACTGTTTCTCAGTATCCTTTACATCCTGGGTATGTGATACCAGATCAGGATCCCACATATGTAATTTGTTACATGGGCTACAGAAAGGTAGAGAACTGAGAACGGGTGATAAGTTTCATGAGGCAGAAAACGGTGCAAGTGTTGCAGCCAAGTCTGTTGGTTACTGTCACCCTGTATTACCAGAATACATTGATTCTGAACAAATGTTATTAGATACCGAACCTGATATACAAAATCATATCAGTCTCTTTATTTAGATAAAGAAGGATATAATTTTTTATTGTTGGATAATGTTTTGAACATTTCCTAAATCAAGAGGTAATCGGTTCAGGCACGTTATCTAAAAGCATTAACGTTCTAAATCAAACTACAGTTCCTAGTATACAGAACACACACAAGAGGAAGAGTTTAGATATGAACGAATCCTTCTTGAGGTATTGTAGACTAGGTCATATCAATGCGACCCGACTAGCTGAAGTTACATTAAGATGCATATTTAAATTAGTTTGAATTTACATCTTGTGAAACTTTCCAGTCATGTCACAGAGATAAGATGACCATAGCTCTGTTTATTGGAAACAGAGAAAGAGTTAGTGAACTCTTGGGATTGATACATGCTGATGTATGAAGGTCCCCTGTCTACACATACCAAGACCGGTTCTTTGTACTTCATTACATTCTCTGATAATCTCTCAAGATTCAGACATATGTTCCTGTTGAAACACAAGTCCGAACCTTTTGAGATATTCACAGAATATAAGTTAGAAGTAGAGAACCAAAATACGGGTAAAAGTATTGTGTCCTTTGATGTGATCAAGGAGGAGAATACTTGAGCACGGAATTCCTGGATTATTCTAAAGGAGAATGAGATTCTCTCTCAGCATTACTCCTCCGTATAAACCATAGCACGATGGTATATCGGGGCGGAGCAATAACACCCTATGTGATATGGTGTGCTCTATGATGAGTACTACTGAGTTTCCTATTTCCTTTTAGGGAGTTATGCACTTATGAAGTTGCATACCTATTGAATAGGGTTCCGATCAAATCAGATGCCTACCATTTCATATGAGATATGGAAAGGGAAGAGCCCATCTCTTAAGTCAGTTAAGATTTGGGGTTGTCCGGCATATGTCTAAAAGAAAAATCCAGACAAGCTCGAGGCAAAGTCAGATCTGTAGAAGTTTGTTGGATATCCCAAGCATTCGCAAGGGAATATCTTCTACCTAACCAAGGAACAAAAATGTTTTGTTTCTCAGCATGCCACCTTTGTGAAAGGGAATTTCTTGTGAAGAAATTATTGGTTATGAGGTAGAACTGGAAATAGTTCCAGCTATACAAACTGCAGCTGATGATTTGGTAGAACCAAAGGATTCAATAGCAACCAACGAACCTCAGCCTCTCCGCCGATCTAGTAGGGTTCCTCACCCACCTGAGAGATACTTCGGTTTCTCTATGACAGTGGGAGCAAGGATTGCATCATGAGATGATGACCCAACTAGTTTCGGGCTGGCCATCAGGAGTAGGACTCTGTAAGAATGGCTGGATGCTTATCGATCTGAGATGGAATCCTTATACACCAACAAAGTATGGACTTTGGTTGCCTTATCTGAAGGGTTAAATTCCCATCAGGAGCAAGTATATCTTGAGAAGATTACTTGGTGTGCATGGAAAAGTTGAGACTTTCAAAGCTAGACTCGTTAAAGGTTTGCATCATAGACCAGTTAAGGCTAATGATGAAACCTTTTCTGGGGCCTATGCTCAAGTCCATCCAGATCCTACTTGCCACGGCTACATACCATGACTATGATATCTGGCGGTTGGGTGTCGTGACTGCTTTTCTAAATAATGATTTAGAAGACAGAGTCTATAAGTACACAGTCAGAGGGCTTCGTAGACAGTGGGAGCAGCGGAAACGTGTGCAAGATGTTTTATATGGTAAAGCAGGCATCGCGGAGTTGGAACATCTGTTTTGATGAGTTAGACAAAGAGTTTGACATCATCAAAATGGTAGATGAACCTTGTATATACAAATTGGTAGTAGGGAGTATGCTGGTGATCCTCGTAGAGTACGTGGATAACATACTCTTGATAGGGAAGGAGTTTCCTATGCTACGCTCGGTCAATCTCCGCTTATCACAAGGATTCTCCATATAGGATCAAAGTGATACTTATTAAATACTGGGTTTTGGATCTATGAGATAAATCTAATTGGATGTTAAGATACTCACTAGTTGTAGTGAGTTGGAATCAATCAATTTTGGGGAGAATCACTGGAAAGGTTCCAGAGTGATAAGGACGACTGAATGTCAGTCCCAGGCATTGTCTTTACCCTCAGCTCAGGGACGGTATGTTGGAAGAGTTCCAAGCTAGATACCGTGGCATACTAGACGATAAAGGCTGGATACATCGCTACCAAAGATGCTACCAAAGAGGAAGTCTGGGTGTATATTAGTTCATGAGATGAACTTCATTCCTTCCATTGTGTGACAATGGAGTTGTGGCTTATGCCTAGAAACGCCCGTCCCATCAGTGATCCAGACATATTCTTAGGCAGTATCACCTGATCGTGGAGAAGGTTGATCTCCAGGGGATCGAGGTTAGGAGAGTAGACTCAGAGGACAACACGGCGGATCCACTCACAAAGGCCTTTTCCTAGAGAGAGACTATTAAGGGATGGTTGTGTATGAAATACTACAACCACTGCTATCAGATGGCCCTAGTGCAAGTGGGAGATTGTTAGTTATATGTATGCCCTAGAGGCCATTACTATACATAGGATGTATATTGTAGTGGATGCTTGGACATATATAGGGATGACTTTCTTGCTCGATATGATAGTATGCTATCTGGTTACTCTTTACCTTAACGTGTACACTGATTGTCTCTCTGTTACATGTTGGTAAAGCCCTTAGGATGTGTACTTGACTACCTAGACTATGATGTGGATCATACTAGTGGGGACATGGTAGTCTATAAGTACATCCTTCAAGGTCCCTAGTCGTGGGTGTATCGAGACAGGGCATCGATATATCAGAGTAGACTAGCGTATACCTTCTCGACCCATACAGATGGGCGATGGATGATCCCATATTCATTGGTGTTTGACATCAGAGATGATATACGGGTGCTCAGTAGAGACTGGGTACACTGGACGGACTCGCCGAGAACTCCCAGATGGTATTATACCTTACGTCAGATGGCAGTTCTCTGGTGACACTGGTACAGGTTAGTCTGTAGACCCGAGATCGTCATAGAGTCTTGTGTGATTCCCACTGTGCTTTGATTTCCATCATACCACGTCCAAGAGGGC
This sequence comes from Agapanthus africanus, assembly GCA_030015575.1. Lineage (NCBI taxonomy): Eukaryota > Viridiplantae > Streptophyta > Magnoliopsida > Asparagales > Amaryllidaceae > Agapanthus > Agapanthus africanus. Next base: position 132,704,264 of record CM057350.1, read on the forward strand.
GTGCAAAAAGGTGGCTTTTGGGTACAGTCCCGAATCACATGGAGGTAATGAGCGATAGGAGAGGTTTCGTCTCTCCCGGTATAGGGAGTTGATGTTGCGCAGTGCTCGATTGGCTATAACAGGAAGTCCTTGGCCAAGGCTGCATTAGGGATTTACTGGTAAGTGTTACCAGTAGTTTCTCGACCCGTTATGAGCCTCATATCGACACGACTTATCGAGTTATTGGGGTCTGACGTTTACCACCCCTAGACGAGGTATGCGACATATCAGACGAACAAACCGGACTGTACGGTAGTGTTACTCGTTGGATTCACAGGAGTGTGAGCGGGCTTGCTCGTTGATCTTCTGATCGCTCAATACCCTGGTGGCCGTTACGTTTAGCAGACCGCTTGCGGCTTGTGGGTGTTTGATATGATCATCACCTGCTGCCGGCGTATTGACGAGTCTTTAGAGTCCTACACAGGGGTTTCCTGGCTCAAGCGAAACGGAGTAGGAGCGCATATGTGATATGTGCGGGACCGAGATTGATACGATATGAGATACCGTATTTGATTCTCGCGATTTGTGACATTCATCGGTTGTATGGATATAGCCGGGTTATCGGATCAAGTGTTGATTCGGTAAGTTGTTAATTTTGATATTAGTCCGTTATAGCCGGATTATTAAATCAAGAGTTGATTTAATAATTTAATGTATAATTATATATTTGATATATTACATTACATTAACTAATATTAGCTCACTTAAGATTTATTTTCTCAGTAGTTTGTGCACATAGTTTATATGTGATATATGCAAGTGTATATGTATGTATCATGCTTGATGATACACACAAGATGGGTGTATGAGACTTATACTAAGCTTAGGGTTAAGATTAGGGTTATTGGATTATCTTAAGATTTAATAAATGAGTTAAACTTATTCAAAGTTGTCAAGCTTGAAGAAGCTTGGAGAAACTTTGACAAAGTCCACTCTTTTGTCAATTCTCTTGATATTTCTTTAACCTAACCCTTAAACCACATACCTTAGTTAATTCTCTACATGAGTTAAGCATGAGGGCTTAACTCAACCATGGGTGAATTATTCAAGAGGATAAGTTTTCATTTGGATGAATAATTCACTTCTTCTTCTTCTTAATCAAGCTCCTTGAAAAGCTTTCTAGCTCTAATGGTGCCTTGAGGAAAAATGTGAGAAAATCAATTTTAAAGTGAGCAACCTTCCTACTTCATCATCCTCTACTACTTGCCATTTAGTAGAGGGTGTTCTCTTCACAAAGTTCTTGACCAAGTGAAGGAATGGCTTGAGTTTGAGTCTCCCCAACGTAGATCATCTTCGGCCTCGAAGTCAATGACCTAGCCCGATCATTTCTCCGACGAAACCATTGCTAGAGTCCAGGATCCCGATGATCGCAGCGGAGGGACGTCAACACGGAGCTAAAGAAGTGGAGGACCGGATCTACAAAGGTTGTAATACCTTTCACTTGTAGTTAAGTTGTTAACTTGCATGTTCTTTCGCCTTAACTTCTAGTTAACAATCTATATTAGGGTTTCTCGGCACCGTAAAATTTTAATTTGGCATGGTTGATGCCTTGTGGAACCTCTTGAGTGTGCCTAGTAACCCTACAATATACATCAACGACAATCGGGATACGCATACTTGCTTACGATGATGATATGAGATATTATGTGTTGCTGTGATATGTTATATTGGATCGTCGCGTTCTGAATAGTCGGGGGTTTTATGTGAGATGAGAGTTTTTCTTTTTCATTCATGTAAAATTCATTTGTATGTAATATTCTTTTATTGGGGCACTTCCGGGCTGAGGATGATGTCACCATTGTATATTATTTACTTATCCGCATTAGGTAGACCCAAGGCGGGGAGCACAAGTAACCGGGTTCTAGGCTCCAGTGGGAGACCATCTCGAGGAGTCGAGACCGGGTCTCCTAACCCTAGAATTGGCAGTGTTGCTTGCCGCTCTCGTAGGGGTCTAGGGATGTGGGTTTGGCTATTCATCGCGACCGTGGAATCCGTGTTTTATACAGGCTCGTATTGAAAACACGGACGTCCTAGTATATCCAATATTTCATATATGTTCTTCTGCTGCAATGTTCTGTGATGAGATCATATTACTGCCTGAGATGAATGTTTATATTATATATATGAGATATATATTATATTGCAGATTTCGTTTCAAAAGAGATGCTTGTGAAGCATAATAAAATGGGACTTCTTTAATGAGATTAATGAAATAAAAGAAACCTAAAGATGTTGTAGAAACTTGTCTCAAAAACTGGTAGCTCTAGTTCTTGCTTTGCATAGCGGTGTTTCTTGTAGAACATCCAGCACCTTATTCGATAAGGAAAGAGCTGAGATCCTTTCACCGGGAGTGACCTCTTTAGTGAAACTAGCAGATGCTACAAACTCGGTTTGTCTTTTAATTGTTTCTATAGTTCTTGCTTTGCATAGTGGTATTTGTGAAATATCCTGCACCTTATTCGATGAGGAAAGAGCCGACAATCCCTTCACCGGGAGTGACCTCTTTAGCAAAACTAGAAAAGGCCTCAAAAACATTCCATTTAAAAATCACTTGATTCTACAACGATATCAAGTTCATTACGCAAAGGGTTTTCTTAAAAACCTGTCGTAGCCCTCCGTCATTTCAGATAAGTAATAGTTAGTATTCGTGCTGCGTTTGTTGACATTGTCAAGGCATAGTGTGTGGTAGCTGATTAGTGCTTATCTGCATAAGCATATGATGCGATTGGATTAGGATAGTCGTGCGACTTTGTTGACCTTGTCAAGGGTCGTGCGGGTGGGTTTAATTCATATCAGGAAATGACGGGTTGAACTTGACTTGCTGTCTATGGTTTGTTGACCTTGTCAAGGTCATAGATCGCTCGGGGCAAAATTATCGGGAATTTCAAGTGTTGAAATTTGCAACGAGATTGCATACCTTCTATGAGATAGTTGGATCTCGATATCCACTGCGAGTAAGAGTTACTCCTGGGAGAGTTTTACACATTACAATTAGCCGATCAAGTAGGTGTCTAGAAAAGTGTCAACGGGGTTACGCCCCTGGGAAAACGAGGTTTACTTTAATTAGGTCCGTGCGAAAGCACGGGGAACCTCCCTCAAAGTACCGGCACTGGCCTGGCTGAAAGATTGGCGAACTTGTAGCGTGTAATTAATCCTGGCTAGTCTTTCCTTTTAGGGTTTGAAGGAAGATTTGATTAAAACAGTGGGAGACATCCTAATTAGATATATTAGATAACCAATATAATTTTGCAAGAGCATACGCTGAGTTTTTTCTTCTCTCTCTCTCCCGGTAGCGACCATATCACGCCTTAATCAAGATAATAATACGGATGTATTGACTGAACCCGCTTGTTATACTGAGCTGGGGAACGTTGGTCCCGTTCCAACTTATAATTGTTATAAGACAGAGCAGGAAATTGGGGAATACCAGATTTCCCGTACCGCCCAAACGAAGAAAGTGCATGCTGATGCATCTTCTTCGGGTGTGTTCATTACATAGAACTGTTTCTCAGTATCCTTTACGTTCTGGGTATTTGATACCGGATCAGGATCCCACATATGTAATTTGTTACATGGGCTACAGATAGGTAAAGAACTGAGAACGGGTGATAAGTTTCATGAGATAGAAATGGTGCAAGTATTGCAGCCAAGTCTGTTGATCACTATCACCCTGTATTACCAGAATACATTGATTCTGAACGAATGTTATTAGATACCGAACCTGATATACAACATCATATCAGTCTCTTTATTAGTAAAGAAAGGATATAATTTTGTGTTGTTGGATAATGTTTTGAACATTTCCTATATCAAGAGTTGATCGGTTCAGGCACGTTATCTAAAAGCATTAACGTTCTAAATCAAACTATAGTTCTTAGTATACGGAACACACACAAGAGGAAGAGTTAGAAATGAACAAATCCTTCTTGAGGCATTGTAGACTAGGTCATATCAATGCGACCCGACTAGCTGAAGTTACATTTAGATGCATATTTAAATTAGTTTGAATTTACATCTTACGAAACTTGTCTCATGTCACAAAGATAAGATGACCATAGCTCTGTTTATTGGAAACAGAGAAAGAGTTAGTGAACTTTTGGGATTGATACATGTTGATGTATGAAAGTCTCCTGTCTACACATGCCAGGACCGGTTCTTTGTACTTCATTACATTCACTGATAATCTCTTAAGATTCAGACATATGTTCCTGTTGAAACACAAGTCCGAAACTTTTGAGATATTCACAGAATATAAGTTAGAAATAGAGAACCAAAATACGGGTATAAGTATTATGTCCTTTGATGAGATCAAGGAGGAGAATACTTGAGCACGGAATTCCTAGACTATTCTAAAGGAGAATGAGATTCTCTCTCAGCATTACTCCTCCGTATACACCATAGCTCGATGGTATATCGGGGCGGAGCAATGGCACCCTATATGATATGGTGTACTCTATGATGAGTACTACTGAGTTTCCTATTTCCTTTTGGGAGTTATGCACTTGAGAAGCTGCATACCTATTGAATAGGGTTCAAATCAAATCAGTTGCCTACCATTTCATATGTGATATGGAAAGGGAAGAACCCATATCTTAAGTTTGTTAAGATTTGGGGTTGTCCGGCCTATGTCTAAAAGCAAAATCCGGACAAGCTCGAGGCAAGGTCAGCTCTGTAAAACTGGAAGTAGTTCCAGCTATACAAACTGCAGCTGATGATTTGGTAGAACCAAAGGATTCAGTAGTTTCTAACGAACCTCAGCCTCTCCGCCGATCTAGTAGGGTTCCTCACCCACCTGAGAGATATTTCGGTTTCTCTATGACAGTGGGAGCGAGGATTGCATCATGAGATGATGACCCAACTAGTTTCGAGCTGGCCATCAGGAGTGGGACTCTGTAAGAATGGCAGGATGCTTAGCGATCTGAGATGGAATCCTTATACACCAACAAAGTATGGACTTTGATTGTTTATCTGAAGGGTTAAATCCCCATCAGGAGCAAGTATATCTTGAGAAGATTACTTGGTGTACATGGAAAAGTTGAGACTTTCAAAGCTATGCTTAAGTCCATCTAGATCCTACTTGCCACGGCTACATACCATGACTACGATATCTGGTGGTTGGGTGTCATGACTGCTTTTCTAAATGATGATTTGGAAGAGAGCGTCTATAAGTACACAGCTAGAGGGCTTCGTAGACAGTGGGAGCAGCGGAAACATGTGCAAGATGTTTTATGTGATAAAGCAGGCATCGCGGAGTTGGAACGTCTGTTTTGATTTGGTAGTCAAAGAGTTTGACTTCATCAAAATGGTAGATGAACCTTGTATATACAAAAAGATAGTAGAGAGTATGGTGGTAATCCTCGTAGAGTACGCGGATGACATACTCTTTATAGGGAAGGAGTTTCCTATGCTATGCTCGGTCAATCTCCGCTTATCACAAGGATTCTCCATATAGGATCAAAGTGATACCTCCTAAATCCTGGATTTTGGATCTATGAGATAGATCTAATTGGATGTTAGGATACTCACTAGTTGTAGTGAGATGGTATCAATCGATCCTGGGGAGAATCACTGGATAGGTTCCAGGGTGATAAGGACGACTGAATGTCAGTCGCAGGCATTGTCTTTACCCTCAGTAGAGGGACGGTATGTTGGAAGAGTTCCAAGCTAGATACCATGACATACTAGACGATTAAAGGCAAGATACATCGTTACCAAGGATGCTACCAAAGAGGCACTCTGGATATATAAGTTCATAAGATGAACTTTGTTCCTACTATTGTGTGACAATGGAGTTGTGGCTTTTGCCAAGGAACCCTCGTCCCATCAGAAATCCAGATATATTTCTTAGGCAGTATCACCTGATCATGGAGACGGTTGATCTCCAAGGTGATCGTGGTTAGGAGAGTAGACACAGAGGACAACAACGCGGATCCACTCACAAATGCCTTTTTCCCAGTAGAGACTTTTATGGGTTGGTTGAGTATGAGATACTTCAACCACAGCTAATTGTTGGGTATGCGATACCACAACAGATGGCCCTAGTGCAAGTGGGAGATTGTTAGTTATATGTATGCCCTAGAGGCCATTACTGTACATACGATGTATATTGTAATGGATGCTTGGACATATATAGGGAGGACTTTCTTGCTCGACATAATAGTATGCTATCTGGTTGTACTTTATCTTAACATGTACTCTGATTGTCTCTATATTACATGTTGATAAAGCCCTTAGGATATGTACTCGACTACTGGGACTATGATGAGATCATACTAGTGTGGCCACGGTAGTCGATGAGTACATCCTATAACTGTTCCTAGTCGAGGGTGTATCGAGACAGGGCATCGATGCACCAGAGTAGACTAGCGTATACGCATCTTGACCCATATGATGGGCGATGGATGATCCCATATCCATCGGTGTTTGACATCAAGGATGGTGTACGGGTGCTCAGTAGAGACTGGGTACACTGGACGGACTTGCCGAGAACTCCCAGATGGTATTATACCTCACGTCAGATGGCAGTTCTCCGGTGACACTGGTACAGAGTAGTCTGTTGACCCGAGATCGTCATAGAGTCTTGTGTGATTCCCACTGTGCTTTGATTTCCATCATACCACATCCAAGAGGGCATGCAAAAAGGTGGCTTTTGGGTACAGTCTCGAATCACATGGAGGCAATGAGCGATATGAGGGGATTCGTCTCTCCCGGTATAGGGAGTTGATGTTGTGCTGTGTTTGATTGGCTATAACTGGAAATCCCTGGCCAGGGTTGCTGAGATCTACTGGTAAGTGTTATCAGTACTTTCTCAAACTGTTATAGACCTCATATCGACACGACTTATCAAGCTACTGGGGTCTGACGTTTACCACCCCTAGGTGAGATATGCGACATATCAGACGACGAGACCGGACTGTACGGGAGTGTTACTGTTTGGATTCACAGGAGAATGTACATGCTTGCTTGTTGATCTTCTGAGAGCTCAATACCTGGGTAGCTGTTACGTTTAGCTGACCGCTTGCAGCTTGTGGGTGTTTGATATGATCATCACCTACTGCCGGCGTATTGACGATTCTTTAGAGTCCTACATAGAGCTTTCTTGACTCAGGCAAAACGGAGTAGGAGCACATATGTGATATGTGCGGGACCGAGGATAATGCGATATGTGATACCGTATTGGATTCTCGCGATATGAGATATCGGCCGGGTATATGTGATATAGCCGGGTCATCGTATTAGTCGGTTATATGCGATATAGCCGGATTGTCGGATCAAGTGTTGATTCGATAATTTAATGTGTAATAATATATTTGATATATTAAATTACATTAACTAATATTAGCTCACTAAAAGATTCTTTTTCTCACTCGGGTAATATATTGATATATATGCGATATATGTTAAATGTATTATTTTATTTTGTTATAATAAATATTATATATGTGATATATAATATTGTAACATGATATGATTACTAATGCAACATGTTTAGTGGAGTTTAAACATGATTAGGGTTTGGATTAGGGTTAAGACTTCTAGTAGATTCTAGAAGCTTTTCTTTTGTCTTGTGAAAGATATTTTGTTATGACTCACCTTTAACCCAACCCAAACCCTAACCCTAGTTAATTCTCTACATGGGTTTAGTTGACCATGGTTGCATTAATCATCATATTTATCCTTTCATTATTCATCACAAAAGGATCATGAATTATTGTTCATCTTCTTCCTTCTTTCTTTTCATGAAAAAGCTTTCTAGCTTTTTTCCAAGTGATGAAAATGAGTGAGAATGAGAAAATAAAAGAGAGCAAAAATCCTACTTCATCATCCTCATCTACCCTTGCCATTTAGATGAGGGTGTTCACATTATTTTATGAGTGTTAGCTTGAGTTAATGAAACTTTAAGGTAAATCATCTATGTTATCGAAGATCGGAAACAAGACTGTATCTTTCTCTTCGTGAAGCCTCTCGAGAGTCCGGAACACGATGATCGTAGTGAAGGGACCTCAACACGGAGCTTAAGAAATGAAGGACCGGATCTACAAAGGTTGTAATCCCTCTCACTTAGTGTTAAAGAGTTTAACATGCTTGTTTTCGCCTAATCTCTAGTTTAAAGATCTCGTATCGGGTTGTTCGGCACAGCTAATTTTTAAATCGGGCATGGTTGATGCCTAGTAGAACCTTGTGAGTGTGCCTAGCAACCCTATAGAAAATGCCCAAAGGGCATCGGTTAATTTCAAAGACCAATCTTTATGGTTCTTGGAAACCATCTTCTCCAGAATCTGCTTGATTAGACGATTTGAAACTTCGGCTTGCCCATATGTTTGGGGGTGGTAGGGCGTGGATTGCTTATGATTGATTGATTATTTCCCCATTAAGGCCTCGAAAGACCTATTGCAGAAATGCGTCCCATTGTTGCTAATGATAACGCGAGGGTGCCCGAACCGGGAAAAGATGTTTTCTTTAAGGAATTTAATGACAACCTCGTTGTCATTAGTCCGTCTCGGTACTTCCTCGACCCATTTAGAGACATAATCAACAGCCAAAAGAATGTACAGGTTCCCAAAAGAGTTGGGAAATGGGCTCATGAAGTTAATTCCCCAAACATCGAACATCTCAACAACCAAGATTGGTTGGAGCGACATCTCATTTCGCCTGGAAATTCGTCCCAAATGTTGGCACCGGGAGTAAGTCTTGCAGTATTCATGTGCATCATTGAAAAGTTTTAGCCAGTAAAAGCCACATTGCATGACTTTCTCAGCTGTCTTTCTTGGGCCAAAGTGCCCGCTACATGCTTGATTGTGGCAAAAAGATAACACACTCTTGAATTCGTTTTCCGGGACACACCGGCAGATGATTTGGTCTGGACAGTACTTGAACAGGTAGGGCTTGTCCCAGTAAAAGTATTTTACTTGGGATAAAAATATAAGTCTGTCCTGACTTGACCAATCGTCAGGTATGAGTCCAGTTGCCAGGTAGTTCACAATATCTGCGAACTAGGGTTCGCAAGATATCGTCAAGAGTTGTTCATGAGGGAAAGTGTCGTCGATTGGGAGAGGAAGCGTCGGCGAAGAAGGAAGTTGTGAAATATGATCGGCTACTACATTTTCACATCCTCTTTTGTCCTTAATGACAAGGTCAAATTCTTGAAGTAAGAGGATCCAACGTATTGCATCCTTTTTTGCAAAAAGATGTCGCAGAGCTGAATGATCGGTGTAGACAACAACTGGGGAGCCAATGAGATAAGGCCTAAATTTCTCTAAAGGAAACACAACAGCCAAGAACTCTTTCTTCGTTGTTTTGTAATTCATTTGGGCGTCATTCAGGGTCCAGCTCGCATAGTAGATTACGTGCGGCATCTTATCGATGTATTGTCCTAGGACCGCACCGATAGCAAAGTCAGATGCATCACATATAATATCAAAAGGATGCATCCAGTCAGGTGAAGAAAGAACGGGAGCAGTGGTGAGTGAGCTTCGCATTGATTCGAAAGCAGTCAAACAGCTCGAGTCGAAGTTGAACGTGGTATCCTTGGCCAGAAGAAGAGTCAAGGGTCTAGCAATCTTGCTAAAGTCCTTGATAAACCGTCTGTAGAAACCGGCATGGCCAAGAAAAGATCGGATATCTCTGATGCATTTGGGAGCAGGGAGGTTAGAAATGACATCAATCTTTGCTTTGTCAACCTCGATGCCATTTCACGAAATGATATGTCCTAAGACAATACCTTCACGTACCATGAAGTGGCATTTTCCCCAGTTTAGAGTGAGATTTTTATCCTTACATCGGGTAAGGACAGTGTCAAGATGTTGCACACACTCGTCGAAAGAATCGCCAAAGATGGAGAAATTATCCATAAATATCTCCAAAAATTTCTCAACCATGTTAGAGAAAATTCCCATCATACACTGCTGGAAGGTAGCGGGAGCATTACATAGCCCAAAGGGCATGCAGCGATATGCGAACGTGCCGAAAGGACAAGTGAAAGTGGTTTTGTCCTGATCTTTCTCGGCGATGGGAATCTGGTTGTAGCCTGAGTAACCGTCCAGAAAACAGTAATACTCATGTCCATCTAATCTTTCGAGCATTTGGTCAATGAATGGCAGCAGAAAGTGATCCTTCCGTGTTTCGGCATTGAGTTTTCGATAATCAATGCATACTCGCTGTTAGTGTATATGCCCTAGAGGCCATTACTGTATCATACTAGTTTGTATATTACTTAATGGATGCTTGGGATATTCACCTTGTATATACAATCTTGCTCAAAATAGTAGTATGCTACTTGGTTTGTTTCTACTTCAATGTGTACATGTGTTTATTTTGTATATCGCCTATACACATTAGTAGAGCCCTTAGGATCTTTGCTTGATTACCAGCGATGTGATGGCCGTCACACTAGTGGGGCTGGGTAATCTATAAGCACATCCTTATGCAGGTCCCTGGTCGCAGGACTATCGAGACAGGGCATCGATACTCCGGAGTAGACCAGCGCATGCGCTTCTCATCCCAGTGTGGGAGACGGTCTGTCCCACAGCCGTCAGTACGTCGTACTTGAGATAGTATGCGGGTGCTCGTTAGGTTACGGGTACACTGGACAGGACTCGTCGGGAACTGACTAGTTGGTATTATACCTATCGTCAGTTATCAGTTCCCAGGTGACATGAGTACAGCTTAGTCCGCTGACTTGACACTGTCACTTCGCCTCAAGTGTGTTCCCACTGTACTTTGATCACTACCCTACCACGGCTCAAAGGAGTCGTGCAAACAGGTAGTGGTTGGGTGCAGTCCCGAAGCACTTGGAGGCAGTGACGGTTAGACAGGATTCGTCTCTCCCGGTATTGGGGGTTGACATCGCGCTGTGTCTAGGAGAGCCATTACACGAGTAGTCCCTGGCCAGGGCAAACGAGATATACTGGTAGGTTTCCAGTGTTATCTCAGGGTGTTTTGGGCTTCGCTCCGGCACGACTTGTACCGCTATTGGGGGACTGACGTTTACCGCCCCCTAGGCCCGCCATGCGATGTATCAGACGAACAGACCGGACTGTACGGAGAATGTCACACTCAGGCTCAGTAGGAGTTCAGATGGGTTTCGCCTCGTCGGTCTTCTTGTCGGCATTACCTGGGGACCGTTACGCACAGCTAGTGCCGCTTGCGGTCTGTGGTTAAACCCACTGCTAGCGTAGTGTCGAGTCTTTAAAGTCCCACACAGAAAGCTTTTCGCCTTTAGGCAAAAGAGTAGAGGTCGCATGGTATTGCGACAGGTCGCATGGTTTTGCGACAGGGTTCGGTCACATCCGTGCACTTGTGCACGTACAGTATCCGGACAGTTTATACTAGCGGGCTTTGGTTTAAGCCAGATCCTAGTGTACCTTATGGGATTGGATTTATCCAGTTTGCATTCGTGTTCCTCGGAACGCGGATGCGGGTGTGTATGCACAGTTGACAGGGAGGCAGAGGCAGCGGATTCTCATTAGGGTTGTTGACAGTTGACCGTTGACTATTTGACTTTATGCTCAACCCTAATGAGAATATGATATGTGATTAACTATTATATTAATTAAGTATTATGGTGATATGGTTGTTGACTTGTTGACTTTTGTTGAATTGTTGACTTTGTTGACTTTTGTTGACTTGTTGACCGGTTGACTAGGCTTGACTAGTTGACCATCATGATAACCATAGCCATCATTTCATGGCAAAGACTTTTGTTTACTTGCTCATTTGTGTAAAATGAGTGCATGAAATGATATGGTTGTGGTTGCTTCAAACCATCACATAAGACTTTTGTTAATATGATGAGTTATCATTGCTTTGGATTATGAGAGGGTGAGAGACAAAATACTTGCTCATTCTTTCTTGCTCATTCTCTTTCTTGTTCTTGAGCTCTCCTCTTGCTCTCACCCTCAACCTCTTGCTCCCTCTCTTGATCTATGGTTCTCTTGTCTCATGAGTTGAGAATCAAGAACCATAGATAAAATCCCATTCTATTTCTTCTCTACTCATTCTAGTTCACTAGGTTTAGCAAACCAAGTGAACTAGTTTCTTCAAAGAACGAAGAAGGAGCTAAAGGTTGGAGCTTTCAGGTGGATCTATCTTCGGCGTACGGAGACGACGAGAAGAAGCCATCGGACCACCATCGGAGCTTTGAAGACGAAGGAGTTCAAGACAAGCAAGGTATAACCCCCTAACCGAGTAGCTAGAAACTCATAGTTAGGATGCTGGATAGATGTTTAACCAAGATCCGGGTTTTAGGTCCATGTTACCATCTTTAAGAAAATCGTTTTTTACCAAATTCCGCTTTCCCGAAAGTACCGGGAGAGGTAGCATGGACTTACAGTGGTATCAGAGCCTAGTTAAACTCTATCTAACATGTTAGCAAGTAACTAGAAGATCGATCAACGAAAAAGTCCCGAAACGAACCCCGGAATTTTAAACTTTCTGTCGATTTTAAAAGTACTGGAAAACTTTTTTAAAATACACCAAAAATCGACTCAGGCTTTTTTAAAGAAACTGCAAAAATTTGGGCCCATGACTCGATCAAAGCGCCGCGGTTCCGCGGCGGGAGCACGCTCCCGCCGCGGAACCGCGGCCGAGTTGACTCGGTCATGGGTTTTATTTTTTGCAGTTTGCTAATTGGGGTATTTTGGGATTTTTAGTATATATATTTTCAACCCAGATTTTCCAGAACGAAAATTTTATTTTGGGGTCCCGAAAATCCGTATTTTTGATCGAACTTCTAAAAGACTTGAGCTAACGGGTTTTTCTGTAATGTGATATTTGTATTGAACGTCTACTAATCGCTATATGTCGATTAGTGGGGGTTATACAAATCTGTGATCTGTAATGTGCTGGAAAGTGTATATAAATATGTTGGATTGTCGCGGGTGAATAGCCGGGGGTTGTGAGACGAGAGTTTTCTTTTCTTGCAATTCATGTAAATTTGTAAATTGATGTAATAATTATTTGTATGGCCGCACAACCGGATCGGGGTTGTAGCCGTCATTGTATAATTTCTTTTTACTGTTTTTGCTCCTAGGATAGACCCATGGAGGGGTGCACAAACTACCGGGTATGCCGAAGTGTCGAGTGGCCTACTCATGGAGATGAGGGAGGTTGCTACGCTTCGGGTACTTGGCGGGTAGTTTGCCGCACCCGTAGGGGTCTTGGGTGGGGTATTGGCTATTCACCGCGACCGTGTAATCTGTCTTTTGTTACAGGCTCGTACAAATTACAGATTCCTAGTATATCCAATGTATTTATCTGTGATCTGAAATGTTTATCATTGCAGTATATCTATATATGATATTATTTAGGCGTTGCTTATGTTTTACAGACGCGCTAGCCCAGCCCCCGCTCTGTCGTTAGTTAAGTAACCTAACGGGTAATGACGGGGCCCCGTGGCGAATGCGAATGGCATAAGCGTACGTCATATTTTGGTTGTTTTCTGCAATGGTAGGATTAAATGATGGGACGCATTAAAAGAACTAATGCAAGAATATCATGCATTAAAAGAACTAATGCAAGATAATAAACCAAGTTAAAGTCGTTGGAACACTTTCGAAAAACCACTCGGTTCTTTTCAAAAACAACTTTTAAATGCGGAGCTTGAGCCACTCCTTTTAAAAGCTATCTCGTTCCATCGACCAAATCAAGTTCACTCTACGTTCACGGTTTTGCCAAAACCATCCGTAGCCCTCCATCATTTCAGTTAAATATTCGGTAGTATTCAAGCTATGTATTTTGACCTCACGCCAAGGCATAGTGATTGGTAGCTGCCGGATATTTATCTGTTGCATAGATAGAATGCGTTGGTTTGAGACAGTCGTACTGCCATTTTGGCCTACGTCAAGGGTATGTACGGGTGGGTTCAAATTAACCTGGATAATGATGGGACGAACTTGACATGTGACTTATGACATTTTGACCTCACGCCAAGGTCATAAGAGCATGGGGCAAAAATCCACATCGGGAGTTTCATAAGTACTGAAACTTGCTAGATTTGCATACCATTTGGAGTGTGATGATTCTGGTAGGATTCCTTCAGTTTCATCACGCGATGATATTTGGATCCCGATCCTACTGTGAGTATATGCTACTCCTCGGGAAATTTCTCACTAAACGATCAATGCTATAAACCTAGTAGGTGCCTAGAAAGGTGTTAGCGGGGCTACGCCCCCAGGAAAAAGAGGTTCTCTAATTAAGGAACTTCGCGAAAGCGTTGGAAAACCTCCCTCGAAGTACCGACACCGGCCTGGCTGAACGGTTAAGCAAGTATTGTGCGGTGGGATTGATCCCGGCTAATTCTTCCTTTATGGTTTGAGGAGGGATTCGAGAAACAGTGGGAGCCATCCTGTTTAGACAAACTAAAAACCACTCTAAACTTGCAAGAGCATCATGCTGAGTGTTTCTTCTTCTCTCTCCTAATTGCAGCGACCAAATCGACATGACTGGACTTAAGTTACTCCTAGATAAAAACAAACTGACAGGGCCAAACTACAAAGATTGGCTCAGGAATGTCAAGATAGCAATCACTTATGACAAGCTGGGGTATCTTCTTACCACCAAAGCTCCCCCTGTCCCTGGTCCAACTTCCAGCGTCGCGGATAAGGAAATCCGTAAGACTTGGGAGATTGATAGCGCGAAGGCCAAATGCCTCCTGCTTGTCTCGATGGACAACGAACATCAGAGGAGGCATGAGAATATGGACATGGAATCCATATTGCTTCATACAAAAGAACTGTATGGAGAGCAATCTCGTATCGCAAGATACGAAGAGTCGAAGAAGTTATTTTCGACAAGAATGGCCGTCGGATCATCAGTAGCCGAGCACGTGCTAAAGATGATCGGCTACATTGAGGAGCTCGCTGACCTAGGGATCACATTGGAGAGTGAGCTATATACGGATATAGTTCTCCAGTCCCTTCCTTCCACTTACGCCCAGTTTATACTGAACTTCAACTTACAAGAAAAAGAGGTTGAACTTTCAGAGCTCCTCAACATGCTGAGGAGCGCAGAGGGCATCCTATAGAAAGGTAGGGATACATCCACTTTGTTTGTAGGAGGATCATCTTCTTCTAGGTCCAAGGCGAAAGCCAAGGGAAAGAAGAAGAAGGCCCCCGCCAAACCAAGGGGCGGTGTTAGTAAAGTGGATACGAAGGGAAAAAGTAAAGCAACAAAGATAGCGGGGAAGCTTGTGGATAAGGAAGAATGCTTCTATTGTCATAAGAAAGGACACTGGAAGAATGATTGCAGGGCCTGGAAGGCCAGAACACAGGAATTGAAGCAGGTTGCAGCTTCAGCTTCAGGTGTGTATGTTATTGAAAACTGTCTTTCAATAAACTTTACTTCCTGGGTATTGGATACCGGATCAGGATCTCATATCTGTAATTCTTTGCAGGCGTTGAGAAACCGTAGGGTTTTGAAGGCAGGTGACATGACCCTCAGAGTTGCGAACGGAGCTAGCATGGATGCTAAAGCCGTGGGGGACTATCACCTGGGAATGTCAGATGGACATGTTTTGGTTTTGCGTAATTGCTTTTTTGTACCCAACGCAACTTGTAATATCATTTCTGTATCTTTAGTTTCTAAAGAAGGTTATGAATTTGCGTTTGTAAGTAATGTTGTAAACATTCACCTTAATCAAGTTTTGATTGGGTCAGGTACATTGAGTAATGGTATATACGTGTTAAACCAACCACAGATTTTCAACGTCCAGAATACACACAAAAGAAAGTCTCCAGAAATAAATCAGACTTTCTTATGGCATTGTAGATTGGGTCACATCAATGAGAGAAGGTTAACTAAGTTACATACAGAAGGATATTTGAATGCGTTCGAATATCAATCGTATGCCACTTGTCAATCTTGTCTCAAAGGAAAGATGACAAAGACTCCGTTTACTGGACATGGAGTAAGAGCGAGCGAGCTCTTGGGACTCGTACACAGTGACGTGTGCGGTCCAATGTCTACACATGCCCGAAGCGGACATTCTTACTTCATTACTTTTACGGATGACTTCTCAAGGTACGGTTATGTCTTCTTAATGAAACATAAGTCCGAAGCCTTTGGAAAATTCCAGGAGTATAAGAATGAAGTAGAGAAACAGACCGGCAAAAGTATTAAGATTCTAAGATCGGATCGAGGTGGAGAATACTTAAGTGCCGAGTTCCTGGACTACTTAAAAGAGAACGGAATTCTCTCTCAGCTTACTCCTCCATACACCCCGCAACATAACGGTGTATCGGAGAGACGGAACCGCACCCTATTGGATATGGTGCGGTCCATGATGAGTAACGCTGAGTTACCGCGATCATTCTGGGGGTATGCGCTAGAATCAGCTGCATACCTTTTGAACCGAGTTCCGACTAAGACTGTGCCTACCACCCCATATGAAATGTGGAGTGGGAAGAAACCCTATCTTCAATATCTGAAGATCTGGGGATGTCCAGCTTTTGTCAAAAAGCAGCATGCTGACAAACTCGAGGCACGCTCAGTACTGTGTAAGTTTGTGGGATACCCAAAGAACACCAGGGGGTATCTTTTCTACTACGCAGAGGAACAAAAAGTCCTTGTTTCTCGTAATGCCCACTTCCTAGAACACCAGTTCTTGGAAAAGGAAAATAGTGGGAGCGCAGTGGAACTGGAAGAAATTCCAGAACCACAGACTATTACTGAAAGGTTAGTGGAACCAGAGGGTTCAACAGAACAGGACATTCCTACGCCGCTCCGCAGGAGTAGTAGGCAGTCTCATCCGCCCGAGAGATACTGCGGTTTTCTCATAGACGGGGATAGAGAGGATTGCATCATAGATTATGATGAGCCTACTAGCTTCCAGCAGGCCGTTCAGAGCGTTGACTCAGTGAAATGGCTGGATGCAATGCGGACCGAAATAGAGTCCATGTACACCAACAAGGTATGGACGTTGGACATTGCTCCAGACGGGGTAAAACCCGTAGGATGCAAGTGGATCTTCAAAAGGAAGATTGGTGTAAATGGACAGGTTGAGACCTATAAAGCTAGGCTGGTAGCAAAGGGTTTCCGTCAAAGACCTGGCTTGGACTACGACGAAACCTTTTCTCCAGTAGCCATGCTGAAATCCATTCGGATCCTTCTTGCCATTGCTGCCTTCCACGATTATGAGATCTGGCAAATGGACGTAAAGACAGCTTTTCTAAATGGAAATTTAGAGGAGTGTGTCTATATGGACCAGCCAGAGGGTTTCATTCAGAGTGGGAGCAGCGGAAAGGTGTGCAAGTTGCTTAAGTCCATCTATGGACTAAAGCAGGCATCGCGGAGTTGGAACATCTGCTTTGATGAGACGGTCAAAGAATTTGGCTTTATCAAAAATCCGGATGAACCATGCATCTATAGTAGATTTGTAGTGAGAACTGTAGTATTCCTCGTTTTATACGTGGATGACATTCTCTTAATAGGAAATGACATTCCTATGCTACAATCTGTCAAGGGGTTCTTGTCACACAGGTTCTCCATGAAAGACCTGGGTGATGCCTCATACATTCTGGGTATCCGGATCTACCGTGACAGATCCAAGAGGATATTAGGACTATCACAGTCCAGGTACATCGACACCATACTGAAGAGATTCAGTATGGAAGATTCCAAGCGCGGTAACCTACCGGCTTGTCACGGGATCACCCTCTCTAAAGAGATGTCTCCCAAGACTAATTTGGAGAGGGATCGCATGTCTATTATACACTACGCTTCTGCGGTAGGCTCTATAATGTATGCGATGTTGTGTACCAGACCGGATGTAGCTTATGCACTGAGTGTGGTAAGCCGGTATCAGTCAAACCCTGGGGAGAAACACTGGATAGCGGTAAAGAACATTCTCAAGTACCTAAGAAGGACTAAGGAGATGTTCTTGGTGTATGGCGGAAAAGACCTCCAGATCGAGGCCTTTGCTGACTCCAGCTTCCAGAGTGACAAGGATGATTCCAAGTCCATGTCGGGTTTTGTCTTTACCCTCAATGGAGGGGCGGTGTGTTGGAAGAGTTCCAAACAGGAAACCGTTGCAGACTCGACGATGGAAGAGGAATACATCGCTGCATCTGATGCCACAAAAGAAGCTGTCTGGATGAGGAAGTTCTTGAAAGAACTTCAGGTGGTTCCGTCCATTGTTGATCCAATACCTCTGTATTGCAACAACAACGGGGCTATAGCTTTAGCGAAGGAACCCAGGTCCCATCAGAAATCCAGGCACATCTTGAGGCGGTATCACCTGATCAGGGAGATCGTAGATCGCCAGGAGATCGAGGTTCGGAGAGTCGCTTCAGAAGATAACACTGCAGATCCATTCACCAAGGCCCTGCCCCAGACTCAGTTCGAGCGGCTGATCGAGATGATAGGTCTTCGATACGCCAGTACATGGCCTTAGTGCAAGTGGGAGATTGTTAGTGTATATGCCCTAGAGGCCATTACTGTATCATACTAGTTTGTATATTACTTAATGGATGCTTGGGATATTCACCTTGTATATACAATCTTGCTCAAAATAGTAGTATGCTACTTGGTTTGTTTCTACTTCAATGTGTACATGTGTTTATTTTGTATATCGCCTATACACATTAGTAGAGCCCTTAGGATCTTTGCTTGATTACCAGCGATGTGATGGCCGTCACACTAGTGGGGCTGGGTAATCTATAAGCACATCCTTATGCAGGTCCCTGGTCGCAGGACTATCGAGACAGGGCATCGATACTCCGGAGTAGACCAGCGCATGCGCTTCTCATCCCAGTGTGGGAGACGGTCTGTCCCACAGCCGTCAGTACGTCGTACTTGAGATAGTATGCGGGTGCTCGTTAGGTTACGGGTACACTGGACAGGACTCGTCGGGAACTGACTAGTTGGTATTATACCTATCGTCAGTTATCAGTTCCCAGGTGACATGAGTACAGCTTAGTCCGCTGACTTGACACTGTCACTTCGCCTCAAGTGTGTTCCCACTGTACTTTGATCACTACCCTACCACGGCTCAAAGGAGTCGTGCAAACAGGTAGTGGTTGGGTGCAGTCCCGAAGCACTTGGAGGCAGTGACGGTTAGACAGGATTCGTCTCTCCCGGTATTGGGGGTTGACATCGCGCTGTGTCTAGGAGAGCCATTACACGAGTAGTCCCTGGCCAGGGCAAACGAGATATACTGGTAGGTTTCCAGTGTTATCTCAGGGTGTTTTGGGCTTCGCTCCGGCACGACTTGTACCGCTATTGGGGGACTGACGTTTACCGCCCCCTAGGCCCGCCATGCGATGTATCAGACGAACAGACCGGACTGTACGGAGAATGTCACACTCAGGCTCAGTAGGAGTTCAGATGGGTTTCGCCTCGTCGGTCTTCTTGTCGGCATTACCTGGGGACCGTTACGCACAGCTAGTGCCGCTTGCGGTCTGTGGTTAAACCCACTGCCAGCGTAGTGTCGAGTCTTTAGAGTCCCACACAGAAAGCTTTTCGCCTTTAGGCAAAAGAGTAGAGGTCGCATGGTATTGCGACAGGTCGCATGGTTTTGCGACAGGGTTCGGTCACATCCGTGCACTTGTGCACGTACAGTGTCCGGACAGTTTACACTAGCGGGCTTTGGTTTAAGCCAGATCCTAGTGTACCTTATGGGATTGGATTTATCCAGTTTGCATTCGTGTTCCTCGGAACGCGGATGCGGGTGTGTATGCACAGTTGACAGGGAGGCAGAAGCAGCGGATTCTCATTAGGGTTGTTGACAGTTGACCGTTGACTATTTGACTTTATGCTCAACCCTAATGAGAATATGATATGTGATTAACTATTATATTAATTAAGTATTATGGTGATATGGTTGTTGACTTGTTGACTTTTGTTGACTTGTTGACTTTGTTGACTTGTTGACTTTTGTTGACTTGTTGACCGGTTGACTAGGCTTGACTAGTTGACCATCATGATAACCATAGCCATCATTTCATGGCAAAGACTTTTGTTTACTTGCTCATTTGTGTAAAATGAGTGCATGAAATGATATGGTTGTGGTTGCTTCAAACCATCACATAAGACTTTTGTTAATATGATGAGTTATCATTGCTTTGGATTATGAGAGGGTGAGAGACAAAATACTTGCTCATTCTTTCTTGCTCATTCTCTCTCTTGTTCTTGAGCTCTCCTCTTGCTCTCACCCTCAACCTCTTGCTCCCTCTCTTGATCTATGGTTCTCTTGTCTCATGAGTTGAGAATCAAGAACCATAGATAAAATCCCATTCTATTTCTTCTCTACTCATTCTAGTTCACTAGGTTTAGCAAACCAAGTGAACTAGTTTCTTCAAAGAACGAAAAAGGAGCTAAAGGTTGGAGCTTTCAGGTGGATCTATCTTCGGCGTACGGAGACGACGAGAAGAAGCCATCGGACCACCATCGGAGCTTTGAAGACGAAGGAGTTCAAGACAAGCAAGGTATAACCCCCTAACCGAGTAGCTAGAAACTCATAGTTAGGATGCTAGATAGATGTTTAACCAAGATCCGGGTTTTAGGTCCATGTTACCATCTTTAAGAAAATCGTTTTTTACCAAATTCCGCTTTCCCGAAAGTACCGGGAGAGGTAGCATGGACTTACACTCGCCACCCGGTCTGGGTACGAGTAGGGATCAACTCATTCGCCTCGTTTGTGATGATCGTAATGCCCGACTTCTTAGGGACAACGTGTATAGGACCGACCCATTGGCTGTCTAAAATAGGGTAAATGATACCACTATCCAGACATTTGACGGTCTCCTTTTTCACAGCCTCCTTCATGAATGGATTTAATCGCCTCTGTGGATCCCAAGCTGGTTTGGCATCATCCATCAGGTGAATGTGATGTTCAACGATCATAGGACTAATCCTCTTGATGTCCGCCATCTTCCAGCCGAAACCTTATCGATTGGATTGCAAGACCGTAAGAAGGGTTTTCTCTTGCTCCAGAGCTAGAGAAGCCGAGATGATGACTGGGAGGGTCTCGTTCTCACCTAAGTAAGCATACTTGAGGTGAGATGGCAGAGAATTGAGTTCGAGCGTAGGAGGTGAAATGACTGATGGTAGGATCGGAGAAAATGTCTCGAACTTGAAAGATTCCAACAGGGGCTCAAAGTGAGTGTATGCGACCTAGTCGGATGGTTCAACTAACGCGTCCGAAAATTCGAAAGATTCAAATTCGGGCGGTGACAATCTAAGATCGTTCGAAAATGTGAAGCACTCGTAATCGTTGTCGGGAGCGGAAGCAGCAGGTTCAAAGAAGGACGCACTGGTGGCGTCAAGATCACTGTGATCAAACAAGAATTCCTCAAATTCACAGTCCTCAGGGGTGATCTCCTGGATGGAACAAACAACTAGTATATGAACACTTGGTTCGGATGGCTGATTCCCTAACCTAAAAATGTTGAGTTCAATTGTCATATTGCCAAAAGATAGGTTCATCGAACCATTTCGACAATTGATCACTGCATTTGAGGTTGCAAAGAATGGGCGACCGAGTATCATCGGAATTTGATTCCGGGGGTTAGCTACAGGTCGTGTATCTAAAACAATGAAGTCAACGGGGAATATGAAGTCCCCAACCTTTATTAACACATCCTCTAGCTCACCCCTAGAATGGGTGATAGATCGGTCGGCCATTTGAAGAGTACAATGTGTAGGTTTCAGTTCTCCTATACCTAGTAGCTCATATACAGAATAAGGAAGCAGCTTAACACTGGCACCAAGATCCAAAAGAGCACGGTTGATGTTCTTATCCCTAATGGTTATTGAAATCGTAGGACAGCCAGGGTCCTTCCGTTTTTGTGGTAAATTTTGGGTAAGAGCATCACTCACGTTACTAGCTAGGAAAACCTTCTTTGGTACCTAAGATTTCCTCTTCTTAGTGCACAAGTCTTTCAAGATTTTTGCATAGGAGGGGACTTGTTGGATTGCATCTAAGAGGAGAATGTTGATGTTAACCAGTTTGAATAACTTCAGAATCTTCTCCATTTGTGGATTTTGTTTATTGGACCTCAATCGGTTTGGAAATGGAACATTTTTTAAATTGGTTGAGTCTAATGCTTGAGGAGGGGATTGTGGAGGTGGAACGGATCCCAAAACTGGAGTTTGAGCAGAATATGAAGTGGATTCGTTCAGAGCAGCAATTGAAGAAGAAGAAGAAGAAGAGCCTTTTGAAGAATGGAGAATAGGCTCAGAAGAAGGAGTAGAAGAAACGGCCGGGGTGTCATCATCTATCCGTGTGCCAATGTTATTGTGCAGCATCTTTCCAGATCTCAATGTAGTCACGGCACTCACATTTTGGTTCTGTTGTTCAAGAGAAACATGTACATTATGTGGCTGACCAGTATTTGGGAGTAGTTGAGATGGAAGCTTCCCTTTCTCTCGCTCGCTTAAAACCGCGTTCAGCTGTGCAATCTGGGCTTCAATGGTCTTGATGCTTTGCCCGTGTACAGTGGCGTGTTGCACCAGAGACTGAATAGAAGACTGGATGTTGGCGGTGGATTTAGTCAATTGCTTTACAAAAGCCTCTAGACTCCGTTCTAGCGAGGAAACCTTATCGTTATTTGACGGAACAAAGTTGTCTTGAGGAAAAGAATTGTTGCAGAGTGCAAAGTTGTTCGTCGGATTCTGAAAAAGTTGGGGTTGGAAAGGCTGCTGAAATTGTTGTTGAGTTTGTTGTTGAGCTTGTTGTTGAGGAGGAGGCCTTTGGAAGTTGTTGTGGCCTTGGAATTGATACTGATTCTGATTCCAGGCGAAATTGGGATGGTTCCTCCAACCGGGATTATATGTAGAAGAGTATGGATCGTTTCTTGGTCTTTGCTAAAATGCAGCATTAACCTGATCCTGTCCTTGAAATGGTGGAT
This sequence comes from Agapanthus africanus, assembly GCA_030015575.1. Taxonomy (NCBI): domain Eukaryota; kingdom Viridiplantae; phylum Streptophyta; class Magnoliopsida; order Asparagales; family Amaryllidaceae; genus Agapanthus; species Agapanthus africanus. The sequence goes on from CM057350.1 coordinate 132,727,147, forward strand.
TGTAAGGACACTCTTCGGTCAAATGAGATGGATCCGAAAAACAAGCGCAAATGGTATGAGGGGAAGAGCATTGGCAGGAGAAGGAGATGCAAATTTTCTCTCAATTGCTTCCAGTTTCCGCGTGATTGCCCCATCTCGGCCTTCATTGCAATTGAGATGTCGAGTTGATGAACTCCTGCCCTAGAGAGATCTGAAGAAGAAGAAGAAGAAGAAGTTAAGGTGTTTGGTTGGGTGCTCTCCCACTGCAGCGTTTGCTCCGCAAGATCGTCGAAGAATTGCCAAGCCTCCTCATCAGATTTGGATAGGAAGTGGCCTTGACAAATGATTTCCTGCAACTGCTTAGTTGCTGGATTCAGACCCTCATATAAAGTTTAGAAAAGTTGATATTTCTCTATACCGGGACGAGGACACTGAACAAGGAGGTCTTTGTACCGGTCAAAGCACTTCCAGAAAGGTTCGGTAGAAAGCTGGGTGAATTGGTTAATTTCGTTTCGAATCCGTGCGGTCTTATGATTTGGGTAGAATTTCTTTTAAAACGCTTTCACAAACTCATCCCAACTGGTTATCGAATGAGATGCGGTGCTATACAACCACTTTTCAGCAAGGTCGCACAAAGTGAAAGGAATAACTCATAGCCGTATAGTATCGTCAGACCGTTGGGTCGTCTTCATCATCGCACAAACGTTCTGGAATTTATTAATGAAGATGTAGGCATCTTCGGATTCAAGCTCGTGAAATTTGGGCAACATGTTGATGAAGTGGGGCTTAATTTCAAAATTATCCCCATTGGCCGGTGGAAATGAAAGACAGGTAGGGAGTGCAGCGCGGGTAGGATAGAATCGATCTTGGAGCGCAATTCTCTGTGGCGCTTCAATAAGAGTTGGTCGCGGGTTATTCGCACCTAATAGTGGTGGAATAATTCCTGGGGGAGGTAAAGTGACGTTAGGAGGAAATCCCGACATCTCGGAAGAAGAGTCTGGTGAAAGTGAAGGTGAAGAAGTATGGACAGAATCACAGTCAACGTCGGAGTTGACCGGTAAGGGTAAAGGTGAAAGAGGCGTGGAAGGAGTTTTGACTGTGGTGTCGATCGCGTAATCCGTAGCGACTAACGAAACGCGGACTAAACAGGCACTAGGGTCCCCAGTCCAAGCGGACACACACTAAACGAGTTTAGTGTAGTCAAAGCGTAGAATGTGAGGGTACGAAAATGAAAGTGGAGAAAAAATTGGGTGAAGGTGGTAAAAATGGCGAATTTGTGTTTGTTTCGTAAGAATGGGAAAATGAAACGGCAGTTCAACAAACACAATCACAAATGCATAGTCACGGATGCACAATCAATACCTAGACTAGGGTTTTCTACGTCCACTAGACCTGCTCCTAACTGTTCCAAAGTGACAAATTGTGAGATAACCCTCAAATCGCCTCTTCACATCCAGTTGTGTCCAGAGAAGCACAAGTGAGGTAAGGAGGGTTCCGCTCACGAATCACCGTGAGACGGGCCTTTTAAAGTTACCTCCTCACTTGTCTATCCTAGGCACCATAAAAGTCTTGTTTAGATAAACGAACGAATGCCCACAATCTTCCTTTGTCCTATCGAGCGCGATAAGTCCTTAAATGGCTGAGTCTAGATATTTTTTATTAAGCTTGAGGTGAATCTTATGCAATTAGTGATTTTCGGGGTCTTAGGAAGGGTGATGAAATCCCCACCCAATCTAAATTGGTGTTATAGCCCCTTAAGTCCGTATTAATGATGCAGTGCGCAAATCAACAAAGTTATGTTATCAAGCAATCAATCAATTTTTCTTTTACTTTAAATGTGGCGATGCAACAAATACAGTTAGTTTTTCTTTGGCTATTGCGGCGATGTTGCAAAGAATCCTGCAAAGATAGGAATAGTGGAGTATCGGATTTGAGAAGAGGAAGTTTAGAAAAATATGTACCAAAAGAGTTGAGTTTAAGAAACTCGTTTCGATATTGCCTCCGAGTGTTTGAATTGTATGCTTGCATGGGTCACACTACCCGGGTCTTTGGCAATAAGTGTTCAATCTCCATATACTTGAAAACGCCCCCTTGCTCCACACGATCGCTGCTCGTCAATCCGTCAAATCTGCAAATGTCGAAGAAAATACGGATATTTGAGCTAGAGAGCGATATAGATAGCCAAAGTGCTGAACACAAATAATTAAGAAAATCAAATAATAAAAATGGGATACTAACAGAACACTGGAGGCAACACAAAAAACAATTTTTCAAAAAACCACAACAGAGCCGGCGAGATTGGGAAATATCAATATCTCGCCGGTCTATTTTGCAAATTTGGTGCTCAAATTTGTATGTTTCCTCTGTGTAACAATAGTATTCCAATCTTATACTTTGATTTTTATTTTAAATCACAGTGTGTTAGCAGAACAGAAATCCAGAGAACATTCTTGTTTTAAGTTTTCGTGTTGGTTTCAAAAGAATGTGTTTATCCGTTGAATGTGTTAGAAAGTTAGTTTTTGCATAAAATATTCACAAATTAACCCGAGACTACAAGTTTAAAAGCGTTACCGTCTCCCCGGAATCGGCGTCATTTGATTGATACGTTTTCACCGTGTCGTTTTTAGTTCTAAAATTAACCGCAATCAAAGACGGTGTCGCGTGTAGCGAGCCGCGATGAGTACGGGACGTCCGCAGGGAGATGGTAGGCTTTTTAACTTGTTTTAACGAGTTAATACCATGTTTTGAGTTGTTGTTTATGCTAAGTGTCGTAACTAGGATATGTTCAATAAAAAGATTTGTTAAGGGTAGTTTTAGGTTAGCTTGCGTGAGGATGATGTTTGCCGGTTCCTTATGGACCCAATTTTGATATTGACACTAAGGCAATAGGCAACAACGTGGATTAGGGAACTTGAAATACGGTATTTGCAATTTTGAGCTAAATCCGTATTCCTTGTCCCTTGTCCTTCCATTGATGTCTCTTGACCTTAGCCTTCGGCAAACAACTTGCAATCCGGTCACGATTAGGATTCACCGCTATCGTGATAAGATAGGATGCCTAACGGAGCGGAATTGCGAGTGGTTTTCTCGGAGTTTCAATTGCAAAGTTAAGGTTTTTAAGGTTTTGGCAAAAACATCTCCTAACACAAACTAACCATATTCTACCTTTAACAAGTGAATCGATTACTCACACATGTTTACGATACCAAAATAGAAGAAGAAAAGAGTAAGGAAACATAATAAAAATAGCAAGAAAAGCAATGTTAACGTTACAAAGTTAAGAAACGATCAATTCAATGTGCAAATATCTTCACTTGTTCTTTAATCCCGTACCAATGTGAAATCAAAATACCAAACTTTAAGGTTGCAAGCTCACTTAAGAGGTTGCAAGATCAAAGTAAAGCAATGATTTCACAAGTTTAAAGTATATAGAAAACAAGACATATGTGATGAAATGAGAACTTTATTGAATTTCAAACGAGATACAACTAATCTTGAAGTGAAGAACCTAAATCTTAAGCTTGCAAGTTCAATGAAGAAGTTGCAAGGTCAAGACAAAGGGGCAAGAGCTCAAGAGTTCAAAGAAAAAGCAAGTTACAAATTACAAGTGTTCTAAAAAAAAACTAGAGAAAAAGTATCCCTCCCCTTACCCATTGATCTGGTATTTATAGGCTTCATACCAGAATAAACAAACAATAAAAATAAGATGATGTGACCAAAAGGAACAACCAGAAGAAAAATGGGGAGGAATAGACAAGAAAAAACCGGTGGGGCCCGTTTTTTTGTAATTGTCGCCGGTTTTCTTGTGGTGGTTTGGCCTCGTTTTGGTGTGATGATCTCATGTGCACTCCACAAGTCTACTGACATTGTTTGATTTCTTCATTTCAGCTTGGGTTATACTCAGTAGTTTTGGAGGGAACTTGATACTTCAAATCACATCATATCTTGTAGCATTTATTACACATCACACTCACTTGTGCTTTAAGCAGCCCCCACCTAGGTCCAAGCATCAAAGAGTTGTGTGCACACTTGTATTGTGTTGGACTAAAATTGTGTACACATTTATTTGTTGCAAAAGAACTCTTTGGATATCGATCGGTTTGTAGTTCCGGTTGCAGTGTCGGCTCACAACGTTATATCCGTGATCTTGAGTGTGTTTCGAGTGTTGTGTCACGGATACCTGTAATCTGTATTTACTGAGCAGACACTGGTTAATAGTACCGATATATAACAAAACAAATAATGAATGAGTGGTATTGAAATGCAGTTTTCTGTGATAAACAAGTATCGAGACTGGGCATCGATATTCCGGAGTAGACTAGTGTATACGTTTCTAGACCCCGATGAGGTGCGGTGGCCGGTCTCAAAAGCCATTGGTGTTGTGTCACTTAAGATAGTATACAGGTGTTCACTGGAGGTGAGTACACTGGATGGACTTACCGAGAACTTCTAGATGGTATTATATCTATCTTCGGATGAAAGTTCTCAGGTGGCATGGGTACAAGTTAGTCCTTTGACCTGAAGCGGTCATTTGTCTCGTGTGAGTTCCTACTGTACTTTGATTACTACCCTACCACGGCTCAAAGGAGTCGAGCAAACAGGTTTTAGTTGGGTACAGTCCCGAGCCATATGGAGGCAGTGGTCGACTATCAGGGATTCGTCTCTCCTGGTATTAGGAATCGATGTCGTGCTGTGTTCAGTTGGCTATCACCAGATATCCGTGGCCACGATGGATGAGATTTACTGATAGTTGATCAATAGTATCTTTATTGGTGATAAGCTTGACTCAGACATGACTTATCGAGTTAGTAAGGGGTCTGACGTTATCCACCCCCTAGACCCGATATGCGATACTCTTTGACGTAGAGACCGGAATGTATGGAGATTGTCACATTCAAGCTCAGTAGGGTAAGGACATACTTGATTTTCGACCCCCCCTTTCGACAAGTGCCTGGGTAGCACGTACAGCTAGTGTCGCTGACGTTCTTATGGTTAAACCCACTGCCAGTGTATTGTCGAATTTTTAGAGTCCCATACAGGGGCTTTTCCTGGTTCAGGTGATAGATGTAGGAGCCATACGTAGGTATGTGCAGGGGTCCAATTAAATACGTGTACGGGATACACTGACTTTAATCGGGCAGTTGATAATACTAGCCGGCTTAGGAATAAGCCGGATTATTAAATCAGATTTTGATTTAATAATTTATATATGTATTTTGATACATATATTTTAGTATTATTCTTCACTATTCATTTTCTCTCTTTGGTGCTATCCGTATTTTTATACGGATATGCGTATATGTAACGATATATATACCGGGTGAATTATTCTGTATTTATACGAGAATGCTTTTAGAAGAAGAACACCTCATATTTGATTTTCTATTTAGAAAAATAAATGGAAATGAGGTGTAAAGTGAGGAGACAAGAAGCATGGTTGCGGACATGTAGGAAAGCATGGCTTGGGTTTTTATGTTGATAAAATGATTTGGATGCACTATTGCACCATGGTTGGTTTATATAGTAGCCATTCTTTTCTACATGAGAGACTTGATGAGTTTTCTTCTTCTTGAGTTACTTCATGCTCCATAGTTGCAAGTGTTAGCAACCATCATCCTCACCTCCTTTTCCTTCTTCTTCCTCTTGCTCACTTGAGCTTGAAAAAAAAGGAGAGGTAAAATTTAGTGATATATTCCTACATCACCGACCATCCACACCTAAAGAGTTTGGATCATCGGTCAGAGCCTCCTCCGGTTTCCCTCAGGTCGATCGTCTTCGACGAGGGTAGTCGATTTTGAAGTGCGATCCCGGTGGCTACGAGCTTGGAAGGGTCTTCCACAATTTGGTGGACACGCGACAAAGGTTGTAGTTTCTCAACCCTTGCATTTCTAGTTAGCTAGTTTAGGTTTTTGGATCATATCTTGGGTTTTACGGGTGTTTGGTGCTCGCATAAATTTTTGTTTTCGCTTCCGCCTCGGCCGCGGCCTCCGCAGTGCAGGCACCGAAACCCAGCAAAGACTATACTAAAGAGATTTAGTATGGAAGATTCCAAACACGGTAATATACCCTCTTTGCACAGAATCACCATCTCTAAAGAGATGTTTCCCAAGACTAATGAGGAGAGGGTTTGAATGAGAACTATACCCTACGCTTCGATGGTAGGATCTATAATGTATGCAATGCTGTGTACCAGACTAGATGCAACTTACTTGTTTAGCGTGGTGAGCCGGTATCAGTCGAACCCAGGTGAGAATCATTGGACGGCTGTGAAGAACATTCTCAAGTACTTGAGAAGGACTAAAAATATGTTCTTTGTTTACGGTAATGGAGACCTTGAAATCGAGTCCTTTACCGACTCTAGCTTCCAGAGTGACAAGAATGACTGCAAGTCTGTCTCGAGTTTTGTGTTTTTCCTCAACAGAGGGGCGGTCTGTTGGAAGAGCTCCAAACAGGACACCGTCGTAGACTCGACGATGGAGGCTGAATACATTGTTACCAATGATGCCGCAAAAGAAGCGGTCTGGATGAAGAAGTTCATTACTGAACTTGAGGTGGTTCCATCCATTGTTGATCTAATACAATTGTATTGCGATAACAATGGGGCTATGGTTTTAGCGAATTAACCACGGTCCCATCAGAAATCCAGAAACATCTTGAGGCGGTATCACCTGATCAGGGAGATCGTAGATCGCCGGAAGATCGAAGTCCGTAGAGTAGATATGAAAGACAACACGGCAGACCGATTTACTAAAGCCCTCCCTCAAGCACAGTTCGAGTGACTTTTTGAAATGTCAGGTATGTGATACGCCAATAACTGGCCCTGGAGCAGATGTTGGGTATTCGGTACGTCAATTACAGGCCTTAGTGTAGATGGGAGATTATTGAATATATATGCCCTAGAGGCCTGTATTGTATAGGATGCTAGGGATATGTATGTATTGGATATGTATGCCCTAGAGGCCTATATCGTATAGGTTGCTGGGGATATATATGTACAAGATAATCTTGCTCAGTTATATAGTATACTATTTGAGTTGTCTTTATCTGAATATGTGTATTTTTTTTTCTTACTACTTTGTATTACTTATACATGTTGATAAAGACTCGTTACAATAGTATACTATTTTGGTTTGTCTTTATCTTAACATGTGCATATGTTATACTCGATATCACATATGGCTAATACATGTTGATAAAACCCGTAGGATTTTGCTTGACTACCAGTGTTGTGATGGCGATCATATTTGTGGGAGCTTGGTAGTCCATAAGAAGATCCCTAAAAGTCCCAAGTCGTAAGAGTATCGAGACCGGGCATCGATATTCCAGAGTAGACTTGTGTATACATTTCTAAACCCCGACTAGTGGCGGTGGTTGGTCCCACAGCCATTGGTGTGATCACCTAAAATTGTATACAGGTGCTCACTGGGGGTGAGTACACTGGACGGACTCACCGAGAACATCCAGATGGTATTTTACCTATCGTCAGATAGAGATTCTCAGGGGACATGAGTACAGGTTAGTCTTTAAACCTGAGATCATCATTTGTCTCGTATGAGTTCCCACTGTACTTTGATCACTACCCTCCCACGACTCTACTGAGTCATGCAAACAGGTTTTGATTAGGTATAGTCCCGAGCCACATGGATGCAGTGAGTGATTGTCAGGGATTAGTCTCTCGTGGTATTGGGAGTTGATATCGCACTGTGCCCGATTGGCCAGAACCATAAGACCTTGGCCAAGGCAGTTGAGATTTACTGATGGCTAGATCAGTTATTTCTCGGATTGGTCTTGAGCCGAATCGACACGACTTATTAGGTTATCAGGGGTTTGACGTTTATCACCCTCCTAGACCCGATATGCGACACTCTTAGACGAAGAGACCAGACTGTACGGAGGTTGTCACGGATAGCTCAGTAGGGGTCTGGATGAGCTTGCTCGTCGGCCTTCCTTTCGACAGGTACCTTGGTAGCCGTTACGTACAGCTAGTGCCGCTGACGTACTTGTGGTTAAACCCACTGCCAGCGTACTGTCAAGTCTTTAGTGTCCCACACATAGGGTTTCCCTGGTTCAGGCGAAATAATGTAGTGGCCGTATTTTGATACGTGCAGGGTTCCGATCGAATGATAATACTAGCCGGCTTAGGATTAAGCCGGATTATTAAATCAGATGTTGATTTAATAATTAACATATACATATTTCGATATGTATATTCTAGTATTATCCGGAATTTCGATCGGACGGTTAATAATACTAGCCGTCTTAGGATTAAGCCGGATTATTAAATCAGGTATTGATTTAATAATTTACATATGCATATATCGATATGTATATTCTAGTATTATGTTCTTTGTATTATTCTATCTCTTTGGGTGTTCGTATTTTGATACGAATACGGGTATGTATATACGGTAGAGTGTATTCCGTATTTATACGGAAAGACATTCTAGAAGAAGGACATCTCATCATATATTTTCCATTTGTTTTTGTAAAATGGAAATGAGGTGTAAAAGTGGAAATGAGGTGTAAAAGAGAGAATGGTGTCAACCATACTTGAATAGTATTGACAAATGAATTGTAAATTCATTTGTGCAAACTATTCAAGTATGGTTGTGTTATTATATTGGAAAAATGGTTTATATAAAACCATGATTGATGTTTTTCCTCTCTTGAGTTTTTCCATTCTCATTTTTTTGTTCTCTCTCCTCACTAACTTTTTTCTTGAGCTCCTCCTTCATCTTCCTCCCTACCCTCTCATGAATTGAGAAACAAGGGTGGAAGAGAGATAGAAAATTAATAGAACAATTCACTACATCACTAGACACTCTAGATTAGCAACCTAGAGCCTTTAGTAGCTCCACTAGGTTTTTTATGTGGAGATGGAGCCATGAAGCACATCCCTCGGGTGGATCATCATCGATGGAGGAAGACCAGAGATCAAGCTCGATCACGGAGACCCTATGGAGCTAAGGAATAGGGCAGAATACCAAAAGACACGAATCTTTCGGTATAACTCTCTTATCACAGTAGCTAAACTCCTTTAGTTTGCTAGTTTAATATTTGGTTAGATTCTAGGTACTCATTTCTAGCGCCAAGTATTTTAAAAGTTAAAGTTTTTCGTTCCACAACGGCTGCGGTTAGTGGCCAGGGCGCTAAGAGCGCTAACAGATGGATCCTTGCGGTATGGTATCCGATTATGCACTGTGAGAGAGGAGCTGATGAAAGAGGCTTATAGCTCTTTTTATTCTGTACATCCTGATGGCACAAAGATGTATAATGATCTCCATCAGCACTACTAATGGCACGGCATGAAGAGAGAAGTTGCTCGGAGTGTAGCAAAGTGCTTAGTCTGTCAGCAAGTGAAGGATGAGCATCACAGAACGGCCGGTTTACTTCAACCGCTACCTATTCCAGAGTGGAAATGGTAGCACATTACCATAGACTTCATGACTGCTCTCCCTCGCAGCACGAAGGGTAACGACGCCGTTTGGGTTATTATGGATCGTCTCATCAAGTCGGCCAAGTTTATTCCATTCCGAATCGGCCAGTCTACTGAAAGTTTGGCAAGGAAAAAATGGAGGTAAGTTAAATTTAAAAATAAGATTTTAACCTTCAAATTATCCAAGACTTGTCTTAAAAACCTATAAATCATGCAGGAGATAGTGAGACTGTATAGGGTACCAGTTTGCATCATCTCCAACCGAGACACCAGATTTCGATCCCAGTTTTGGTAGAGTCTTCAAGCCAGCCTAGGCACGAGTCTGAGTTTCAGCATTGCTTACCATCCTCGGACAAACGAACAATCCGAACGGGCTATTCAGATCCTAAAAGATATGCTTAAGGCCTGTATGCTTTATTTCGAAGGATCATAAGAAGATCACTTGCACCTCGTTTAATTCTCATACAACAACAGTTACCAGGACAGCATCGGAATGTAACTTTTTGCAGCATTTTACGGTCGGAAGTGTCACTCTCCTCTAAGTTGGGATGATGCGGGAGATAGAGAACTCCTTGGGCCAGAAATGATAGTGGTGACAGTGGATGTTGTGTGCACAATCAGAGAAAGGATGCGCATATCCCAGGACAGATTGAAGCATTGTGCAGATGCAAAGCGCCAACACTTAGAATTACAGCCTGGGGATCATGTGTTCCTCAAGATCTCTCTAAGCAGGAGAGTTATTCGATTTGGCAGGAGAGGAAAACTCAGCCCATGATACATCGGACTGTTCGATATATTGGAACGGGAAGGAGATGTGGCTTATTGTTTGGCTCTACCACCATCCTTAGAAGAAGCGCACGACGTATTCTATCTATCTCAGCTACACCATTACGTAAGAGACCCCAGTCACATACTTGACCACTCAGATCTTACTGTACAGACTGATCTGACTTGCTAGTAGCAGCCAGTCGAGATATTGGATCGGAATAAGAAGACTCTATGGAACAAGGTGGTTAAGCTGGTTCGGATAATATAGAGAAAGGATTCACCGGGAGAATCCACCTAGGAACGCGAGGGCGATATGCGTGCACGATGGCCTCATCTATTTGAAGAGTGGTTCCTTGTGTAAATTTCGAGGACGAAATTTTTCTAAGGAGGGTAGGATGTAACGAACCTAAATTTCATGTACTCTTTTGTATTATTCATCATTAATAAAATGTCATTTTCCTTTCATGTACTAAGTATATTTAAAATTCTTGGTTACTTGGTGTGAGATGGATCAACATAGTGTGAGCTGACTTATTGATCATTTTGAGTGATCATTACTTCTCTATCTGCATGAGATGGCTCAAGACGCACTTGAGCCGGCTCATGCCCTATTTCGATCTTGAAGCATTCCAGGTACTCAAAAGACGGGTTCCTTAGGCTCGTAATCTCTCGTTTCCTCTATTAAACTGCCTCTTCATCTCCTAAACCGCCAATTCATTACTTTAAACACCCAAACCTTCATTTCCCATTAAATTATCATTTAATATCTTTTAATTCTTTTAATTGATCATCCCTTTTATTTGCCTTTCTTCTCATTTCTCCATTGCTGTCTAAAAACCTAAATTCCTCTAAAAATTATGTATGGAAAATTTACCTAAAGACCATCGCCGATCTTCTCCACCAATCCGACGTTTCCGTTCAAGCCCAGTACCGTTATAATTGGCAATACGGTTGTTATACCGAATCGCACCGTGAGTAAGTTCCCCTCATCTCCTCGATCTCTCTTCATCTCCTCCTCTCTCCATCCTTGCCGTGTTATTCCACAAAACTGTTGTCCTCGTCTCGTCGTAACATCCCATCTATATATATATATATATGCGTAGATCGAGTTGCGTATTGATTGTTAAACCTAAATGGTATTCATGTTCAAATCGATAATCACATATTGTCTGCCATGTTAATGACAACTCATACATGCTAGATCTAGAAAATGCACATATTTGACATTACGAAATGAACCTAAATCAATACTGCAATTTGTACGTTAAATCTCTGAAACCTTTAACTTGATCTTCTGAACGAACAGGTTTTGAGCCGGCTCAACATAAATATTGAGCCGTCTCATACACCCAAAGAGGTAAAACCCACCTTCAGTCATGTTATGAGCCGGCTCAAGTTTGGATTTGACCCATCTCAAGTGGTGTTGAGCTGCTCAACATAACGTGAGTTGCCTCATGGAGACATGGAAAAATATGGCTTCCCAAGCATTGTTGACCCGTCTCAATAAATATTGAGCCGTCTTATAGTGGGATTCAAGTCGTCTCAAGAACTTTTGAGTCGTCTCTTACAGTCAAAGAATAGATAATTGTTTAGAGAAGACTTGTGAGTCGTCTCAAAACTACGTGAGCCGCCTCAAACTGTTACAAAAATGGATATAATAATTGACATGTAACTTGAATCGATTCTGATATTATACTTGTCTCATCTCATGCTATGTACTGCTTACTTATTGTATTTACATGACTTACGTGAATAAGCCTATTACATCCTAGACTTAACTTGACTCAAACCATGAATAAAACTTGATACAAATACTTGAATTTGACATGAATACTTGAACTCGACTTGAAACTTGAAATTGTACTCTCTCTCTCTTAGGTATTTATGAATTCGGGCAAAACTTAGGACATTAACTATAAATTAAAATACGAAGGGATAAGGGGTAGTTGGGTATTGAATGTATGTCGTAGCATAAGAGTCTACTAAAAATCACTTAACCTGAATCTCGTATGTCGTTGTCCCATGGGTTTGACGGGGCCTAACTCAACGTGTTGTTGCTCCGTGGGTTTGACAGACTACACTCGTATACATGCATATATTTACTATCACACTACAAAAAACACGTAAATATAGAATTTCCATGCTTATGATGCAGTGCCATGCTCATATAGATTGTTATGTTAATTGCCATCTCTTACTTGTTAGTGCTTCATGGTATTCACTGCCATCTTACATGCTTATCAATTATTGCTTTACACTTATATCTTTATTTTGGGAACTTACCAAGCGCAAGTTCACCGATGGGCATTCCATCCTGTTTTCTTTTCTATCTTGGAAATATTCGTCAGGTGATTTAGGGATAGAGAGAATCGAGCCAACGGAAGAAGAATACTCCTAGCTGTCGTCACAGGCCGACTACTAGATTTCATTTCAGCTTTTTATTCAGTATACTTCTTGTTAAGGCTTATCTTATTAATGTCCTTGTTTCAGACTTCCTGTCGATGTTAAACTCTGTGGATTTGAATATAATAACTAGTAGTTGGATTTATTCACATGTTTATTCTTGTTTTATTTACATTGCTTATAAACGCTTAGCATATTTGTAGCAAGAAATAACATTCTCGGAATAAATACGTCGCGGACCTCATCATGTGTCGTTACCGTCTTTTAGGAAGCGGGGTGTGACAGTCAAAATGTGGGAAGGAAAATCCTCCGAACGTTATGTTGGATATAGTGCCCTCAATGAAATTATTGTAATTGCAGGTAGAAGATTATGATAATTGAAGGAGGACCTATACAGGTGGAACAGTCTTACTCGAGATGATAGTATGCTATCTGGTTTGCCTTTATCATTAATGTGTATAAGTTTTACTTGTTATTATATGTCGCTAATACATAATGATAAAGCCCATAGGATTCTTTCTTGACTACCAGCATTATGATGGCGATCATATACGTGAGAGCTGGGTAGTCCATAAGCACATCCTTAAATGTCCCTAGTCGAGAGAATATCGAAAATGGGCATCGATATTTCGGAGTAGACTAGTGTATACATTTCGAGACCCCGACGAGGGGCGGGGGCCGGTCTCACAAGCTATTGGTGTTGTGTCACCTAAGATAGTATACGGGTGCTCACTGGAGGTGAGTACACCGAACAGACTCGCCGAGAACTTCTAGATGGTATTATATTTATCGTCAGATGGAAATTCTTTAGTGGCATGAATACATGTTAGTCTTTTGACCAGAGATCGTCATTTGTCTCCTGTGAGCCCACTGTACTTAGATTACTACCTTACCACGGCTTAAGAGGGGTCATGCAAATAGGTTTTAGTTGGGTACAGTCCTGAGCCATATGGAGGCAGTGAGCGATTGTCGGGGATTCGTCTCTCCTGTTATTAGTAGTCCATGTCGTGATTTATTCGGTTGACCATCACCCTAAATCCGTGGCCACGGTGAATGAGATTTACTGATAGGAGTTCTGTAGTTTCTTGGTTGGTGATGAGCTTGACGTCGGCACGACTTATCGGGTTATTTAGGGTCTGACGTTATCCAACCCCTAGACCCGGAATGCGATACTCTTAGACGAAGAGACCAGACTGTACGGAGATTATCACATTCAAGCTCAGTAGGATATGGATGGACTTGATTGTTAACCTCCCTTTCGGCATATACCTTGATAGCCGTTATGTACAGCTAGTGCCATTAACGTGCTTGTGGTTATGGATTTATCCAGTAAACACTGCCAGCGTATTGTCAAGTCTATAGAGTCCCGTATAGAGGGTTTTCCTGGTTCAGACGATATGATGTAGATGACGTATATTGGTACATACAGGTGTCCGATTAAATATGTGTACAGGCTATATGAACTTTAATCGGACGGTTGATAATACTAGCAGGCTTAGGATTAAGCCGGATTATTAAATCAAGTTTTGATTTAATAATTTATATATATATTTTAATATATATTCTAGTATTATTGTTCACTATTCATTTTCTCTCTCTTGGCTATTCATATTTTTATACGGATACGCGTATATGTATTTCGATACGTATACCGGGTTATATTCTGTATTTATATGAAATAATTTTTAGAAGGAGGACACCTCATTTGTGAATATTCATTTAAGAATATTCAAAGAATTGAGGTGGAGGGTGAGGTGGTTTTGGGTATGGTTGTGGGAATGTAGAGAGGAATATGCTTCATTTTTTTTATATTTAGAAATGGTTGTGATATTTTTATTTGTTGTTGGAAAAATTATTATGAAGCTATTCTTTGATTCCCTCTCTCACTCTCACAACATCTAACACTTGCTCATTTTGCATTATGGCTACTTCTTCAACCTCTAGCTCCTTTTTCATTTGCTCTCTTGAGCTTTCTATTTGAGAGAAATTGATAGTAGAAAAATCCTACATCCCCACTCTTCATTCCTAGCGATCTTGGAGTGTCGGTTACTTCACTATGAGAAGTTGAAGCTTGGATCGGTTCTCTCGGGTGGCAAGGGCAGTCGTCTCTTAAGTTTGTTCCCGACGGCCTACGAGGAGCTTGGAAGGGTCTTCCACGATTGGGTGGACACTCATCAAAGGTTGTAATTCCTAAACCTTGCATGCTTGTATTCTAGTTTAGTGTTTGGAAAGATCACTAGGGATTAGTATCTAGTGTTGTAAAAACCCTAAAACTTCTGTACAAATTATTTTTTGTAAAATACAGAAAGGAATACCTTAGCCGGAGCACAAGTTATAAATTTAGATTGCTTTTGAACAGCAAGAAAGCACTTGTAGTTTATTGGTAAAGCCTTGCACTGCTGTGACATAGCCCTGTGTTCAAATCCCCCCAGCCACATAATATTTTTATTGATTTTTCTTTTAAACTTTTAGAAGCTCAAAAGTTTGCACATGCACTACACGTAAAATGAAAAGTCACTGAAAAATCAAACATATGCAAAATAGTATTTATACAGCCTAGGACACGTGTCAAAGATCCAAACCCCAACCCCTCGGATCCGACCGGGGAAATCATCATATAGGACCGGCACCGACGGTTAAATCCGTAGGTAATGCTCCCAAAATTTAACCCTAGCATCCCTTGGCCTACCCCCATTACCCCCATACCGTTTATTTTTCCTGCACATTAACAGAGAATTTAAAATGAGGCATTAATCCACAATTTTAATGCATTTTTAATTCTCTCTTCACTCACAAAACACTAATTCTATCCTATAAATACAACCCTACACTTTGTCCCTCCTCATTTAGGAATCCTTTGTCTAAACTCTCTAAAATTTCCAAGTCAAAAGTTATACAAGTGGAGTTAGCCAAGGTCAAAGTTCCGGCGAGGATTTGAAGCACTTCCAGCGACTCCGCGACTCCACGAAGGCCGCAAACCTTTTCCTTTACCTCTCCTCTAAACCCTAAGCTTGTAAGTCCCATCTTCCCTCTTCTCTCTCTAGTAAATAGAGTCCTATTTTCAAAACTCGTCGGAAGCGGAGTTATTCCGACTTCCGATTCTAATTTCATAAAAAACGCAATTTTTCTTAATAACAAATTTACCATCTATTTATATATTATTTATTAACCATTAAATAACATTTGGAACAAGTTTCAATTCAAAATATAATGTTAAACAACTTTTATTTAACTTTTACGGTCAAATACCGTCTAGTTTACATACGCCATTACTTTATAGTTTGGCTCATATTACCTTTAGAAAACTCATGATGTAATGACCTACTTCATCTCAACACTCATCTTAACATAGCACGATGGCTTTTGTAACAATTTTTATGGGACAAAACACAGTTTATATTAAAATACATTAAACTATCAAAACCCGTATTCTTTAAATTGATTTAATTAATTCATTGCAAATAAACCTTTACAACCCATTTTGGGGAACCCGATTGGGATGGTGCGGGTTATCGCATGTCCTCGGGACTAGTAGAGCGAGATGCAGACCTCCTCATGGAGCATTCGATCTCGATGGAATTTTTATTACAATTTTTAAGAAAACGTGATTTCTATTTAATAAATAAACTCTATTTTTATAATTATATATATATATATATAAATATTATCAAAATATCTATTTTGAATATAATATATATTCCATGTTTTCTAATCAAAAGAAAAGAATCACAAAAGATCATCAAAATACCATCACATTCAATGCAAGTCAAATTCCAAGAAAATACCATATACTATTCAAAGTTAGGTTTATATCAACTAGAGTATTTCATTTTATAAAAATTACAACTATGAAAACCCTAAAGACGATAAATAAATACTTGAGGTTTATTTTGAAAATATATCAAAACAATTTTTCATAAAATCCCCTCAAGTTATATTAATTTACAATAAGGACTCTAATAAATATAGGTTTAAGCGGGACCAGTTCTCTTGAGGCTCAGGGAGCCAAAGAATTTGGGTGCTTGCCTATTTAAGGTAGACAAACTAAAAACGATGTTAACAATACGGTAATTTTCTTGGATAAGGACACAAATTCTGCCGTCCATGTGCAGCAGTTACCGATAACATCAAAACTAATTCAGGACTTCAATTCTGTTTAAGTGTCTGACTCAAGCAGAGACTTAGTCTAATCTGAAATCAATCGATCTATCCTTGAATATGATTTAAGTATAACTCTTATTCAACATGAATCCATTTATACCATAATTCAATCTATATCAACATGAACATGATTTGACCGAACCATGGATATACATTTGACTGGTCTACATGACTATCCGTCTATATCCTTTCCATTTACATGAACTACCGATATCATGGTTTCGGCAAGTCCTACATCTATTAAACAAAACAATACACATCAATACAAAATACAATATGGGTTTTTAAAGGGGTAGACTGGCACAGAATGTGTTAAAAGTGGCACGAGATGGTCATTAAAAGACGTAACTATACATCCATTGCCGTTGTTCCATGGTTTTATCGACGGAGCCTTGTACTATGGGTTATCATAGTCCACGGTGTAAGTTGGACTCCTCTCATATACACTGGCATATTCTGTACCAAGCTACAAACAACTGCGTTAGCATAACAATCAAACGTTATACCAGTTACATTCTCTTATCTGTCTATTCTTTTTCTATCTCTTTGGGACTTACCGAGCGATTGTTCACCGACGACATTCCTATTTCTCTTTTTTCTTTGGAATGTTGTCAGGAGGACCCGACTCTGAGGAGTTCGAGACCAGCCAGGAGCACTTGGAGCAGACCACTGAGCAGCACAACCATTATTCTTTACTTGTACTTACTTTTCTTTCAGTTCATGCCATTGTTTAGGCATTGCTTTCCATTCTTGTATTTACATATTCAGTTGTATTGTAAAGAAATGTTTAATAAATAAAATTTGCTGTTCAATTATATCTCTTGTTATTTTTCTTGTGTACTTTATTATATTGCTTATTTACGCTTAGCGTGTTTACTTCTGAGTAAATACGTCACGTGACCCGCCACGTCTACTTGTCCGTACACCGGGAAGCGGGGCGTGACAGGTTTTGTTGGCGGCCCATGCTGGTCAGTTCTGCATGGAACCCTACCATGTAGGGTCAGTTCTGTATGGACATGCAGGTCAATTCTTCATAAAGTCCTAAGCAATATAACACAAGAATCAGCAACTAAAAACATTCTTTACATTTCATATTCCTTGAACCATACAATTTCATATTCTTTGAATCTATCCTAACCCTATTTTTTCTTTTAAGGTTATGGATTCTCCAAACAATACCAGTACAAACGTCAACAACACACTACCACTACCTCTTCCACTTACGCCTACCGTTGTAGCTCCGATCAACGACCAAACGGTATTGCTTGAGGCAATCCAAAGCCTCCTGGAAGGATAGTAGCAGCAGACTGCTATCTTATTGAACCGCCCAGAAGCGGAAGCACCTAGAGTGACGCAATTTCGGGCATTGTACCCGAAGCAATTTTCTAGGAAAGAGAGCCCTTTGGAAGCTGAAGAATGGGCTCAGAGCATTGAGGACGATCTGGCAGCAGCACAAGTGCCAGAGATTGCTTGGGTACGGGTTGCAAAGCTGCAACTCACCGACAACGCCCGAGTATGGTGGAAGGAGAAAGAAAGTCGTCTTGCCCAGCCTATCGAATGGAAATCTTTTCGCGAGATGTTCGACGCGAAATATTTACCCGAGACTGCCCGATTTGACATGAAGCAGCAATTCATCCACCTGCAACAAGGTTCGGTGTGGACCAAATCTATGGATGAGTATGATACCGAGTTTACCATGCTCAGTAGGTAAGATATGTCTCAATATTCGATTTTCAAACATCGCATACTACACAGCTAACACAAGACCATAACAGATTCTGTCACGCCCCGCTTCCCAGAGTACGCTAGATTGGGCACGTGACATAGCCAACCATGCTACCTGTGGGTAGGAAGTATCCATCCACAGTCACATTACGGCTGTAAAGATATCAAGAACAAGATAAAACTATCTAAAAACATGTCCACAATCCAGAATAATAAGAGTCAATGATAAATAAAAGCGGAAGCAAATGATCCAATACAATAACGGAAAAGTATGTCCCATAATGCGGGCTCACATCTGGAAATAAAATGCAGGAAATAAAACTAACCACTACTGGACTCACAACTCAGCCTGCTGGCTGAAAAACTCCTGCTCGGACAGCGACAGTGGTAGAGAATCTGGGCCATGCAAAACCCAGACGTCAGCGCGTCATGTCATAAAGTAATAAAATATAAACAGTGTAGTAGGCAATGCAGAACTAAACATGAATAAAGCAATAATGTGAAACAAGCGGTGCAGGGTAATGTGCAGTGGGTACTAAACCGTTCTATCGGGTTTCCTAGTCTAAAGCCTTTGAAATCAATTTGATGAATCGTCGATGTAACTCAATAGTATCCCGTACATACCCGGGATCATGGCCACAATATTCTCGGCTGCAGCCGAGACATGCCGCTAGGCACAAAACAGGAATGTGTACACTCGGTAGTATCCCGTACATACCCGGGATCACGGCCACAATATTCTCGGCTGCAACCGAGACATGCCGCTAGGCACAAAACAGGAATGTGTACACTCGAACAGGTAGTGAACTGTCGAGTTACAAGTCAGGTTCATCCTTGATTTCCCCATACCCCCAAGTTATGTGTGTCAGGTCAGGTATTCAGTAGTCAAGCACTAATGCCAACACAGGATCAGGTAACGGCAGGTTTGTCTGGATAGACAACAGGAATGGTCCAAGAGGACTACATGTCAGGTTTGTTGGCATTAGGCCCGAGATCATGTAACAGGTCAGGTCATGGTACATCAGGTCAAGTCAATAGTAAACGGTACCATGTCAGATGTATCATGTAGCAATGTCAAGTCAAGGTACGAACATATCCAAATTGCGCCCGGGTTGGGTCCAAAAATTTGAAATTTAAATAATAGGATTTTAAGCGGGTTCCAAATTTTAAAATGAAATGTTTTATGATTAAAAAGCATACCCCCAAGTCGGACACTTGTACACGCGCGTAGCCGTCCAAACTCGCCCGTTTCACTGAACGGGACGAGAAATCGATGCACGGACGCTACCACGCGGCTCGGGGTGTCGAGTAGGCCAAGATGGATATTTTTAATTTTATTTTAGGTGCTGAAATTTGTTATATGCAGAAATGACTTAGCCAGATAAAATTTCACGGCAAGTGTCAAACAGGCAAGCTAAATGAAATGAGTAATATCTAACGCTCAACCAGTAACAGAAAATAGTAGTATTGGGCTCGGGTGTTACATTATACCCAACTACAAAAAGAATTTCGTCCTCGAAATTCCAAGAATATAATATAGAAAACTACAGAAAAAGGTGAGGAAACTTCTGTCGGATCTCATCTTCTCTTTCCCAAGTGGACTCTCCATGCGATCGATTACCCCAAGAAACGAGCACGAGGGGGATAACCTTATTCTTAAGAACCTTTTCCCTTCGATCCATGATTCCAACCGGTCGCTCCTCAAAAGTCAGGTCTTCCCGTACTGTTAACTCCGAATGATCCAAGACGTGTGTTTCATCTCGAACATACCTTCGTAGTTGAGATACGTGAAACACATCGTGCACACCTGCCAAGGACCGCGGTAACGCCAAACGGTACGCTACCTCTCCAACGCGCTCCAATATCTCGAAGGGTCCAACGAATCGAGGACTAAGCTTTCCTCGACTCCCAAAACGAATCACCCCTCTAGTCGGTGATATCTTCAAGAATACCAAATCACCCACGGCGAACTCTAGAGGTCTTCTTGACGTGTCAGCCCAACTTTTCTGTCGGTCTCGAGCTGCCTTCATATGCTTTCTGATTGCGTTAACCTTCTCAACTGTCTGTACCACCAAATCTGGTCCCAATAATCTTCGTTCACCAACATCATCCCAACAAACAGGTGAACGGCACTTACGACCATACAAAGCTTCAAACGGAGCCATCTGGATGGTTACTTGGAAACTATTGTTGTAAGAGAACTCCATCAAGTGTAGATGATCCTCCCACGAACCCTTGAAGTCCAACATGCATGCTCTCAACATGTCTTCAAGAGTTTGGATCGTTCTTTCCGACTGACCATCAGTTTGAGGATAATAAGCTGTGCTAAACTTCAATCGAGTCCCCAAACTTTCCTGTAAACTCCTCCAGAAGTGTGATAAGAACAGAGTGTCCCGATCGGACATGATGCTCACCGGTACGCCATGCAATCTTACAATCTCCTGCATGTACCGTTCTGCCAAAGTCTCTGTTGATTGACCAACCCGGAAAGGGATAAAGTGAGCTGCCTTGGTCAACCGATCGACAATCACCCATACTGCATTGTTGCCCTTTGGACTCCGCGGTAAAGCCGTCACGAAATCCATGGTTATATGTTCCCACTTCCACTGAGGAATCGAAAGTGGTTGCAACAAACCAGCAACCCTTTGGTGTTCAGCCTTGACTTGCTGACACACCAAGCACTTAGCCACGAAGCGAGCAATCTCCCGTTTCATGCCTTCCCACCAGAAATGCTGTCGAATATCACGGTACATTTTTGTGCCTCCTGGATGTATAGAATAAGCTGAACTGTGTGCCTCCTTCATAAGCTCTTCGCGAACATCCACCTTTGGCACACACAAATGGCTACCATACCTCAACGAACCATCTTCGTGGACCAGTAAATCTGTTCGTAGTCCGGCTTCAACCTGCTCTCAAAACTTTTGCAGTCTAGGATCCTGCGATTGTGCCGCTTTAATCTTCTCAACCAAGGACGACTGTACTTGCAACTGCATCAACTGTCCCGTAGAACGCGGTAGCACAACTTCCAAGTCATATCTTCGAAAATCTGCAATGATCTCCCTCTTCGTAGTTAACACCTGAATTGCTGGTAACCGACTAAGCGCATCCGGCACGACGTTAACCTTTCCCGGATGGTACTTAAGATCAAGGTCGTAGTCGGCCATCAGCTCCAACTATCTACGCTGCCTCATATTCAACTCCTTCTGAGTGAACACATACTTCAAACTCTTGTGATCTGTAAAAACTTCGACTCTCTCGCCCAAAAGGTAGTGTCTCCAAATCTTTAAAGCGAAGATCACAGCCGCAAGCTCCAAGTCATGAGTTGGATAATTCTTCTCATGGGTCTTCAGTTGTCTTGATGCGTATGCTACGACCTTCCCATGCTGCATCAAAACACATCCCAATCCTTTCCCAGATGCGTCGCTGTGAAAAACCAATCCTCCGGAATTGTCTGGCACGGTCAGAATTAGGGCGGTTATCAACTTCTGCTTCAACGTCTCAAAAGCTAATGCACACTTATCCGTCCATACAAAAGGTACCTCCTTGAGCGTAAGCTTGGTCAATGGTTCTGCCAGACGAGCGAAGTTCTCCACAAATCTCCTGTAATATCCGGCTAATCCAAGAAAACTTCTTATCTCAGCTACATTCTTTGGAATCGGCCAATCTCGAACTGCTGCAATCTTTTCGGGATCGACGGCGATTCCATCGCCCGACACAACATGCCCTAGAAACTTCACTTCTTCCAGCCAAAATTCGCACTTACTCATCTTCGCATACAATTTCTCCTGTCTCAATGTCTGCAGTGCGATCTTCAAATGCTCAGCATGCTCCTCAAAACTCTTCGAGTAAACCAGAATATCGTCAATGAATACCACAATAAACTGGTCCAAGAACGGTGAAAAGATTCGGTTCATCAAGTCCATGAATACTGCCGGCGCATTCGTTACTCCGAAGGGCATCACTAGGTACTCGTAATGTCCATACCGAGTTCGAAACGCCGTCTTGCAAATATCTTCTGCTTTCACTCTGACCTGATGATATCCGGATCGCAAATCCAGCTTCGAGAATACCCCCGTGCCACTAAGCTGCTCAAAAAGTTCTCCAATGCGAGGGATCGGGTACTTGTTCTTAATAGTTACCCGATTTAATTCTCGATAGTCGATGCACATCCTTCTCGTGCCATCCTTCTTCTTTACTAGAAGAACTGGAGCTCCACAAGGCGAGTTGCTGCTTCGAATCTAACCCTTCTCAAGCAATTCAGCAACTTTCTTTTTAACTTCTTCCAATTCCACTGGAGCCATTGGATAATATGCTTTAGATACTGGCGCTGCACCAGGGATAAGGTCAATCGCGAACTCCACGTCTCGCTTCGGCGGTAAGCCCGATATATCTTCAAATACGTCCATAAAATCGCGAACAACCGCCGGCTCTTCACTACTATCAACTTCCATAGCTGCAAGAACATCGTTTGTCGGCCTAGCCCTAAACTCGACTGGCCCGACAGAACTGCTTCCTCCAGTGAAGGTAAACTCGGGATGTCCGGGAATCTGGAAAATTACTTTCTTTGCTCTACAGTCAATGTGAGCGTGGAAAGTGCCAAGAAAATCCATCCCCAAGACAACCTCAAAGCTGCCCATATCTAACACCAAGAAATCTGCAAAGAGTTCCCGTCCGCACACAACAACCGTGCAATCTCTACACTCCCTACTAGCTATGATTTTCCCATTCCCAGTGTGTATGTCCCAGAAACTAGACAGGGTCGTGCAAGTAATCGAGTGTGTAGTTATAAATTTGGATGACATAAAACAGTGGGATGCACCAGAATCAAATAATGCCAATGCGGGAAAACCATGAACGAGTAAAGTACCTGAAACCACTTCTCCTGACGCCTTGGCTTCCTCAGCTGTTAAAGTAAAAGCTCGAGCCTGATTACGTCCTTGAGTCAGCTGTTTCTGCCCTTGGAACGGTCTCTGCGGAGGCTTCTGTATATCATCTCTCGTGCGGAGCTTCGACGGACAAGCACCAACTGCGTGATCAGCCGCTCCACAAACCAAACAGAGTCCCAGCCTCCTTCGACAATCCCTTTGCATGTGGCCAGGTAAATTGCAGTAGTTACAATTCATGCTCTTTCTTCGATCGACGACCACAGGCTTCTTCATGGGTGCTACACCTCGACGGTCCACTGGAATACTCTTGCGCCCATGATCTCGGTTAGGTACAAATGCGGGCTTCCTGGCCGCAACTGCTGTTTGCTGCAAGCTCCCTTTCATCCCCGATAAACTCTGTTGTTCCCGAGCTGCCGTAAGAACCTGTGAGAAAGTGGTCAAACCCAGGGAGACAATCTGCCTCTGGATGTCCACATCCAAACTACGCATGAACCTCCGTGCCCTGTCTGCCTCATTGGCGACTAAAGGTCCAGCGAATCGGCTGAGTCTCGTCCACTCCGCTGCATGTACGTCCACGGGTGCTCCATTTTGCCTCAGCCCAATAAATTTCTCTTCCATTTCCTCCCGTGCAGTCCGCGGGAAGAACTTCTCCAGGAAACTCTTAGAAAACTCCGCCCAACTGATCGGCTTGGGCAAGCGGGACTCTTCCACAAGCCACCACTCTCGGGCGTAATCCACTAACTGAATGCGCACCACATCAACTCTTTTGTCCTCTGGAATCTGTGCCGCAATCAGCAAATTCTCCGTGTCGACCAGCCACTGCTCGGCTGGCAACGGCTCCTCCAAACCAGTGAATGTAGTCGGACCGAAACGTCTGAAATCTGCCACGGTCCCTACTCGGTCAACTGGTTTAGCTCCAGCGTTGTTTACAGACTGCCGAACGATCTGCAAACCTTCCTGAAACGAATCTGCTTGCTGCTGGATCAGCTCAGTATGCCTCTTCTGATTTTCCAGCATTCCCCTTATTACTCCAAGCATGGCGGCTTCGTCCACACGCCTCTGGTATGTCTTGGAATTCTTATCTGCCATAGTCCTGAAATCAAAAACACCCAACATTAGCATGATGATAGATTCATTATAAAGATCAAGGCTAGAACTCCAAGATACTTAAATAGAGTACCGCATTGTAACTATGCCGCGGTATCATAGCCACAATTACTTAACTCCACCCAAGTCGCCTAAGTCCTAGAGATAACAAGGAATCGGGTTTTCGAATCGATATGCAAAGGAAGTTTGCACATCGTAAAAGATATAATCAGGAAGAATGCGATTCAAGAATGGTAAAACGGTCAAGGTGGTAGGACATGTTTCCTAAACACGGGTATTCTGATTCGTGCATTGGGTACAATACCCAACTACAAAAGAATCAACCCAATTAACCTATGGCTCTCTGATACCAAAAGAACCATGTCACGCCCTGCTTCCCAGAGTACGCTAGATTGGGCACGTGACATAGCCAACCATGCTACCTGTGGGTAGGAAGTATCCATCCACAGTCACATTACGGCTGTAAAGATATCAAGAACAAGATAAAACTATCTAAAAACATGTCCACAATCCAGTATAACAAGAGTCAATGATAAATAAAAGAGGAAGCAAATGATCCAATACAATAACGGAAAAGTATGTCCCATAATGCGGGCTCACATCTGGAAATAAAATGCTGGAAATAAAACTAACCACTACTGGACTTACAACTCAGCCTGCTGGCTGAAAAACTCCTGCTCGGACAGCGACAGTGGTAGAGAATCTGGGCTATGCAAAACCCAGACGTCAGCGCGTCATGTCATAAAGTAATAAAATATAAATAGTGTAGTAGGCAATGCAGAACTAAACATGAATAAAGCAATAATGTGAAACAAGCGGTGCAGGGTATTGTGCAGTGGGTACTAAACCGTTCTATCGGGTTTCCTAGTCTAAAGTCTTTGAAATCAATTTGATGAATCGTCGATGTAACCCAATAGTATCCCGTACATACCCGGGATCACGGCCACAATATTCTCGGCTGCAGCCGAGACATGCCGCTAGGCACAAAACAGGAATGTATACACTCGGTAGTATCCCGTACATAGCCGGGATCACGGCCACAATATTCTCGGCTGCAGCCGAGACATGCCGCTAGGCACAAAACAGGAATGTGTACACTCGAACAGGTAGTGAACTGTCGAGTTACAAGTCAGGTTCACCCTTGATTTCCCCATACCCCCAAGTTATGTGTGTCAGGTCAGGTATTCAGTAGTCAAGCACTAATGCCAACAAAGGATCAGGTAACGGCAGGTTTGTCTGGATAGACAACAGGAATGGTCCAAGAGGACTACATGTCAGGTTTGTTGGCATTAGGCTCGAGATCAGGTAACAGGTCAGGTCATGGTACATCATGTCAAGTCAATAGTAAACGGTACCATGTCAGATGTATCATGTAGCAATGTCAAGTCAAGGTACGAACATATCGTGGGTGTGCTCACAAACAGATATATAATCGAACAGGGTAATAACAGCAGGAAATGAGCAATGAGTTAACAACAATCAACAGTTTCATTCAGTCACAAGAGTGCAGTAATACAGTGCAGCTATTTTATTATATTAACAGGTTTTGAGCACCCTTAGCGGTGCAATAATTAAATGATGATGCGATACAGTTATATCAAGCCTTGAATACGAATGTCCGAATATAATAGAACTACATGTGTAAGGGCTATCATCTATTAAACAGTAAAATGTGATTAACAGGTAAACTTAGTTATTAGGTTTAAAGTGGCGAACTGTAATTTAGCCGGTTATGCATATTTGATAACCTAAACTGGCAATAAAGCATCATAGCAGTGAATCAAATGCAATCTATTATGTACGGGTTTATCAGGAAATGATTTATTTGACATGAAGCAAGGTATGTAAGGTGATTTACTAAATGATATATTATTAAACCACACATGAATATCAAGTTATAAAGTAGCAATAGCATGTAGCAAGTATCGAATACTTGCCTCGACGAAACGACGAACACGAAAACGGAGGCGCGAACCCACGCGACACGATAACAGCAAGGGCTCGGGAGATCAGGACAGAGATGGATGTTCTCTCGGCAATCCAGCAGCAAGGCGAACGGTGCCGACAAGATCACCGGCGGTTCAAGCCTCGACGGTGACGACAACGTGAAGGGTTTCGGTAGAGATGATCGGGGAAGGTGCAGAATTGGTTGGTAGAGGTGGTGTTGGCGTTCACGGGGTTTGCTGGGAGGCGAGGAGATGACGGGTGGTCGGTGGTGATGGGTTTCCGGCGAGGGTGAGGCGATGGGTTAGGGCTCGGGTATGGGAAACGGGGAAGAAGGTGGAGAGGGAGAGGAGGTGGTCGGGGGCTGGAGTGCACAGGTGATGAGGAGGTGCTGAAGGTGGCGCGGGTGGCGACGACGAAGGTCGCCGGCGACGTCTCAGGCCGTACAGAGAAGGCACGGGGGTATCCGGGTTTGCTGCCGCACCGTGCACACGGGGAGAAGGAGGAGATGTTGAGGTTGCAACGAGGAGGCGGAGGCGACGGTGGCGCTGGCGCCGGCGTCGGAGCTGCGGCGGCGACGGTGAAGGCGGCTAGGGCTAGGGTTAGGTCGCTGGGTTTCTCGCGATGGGTTTAGCTTTTCTCGTGCTGGGAAATTATGAGGGAAGGATGTATATATATAGAGAAGAGAGAGAAAGAGGGTTAGAGAGAGAGAGAGATAGAGAAAGCCAGAGAGAGAGAGAAGGGCGTTAGAGGAGGGGCCCACGGGGGTTAAGAACCCCGTGATTGGCTGATTAAAAAAAATTTAAGAGGTTAAAAGAAAATATTTGAAAGATTTAATAGATTTTTAATTAACAAATTAACAGTAAGATTTAAATATAATATGGTTTCGAATATTTTATTAATTTGGGATTTTGGCGCTAAATGAAACATTTCCAAATCGCGTCCGGGTTGGGTCCAAAAATTTGAAATTTAAATAATAAGATTTTAAGCGGGTTCCAAATTTTAAAATGAAATGTTTTATGATTAAAAAGCATACCCCCAAGTCGGACACTTGTACACGAACGTAGCCGTCCAAACTCGCCCGTTTCACTGAACGGGACGAGAAATCGATGCACGGACGCTTCCACACGGCTCGGGATGTCGAGTAGGCCAAGATGGATATTTTTAATTTTATTTTAGGTGCTAAAATTTGTTATATGCAGAAATGACTTAGCCAGATAAAATTTCACGGCAAGTGTCAAACAGGCAAGCTAAATGAAATGAGTAATATCTAACGCTCAACCAGTAACAGAAAATAGTAGTATTGGGCTCGGGTGTTACAGATTCGCGTCACACTTGATACCGACGGCTGAGATCAGAGCTAGAAGATTTCAGCAAGGGTTGTATCCGGAGATCCAAGCTGCCTTAGCTACAGGGGATTTCCCAACCCATGACCTAGCTCTGAAAGCTGCCCGTCAATACGAGGCAGTAGTGAAGAAGAAGAGCAGACCTCAATCTGCCGATGTGAAGCGTCCTGCCACCCAGATGGTAGGAGGAGCCTCTTCAATACCAACTTTTGAACCCAGGAAACTGGAAGTAACAAGTAACCGGCCAAATCCAGATTTTTGCATCTACTGCAAGAGGGATGGACACCTCTGGAAGGACTGTAGGCGCACAAAAGGCCTGTGTTTAGTTTGTGGTGCATCCACTCATGAAATTGGAACATGTCCTTACAGACGCAACCCAATTCCAACTCACATCACTTATCCACAGCGGCCGGCTATCCAGGCTCCTGCACCTCGTCTTACTCTCCCAGCTCCACCTCCACGCAGACCTCCTATACAACCTCCTCGCCAATTCTATCAGGCAATGAAGAACATGCCTCGAGGGCAGATAAACATGCCCCAAGGACAAAGGAATGCGCCTCCAGCTAGGAGGAATGTACCCCGGCGTCAGGCTTTCACATTTGCGGCCGTAGAAACCGAGATTATCGACCAAGGTAACACTGGTAATTCCCTTCAATTTTTTCAAACCCTTGCATCATCTCACACTACCAGTATTTCTTTCACCACCACTATCATCATACTTTTCTTGAATCTGTTACACTTTCCTTTTATAAATTTCGAAGACGAAATTTTTATAAGGAGGGTAGAATGTAACAACCCTAAAACTTCTGTACAAATTTTTTTTGTAAAGTACAGAAAGGAATACCATAGCCTGAGCACAAGTTATAAATTTAAATTGCTTTTGAACAGCAAAAAAGCACTAGTAGCTCATTGGTAAAGCCTTACACTACTGTGACATAGCCCTGTGTTCAAATCCCCCCAGCCACATAATATTTTTATTGATTTTTCTTTTAAACTTTTAGAAGCTAAAAAGTTTGCACGTGCACTATATGTAAAATGAAAAGTCACTGAAAAATCAAACATGTGTAAAATAGTATTTATACAGCCTAGAACACGTGTCAAAGATCCAAACCCCAACCCCTCGGATCCGACCGGCGAGATCATCATATAGGACCGGCATCGCCGGTTAAATCCGTAGGTAATGCCCCCAAAATTTAACCCTAGCATCCCTTGGCCTACCCCATTACCCCCGTACTGTTTGTTTTTCCCGCACATTAACAGAGAAATTAAAATGAGGCATTAATCTACAATTTCAATGCATTTTTAATTCACTCTTCACTCACAAAACCCTAATTCTATCCTATAAATACAACCCTACATTTTGGCCCTCCTCATTCAGAAATCGTTTGTCAAAATTCTCTAAAATTTCCAAGTCAAAAGTTGTACAAGTGGAGTTAGCCAAGGTCAAAGTTCCGGCGAGGATTTGAAGCACTTCCAGCGACCCCGTGACTCCACGAAGGCCGAAAATCTTTTCCTTTATCTCTCCTCTAAACCCTAAGCTTGTAAGTCCCCTCTTCCCTCTTCTCTCTCTAGTAAATAAAATCCTATTTTCAAAACTTGTCGGAAGCAGAGTTATTCCGAATTCCGATTCTAATTTCATCAAAAACGTAATTTTTCTTAATAAAAAATTTACCATCTGTTTATATATTATTTATTAACCATTAAATAATATTTGGAACAAGTTTCAATTCAAAATATAATGTTAAACAACTTTTATTTAACTTTTACGGTAAAATACCATCTAGTTTACATACGACATTACTTTATAGTTTGGCTCATATTGTCTTTAGAAAAATCACGAGGTAATGACCTATTTCATCACAACACTCATCTTAACATAGCACAATGGCTTTTGTAACAATTTTTGTGGGACAAAACACATTTTATATTAAAATACCTTAAACTATCAAAACCCGTATTCTTTAAATTGATTTAATTAATTCCTTGCAAATAATCCTCTACAACCCATTTTGGAGAACCCGATTGAGATGGTGCAGGTTATCGCATGTCCTCATGACTAGTAGAGCGAGATGCAGACCTCCTCACGGAGCATTCGATCTCGATGGAATTTTTATTACAATTTTTAAGAAAACGTGATTTCTATTTAATAAATAAATTCTATTCTTATAATTATATATATATATATATAAATATTATCAAAATATCTATTTTAAATATAATATATATTCTATGTTTTCTAATCAAAAGAAAAGAATCACAAAACATCATGAAAATACCATCACATTCAATACAAGTCAAATTACAAGAAAATACCATATACTATTCAAAGTTAGGTTTATATTCACTAGAATATTTCATTTTATAAAAATTAAAACTATGAAAAACTTAAAGACGATAAATAAATACTTGAGTTTTATTCTGAAAATATATCAAAACTATTTTTCATAAAACCCCCTCAAGTTATATTAATTTACAATAAGGACCCTAGTAAATATAGGTTTAGCGGGACCATTTCTCTTGAGCCTCAGGGAGCTGGAGAATTTAGGTGCTTGCATATTTAAGGTAGACAAACTAAAAACGGTGTTATCAATACGGTAATTTTCTTGGAAAAAGACACAAATTCTGCCGTCCATGTGCAGCAGTTACCGATAATATCAAAACTAATTCAGGACTTCAATTCTGTTTAAGTGTCTGACACAGGCAGAGTCTCAGTATAATCTGAAATCAATCGATCTATCCTTGAATATGATTCAAGTATAACTCCTATTCAACATGAATCCATTTATACCAAAATTCAATCTATATCAACATGAACATGATTTGACCGAACCGTGGATATACATTTGACTGGTCTACATGACTATCCGTCTATATCCTTTCCATTTACATGAACTACTGATATCATGGTTTTGGCAAGTCCTACATCTATTAAACAAAACAATACACATCAATACAAAATACATTACGGATTTTTAAAGGGGTAGACTGGCACAGAATGTGTTAAAAGTGGCAAGAGATGGTCATTAAAAGACGTAACTATACATCTATTGTCGTTGTTCTGTAGTTTTATCGACGGAGCCTTGTACTGCGGGTTACCATAGTCCACGGTGTAAGTTAGACTCATCTCGTATACACTGGCATATTCTGTACCAAGCTACAAATAACTGCGTTAGCATAACAATCAAACGTTAGACCAGTTACATCATCTTATCTGTCTATTCATTTTCTATCTCTTTGGGACTTACCGAGCGATTGTTCACTGACGACATTCATATTTCTCTTCTTTCTTTAGAATGTTGTCAGGAGGACCCGACTCTGAGGAGTTCGAGACCAGCCAGGAGCACTTGGAGCAGACCACTGAGCAGCACGACCATTAGGCTTTACTTGTACTTACTTTTCATTCAGTTCATGCTATTGTTTAGGCATTGCTTTCCATTCTCTCTCTCTCTCTGGTTATAGCGACCCATGACTTACCTTAAACTAAAACCCATTAACCAAGTTGGTCGAACCTTCTTATAATCTGGCTTTTGGATTGTCATGATTCACGAAAAAATCACATATTTTCCTGCTACTCCTACTTTCCCTGTGCATTTCCTTAGAACACTCTGTATCACTACGATGATCCATATTGCATGGAACGGCCATTTTATAGTTACATACGAACTTGAAGAAATTATTTCATTCGAGAATGGCCAGTAGTTCTGGAGAAATTGAATAAGACTGTTCGGTTGTCTATTCTCTTTACCTTCTCCCAAGTTGCGAGAGGTTCTTGTAATAGGGGAGTACACCTATTACGCTTATTGGATAGTCTTCTTCCAAACGTTAGGCCGGTCCCGAAAGGTAGGGAAAGAAAAAAAACCAGTTAGCATAAGTGTGGTGTACAGAAGGTAAGATGTAGAGACATATAAAGGGATTGAAGTGAGGGCAAAGGAAATCGCGACTAGTATCATGAATCTGAATAGTGAAAGAGGCATTACTAGGAATACTCGGCCACCCCCTTGAAACATTTATATTTCAGAATTTCTGTGTACTTGTAAATAAGAACTGTTTTCCCAATTAATTCTAACTTCAGGGTATGTATTTACCAGATTTGGATCTCACATCCTTACGGCGTTACAGATACCGAGTTGGAGTAGAATATTAGGAAATGGGCGATTTGATCCTCAATATCGGAATTCGTTGCAATTGGTGATATTGAATTAAATCACCTGGTTTTTCCTAACGACAAATATTTGGTTTTGAATAACCGTTATTATGCACCAATTTTTAAAATGATATATCTGTATCTTTATTTTATAAAATGAGATATAAATTTTGAAAATTGTGTTCCAAACATTTACCTTTATCATTTGAGTATAAGGTAAGGTGCATTGAATAATGGTGTAAGACATTCTTAACAAAAATACTGTTTTCAACCTACAAGGAATTCGAGTTATTGAACTCTTGGGGCTCATAGATGAAAATCTATGTTGTCCAGTGTCCTTCGGGACAAGGGTTGGTACTCTTACTTCATTCAGGTTTATCTATGAGTTCTCTGGTTTTAGAAACACATTCGTTGAAATGCAAGGTCCAAAGATTTTGAAAAGTTTATAGGTATAAGAATAAAGTAGAGAACCATGTGTTGGAAGTATCATGATTTTTTGAAGTGATCGAAAATATAGATACTCATGCTAGGTATTCCATCATAGTAATATTGAGAACTTAATTCTCGCACAGGTTACTCATCCGTGGGTGTGCTCCTTGATAAGTAATGATGTATTGGCATTTTCCATTTAGGTGATATGCACTAGAAACAGCTGCATGACATTTGAATATAATTCCATCTAAATTAGTGCCTATGATTCTATATGGACATAGATTGGTTGCATATCTTGAGGTTGTTAAGCTATGGAGTTATCCAGTTTCGGTTTAAAAGTAGAATCCGGATAAACTTAAGACACCCGTCGGTAATGGTAATTTGTGGATTATCCTAAGCATTTGCTAGGGTTTTGCTTCTACAATTTTCAAGATCAATAGGTACATTCTCTTGCTCACCACTTTTTTATAAAAAGAATCTTTTTGCAAAAGACACTGGTGAGAGTATGGTAGAACTGAAAGTGATTCCAGGACCACAAACGGTTACTGAAAATTTAGTATAACCTCGAAATTCAATTAGACTCGACAAACCTTAGCCATTCTGCATATTTAGTAGGTGATCTCGGCCACCCGAAAGATACTTCGGTTTTCTTATAGACGGTGACAGGGAGGCCAGCATCACGGTGATGATGGCCCTACTAGTTATCAGCAGACCATAGAAAGTGGTGACTTCCGGATAATGGCTGGATGCTTTATATCCAAGTTAGACTCCACGCACTTCAGCAAATTATGGAATTTGCTGGGTACTCCTGAAGGGGTAAAACCCATTAGAAGGAAGTAGATCTTTCGAGATCTATGCAGGTAGAAAGGTATTAACCTAATAAGGCTAGACTTGTTGTAAAGATTTTCATCAAATACCCGTTGTGGATTGTGTTGAGATTTTTACTTCAGTGTCTACGCTGAAATCCATACGGATATGACTTGGCACTGCTGCTATTCTTGACTGTGATATCTAGCATGTGGATGACTATGATGTCTTTCTAAATGGGAATCTAGAAGTGCACGTGTATATGACTCTGCCAGAGGGTTATCGTAGTCGGTGGGAGCAGCGGAAGGTGTGCAAGTTGCTTATGTCTATTCATAGACTAAAGCATGCATTGCGGAGACGGATCATCTGTTTTGATGTGACGGTCAAGGTGATTGACTTTATCAAAACAACAAATGAACCTAGTAAAAAGGGTGTAGGGAGTTATGTCCTGAGTTTTGGATGACATACTCCTGATAGGAAGTGATATTCCTATACTACAATTGGTCAGACTTTGGTTGTCATAGGTTTTTCTCCATATAGGATGTGGATTAGATATCAGGAATTCTGGTGACTTGATTTATAATTTTAGATCTAGATTTGGAAAGTGTCCTAATCCGAATACTTAAGCAGCATTGTAAAAGTATTTTAGAATGGGCGACTTATGGTGTGGTGGTGTACCCGCAGATAATGGAGCCAACCTCTTTAAAGAGATGTCTTTTAGATTGATGAGGAGACGGACTCGCATGAATGGCATATCATTTGCTTAGGCAATTAAGCCAATCTTCTAATGTCTTGTATCAAACCAGATGTTGTCTCTGCACTTGCTGTAGTAAGCAGATATTAATGTAATCCTAGAGAAACAAAAGGAAGCAGTTAAGAATATAAAAGAATGTTCTTGATATATGGTAACGGCAGCCTACTTCAGGAGGCGGTTATCATTTCTAGCTTCCAAAGTGACCTGGATGGAAAAAAATGCTATCAGAGTTTTGAGTTTACTCTCTTCTGAGGAGTAGTATATGGGATAAAGTTCTAATAGGGATGCTGAGGTAGACATGGTGCAAGTTACTGGTTATGACTCAACAGAGGATACAGCCCAAGAAATTTGTTGGAAAAAATTGTTCATTTATGAACTTGGTCCCATCATGTATCCAGACAAATTCTTGAAGCGAGGTATCTCTCAGTTCGGAAGATTGTTGATCTCTTCAAAGTTGAGATATAGAGAGAGGAAGTTGGAACATTGTAGCGGATCCACTCACTGAGGCTATTTCTCGAACACGAATGTTTCTCAAACGAGCTTTGCGAAACTGATTAGTAGAGAAATTGGGTATTCGGTAGCATACGGGATGTGGGTATGTGATACCGCAATATTTAGCCTTAAGTGCAAGTGGGAGATTGTTGGATATAGTGCCCTCAAGGCAATTATTGTAATTGCAGGTAGGCGATTATAATAATTGAAGGAGGACCCATACAGGTAGAACAGTCTTACTCGACATGATAGTATGCTGTCTGGTTTGTCTTTATCATTGATGTGTATACATTTTACTTGTTATTACGTTTCCCTAATACATAATGATAAAGCCCGAAGGATTCTTGCTTGACTACCAGTATTATGATGGCAATCATATACGTGAGAGCTGGGTAGTCCATAAGCACATCCTTAAATGTCCCTAATCGGGGGAATATCGAGACCGAGCATCGATATTTCAGAGTAGACTAGTGTATATATTTCGAGACCCCGACGAGGGGCGGTGGCCGGTCTCACAAGCCATTGGTGTTGTGTCACCTAAGATAGTATACAGGTGCTTACAGGAGGTGAGTACACCGGACAGACTTGCTGAGAACTTCTAGATGGTATTATATCTATCGTCAAATGGAAGTTCTCTAGTAGCATGAGTACAGATTAGTCTTTTGACCTGAGATCGTCATTTTTCTCGTGTGAGTTTCCACTGTACTTAAATTACTACCCTACTACGGCTCAAGAGGAGTCATGAAAACAGGTTTTAGTTGGGTACAATCCTGAGCCATATGGAGGCAGTGAACGATTGTCGGGGATTCGTCACTCCTGGTATTAGGATTCAATGTCACGTTGTGTTCGGTTGGCCATCACCCTAAATTCCGTAGGCATGGTGGATGAGATTTACTGATAGGAGTTCAGTAGTTTCTCGGTTGGTGATGAGCTTGACTCTGGTATGACTTATCGGGTTATTAGGGGTCTGATGTTATCCACCCCTAGACCCGGTATGCGATACTCTTAGACGAAAAGACCGGACTGTATGGAGATTTTCACATTCAGGCTCAGTAGGGTACGGACGGACTTGATTGTCAACCTCCCTTTCAGCATATACCTGGGTAGCCTTTACGTACAGCTAGTGTCGCTGACGTGCTTATGGTTATGGATTTATCCAGTAATCACTGCCAGCGTATTGTCGAGTTTTCAGAGTCCCACATAGAGTATTTTTCCGGTTCAGACGATATAATATAGATGACGTATATTGGTACATACAGGTGTCCGATTAAATATATATACAAGCTACATGAATTTTAATCGAACGGTTGATAATACTAGCTGGCTTATGATTAAGCATGGTTATTAAATCAAGTTTTGATTTAATAATTTATATATATATATATATATATATATATATATTCTAGTATTATTGTTCACTATTCATTTTCTATCTCTTGGTTATTCGTTTTTTATACGGATATGCGTATATGTATTTCGATGCGTATATCGGGTTGTATTCCGTATTTATACGAAATACTTTCTAGAAGGAGGACACCCCATATGTGAATATTCATTTATGAATATTCAAAGAAATGAGATGGAGGGTAAGATGGCTTTGGGTATGGTTGTAGGAATGTAGAGAGAAATGGGCTTCATTTGTTTACTTAGAAATGGTTGTGATATTTTTATTTGTTGTTGGAAAAATTATTATGAATCCATTCTTATTTCGTCTCTCACTCTCACAACATTCAGCACTTGCTCATTTTGTGTTATGGCTACTTCTTCATCCTTTAGCTCCTTCTTCTTCACTTGCTCTCTTAAGCATTTTATTTGAGAGAAATTGATAGTGGAAAATTCCTACATCCCCACTCTTTATTCCTAACAAGTTTGGAGTGTCGGTTACCTCACTAGGTGAAGCAGGTGCTTGGA
Source organism: Agapanthus africanus (assembly GCA_030015575.1). NCBI lineage: Eukaryota > Viridiplantae > Streptophyta > Magnoliopsida > Asparagales > Amaryllidaceae > Agapanthus > Agapanthus africanus. The sequence goes on from CM057350.1 coordinate 132,763,442, forward strand.
TCGGTTCTCTCGGGTAGATCATCTTCGGCAAGGGCAGTCGTCTCTCAAGCTTATTTCCGACGACCTACGAGGAGCTTGGAGGGGTCTTCCACGATTGGGTTGACACGCATTAAAGGTTGTAATCTCTAAATCTTGCATGCTTGTATTTTAGTTTAGTGTTTGGAAAGATCACTAGGGATTAGTTTCTAGTGTCCTCTTGAAAAAAAATTCGGTTCCGCATCGGCCGCGGTTACCGCGGCAAGGGCACTAAGAACCATCACGTTACTCCTTTCTCTAATGTGTTGTGCTATATAAGAGCTTGTGTTCGAAAAGAGAGAAACACACAATACTGAAAAACAAAGATGAACTAAGAACATTTCTTTGCTTTTAATTTCGCAAAATCCATTGATTCCAGCGTTTGATTTCTGTTTGTTTTTTGGCAAAGGCTAGATCGCATCAACCAGTCGAATTGCCGAATGTAGGGTGTTCATCACGATGCATTGCATTATATACTGCTCATTCTTATCCACATTGTATATAAATATATGCTTTTAACCTCTCTGTTCATGTATAAGTCAGGTTACAGGTTATAGGAGCAAAAAACGGATTTCTGAACCGAAACGACGCAAACCGAGCAATGCATGATAGTCTCTATTGCCACTAGGCCAAAATGCCCCTAAAATTATTCAGGGAACAGAAGTGAAGACTACATGAAGATACAAGATAGCGGGCGAAGTTCGAGGCTCATTGGCTTAATTTCCACCGCGTAACCACGTGTAACATTTCAAAAATTTTAAAGTTTATTTTAGAATTTAAATAATATATAATGAGTTTTATTAAAGTGATAACATTTATTGAATTGGGTTTTCATAAATTGGTAGAAGGATTATTACTCATTTTTGGCATGGTTAGCATATTATAATATTTACATTTTCTTTTCTTTTTCTCTCTAAATAAAATGGTGGGAGAGGCATGGGCATAGGAGATGCATGGGGTCTCCATGCTATATGTGCACCCATTCATTTTCATTTCTTCCTTTCTTCTCCAAGGTTTTTCTTTCTCACTCTTATATAACTCTAGCTCTCTCTCTCTCTCTCACACTCTCTCTCCCTCTCAAAGTCCCAACCCCAAAACTTAGCTTTTCTCCATCCAAACCATCTCCTCTCTAAGTTTCATCAATAAGAAGTCATCATCAACCTTTTAGTAGCTTCATACAAGCTTTGATCTCATTTTCAATTCATTTTCTTCAAGAGGAAATTCTTACTTTTTAAGTTTTAAGTTTTATTTGCCATGAAAACTATATCTTCTACTTAAAAATCATGTTTTTATTGTTTAAATCTTGCATAAATGGAGTATTATTGATTATTGTAGTTGTTGTATGTTTAGTGTAACTATTTGTTGTTGTTAAAACTTGTTTAGGATTGTAGAGAATAGTTTTAAGCAAAAGTTTTGGTTTTAAAGTATTTTACAAATTCCAGTTTTTCGAGCAGCAGCTTTGTTCTTCAGACGTCTGAGACTTGAGTTTTAGACGTTTGCATTGTTTCTGTTTTAAATTCGTGTTGGTTTTCAAACGTCTGAGCTTTAACCTTCAGACATTTGCTCTTTCTCCGGGGTTTCTGTGTTTTCCAGGTCAGACGTCTGACACTTGTTCTTTAGACGTCTATGTTTTTTTTTATTGTTTCATGATTGTTTTCAGATGTCTGAGTTTTGAGCTTCAGGCGTCTGCAGCTTCTCTGTCTCGACGATACGCCTTCTTCAAATGTCTGAGCCTTCTAGCTTCAGAAGTCTGATGCTCTATTTTGCCTAATTAACTTGACTTTTGCACCATATTTTGTTTTCTTGGGTTTATATCGATATTGCTGGGGTTTCCTTGCATGTTTTTGATTATTATTGATATTAGGATCGAGTATGGGAGATCCCGAGGCGATGAGAAGAGGCATAACAGTCGTGAGATTCGACTAGCTAGTGCCACAATCAGTGAATAGATTTAGCATCTACAAGTGGGAAATCGGATGGATGGCGTATAGCACCCCCGACATCTAAATTATATTGAACACTTCTTTATTGATTATAATTCAGGTCTCATATGCTCAGTTTACCAATGCTATATTTCCTTTCCTTTTCTATACTTTTGCGAACACAATTGCTTGGACACTTGCACAATTACTAATGATTACCATGCGGCACAAACACAGACTCACATGCTACACGTACACATCATTAGTAAATACCATGATACGTATAGACACAGACTCACATGTTATCACATACACATTACTAGTAATTGACATGCCACGTATAGAACTTGTCATGCTTTACATATTATTGTATAATCAATGTCAAGTGCATGTACGTGACTAAATGTCTGTACTATTTGAACTGTGTGTTTGCGTACGTAGACTAGATGTCCGTACTGACTGTTATTGAACGCATTAAATTTTTTCCGGACTAAATGAATTTATGATTTGATTCAATGGAATATTTTGTTGTCATCATACATGATGAGATTCCGTACTGCATAGGATGGTGATGGTTAGCCGAATGCGGCCTTTTATTATTGATTCGCTGAGTCTTACGATTTATCCCGATTGAGTATAAATATAAAGGTTATACTCATTTCTAAATAACGATTCGTTTTATGTTTTTTAAACAATAATGCTAAGGATGTGCTACTTGGATTTCAAAGGTATATTTATTTTTAAAATATCACAGCCACCTTATTTCCAGGCAACGTTTCGTTCTACTTTAAAGTATAATTAGATTATTTGGAACTATTTATCCATTTACAATGCCCGTTTACTCTACTCTTAATTTATTCATTATCCGTTCACACTATGATTATGCCATTAGTTTTCACTACGTTTATACTATCAGTTCATGCTATTGTTATGTTATTTGTTTGTGCTATATTTATGTTATCCGTTCGTGCTATGATTATGTTATTTGTTTGTGCTATGTTTATGTTATCCGTTTGCGCTATGATTATGTTATGAGTTTGCGCTACGTTTATGTTATCCGTTCGCATTATGATTATGTTATGAGTTTGCGCTACGTTTATGTTATCCGTTCGCATTATGATTATTTTCTCTTGAAATAATGATGATACGTCCACCATGAGTTTTCTATGTATTTATAGTTTGGTTTTATCCGATATCGAGGTAAGGGGAGAAACCGCTATCGGATACATGGTGGACTGGTTTAGTGGTATCCGATATCGAGGTAGGGTGAGAAACCGCTATCGGATACATGGTGGACTGGTTTAGTGGTATCTGATATCTAGATAGGGAAGAAAAACCGCTATCGGATACATGGTGGACCACGACGGATATCTGGAGGATACCAACCAGGGTTATATGATGAGATTGAAAATAAATGATAGTGATTGCACACCGTTACACACATAAACACAATAACTGTTATGAACCCGGGCAATGAAAGAGGCAATACTACGAATACCTGACTAACCACCTGAAACATTTTGATATTTCAGATTTTCCAGTGTGTCTATGTTTTGTAAAAGCATTTCTTAATAAACTTTAACTCCTGGGTATATAGATACTGGATTAGAATCCTACATCTGTAGGGCGTTACAGATGTTGAGAAGGAATGGAGAATTGAGAATGGTTGATTTTATCCTCAATGTCGGATTTCAGAGCAATTGTTGCTATTGAAGAAAATCACCAGGTTTTGCCTATACGGTAAACTTTTGGTTTCTTCTAACCAAAAGATTGTTTTTCAATTAACTACACACGGAAATTGAGTTAGTGAACTCTAGAGACTTAAACATATTGATGTATGTCGTCCAATGTCCATACGGACAAGAGTTGGTACCGGGTATTCCGTATTAAGAATGTGATTCTCTCAGATTGCTCATCTGCGGGTGCGCTCCATGATGAGTAATGTTGAATCGCCTTTTTTTATTTAAGGGGATGCACTGGAAACAGTTACATATCAATTGATATTGGTTCCACCTAAATACGTGTCTCTGATTCTATATGTGATATAGAATGGTTCTCATCTTAAGGTAGTTAAGATGTTGGGTTATCCAGTTGTGCTTAAAAACATAATCCGGAAAAACTCGATGCACGTTTCGGTAATAGCAGTTTGTGGGTTATCACAAGCTTTCGCGAGGGACAGTTTCTACCATTTTGGAGATCAAAAGTGTTTTGTTCTTGACTCTCCACCTCCTTAGTAAAGGAATTTCTTACAAAAGAAATTAGTGGGAGTATAGTAGAACTGGAATTGATTTCAGAACCGCAAACGGTTACTGAAAATTTAGTAGAACTAAGAGATTCAATTGACCCTGACAGACCATAGCTACTCCACAAACTTAGTAGGTAACTTTAGCCACCTGAGAAATACTTCGGTATTCTCGTAGACGGTGACAAAGAGACTTGCATCATGAGATGATGAACCTACTAATTATCAGCAGGCTATAGGATGTGGTGACTTTCGACTGATGACTGGACGCCAAGTTATCCTAGTTGGACTCCATACTCTATAACATGGTATGGACTTTGTTGGGTGCTCCTGAAAGGGGTAAAGACCATAAGGACCAAGCAGATCTTTCATGGTAAGTGCAAATGGAAAGGTATTAACCTAATAAGTCTAGACTTGTAGGAAACGGTATTCATCAAATACCCGATGTGGATTGTGATGATACTATTACTTCAGTATCTGTGCTGAAGTCCACACGTATAAAACTTGCCACTGTTGTTTTTATGACTATGATATCTGGCGGGTGGATGACTATAACATCTTTCTAAATTAGATTTAGAAGTGTACGTATATATGACTCTGCCAGAGGGTTGTTATAGTCAGTGGGAGCAGCGGAAAGTATACAAGTTGCTTAAGTCTATTTGTATAATAAAGCAGGCACAGCGAATATGGATCGTTTGTTTTGATGTTGCGGTCAAAGTGTTTGACTTCATCAAAATGAGAGATGAACCTTGTAATTGTAAGAAGGATGTAGGGACTAGTGTCAGGTTCCCCATATTGATGTGGATCACATACTCTTTGTTCCCTTCCGAAAGACGGCGGCCAAGACATGGACGTCTTGCCTGAGATTCGGGACAGATGCTATTTGGTTTTATCCGTCCGCCTCTCCGAAGATGCTAAGTTGATTTATGGCACCGTGTATCGGAGGTTTAGACGGATACGGCCGATGTAGCAGACTTTGTCAGATTCCCCCACGCTTGAGGGGTTTTTGATTGTGGGGACGCCCTTCCCTGCAGACGCAAGCCCCTGCAGTTAATTACGCTACCGCGTCGTGGTAACAACTTTCTCCTTCTCTAGAATTTCACTTCGTGTCGTGTGTGTTTGTTTTATTTGTGGTTGCCCGTGGATTGTATACGGAGACTAAGTGATGCCGTCGCCCGTAGGACGTGGATTAGTCCAAATCCGTATTTACTTAGATTTGGGTTTGGTGTTTTAATTTAAGGATACGTTAGCCCTATTTAAGGCTAAGATCAACTTAAACTTTTGGTAAGGATACGTTAGTCTAATCTCCAGACTAAGATCGACTTAACGGGATCGTTTGGATCCGACAAGAGAGCGATTGGCTCTATTGTTCCAGTTTAGGGACCTGGTGGTCCATTAATATATGGCCGTCGGGACTCATCACCTCTCTGACGTCGTTGAAGGATTACAACGATAAGTGTCAGAGGAGTTCAGAGATGTACCCTTGAACCAAAGTTGATTAGGGGTTTTATAGTCTATTTGAATGTTTAAGGATATGTTAGCCAGGTTTGAGGCTAAGATCAACTTAAACGGATCGTTTAGAACCGACAAAAGAGCGTTTGGGGGGCTCTGTTGTTCCAGTTTAGGGACGTAGTGGTCCATAGGTAGTTTAAGGACATTGCGGTCCATTGCCAGTTTAGGGACATGGTGGTCCATATTCCAGTTTAGGGACGTGGTGGTCCATATTCCAGTTTAGGGATGTGGTGGTCCATCATTCCCATTTAGGGACGAACATTAGTTTAAGGACATTTCGGTCCAACATTCCAATTTTGGGACGAATATTAGTTTAGGGACGTTTCGGTCCACGAGTTTAAGGACCCCGCAGTCCGTATCGATATGTGGTTGTCGGGACCCGTCACCTCTCTGACGTCGTTGAAGGATTACAACGATAGGTGTCAGAGGAGTTCAGAGATGTACCCTTGAACCGGATGTAAATTGATTTAGGACAGCAGTCTTGCTCGGTCAATTTAATTTGAGGACTTACGGCCATGATTGGGCTAAGTCCAGTTAAAAAAATGTTCAACATTTTTATTTGCCTTTGGCCTATTAGGCCTGTGCTAGGGCTTTGCCCCTTTTTAAATAATGCACTGCATTTTTTGTTTTGTTTGGGCTCTGCCCTTTTATAAATGATACAGAGCATCAATTTTGTTTGGGCTCTGCCCTTTTATTGCATTGCAATTTATTTTAGCCTGCTAGGCCTTTTTGATTTGGGCCTGGCCCTTCAGTGAACAATGCAGTGCATTTGTCAGGCGTTTTGCGCTAATCATTGAGCGCAAGCGCTTGTGGTGGTGACACGTGTCATGCAAGCGCAGTGCGCTGCGCTTGCGCTGCTGACACGTGTCGCGCTCTGATGAGCGCAAGTGTAGCAGCGCAGTGCGCTGTGTCATGCGCTGCGCCGTTGCGCTGATGACACGTGGCGCTCCCTGGTGGCTTGTGCCAACGCTGGAGCGCAACAGTGCAGTTTTTGCAAGTGCAGGGCACTATTTTATCTTTGGATCAATTTTAGATCAAAGAAAACAAGTTTTTCTTGTTTTCAAGGAACCAGTGGTTCATAAAAAGTGCAAGGCACTGTTTTTATTTCTTTCTCTTTTTTATTGAAGATCATTGATCTTGTTCTTAGATCAATGATCTGTTCATAAGAGAATCTTCTCTTTTTCTAAAGGTTTTTTACCTTTTCTTTTTGTTTTTGAAGAGTTCTTTCAAATTCTTCAGAGTTCTTTTCTTCTCGATCTTGATGATGATGTTGATGATCTTGAATTGAGCTCTAGGGTCCTTTATATAGTGCCCATAAATTAGTTAAGTTTGTTAAAGAGATCTTTCTCTGAGTGATTTGGGGAATTTTCCCCACCGTTGGATCTTTGATCCAAGGGCTTCTGTTTTACAGTAGAAAAATCTACTTGTTTTAATAAGAACAGAAAGATTTCTTTAAAATTTTAATTTTGTTTGGCGCAAATGCCCCAGCGCGTGACACGTGTCGCGCAGCGCAACTGCGCTGACACGTGTCGCGCAGCGCACGGCGCAGCGCATCTGCGCTGACACGTGTCGCGCAGCGCACGGCGCAGCGCAACTGTGTTTGCGCTGACACGTGTCGCGCAGTGCAGCGCTTGCGCAACTGAAGCGTTGCTTCTTTTAATTTTGTTTTAAATAGAGCCTTGCTCTGATTAGGCGCGCTGCCTTGGGCGCTGCGCTGATGTATCAGCTTTTGACACGTGGCGCGTTGCGCGCAGCGCAAAGGATCTGAAGCGTTGCTTCGAATTTTGAATTTTGAAATTCAAACAGAGTTTTGCTCTGATTGGGAGAAACAAATGCCCCCCCACCGTTGCGCTCACGTGGCACGCACGTGAGTGCAGCGGTGGCAAGATCCCAGCCGTTGGATCAATTGATAAGTTGAAGGGGCGCAAGCGCCTATAAATAGGACCCTTGGTCCTTAGAAAATTCTTTTCAACTTTCAATAATCTTGATTTTCAGAGCCTTGCTCTTGCTTAAGAATTTTAGAGCCTTGCTCTTGTTTCTTTCTAAGAACTTCAAAGTTCAGAACCTAGAATCATCTTAGGTAAAAAAAATTTAAAATTAAATTCAATTAACAGAGCCTTGCTCTCATAGATCTTTGATCTAAAGGAAACCCTTTTGGGGTTTTATCAACAGTGCCTTGCTCTCAAAAGCTTATATATCTACAGAGATCTCGTTCATAGGTTTTAACCCATGTATAGAGCTTTGCTCTTGGATCAAATGCAGATCTTTTAGATATGAAAATAAAGAACTTTTTATAAGTTTTCATGGATTTTTCAAGATCCCCAAAATTTTAGTTCTTTCAAGTGTTAAATTTTTTTGATGGATCTTTCCATTATTACCACAGAGCTAGGCTCTTTTTAGGAAAAAATTTTCCCTAAAGACCAGAGTTTGACAAATGTCACTCTGTGACAAAGCTTTGCTCTGAAAGAGGAGATTTTCTCCTTGTCTCTAGAGATTTCCCATTAATGAGAACATTCTCTTGGGAATCTTTTCATTAATTGACAGCCTCATCCAATGATGGGCCTGTCTTATTAAATGATGCACTGTCATCCAGATTTTGTAGGGTCCCCTTTTGGTCCCCTACCCATTGCATTGCAATGTGGTAAAAAAGAATTTTTTTAAAACGCCAAGCGTTAGAAGTACAACATTGACGGTTAATTTTTGTCCCTTCGCAGGAAACATGTCTGCCAATTTGTCTTTTCTGTTTGTTCGCTCGGAGGGAGGGTTTCCCCAGGCACCGGTGGACCGAGTGGTGCTCGCTCTCATCAAGGATCATGACCCCGAGCACAAAAGCCTTCACTTGTGACGTAGGTGGTACAATGAGATCATTCAGGGTCGCCGAAGTTTCAGTTCCGCCACGCCGTCTGAGCCTATAATTTTGATCCCCTATACGGATGAACCCCCGGTGAAGTATGCCGTGGAGGTCAAAAATTGGAATTCGGATGATCTCCTTCAGCCTGCAATTGGTGCCATTCCCGTGCAGCCGCCACCGGCAATAGACATTCTGGGGAGGCGAATCTGTCAGGGTGAAGCACGCCCTTGGGGACAGGCCTATAACATTGGATTGGTCCCGCGACCGCCCGCCGAATATTTGCAGTGGGCCCGGTACATCTTATCGGCGAAAAGGACTTATCTAACGAAGATTGGTTTGTATTCGGCCATCTACGTCTCGCTCTTCGAGTATCCCTCTCCTCCAACGTGGGGGATCAAGGCCTTTATTGAACAATGGAACATCCCTACCCATACCTTCCTGATGACGGACAGGGAGGTGTCTATCTCCTTGGAGGAGATTGCTGAAGTCTCAGGTCTGCCGATAAGGGGGAGCATTACGAGGAGCTGCTTCCTCATGATGAATACATCTTTGCTACCAAGCCACTGGTGTTTGATTTGACTCCGGAGAACGCTATTCAGCACCAGTTCCCGGGCTTGGTGAAGGTGTTGGAGATTTATGAAGGGCTCTATCTGGAATCGGGTGTCCGGGGTGTCAGTTTTGCATATTTTATTGCCCGCTTCGTTCGATCGGAATTCCTATCGGAGCGGAGCGAGAAGTTCGCCCAGCTCGATGATCCTTTTGGATTCGGTTTGGATCGCCGACCCACATCGGAGGATGACCACAAAGACTTTTATCTCCCCGGTGCCGCCGTCGTCCCTTTTTCAGAAATTGCCGTCCCAGGCATGGATGAGGAGACCTTTTTTGTAGGGTTCCTGGGCTTGTGGCTGTGCAGCTTTGCGCTCCCCATGCACCCGCGCCATATGCAACCATCTGTTTTCTACCCAGGGCATCGAATGGTGGCTGGTTTGCAGTTGTCAGTAGGAATCGCCGGGCTGGCTTATCTTTATAATGGACTTAGCGTAGCGGCGGACGCTAGTGAGCCTGGGGTGCAACCCGCTAACTTCCCGATGCACTACTTCACCTCTTGGATGGAAATGCACGTGCACGGGGTGTTCGGCTCCCATAAGATTCCTCCCTTTTTTGAGAAATGCAGACTCCCGAGGGTCATACGGTTGGTCGGGGCTTCGATCGTAGTTGCACCTCCACGGGAGGCTAGGGGGCTACTCCTTTGTCCACACCTGGTCGGAGCGAAGGTCTCCTTCTTGGATAAGGTCATAACAATAGGCTCAGAGACCACCAAGTCGGTAGTGTCGCTACGCGATGATTTTAAAGACGGGGCTTCCATATTGAAGGCTTGGGAAATCCTCCATCTCTACTCCATTCGGCCGGGCTACCTGGTGTTCAGGCAGAATGAGACAACACTCTTTATGTGGTATAACCCTCACCAGTTTGCTCAGCAATCGAGCTACAACCAAGGGATCCCGATGGAAGCTTTCTTGGAAAAGCCCGTGGTCAGCCGAGAGGGGATAAAGAACGCAATGCACCATTTCATGCGGCTTAACACGGGTTCCTATTTCTTCATTAGCGAGCCGAGCTGCATCCCTAAGGTCCTCAATGCATACATGGCTTGGTACGCGCATGCTATGGGTCCAGTCATCCAAATGGAGAAGCGCATGCTGGTCGACCGTAAGGGTGCGCCTCCCGGCGGCAATCGCACGGCTCCCCTGAAGCCGAGGACCCCGGTCATTCCTCCATTGAAAGGTGCTGGAGTTGGACCTCCGTGCGTGTTGAGCCCTCCGCGCAGATTGCCGCTTCGTGATACTGTGGATGCGCCACCAGCCCCCCGTGCTCCAGCGGAGGCGGTAAATGTGGTATCGCCGGAGTCCGGCGTAGGCGCGGATATCGGGACCCGCCGCCCCAAGGTGCCTGCCAAGCGCAAATCAGCCCCGGGTGCATCCAGAGCTGGCGGGCAAAAGAAGAAGAAGTCGCTCCTCTCCCTCGACGCGATCCTCGGTTTAGAGCCTGAGGCCCCTCTTACCGAAGGAATAAGCGAATATGGCAGCAATAAGAGCTTCTCGGTAGACCCCGCAGACACCGATTTGGCGGCCGCTATTGCAGCTTCTGAGCGATCAGCGAGGCTCGAAGCGATGTTGACTAAACTCACTGAGTCAGGTAATCATTAGCTGCTTTCTTCGTCATTTTATCGCATTTTTTTTATCATTATTTCTGACTAATACTTTCCCCCATTTTTCAACAGGTGTCACTACCGAAGAAGCCATTGCTGCCTCTTTAAAAACCTTCCAGGAGGAGGAGGAGAAGCGCGCTTTAATGGGCGTCGGTGCGTCTCATCTTTAAAAAAAAATTTGTTATCTTTTCTGATGGTCAACCTAACCTTCTTCCTTTGTTTCTTTGCAGGGGCCATATCAGTTGATGCGGGGACACTCTCCGGGCCTGTGACTGAAGTCCCAGTCTCGTCGGGGCTGCTGCGAGAGCCTCAACTCGACAAGTCGACGAGGGTTGCCTTGAAGAATTTGGAGGCATCCCTATTCACGGACGAGGACACCTCAATGAAAGAGGCTCTGGTGAGGTCCGTCTCAACGGCCCGGGAGGAGAGGAAGCGGCTGAGGCGCGAGGCGAAGGCGCGTAGGGCTGCTTTGGCCACGGGAGCGGGCCCAAGCACCATTATTCTCTCTGCTTCTCCTTCTGAAGAGCTCCCGGCCGGTCTATCTACCGCACGCAGACAAGTAACGCGTGCAGTTCGGGAAGCCAATGATAAGTCCACTTCAGGTAATGCACCCTTCAAGATTTCGTTGTAAGAATTGTCAACCTATCGGTTCTTATATATCCTGTCTTGCAGGGCCAAGTCCAACCGAAGGGGAGGCGGAAACTGTCGAACCTAAGGGGACGGAGTGAGAGGCACTGGCCGAAGCCGAGCCGACGGTGGGCGATGTTGCCGAAGTTGCCGAACCCGAAGTAGGGGCCGAGGAAACTATACCGGAAAGGGTCGTTGATGCCGAGCCCGAGGTGGCGGCAAATGAGACGATCGCCATGATTGAGCCCGAAGCAGCGGCGGACGAGGCGCCTGAGACCGCCGACCCTATTGTGACGGCGGATGAGACAATAGCGACCGCCGAGCCCGAAGAAGTAGCGGGTGAGATGGGTACGACTCTTGGGGAAAAGCCAGCCGCTCTTTCTCAAGAGTCCGGCAATGCTCCCATCGTTGCTCTCCCTGTCTACGGTCTTCCGCCGTCTCCTGGCCGGGCGAGTACGACGACAGCTCATGTCGAGTCTGGTGATGAGGCCACAGAAGGTGGACTCGTATCGATGGAGGAGGGAGACGCCTCCGTTTCGGCCGGCGGCTCATCAGGTAAATTTCAGATTACTGTCATTTTTTTATCTTGCAATCTTTCCTGACAGGTTTATCCTTGTTTTAACGCAGGTGCGGCCAGTGCCGATGCTCCATTGCTCGAGGGAGCGCCGTCAAATACTGCCTTGGCGGTGGTCACCTCTCAGCCCTCCCTTATACCATCGAAGTTGTTGGAAGGTATGGGTTTGCAACTTATTAGTCTTATCTTTCAGACGCATAATTTATGTACTAAAGTCGTACTGTTGTGTCTTTTCAAGAGTGCTTTTTGACCATCTTTATCAGGTGTTGCTCCCACACTTCTCCTTCCCATCTGAACTCGCTTCTTCCTCCAGTGGCGCTGGTGAGTATAGTTTCCAACTGACGTCTTTCTTTTTCAGTAATGGAATTATTTCTAACTTTCTCTTGTCCTGATTGCAGTGCTACAAATCGAGGGAGGAGACGAACGCTCGGTCGCGCCACCGGCCCTTCCGGCCTTGCCACCTGCTACAGCTGGTATAGTAGACTATCTCATCAATAACTTTTTCATATTTCTTGAATTGTTATTTGATCGTATCTTTTTTTTTTTAGCTGTCGTTCCGGTCTCGGCGCCCTTCGAGCCTCGTGTTACAATGCCGGCAGGCTCTTTCCTGAGACGTCCGTCCTCGAAAGGCGCCGCAAATAGTCTGGGAATGTTGAGCGACTATATCGAGGAACTCGACGTCGAGACTCCTACGTCTGCTGCAGATTTCGCTACGGCGGTTAACCCGATGCTGGTGATACTCGTAAATTTCCATGACGAGGGCATCGTTGCGTCTTGGGTTAACCATTGCAGAGAGATCGAGGCTCACCTGCATCAGCTGGAGTCAATGTGTCCTGCCCCTGAGGTTTTGGCCGTGAGCACTCAACGGGCAGCATGGATCGAACAAAGCACTTCTCATTTCCGCCATTTGGAACAAGAAGCAGTTTTAAGGCTGAAGGAGTGTCAGGAGTATTCAAGTGAAACTGCTCGCCTACGTGCCGAAGTTGAGGCGAACGCTGCCGAGGTGAAGGCTGTCTTCGAGGGCCTTCTGGAGCGTATCTCAAATGGGCTGAACTTGAAGCAGAAACTTGACGTTGCCGAGTGTAATGCCCAAGGCCGCGAAGTAGCTCAGCAGGCCGTTTGGGAGCAGCTTGCATCTCTCTTGCAGCAAAGGGCTCAGGTGGAGGCAGAACTGGCAGTGGTGGCCGTTCAGGAAAAGGCGTGGAAGGAAGTGTGCGAACAACTGATGGAGTTATTTAAGACGCTTCCTTCCTAGTAGCTGCCTTTGTATCAATGTATTTGTAACATTTTTCTTTTCCACATAATATGTATCCATTCTTTATTCTTTTGTACGCTTCACCTTTGTACTTGATTAAATTAATAAATAAAGATACACATTTTTCTTTGCAATGTCTTGTACTATTTCTTTGCTTTCTCCCTTCTCTTATTATCAGCATGCTGTCTTGATAAACACAATTGACAGATAATAGAGTAAGCATCTAGATTTCTCCAAGAGATAGCGATGGCTTAGGTCGCAGGTTTAGATCTGCTGCCTAAGACTTTTCAACACTATGAGCCGTGAGGGTCTTATAGAGACTTTTCTCCCTACGGATCGAGAGGATCTCGTAGGTGGATTTTCTCCTTAGGAATCGTGAGGATTCCTAAGTGTGTTTTCTCTTATAAGCCGTAACGATCTTATAAGAGAATTTTCTTCCTTACAAGTCGAGAGGACTCGTAAGTGGTTGGTGAGTTAACTTGTTTCCGAGTCGAAGCATTACTCCGACGGGGAGGTCGTTGGCTGACTTGTTTCCGGGTTGGAGCGTTGTTCCGACAAGGAGGTAATTGGCTGATTTGTTTCTGCGACGGAGGTCATTTGATGACTTGTTTCCGAGACGGAGGTCGTTGACTGACTTGTTTCCGAGACGGAGGTCATTGGCTGACTTGTTTCCGAGACGGAGGTCGTTGGCTGACTTGTTTCCGAGACGGAGGTCGTTGGTTGACTTGTTTCCGAGACGGAGGTTGTTGGTTGACTTGTTTCCGCGACGGAGGTCATTTGCTGACTTGTTTCCGAGACGGAGGTCATTTACTGACTTGTTTCCGAGACAAAGGTCATTTGCTGACTTGTTTCCGCGGCGGGGGTCATTGGTTGACTTGTTTCCGTGACGGAGGTCGTTGGTTGACTTGTTTCCGGGACGGAGGTCCTTTGCTGACTTGTTTCCGAGACGGAGGTCGTTGGTTGACTTGTTTCCGAAACGGAGGTCCGTTGCTGACTTGTTTCCGAAACGGAGGTCATTTACTGACTTGTTTCCGAGACAAAGGTCATTTGCTGACTTGTTTCTGTGGCGGAGGTCGTTGGTTGACTTGTTTCTGTGATGGAGGTCGTTGGTTGACTTGTTTCCGCGACGGAGGTCGTTGGTTGACTTGTTTCCGGGACGGAGGTCCTTTGCTGACTTGTTTCCGAGACGGAGGTCGTTGGTTGACTTGTTTCCGAAACGGAGGTCATTTGCTGACTTGTTTCCGAGACGAAGGTCGTTGGTTGACTTGTTTCCGAGACGAAGGTCATTTGCTGACTTGTTTCCGAGACGAAGGTCATTTGCTGACTTGTTTCTGCGAAGGAGGCCGTTTGCTGACTTGTTTCCGCGACGGAGGTCGTTGGTTGACTTGTTTCCGTGATGGAGGTCGTTGGTTGACTTGTTTCCGTGACAAAGGTCGTTGGTTGACTTGTTTCTGCGACGGAGGTCATTTGTTGACTTGTTTCCATCATGGAGGTCTTTGGCTGACTTGTTTCCGCGACGGAGGTCGTTGATTGACTTGTTTCCGTGACGGAGGTCGTTGATTGACTTATTTCAACGACGGAGGTCATTTGCTGACTTGTTTCCATAACGGAGGTCATTAGCTGACTTGTTTCCGCGACGGTGGTCGTTGATTGACTTGTTTCCGAGACGGAGGTCATTTGCTGACTTGTTTCCATAACGGAGGTCATTGGCTGACTTGTTTCTGAGACGGAGGTCGTTTGCTGACTTGTTTCCACGACGGAGGTCTTTTGTTGACTTGTTTCCGAGACGGAGGTCATTTGCTGACTTATTTCTGAGACGGAGGTCATTTGCTGACTTGTTTCTGCGACGGAGGTCGTTGGTTGACTTGTTTCCGCGACGGAGGTCGTTGGTTGACTTGTTTCCGTGACGGAGGTCATTGGTTGACTTGTTTCCGCGACGGAGGTCGTTGGTTGACTTGTTTCCGAGACGGAGGTCGTTTGCTGACTTGTTTCCGAAACGGAGGTCATTTGCTGACTTGTTTCCGAGACGAAGGTCATTTGCTGACTTGTTTCTGAGACGAAGGTCATTTGCTGACTTGTTTCCGCGACGGAGGTCGTTGGTTGACTTGTTTCCGTGATGGAGGTCGTTGGTTGACTTGTTTCGGAGACGGAGGTCGTTGGTTGACTTGTTTCCGCGACGGAGGTCATTTGTTGACTTATTTCCGAGACAGAGGTCATTGGTTGACTTGTTTCCGAAACGGAGGTCATTAGTTGACTCTAGCTTGTCTGTGAACTGTAGAGTCTTAGAACTGGGGACTTTGCCGTAGCTCCGATTGGTGATGTCACGTCCATGTCCTGCTGGAATGAGGAGGAACGCCATTGTTGGTCTCCAGGCTGTAGATGTGGTCGTCAAGATCTGACTTCCCTTTGATGCAGCCTGGTGGGGAAATGTAGTCCCTTTTTTGTTTGTGCCCTTGGATTGTATACAGGGATCGATATGATCTCAACTGTAGGGCAAAAAGTTTCATTCTTTCATTATTTTTTTTATTTCTTTCTGCGATGCTCTATCATTTCAGCTTTTTACATCGCGAAAGTCGCGATTGCCCAATCATTTCGGCTATTTTTCGCAGTGCCCAATCATTTCGGCTATTCATTTCATTTTTACTCGCTGTTTTTTATTGCGAGTTGCCCAATCATTTCGGCTGTTTTGTATGCATACGTTTTTACTTGCTGCTTTTTATTGTAAGTTGCCCCATCATTTCGGCTATTTCGTATGCATGTGCGGCCTACGGCTTTTCACCGTAAACCTGAAATTAGACACCGATTTCGGCATCAGCACCGCTGCAACTGGGATATTGCTAGGAGTGAATCATCATTTGCCTCTGTCGATGTCGAACAAAGGTGACTTAGCGAACAGGGTTAAGGTCCTGCCGACTAAGGCTTTTGACTTCATGAGCCGTAAGGGTCTCATAAAAGTATTTCTCCCTACAAGTCGTGAGGATCTCGCAGGTGTATTTTCTCCTTAGGAATCGTGAGGATTCCTAAGTGTATGTTCCTCTGTAAGTCGTAAGGATCCTACAAGAGGGTTTTCTCCTTGTAAATCAAGAGGACCTATAAGGGTTGTTCATCATATGTACATATCCCCAGTCACGGATGTGACTTGGTTAGGGAAATGTTTATTCGCGCTCGTGGATCGTATACAAGGGTCAGTTTTGAGCCACTTGTAGGGCAATATTAGAGGTTGTGAGGGTTGCTTAAGCACAGGTTTAGGTCTCTGCAACTTAAGACTTTCAAATCTTATGAGCCGTGAGGGTCCCATAAGAGAGTTCTCCTTACGAGTCGTGAGGATCTCACAAGTGTATTTTCTCCTTAGGAATCATGAGGATCCCTAAGTGTGTTGCTCCCTTGTGAGTCGTAAGGATCTCACGCGGGTGGTTTCTCCTTACAAGGTCGAGAGGACCCTGTAAATGTCCTTTAACGAGGTTGCGCCCTTTCAGGTTTTCGCAAACACTCGCCGGTAGTCCTGCTGTTTTTACTCACGGAGCCCTTTCGGGTTTTCATCCGTGCCCTTTTTGCTTATGGACATACCTTTTCTTTATTCTTTTTTATTATAATTTTTTTTTACGAGGTCGTGCCCTTTCGGGTTTTCACGAACACTCGCCGGTAGCCCTGCTGTTTTTACTCACGGAGCCCTTTCAGGTTTTCATCCGTGCCCATTTTGCTTATGGATATACCTTTTTTTTATTCTTTTTTTATTTTTATATATTTTTTTTACGAGGTCGCGCCCTTTCGGGTTTTCACGAACACTCGCCGGTAGCCCTGCTGTTTTTACTTACGGAGCCCTCTCGGGTTTTCATCCGTGCCCTTTTCGCTTCTGGACATACCGTTTTTTATTTATTTATATTTCTTTTCTTTTCTTTTTATCGTCAGCCTAAGGATGCTGCGGTAGTAGTTTAAGGACGTTTCGGTCCGTCGTTAGTTTAAGGACGTTTCGGTCCGTTATCCATTTTTAGGACGTAGTGGTCCGTTGGGCTTTCTCTATGAATGAGCATGATGCCCCTGGCATATCCATCTTTTTCGGAGCATGTGGTTGCGGCGGGTTCACCTTCAAGTTTTCGGACAACGTGAGTTCGCCTTGTTGGTATTGGTCTTCAACCCAGTTTTTGAAGACGAAACAATCTTCGATCGGATGACTTACTGTTCGATGGTAGGGGCAGTAATTAGGACCGTTGATATCTCCTGGCTGTAGCGGACATTTCGGATTCGGCAAATTGACAAATCCGTTGCGCACTGTCAGTTCAAACAGTTTCCTCGTTTTATCCTGGCGAAACGAGTAAGGACGTCCCAGTATTTCCTCGAGTAATGGGCGTGGACGCATGTTGTTTTGGGGAACAATCGATTTTGAGTTGCTCGGCTGTTGTTGAGTGTTGGCGACGAAGGTCATTTTTCCCTTTCCCTTATCCTTTTTGTTCGCTCCGTCGTTTGCGGGTCCGAGATTCTTCCCGGGTAGTATACCCTTGCACGGATGAATGTTCTCATAATTCTTCAATTCTTCAGAGATGGATTCCTTGAAGAGAGGGTTGAAGGCTGTTTCTTCATCGGGGTCGTTCCCAAAGGTGAGAACTCGCGATCCCCCGGGCTCGTCCCTGTGGCAATTGCCGGCGACTCTTTTATGCTCATCTGTCGTATTTTTTCGCTGTCTACGAGCTTCCCACTTTGTTCTGTTGATGTAATGCCTGTGAGTGACATACCCTTGCCACCAACACTTAAAGGAGTCGCAGTCTTCAGTAGCGTGTGCGATCTTCTGATGATATAGGCAGTAATTAGGATACATCTCTATTCCACCGAGAGTGTTTTGTTCAGAGGGCGGTAGCTTCATTCCCATTGATATGGCTTTAGCAAACCTTTTCCTCATCTTGAATTTGTTTTCATCGGTAGCGGATGTCTTTTGATTTGATGGGAATGCCTCGACTCTTTCGTCCAGTCGGCGGTGTTTGGCTCCCTCCAGCATGGCCATTTCACGCTCTTGATTGGCTTTAACTTTCAGACGAATCTCATTCAGGAAGACATCGATCATCTCATCTGACGGCCGTAGAGTTTCTGGTTCAGGGTCCACCCCCAGCTTTTCAGTGCAAGGAGTCTCCTCATCGTCTGTAAACGAATGGGAGATCATATGACAGCTCGCCACGTATTCCTCAGATTCATTCGACGAACTGTCTCCCTCATCTTCCTCTTGAAAGAAGTGGTTGAGGAACTCTTGGAGTGTAATGGGAGTTCGTGCTTTTTGGTTGTATTCCTCCAGCGCGTTAATTTGTTTTTGTAAGTCCGTGCGCTTGTCGCCAGGCTTCACAGGCTTCTTGGATTTCTTCTTCTTCTTCGAAGATTTTGACGGTTGGTTGTGAGTGCTTGGGCCACCACCATCGGTCTTTGGAGTTGGACGTGGCTTCAACATCCCTTCAATGATCCGAGCTTCCAATGGGTTCTTCCACTTGATCGCTGGGCATGTTTGAAGATCGTTCAACATCCTCTTTGTCTTGGCTGACAGCACAACCTCCCATGGGGCTTCTTCGACGAGAGAGCACGTTGCCCCCGGCATATTCATCCTTTTAGAGGCGTGAGGTTGCGGCGGATTCACCTTCCATCTGTCGGATAACGCAAACTTGCCTTGTTGGTACTGGTCTTCAAGCCAATTTTTGAAGACATAGCAATCTTCGATCGGATGACCCAGTACTCGGTGATAGGGACAGTAGTTGGGCTTATTGACATCATTTGGTTGCGACGGACGTTTTGGCTCCGGCAGATTTATGAGTTGGTTGCGCAACGCCAGCTCGAATAATTTTCTCGTTATATCTCAGGGAAACGAGTAAGGACGTCCTAGTCTCTCCTCAAGGGGTACATGCGGACGCATATTATTTTGACGAACAACCGGCTTCGAGTTGCTCGGTTGTTGTTGAGCATTAGCGACAACGATCGCTTTTCCCTTCCCCTTGTCATTTCGGGAGTCTGGCTTTGGAAGAGGAGGTCTATGGCCCATTTGATCCATTTACGCTAGCTTGTCGATTAGGGCCTGGAAGGTAGTCGGCTTGAAGAACATCATAAATTGCGAGATGGTTGCTTGCGGATCAAGGGTTCCCACAAACATACCCACTGCAGGAGCTTCTTCAATGCGCTGCTCGCACTTTGACCATAAGTTTCGCCATCGTATAGCATATTGGACCCATGTCTCGCCTGGTTTCACCCTAGCGTTAATCAGTGCCGTCATCGGGGTGCGTTCGCTGGCACTTGCAAAACGCTGGGTAAACAGTAGCTCCATCTCTACGAAGGTCTTGATAGAGTCGTTCGGGAGCTCAGAGTACCACTCGAACGCTGTATCTGATAAGCTTTCAACGAACTGGCGAAGCAGCAGTTTGTCATCACCGCCGGTGTTGCCGCAGAGTGCCCTGAACTGGGCAACATGCTGGTGGGGATTGCCTGTCCCCTTGTAGACATGGAATTTGGGTATGGTATAGCCCGGCGGATACTTGATCTGGTCGTACCAACTCAGATATGGTCGTCCTGTTTTTACGACCTGGCCGGTTGCTTCAGTCGCATGATGAACCCGTATTTGTTGGGCTATGTACTCGTCCAAGTCAGCTTTGGAGATTGTATCCTCCTTAGCTGTTGACAGAGCTGGCGGAGGATTCGACGTTCCTCCCCTATCGTCTTCAAGGACGATCGGGGGATCTTCGGCCGGAGGATCTTGTTGGATCATCATCCCCACCATGTCTTGGAACAGGAGGGCCATTCGCTTTATGTTGGCTGCTTGTTCCGCAGCCTCTTTATCCTTTTTCTCCAATATCCGGCGAAGGAATTCAGCGTCCGTTTCTTGTTCCTGGCGTTGATCAGATGACGCTTCGGGGCTTTCTTTTGGCCCAGTGAGTGCGGCCATCGCGTTCATCATCTCCTGGAGCTTTTGCTGTTGCTCCTGATGTTTGGTCACTGACCGTGTAAGCGGTCTATGACCTGTGGATGCACGGCTGTCCTCCTTTCCCGACGCCATATATACTGTATGAACTATTATGCCCCCGGATTTAGGGCGTTTAGGTTCACCGCCTTTGGCATTTGCCGCGGGTGCGGGGATTTTCTCCGGCCTTCTTCTTTTGTGGGTCGTTGAAGTTGAAGGGGCCGTTGTAGTGGGTACCCTGGCGGTCGTCGCCTTTTGTTGCTTGATCGGGGGATTTTCTTCTTGCCGACCTTTCAACTTCTTCTGTTGGCGAGAGAAATTAGGATCAATCATAGATTCCCGGACTCGTTGCCACGTCTTGTAGATCTTGGAGGACAGTGGTTGAGGAGACCGCTCCGGCTTTTCTGCTTCCACGGCGATCTCTACCGGTGAAGGAGACCTTTTGAGCACCGCAGTTGGCGAGTTTCTGCGTACCCTGTTCAGCAACTCAAAGCTGTTCCCAGTTGGAACAGCAGTATTAACTTCCACCGTTGGAGCCGGCGGAGTTATCCCAGAAGGGGAGTTGCCCCCAGTCTTCCTTATCCGGCGCCAGTGGCGTCGTCGGGCGCAACGAGTCGTCGGTATTGGTTCAGAGACAGAAACAGCTTCTTCTTTCCCCCTGTTCAGGTGTGGGGCTGTTGCCGGCGTCAGCCTATTGAAGACTGATGTCTTTTGAGCAGCAAGAGCAGGAGTGGGAGTTGGGACGGTCAATCTTGTAAAGACCAACCTCTTAGCAGGAGAAGCCGCCTTGACGACTTCAGGAGCAGGTTTGGCTACTCTTTTTGGAATAACCTTTTCTGGGACCGCAAGCTTCATTGTGGGCCCGCAGGAGTTTTGACCCAGTCTGGAGAAGACCGAGGCGCTGGTGTCGGGCGACCCGTTGAGAGGGGCCGCAGTAACTGTAAGTCGATCGAAGACCGACTTCTTAGGAGCTTCTTATACGGGCACAGGGGTGCTGAAGCTTGTTGGCGAAAGCATGGTTCCGAAAAACAGCCCTGTGGTGGCTTGAGTAATCTGCTCCATAGGCATGGTGAACAAAGAGGCCGCTTAGGGCCCGTAGGTTATGCCCCCAGTTGAGGCAGGACGCGAGTTGCAGCTGCAGTTGGAGCACTTCGAACAGGTGAATGCCATTGCTGTTAGATTGATGTGCCAAGCAAGAGACCAAATCTTAGTAACATGAAATCCAAAGGCAACCATTAACAAACCGTGATTCGTTCGCGAAGACGACACACGAAGTGTGGAGTGGAAACAGGAAAAGGTCCCACCGGGCATGCCAGAATCTGTTCCCCTCTGAAAGACGGCGGCCAAGACATGGACGTCTTTCCTGAGATTCGGGGCAGATGCTATTTGGTTTTATCCGTCCGCCTCTCCGAAGATGCCAAGTTGATTTATGGCGCCGTGTATCGGAGGTTTAGACGGATGCGGCCGATGTAGCAGACTTCGTCAGATTCCCCCTCGCTTGAGGGGTTTTTGATTGTGGGGACGCTCCTCCCTGCAGGCGCAAGCCCCTGCAGTTAATTACGCTACCGCGTCGCGGTAACAACTTTCTCCTTCTCCAGAATTTCACTTCGTGTCGTGTGTGTTTGTTTTATTTGTGGATGCCCGTGGATTGTATACGGAGACTAAGTGATGCCGTCGCCCGTAGGACGTGGATTAGTCCAAATCCGTATTTACTTAGATTTGGGTTTGGTGTTTTATTTTAAGGATACGTTAGCCCTATTCAAGGCTAAGATCAACTTAAACTTTTGTTAAGGATACGTTAGTCTAATCTCCAGACTAAGATCGACTTAACGGGATCGTTTGGAACCGACAAGAGAGCGATTGGCTCTATTGTTCCAGTTTAGGGACATGGTGGTCCATTAATATATGGCTGTCGGGACTCATCACCTCTCTGACGTCGTTGAAGGATTACAACGATAGGTAGAGGAGTTCAGAGATGTACCCTTGAACCAAAGTTGATTAGGGGTTTTATAGTCCATTTGAATGTTTAAGGATACGTTAGCCAGGTTTGAGGCTAAGATCAACTTAAACGGATCGTTTAGATCCGACAAAAGAGCGTTTGGGGGGCTCTGTTGTTTCAGTTTAGGGACGTAGTGGTCCATAGGTAGTTTAAGGACATTGCGGTCCATTGCCAGTTTAGGGACATGGTGGTCCATATTCCAGTTTAGGGACGTGGTGGTCCATCATTCCCATTTAGGGACGAACTTTAGTTTAAGGACATTTCGGTCCAACATTCCCATTTTGGGAAGAATATTAGTTTAGGGACGTTTCGGTCCACGAGTTTAAGGACCCCGCAGTCCGTATCGATATGTGGTTGTCGGGACCCGTCACCTCTCTGACTTCGTTGAAGGATTACAACGATAGGTGTCAGAGGAGTTCAGAGATGTACCCTTGAACCGGATGTAAATTGATTTAAGACAGCAGTCTTGCTCAGTCAATTTAATTTGAGGACTTACGGCCATGATTGGGCTAAGTCCAGTTAAAAAAATGTTCAACATTTTTATTTGCCTTTGGCCTATTAGGCCTGTGCTAGGGCTTTGCCCCTTTTTAAATAATGCACTGCATTTTTTGTTTTGTTTGGGCTCTGCCCTTTTATAAATGATGCAGAGCATCAATTTTGTTTGGGCTCTGCCCTTTTATTGCATTGCAATTTATTTTGGCCTGCTAGGCCTTTTTGATTTGGACCTGGCCCTTCAGTGAACAATGCAGTGCATTTGTCAGGCGCTTTGCGCCAATCATTGAGCGCAAGCGCTTGTGGTGGTGACACGTGTCACGCAAGCGCAGTGCGCTGCGCCAGTGCGCTACGCCAGGGCGCTGCGCTTGCGCTGCTGACACGTGTCGCGCTCTGATGAGCGCAAGTGCAGCAGCGCAGTGCGCTGTGTCAGTGCGCTGCGCCGTTGCGCTGATGACACGTGGCGCTCCCTGGTGGCTTGAGCCAACGCAGGAGCGCAACAGTGCAGTTTTTGCAAGTGCAGGGCACTGTTTTATCTTTGGATCAATTTTAGATCAAAGAAAACAAGTTTTTCTTATTTTCAAGGAACCAATGGTTCATAAAAAGTGCAAGGCACTGTTCTTATTTCTTTCTCTTTTTTATTGAAGATCATTGATCTTGTTCTTAGATCAATGATCTATTCATAAGAGAATCTTCTCTTTTTCTAAAGGTTTTTTACCTTTTCTTTTTGTTTTTAAAGAGTTCTTTCAAATTCTTCAGAGTTCTTTTCTTCTCGATCTTGATGATAATGTTGATGATCTTGAATTGAGCTCTAGGGTCCTTTATATAGTGCCCATAAATTAGTTAAGTTTGTTAAAGAGATCTTTCTCTGAGTGATTTGGGGAATTTTCCCCACCGTTGGATCTTTGATCCAAGAGCTTCTGTTTTACAGAAGAAAATCTTTTTGTTTTAACAAGAACAGAAAGATTTCTTTAAAATTTTAATTTTGTTTGGCGCAAATGCCCCAGCGCGTGACAGGTGTCGCGCAGCGCAACTGCGCTGACACGTGTCGTGCAGCGCACGGCGCAGCGCAACTGCGCTGACACGTGTCGCGCAGCGCACGGCGCAGCGCATCTGCGCTGACACGTGTCGTGCAGCGCAACGGCGTCTGCGCAGGGCTTGCACAACTGCACTGACACGTGTCGCGCAGCGCAGCGCTTGCACAACTGCACTGACACGTGTCGCGCAGCGCAGCGCTTGCGCAACTGAAGCGTTGCTTCTTTTAATTTTGTTTTAAATAGAGCCTTGCTCTGATTGGGCGTGCTGCCTTGGGCGCTGCGCTGATGTATCAGTTTTTGACACGTGGCGCGTTGCGCGCAGCGCAAAGGATCTGAAGCGTTACTTCGAATTTTGAATTTTGAAATTCAAACAGAGTTTTGCTCTGATTGGGGGAAACACTCTTAATAGGAAGTGTTGTTCCTATACTACAATCGGTTAAAATATGGTTGTCACAGATGTTCCTCCACATAAGATTTAGACTAAAGTTCTGGTGACTGGTTCTATGATGATAAATCTAGTAGAGTTTTGGGATTTTCCTAATTCAGTTACTTAGACACCATTTTAAAGAGTTTAGAATGGACGAATCCTAACATGGTATTATACCCGCAAGCTGAGGAGTCACCCTCTCCAATGAGATGTCTTTGGGAATGATGAGGAGAGAGACTCGCATGAATGACATTCTATTTGCTTTGGCAGTTGGGTCAGTCATGCGGTGTCATGTATCAGACCAAATGAAGATTATGCACCTAGTGTAGTAAACTGATATTAGTCCAATCCTAAAGAAACATAAGGAAGCAGTGAAGAATATATGAGATATTTTTGGTATATGGTAATGACGACCTCGATTACTGATTCTGTCTTCCGAGATGACAAGCATGACAGATAGTCTATCACGAGTCATTAGTTTACCCTCTTCTGAGGAGCAGTATGTTGGAAGAATTCCAAGCAGGATACTGAGGTAGTCAAGACGCTAGATGTTGGTTATGACTCAGCAAAGAATACATCCTAAGTATTTGTTATTGGATATTTATGCCCCAGAGTCCTTCATTGTATAGGATGCTAGAGATATGTATGTACATGACAATCTTGCTCGATATGATAGTATGTTATTTGGTTTGTCTTTATCTTAACATGTGATGTGTTTTACTTTGTATTTCATATCTTGTATACATGTTAGTAAACCCCGTAGGATCTTTGCCTACCAGCGTTGTGATGGCAATCATACATGTGGGAGCTGGGTAGTCAATAGGCATATCCTTAAAGTGTCCCTAGTCGCAGGAGTATCGAGATTGGGCATTGATACTCCAGAGTAGACTAGTGTATACATATCTAGACCCTGATGAGGGGCGATGGATTGGTCCCGCAGCCATTGGTGAGGTGCACCTAAGATTGTATACAGGTGCTCACAGAGTGTGAGTACACCGGACATGACTCGCCGAGGACTGGCTAGATGGTATTATACCTAGCGTCAGATAGCAGTTCTCTGGTGACATGAGTGCATATAGTCTGTCGACCTTAGGTCGTCATTTTTCTTGTGTGAGTTCCCACTGTGCTTTGATTACTACCCTACCATGGCTCTACTGAGTCATGCAAACAGGTTTTAGTTGGGTACAGTCTCGAGCCATATGGAGGTAGTGAGCGACTGTTAGGGATTCGTCACTCCCGGTATAGGGAGTCGATGTCGCGCTATGATCGGTTGGTCAACACCATAAGTCCCTGGCCAGGGCGGAATGAGAATTACTGGTGGTTGGACCAGTAGATTCTCGGATGGTCTTGAGCCACACCGACACGACTTGTCTGGTTATTAGGGGTCTGACGTTTTCCAACCTCCTAGGCCTTACATGCGATACTCTTAGACGAACAGACCGGACTGCACGGAGATTGTCACGGACAGGCTCAGTAGGGGTTCAGATGAGTTTGCTCGTCTGACTTCTTTTCGACATGTACCTGGGTAGCCGTTACGTACAGCTAGTGCCGCTGACGGACTTGTGGTTAAACCCACTGTCAGCGTACCGTCGAGTCTTTAGAGTCCCACACAGAGGGTTTCCCTGGTTCAGGCGAAACGATGTAAAGGTCGTATGGTCTTACAGCAGGGTTTCAATCGCATACATGTACTGGCTACACGGATGATGTTTGGACGAATAATACTAGTGGACTTTGGTTTAAACTGGATCCTAGTATTATATTGTTGGATTATTTTCGTCTTGATATATTCGTATTTTTCGAAGTACGAATACCGGTATGTATATACAGTGAGGGCATTCTTGTAATTTCACAAGACATGCTTCTAGAAGGAGACACCTCATTATTAGATTTATCCATTTTTAGAAATGGATTAATGAGGTGGAATTTGGAGATATTTGAGGCATGGATGAAAGCATGGCTTGGTGAATTATTTATTCATTTGGTTTTACTATTCAAGAACGGTTGATTATTTTACATGATAAATAATCCATGCTTGAATTATTGATAGACTTAGCCATTCTCTTATCATCACAAGAGCTAGCTCATTTTCTTTAGTTCATTCTCTCTCCAAGTTTATTCCTTCTTCCTCAAGCCCTAACTCTCACATGAGTTGTGAACCCTAGGGCTTTTGAGACAAAATACGCCATAGATCATTTTCTATATCTACTTAGTAGTCTATTCTAGCAAACTAAACTTCTTAGTTACCTCATAGTTGAGGTTGAAGCTTAGACTAAAGGCCCTCGGGTGGATCTTCTTTGACGAAGAGGACACCGATGTCCGAGTTTGTATCAAGCTACCTAGGAGCTAAGGAGAGGAGCAAAGAAGGACAACAAAGACCTGAAGGACTTGGTTCAAGGAGGTATAATTTCTTTCATAGTAGTTAAACCTCCTAGTTAGTTTAGTTAGTTAAGGTATTCGTATAAGATCCGGGTTTTAGGTAGATGTTGTTTGCTTCAAAAATTGTTGTTTACTAATTCTGCCTCCCTACATACCATAGTGGGGTGTGCAACGTCGACTTACATGGTATCAGAGTTTACTAAACCTTAACTATCTAGTTAGCAAGTAGTTAGAAATTCGATCGACGAAAATTGCACGAAATCATGATCAAAAACCTTGCTTGCTGTCATTTTTTAAAACTGGTCTAAAAATTATTTCAGTAGGCTTAAAAAAACAAGAAGGCTTTTCTAAGAACACAGAAGAAAAACGAGATCTTAAGTCCCCAAGATCGCCGCAGAACCGCGGCAAAACAGTGTGTTTTGCCGCCGTTCCGCGGCCGAGTCAAGGCCGACTCGGTCCAAGTTTCTTATGTGGGTCTTATTTATGGAATTATGATTTTTGGCATATGTGATTTCTATTTAGAATTATTTGTGTACTGGTTTGTGCATGGGGTAGACACGGATTTGGTTTATCGATCGAAATTCTAAAGTTCTTGGCTAATATGATTCTGTATTTGTATATATGATGCTAAACATCCGCTAATCGCTATACATCGATTAGTGGGGGTTGCACATATCTGTGATTTGGTGATAGTTTGTGTATATGGAGTATTGGATCGTCGTGGATGAATAGCCGGGGGGATGTGAGAAGAGTGTTTTCTTTTCTTTCATTCATATAAATTTGTAAATGTGATGTAATATTTTTTTGCGGGGCACATCCGGGTTGAGGTTGTAGCCACCGTTGTATTATTTCATTTACTGTTTCTTGCACCTAAGATAAACCCAAGGTGGGATGCACAAACTACCGGGTTCTTGAAGTACCGAGTGGCCTACTCATTTTATTGAGGGAGGTTGCTTCACTTCGGGAATTTAGCGGGTGGTTGTTAGTCTTATATGCCCAAGAGGCCATTATTGTATCATACTGGTTTGTATATTACATATTGGAAGCTTGGGATATACACGAATATAGTAACAGTCTTGCTCGAAATGGTAGTATGCTACCTGGTTTGTTTCTGCCTCAATATATACATGTGTTTCTTTTAGCATATCGCTTATACATATTGGTGAGCCCTTAGGATCTTTGCTTGATTAACAGCGTTGTGATGGCAGTCATACTAGTGGGGGTTGGGTAGTCTATAAGCACATCCTATACAGGTCCCTAGTTGTAGGATTATCGAGATGGGGCATCGATACTCCAAAGTAGACTAGTGTATACGCTTCTCATCCCAGCAGGGGAGATGGTCTGTCCCACACCCATTAGTACGTCGTACTGGAGATAGTATGCAGGTGCTCATTGGGTTATGAGTACACTGGACATGACTCATTGGGAACTGCTGATGGGTATTATACCTATCATCGGGTGGCAGTTCCCAGGTGACATGAGTACAGCTTAGTCTGTCTACTTGACACTGCTATTTAGCCTCGAGTGTGTTCCCACCGTTCTTAGATTACTACCCTACCACGGCTCAAAGGAGTCATGCAAACAGGTAGTAATTGGGTGTAATCCCGAAGCACTTAAAGGCAGTGACGGTTAGATAGGATTCGTCCCTCTCGGTATTGGGGGTTGATATCGCGCTGTGTTCAGAAAGCCATTACACAAAGTTCTTGGCCAAGGCAAGCAAGATTTACTGATAGGTACTCCAGTAGTTTCTCAGGGTGTTTTGGGCTACACTCCGACACGACTTATTGCGCTATTAAGGGTCTGACGATTACCACCCCCCTAGGCCCGATATGCGATACTCTTAGACGAACATACCGGACTGTACGGAGATTGTCACAGATAGGCTCAGTAGGAGTTCAGATGAGTTTGCTCATCGGCATTCTTATCGAAAGATACCTGGGTATCCGTTACATGCATCTAGTATCGTTGACGTGCTTGTGGTTAAACCCACTGCCAGCGTAGTGTCGAGTCTTTAGAGTCCCACACAGAGGGTTTCCCTGAATCGGCCAAAAGATGTAGAGGTCGTACGGTTTTACGGCAGGGCTTCGATCATATACGTGTACTTGTGCACGTATGATGTTCGGGCAGATAATACTAGTGGTCTTTGGTTTAAGCCGGATCCTAGTATTATATTGATGGATTATTTTGGTCTTGTTGTATTCATATTCTTCGGAATACGGATACGGGTATGTATATACGGATGAGGGGCATTTTCGTAATTTACTCGAAATTGCTTCTAGAAGAAGACACCTCATTTAGGGTTTTAATCTTTTGATTAAAAGATTAATGAGGTGGAGATATTTGTTGAATGAAGCGTGACTCACTCATTAGATATTTTGTGAAGCATGCTTGATATTTGTTAAGATATTTATCTTATCAATTATTAGTATGCTTCATTATTCCATCACACTTGAGGCTTCTTCATTCCAACTTCTTTTTCTTCACCAGCTTTTCCTCAACCTCCCCTTCTTCTTCTTCTAGCCTTTCATGTCTCATAAGGTGAGAAACCTAAGGCTATTAGAGACATATTAATCCATCTACACTCTCTACATCATCTAGAATATCTAGTTTAGCGAACTAGATGCCGTAGTTATCTTGGATTTGAGGTTGGAGCTCGGACTATAGACTCTCGGGTGGATCGTCTTTAACTCGAGGGGCCTACGAGGAGGCATCGATCCGTTACGATTCTCGGAGCTTATGATGAGGAGGAGGAAAGCAGCAAGAAGACCCGAAGGACATGGTATCGTGAGGTATAACTTTTATCCAGGTAGTTAAACCTCACACAAGTTTGGTTAGCTAGGGTTTAGCATCGATCCTGGAGTTCAAGTCGGTGTTGCGACGCCCGTAAAAATCGGTTTTTATGCCTTCCGCCTCCCCGTGAACCCGCGGGATGCACGACATCGACTTACAGTGGTATCAGAGCATACTAAACCTTAGCTAACAATTTAGACAACGTGTAAAACTACGAAACCGAAATAACTCCGAAACAGCAAAACGTTAATCCAAGTTTCTGTCAAATTTTCCGGAGGCTTTAAAAAAAATTTAAACAATTGCAGAGTGCTCCTTTACTTGTGATATGAACACACACCAAAAACGAAGCAATTCCATCGGTTTTTGGCCGGCCACAGTTGTTAAAAAACCGGCCCCACCGGTTTTGTGAAGAGGGAATTCGTTGTGTTTTGTTCTGTGTTCTAGTCACTTGGATTTAGGGTTTCAGGTGGTGTTTAATTTGGCCAATTTTGATTATTCTGTTTATTCTCTGTTGTGGCAATACAGGATATTTCGAAGTCGCAGTTTTAACGTAGTTTAACTTGTTTATGATATTATATGTGTTTCGAAACGTCCGCTAATTTCTATACGTCGATTAGTGGGGTTGCACATATTTGTGTTGCTGTTCTTGTTAGTTTGTGTATATGAACTTTGTTGGATCGTCGTGGATGAATAGCCGGGGATGTGAGAAGAGAGTTTTCTTTCATTCAATATAAATTGTAAGGTGATGTAATATTCTTCTGCGGGGCACATCCGGGTTGAGGTTGTAGCCACTGTTGTATTATTTCTTTTAATGTTTTTTGATCCTAGGATAGACCCAAGGTGAGGTGCACAAACTACCAGGTATTTTGAAGTGTCGAGTGGCCTACTCATTTTACTGAGGGAGGTTACATCACTTCAGGTATTTGGCAGGTAGTTTGCCGCACCTGTAGGATTCTAGGGTGGGGTTTGGCTATTCATCACGACCGTGGAATCCGTCTTTCGTTACAGAGTTGAACGAAACGCAGAATTCCTAGTATATCTAATATGTTCATCTATGATCTGGAATGCCTATTATTGCGTGAGACGAATGGTTATTATATATATGCTATATAGTATACGTTGCTTATGTTTTGCATCCGCGCTAGTCCTGCCCCCACTCTGGTGTTAGTTAAGTAACCTAACGGTGTTAGACGGGGCCCAGTGGCGAATGCGGATGGCATAAGCGGACGTGGTATTTTCGTTTCTCTCTGTGATGATAGGTGTAAATGATAGGACTGCATTATATTAATGCAAAGCAAATAAACCAAAGCTAAATCGTTAGAACAAATTTTTAAACCACTCGGTTTTTAAAAAAACAGCAGACTTTTAAATGCGGAGCTTAAACCACTCCTTTAAAAGCTATCAGGTTCCTTCGATTAAATCAAGTTCATTACGTTCACGGTTTCGCCAAAACCAGCCGTAGACTTCCGTCATTTCAGTTGAATATTCAATAGTATTCAAGCTATGTATTTTGACCTTCGCCAATGCATAGTGATTGGTAGCTGCTAGATATTCATCTGTAGCATAGATAGATGCGTTGGTTTGGGACAGTCGTACTACTATTTTGGCCTTCGTCAAGGGTATGTACAGGTGGGTTTAAATTAACCTGGACAATGACGAGTAGAACTTGACATGTGACTTATGATATGTTGGCCTTCGTCAAGGTCATAAGAGTATGGGGCAAATATCCACATCAGGAGTTTCTAAGGAAACTGAAACTTGCTAGTGCTGCATACCATTTGGAGTGTGATAATGTTGGTAGGATTCTTTCAAGATTATCACACAATGATATTTGGATCCCGATCCTTCTGTGAGAATCCGCTACTCCTCGGGAGATTTTTCACTAACACAATCAATGTTATAAACCAAGTAGGTGTCTAGAACGGTGTTAGCGGGGATACGCCTCTAGGGAAAAGAGGTTATGTAATTAAGGAACATCGCGACAGCGTTTGAAAACCGCCCTCGAAGTACCAACACCAGCCTGCTGAAAGGTTAAGCAAGTATATTAGGGTGAGATTAATCCTGACTAATTCTTCTTTTATGGTTTGAGAAAGGATTCGAGATACAGTGGGAGCCATCTTGTTTAGAAAAACTAAAAACCAATCTAAACTTGCAAGAGCATCATGCTGAGTGTTTTATTCTCTCTCTCCTAATTGCAGTGACCAGGTGACCAAGATTAGGTTATAGCTAGATAATAAAATGACTGAGTTATACTATATTGATAGGCAAAGGTTTGTCAGATGTCCATTGCCTATGACAAGCTGGGCCACCTCCTTACTAATAAAGCTCCCGCCGTCCCAGGTCCAGTTTTGTAAGTGCACGGCGGCGCCCCGGCCCCCATCCCGAGGCCAAATGCGGAAGCGATGTTTAACTTTAAATTTTCTTGAACCGGCACCACCGCGCACTAAAAACCCGGATCGGGCCATTAACTAGTTCTAGCTAACTACAAGATGGGGAAGAGAGATATACCGACTGATCCGTGTCCTCCAGTCTTCTCGTCGTCGTCCCGATCTCCCGCGGAATGTCCGGTCTCCACCTCGTCGCCGGAAGGGCACCACGTCGCCGGCTTCTTTTACGGGCTTCCACCTCTATACCGAGGCAACTCGGGCACGAAGCTGGCGAGTCGACGTGCCTAAGATTTGCTGTAGAATAGTGCAGAGATCTATATCTCATTTGGGGTTTGTATGGAGTTGCCTTTTGAGATGGTGGAGGAATGGAGTTTTGGAGATGGAGCTAAATGGATTTTGTGCAATACAAATGAACCAAAAACCCCATCCAAAATTTTGGGACAGCCCCCTTCATCTCATGGCCGGCCAAGGTGAATGGGGAGAGTGAGAATGAGAGAGGGAGTGTATGGATGATGGAACCACAATAATAATGCAAGAGAGAAAAGGTCATCATGTGAAGAAATGATCACAAAGAAACTCCAACACTCAAACTACTATCATCAACAACTATGATTGCTCACAAAGTCAAGCAATCATGAACTCAAGAAAGTCAAGGAATGGTCCTCCATCATGAGACCATCATGATACAAGAAAATGCAAAGAACACCCTTCCAAATTGCTTATTTGCACAAATGCAAATAAGCCATCCTCCACCAAACTTCGGCCAATGAACGATACAAAGGAAATTGGCCGAAACGGAAAGCAAACTGGCAACTCCAGAAAACTGGTCCCGTAATAAATTACAGGAAAACCCCGATACTATGTATACACACCCGTATTTGTATTCCGACCGAATACAAATGCAATGAGACAAACTCTACACTGTACTATACTAGGATCTGGCTTAAACCAAAGCCGGCTAGTATTATCCGTCCGATCCTGATCCGTGCAATACCGCACGTATCTGATCGAACCCTGCCATATCTCCATACGGCCTCTAGTACTAATTAACCGCCCGATCCTGATCCATGCAATACCGCACGTATCTGATCGGACCTTGCCATATCTCCATACGGCCTCTACAGCGTTTCGCCCGAAAACTTGAGCAACTGAATGTGGGGGACTTTAAAGACTCGTCAACACCTTGGTTGTGGATTTAACCACTAGCACGTCAGAGGTATAAGCCAATACGTGACGGGCCACCAGCTATTGACCAAAAGGGACGTCGATGAGCGAACTCATCCTGACACCCTACTGAGCCTGTCAGTGACAATATCCGTACAGTCCGGTCCGTTCGTCTATGAGCATCGCATGGCGGGCCTAGGGGGTTGGTAAAAGTCAGACCCCTAAAAGCGGTACAAGTCGTGTCGGAATGTAGCCCAGAACACCCTGAGATACTACTGGAATACCTACCAGTAAATCTCCTGCCTCGGCCGAGGGCTTCGTGTAATGGCTCTCCTAGATACAGCGCGACCTCACCCCCAATACCGGGAGAGACGAACCCCTGAAGATCCGCTCACTGCCTCTATGTGGCTCGGGACTGTACCCAACTAAAACCTGTTGGCACGTCTCCTTTGAGTGTGGTAGGGTAGTAATCAAAGTACAGTAGGAACTCACACGAGATAAATGACAATCCTCAGGTCGATGAACTAACCTGTACATATGTCACCAGGGAACTGCTATCTGACGTCAGGTATAAGACCAACTAGCATGTTCCCGGCGAGTCCTGTCCGGTGTACTCATAACCCAATGAGCACCTGTATACATCTTAGGTGATCCAACTGACACCAATGGCTTGTGAGACCGGGCACCGCCCCTCGTCGGGGTCTCGACTGTATACACTAGTCTACTCTGGAGTATCGATGCCATGTCTCGAAACTCGCACGACTAGGGACCTTTTATGGATGTGCTTATAGACCCCCAGCTCCCACTTATATGATCGCCCTCATACTGCTGGTGGTCAAGCAAGAATCCTAGGGGCTCTTTCAACGTGTAATAGCGACCTGTCAGGTCACCTAAGCAGTACACGAGGATAAAGATAAACCAGATAGCATACTATCATCTCGAGTAAGACTGTCCTACCGGGATAGGTCCTCCCTCAACCATTGCAATCACGTGCCTGTGATCCAATAATTGACTCTGAGGGCACTATCTCCAACAATCTCCCACTTGCACTCAAGGCTAATTATTGCGATGTCGCATACTCACAGCCCGTGTGATACCGAACACCCAACTCCTCTACTAGTCAGTCTCACAAAGTCTGTTTACGAAACTATTGCGTTCGAGGAATAGCCTTAGTGAGTGGATCCGCTTTGATGTTTCTTTCTATGTCTCTCTATATCTCAAGTTCGCGGAGAAAGCCATCTCCCGAAATGAGCAATACCTGTCTTAGAATGTGTCTGGATGTCTGATTGGACCTAGCTCATAAATGAACTCCAAATCCAAACTTCTTAGACTGTATCGACAACCGAACTTAATCAGTATCCTGCGCCATGCCTCCCTCAGTATTGCCTTGGACCACCTGTCCAAAATACTGCCCCTCATCAGAAGGAAAAACTATAACTCTGACAACCTCCCTGTCGTCCAAGTCACCTTGGAAGCCTGGAATGATAACTGTCTCCCGAATGAGGCTGTCGTTATCATATCCCTAGAACATCCACTTATGTTCTAAAACTGCTTCCGACTGTTTCTCTAGGATTGGATCAACATCAACTTATTGCATCTAGTGCAAGAACAACATCTGGTGTGGTACTTGACATCTCATGATTGACTCAATTGCCTAAGCAAGTGATCTGCCAATCATGCACATCCCTCTCCCCTTTAGTCTGTAAGACACCTTTAGAGAGGGTGACTCCATCACCTGCAGGTACACTACCGTACCAGGAGTCGTCCATTCTAAATACTCTTAGAATGCTGTCTAAGTACCCTTAATTGGGAAACCACCCAAATCTAGATCTAAAACCATAGATCTAGTAACCAGTATGTCTGATATAATGTCCAAGTCCCATGTGGAGAAACCACTGTGTGACGACCAAAGTATAACCGATCGTAGTATACGAATATCACTTCCTACTCTGTGTATGTCATCCAAATACCAGGACATCACACCCTACTACCTTCTCAACAGATCCATCCCCTATTCTGATGAAGTCAAACCTATGACTGTCACATCAGAAATAGATGATCTATCTCCGCTACATGTGCTTTAGTCTATAAATAGACATAAGCCACATGTCCACCAATGCTTCCGCTGCTCCCACTGACTACGACAACCCTCTGGCAGAGTCATATACACGTACACTTCTAAAGCTAGTTTAGAACGACGCTATACTCATCCTCCTGCCGGGTCTCATAGTCTGGAACAACAGCAATGGCAAGTGTGGGTAAACAAGAACTTCCCTGTCACCGTCCTTGAGGCTACCGGAGTACCTCTCGGGTGCCTGAAGTTACCCACCTTATCTGCGGAGTGGCCAATGGAATGTCAAGCCAGATTGAATCTTTAGGTTCCTATGAAATCTTCAGTAATCATTTGTGGTTCTGGAATCACTTCCAGTTCTTCCATACTCCCACTACTGTGTTCTGAAAAAAATCCATTTTTAATAAAACTGTGGCGAGTTAAGAACAATATCACTATTGATCTTCCAGATGGTAGAAAGTCAACCCTCGTCATAGCCTGGGTCAACCCACAAACAGCCATTACAGAAACGTGCCTTGAGTTGTCCAGTGTCTGGTTTTAATCATAAGCCGGACAACTCCCCGTACCTTAACATCGTTAAGATGTGAACTGTTCTATATCCATTATAGAAATAGAGGCACTGATTTAATTGAACCAGATTCAAATCATGCAGCTATCTCCAGTGCATGTTAACTAAATGGAAGGAAGCCGATCAGCGTTACTCAACTTAGGAATGCTTCCAATTATGAGTAACCTGAAAGAGAAACAAGTTTCTCTTAATCACTACTATCAACTGAATACCATACACAAGTATCTACATCTTCGATCACTTTGAAGAATCCCGATACTTGCTACATCTGGTTCTCTACTTTATTCATATACCTACAACTTCTCAAAATTCGGACCCTGTGTTTCCACGAAACACCTGTCTAAAAACTAGAGAAGTCATAAGTAAACTGAATATAGTACGAGGACCATCCCCATTTGTCCTCAATGGACACCGGACAATATACAATACTCTGTATAAGTCCCTTGAGTCTGATAACTCATTCACTGTGTGTCGTAGGTTGAAAACTGTACTTATGGTTAAGAAGAATTACACCGCTGTTTAATGCTCCTTACCTAACCATCAACTGATATAGGTAAATGTCATAGAAATAATTTCAAAAAGGTATATCTCACTCTATGAAAATAGACGTACAGATATATCAATTTGAAATTGGTGCATAACAGCGGATATTCAAGACCAAATATTTGCCGACCGGCAAACAGTCCAGGTGATTTCCTCAAATAT
This sequence comes from Agapanthus africanus, assembly GCA_030015575.1. NCBI lineage: Eukaryota > Viridiplantae > Streptophyta > Magnoliopsida > Asparagales > Amaryllidaceae > Agapanthus > Agapanthus africanus. Next base: position 132,799,584 of record CM057350.1, read on the forward strand.
CACCGATTACAACGAATCCCGATATAATGAGGATGATCACCCAATTCCCAATAACTTACTCCCACTCATCATCTGTAAAACCATACAGATGTGAGAATCGTACCTGGTAAATACATACACTGGAGTAAGGACTAATTTGGAAATCAGTTTTCTTTTAACAGTACACAGTGGCACTGAAACATTGAAATGTTTCGATGGGGTATCCCGGTATTCCTAGTAATGCCTCTTCCAGATTCACGACTGTAACCGTATAATTCTTTGCCACCTCTCCAAATCCCTTTATATGTCTTTAGTCAGTACCTTCTGCACACCCCTTAGGCCAAATGGTTTTCTTCCTTCCCTACCGTTCGGCACCAGCCTATGGTTTGGAAGAAGACTATCCAATAAGCATAATGGGTGTACTGTCCTAATCCTAAGAGCACTCGCAATGCGAGAGAAGGTGAAGATAAAAGACAACCGAATAGACCTTATTCCTATTTCTCCTGAACCAGAATCCATCCCCGAACTGGAAAAAGTTCCTTTCGAGTTCGTATATAACCATACGATGGAGTATCCAATAAACTGTGGATCTTCGTAGTGATACGGAGTGTCCTGGAGAAATACAAAGGTGAAGTGGGAGTGGTAATGAAATACCTGGTTTGGTCGTGAATATCAGTCGCAATTTACTTTGCCCTCTTACTAATCCCTTGCTTTGTCTTAACTTAATACCTTCTGCACACCATCATTATGCTAATTGGTTTTCTTCATTCCCCACCGTTCGGCACCAGCCTAAGGTTTGGAAGAAGACTATCCAATTTGCGTAATTGGTGTACTATCTCCTAAACCAAGGAGTACTCGCAACCTGAGAGAAGGTAAAAGGAAAAGACAACTGAATAGTCCTATCCGTTTTCTCCAGAACCGGAAACCATCCTCGAATAAATCCTTTCGAGTTCGTATATAACCATACGATGGTTTTGTCCAATGGAAGTGGACGTTCGTAGTAATACGGGGTGTCCTGGAGAAAAAGGGTAAAAGTAGGAGTGACAATGAGGTTAGCGACTCTGACAATCCAAAAGCCAGTGTTTAAGAAGGTTCGGTTAATTTGGTCTCTGAGTCATAGTCTTAGGGTCGGGTCAATGGTCGCTTCCGAAGAGAGAGAGAAAAGAAACACTCAGCGTGCACTCTAATCTAGATCAGAATGGTTACCAATTTATCTAATCTGGAAACCTCCCACTGTACCGTCAAATTCTTCTCCAAACCCAAAAGAAGAATTAGTCGGGATCACCCGAGGAGTAAACCAACTCATCAGTGGGAATCAGGATCCAACTATCATCGCATGATAACGTGACGGAATCTGTTCACGCTATCACACTCCAGAAGGTATGCGCATATCTGGCAAGTTTCAGTTCTTTTGAAACTCCCGATGGATTTTTGCCCCATGCTCTTATGACCTTGGCGTGAGGTCAAAATATCATAAGTCACATGTCAAGTTCTACCCATCATTGTCCAGGTTAATTTGAACCCACACGTACATACCCTTGACGTAGGCCAAAATAGTAGTACGACTGTCCCAAACCAACGCATCTATCTATGCAACAGATAAATACCCGGCAGCTACCAAACACTATGCCTTGGCGTGAGGTCAAAATACATAGCTTGAATACTACCGAATATTTAACTGAAATGATGGAGGGCTACGAATGGTTTCTGGCGAAAACCTTTAACGTAATGAACTTGATATCGTTGAAGGAACGGATAGCTTTATAAAAATATAGTGACGAAAACCTTTGCTAAAGAGGTCACTCCCGGTGAAGGGATCTCGGCTCTTTCCCCGTAGAATGAGGTGCAGGATATTCCAACTGAATACCACGATGCAAAGCAAAAGTAATCGGCTATAGTGAAGTTAATGCCCTGACGCAAACTTCTGTCCAAGGGGTCACTCCCGGTGAAGGGATCTCGGCCCTTGCCTCGTCGACTGAGGAGCAGGATATTCTAACTGAATACCACGATGCAAAACAAAAGTGAACGTCCTTGCAATAACAGCTTTTTGAAAAGTGTTCCAACAACATCAGATTAGGTTTGTTTTTAACTTGCATTGATCCGAATCAACGCAGTCCCATCAATTGATCACACCACAAAGAACGAAAATATACTGACGTACATATATGCTATCCACATTCGCCACTGGGTTCCGTCATTACCCGTTAGTTTAGCTAACTAACGACAGAGCGGGGACTGGACTAGCGCGGATGCAAAACATATACAACATCTACTAATATATATATATATATATATATATATCAATATATAATATTTCGCTCAAGGCGTGATAAAAATGCAACATCACAGAAATGTACAGCATCACAGAACAATACAGATATCTGGGATCCCCGGGTTTCACAGAGCCGCTGAAACCCGACGTTCCCCTGGTCGTGTGGATAGCCTGTGCAATGAAATCCTAGACCCCTACGGGCGCGGCAAGTTACCCGCCAAAACCTGAAGCGAGGCAGCCCCCTTCAGCAACGTGAATGGACCACCCAGCACTTCACGGAATCCGGTAACTTAGGCACCCCTCCTGGGTCAACCTGTACCCCCTACGAGTGCGACGAATAGCCCGCCAATTCTAGAGTGAAGCCCCCTCCGTCTCAATGCCATGAGATGCGGGCTTGTTGCCCTCTAGAACCCGGCTATCCGTGCACCCCTCCGCGGGGCAATCCTAGTACAGAAAGTAAAATATACATACAACGGGTACATCGACCGCAACCTGGTCGTGCCCCAAAATAATAATACAAACAGGCAGTGACGGCAGTCCACATGTCGGACGCTCGCCCCGCAATATCAAATGTACATAATACAACAAAACTGTACTACCACTGCAACCAGGCTATCCCCACGACCGATCCGCAACATCACAGCAAAATCATAGAACATCAACGTGAAAGTCACGTTCGCAAATCTGTCTAACCGGGCTATAGCAGTTAGACAGGATTTACCGATCAAGTGACATTCACGGTCGCAGATATAATGTAAATACTGTGAACTAATGTGTTTAAAATATCCGATCGATCAAATTTACCAAGTGGGCCCCCAAGTACTACTGTAGCACATCAAGAAATCTGGGCCCAAAAAATAACATTCCAGAAAACCTATTTTCCACTCAGGAGCATTCTGTAGAATTTTGGGGGACTGAACAGTTCAAGTCGCGGCGGAACCGCGGCCCAAGTATGGGTTTGGCCGCGGTTCCGCGGTGGTTTGGACTGTTCACGAGCCCAAATTTTCACAGAACTCTCAGAATGTCCTACACATCATTCTGAAACAACCTGAAAAATTTTTGGACTTCAAAAAATTTCGACAGAAACTGATGTGAAGAAAAATACGGTTTTTGGAAAATTGTTCGATCGGAAATGTAAAACACATTAGACAAAGCTAGACTATGTTAATGGCGAGGCTCTGATACCACTGTAAGTGCACGGCGGCGCCCCGGCCCCCATCCCGAGGCCAAATGCGGAAGCGATGTTTAACTTTAAATTTTCTTGAACCGGCACCACCGCGCACTAAAAACCCGGATTGGGCCATTAACTAGTTCTAGCTAACTACAAGATGGGGAAGAGAGATATACCGACTGATCCGTGTCCTCCGGTCTTCTCGTCGTCGTCCCGATCTCCCGCGGAATGTCCGGTCTCCACCTCGTAGCCGGAAGAGCACCGCGTCGCCGGCTTCTTTTACGGGCTCCCACCTTTATACCGAGGCAACTCGGGCACGAAGATGACGAGTCGACGTGCCCAAGATTTGCTGTAGAATAGTGCAGAGATCTATATCTCATTTGGGGTTTGTATGGAGTTGCTTTTTGAGATGGTGGAGGTAAGGAGTTTTGGAGATGGAGCTAAATGGATTTTGTGCAATACAAATGAACCAAAAACCCCATCCAAAATTTTGGGACAGCCCCCTTCATCTCATGGCCGGCCAAGGTGAATGGGGAGAGTGAGAATGAGAGAGGGAGTGTATGGATGATGGAACCACAATAATAATGCAAGAGAGAAAAGGTCATCATGTGAAGAAATGATCACAAAGAAACTCCAACACTCAAACTACTATCATCAACAACTATGATTGCTCACAAAGTCAAGCAATCATGAACTCAAGAAAGTCAAGGAATGGTCCTCCATCATGAGACTATCATGATACAAGAAAATGCAAAGAACACCCTTCCAAATTGCTTATTTGCACAAATGCAAATAAGCCCTCCTCCACCAAACTTCGGCCAATGAACGATACAAAGGAAATTGGCCGAAACGGAAAGCAAACTGGCAACTCCAAAAAACTGATCCCGTAATAAATTACAGGAAAACCCCGATACTGTGTATACACATCCGCATTTGTATTCCGACCGAATACAAATGCAATGAGACAAACTCTACACTGTACTATACTAGGATCTGGCTTAAACCAAAGCCGGCTAGTATTATCCGTCCGATCCTGATCCGTGCAATACCGCACGTATCTGATCGAACCCTGCTATATCTCCATACGGCCTCTAGTACTAATTAACCGCCTGATCCTGATCCATGCAATACCGCACGTATCTGATCGGACCTTGCCATATCTCCATACGGCCTTTACAGCGTTTCGCCCGAAAACTTGAGCAACTGAATGTGGGGGACTCTAAAGACTCGTCAACACCTTGGTTGTGGATTTAACCACTAGCACGTCAGAGGTATAAGCCAATACGTGACGGGCCACCAGCTATTGACCAAAAGGGACGTCGATGAGCGAACTCATCCTGACACCCTACTGAGCCTGTCAGTGACAATATCCGTACAGTCCGGTCCGTTCGTCTATGAGCATCGCATGGCGGGCCTAGGGGGTTGGTAAAAGTCAGACCCCCAAAAGCGGTACAAGTCGTGTCGGAGTGTAGCCCAGAACACCCTGAGATACTACTGGAATACCTACCAGTAAATCTCCTGCCTCGGCCGAGGGCTTCGTGTAATGGCTCTCCTAGACACAGCGCGACCTCACCCCCAATACCGGGAGAGACGAACCCCTGAAGATCCGCTCACTGCCTCCATGTGGCTCGGGACTGTACCCAACTAAAACCTGTTTGCACGTCTCCTTTGAGCGTGGTAGGGTAGTAATCAAAGTACAGTGGGAACTCACACAAGACAAATGACAATCCTCAGGTCGATGAACTAACCTGTACACATGTCACCAGGGAACTGCTATCTGACGTCAGGTATAAGACCAACTAGCATGTTCCCGGCGAGTCCTGTCCGGTGTACTCATAACCCAATGAGCACCTGTATACATCTTAGGTGATCCAACTGACACCAATGGCTTGTGAGACCGGCCACCGCCCTTCGTCAGGGTCTCGACTGTATACACTAGTCTACTCTGGAGTATCGATGCCCTGTCTCGAAACTCGCACGACTAGGGACCTTTTAAGGATGTGCTTATAGACCCCCAGCTCCCACTTATATGATCGCCCTCATACTGTTGGTGATCAAGCAAGAATCCTAGGGCCTCTATCAACGTGTAATAGCGACCTGTCAGGTCACCTAAGCAGTACACGATGATAAAGATAAACCAGATAGCATACTATCATCTCGAGTAAGACTGTCCTACCGGGATAGGTCCTCCCTCAACCATTGCAATCACGTGCCTGTGATCCAATAATTGACTCTGAGGGCACTATCTCCAACAAGTTTCCACCGTCGCGGATGTTGATATCCGTAAGTCAACAAAAAAAGACAGTGCGAATCCCAAGTGCCTCGTGTTGTCCTCAGTAGATGGTGTAAACCAGAGGCAGCAAGATAAGATGGACTTAGTTTCCATCTTCCTCCATAACAAAGATTTATATGGAGAGCAATCTCGTGTCGTAAGGTATGATACCACGAAGGATTTTCTTCAAGCGAGGTTGGCTGTCGGGTCATCTGTATGGGACTACATCCCTACAATGATCAGCTGAATTAAACAGCTCACGGACCTGGTGACCACGTTGGAGAACAAGTCATATGCTGACTTGATTTTATAGTCCCTACCTTCTACTTACACCCAGGAGAAGAAAGTAATACTTCCAGTTGAGGGCACCCTGAAGGGAACCAGGAAGACACCTGCTCTGCTTCCTCTTCTGGATCCAAGGCGAAAGCCAAGGGTGAGAAGAAGAAGACCTCCACAAAGACGATAGGCGGTGTCAGTAAAGTAGAAAGAAAGGGAAGGGCAAAAGTTTCGAGGCTAACAGTAGGGAAGGAGGGATGTTCCTATTGTCACGGGAAAGGGCATTGGCAGAAGGAATGCTGGGCTTGGAAAGCCAGAGTCCGAGGCATGTTGTGGATTCGGTTTCCGGTGTGTTTTTGATTGAAAACTGTATGTAGAATTAACTCTACTTCCTGGATACTAGATACCGGATCAGGATCTCATATCTGTAATTCATTACAGGGTTTGAGAAACCGTAGAGTAATCAGGGTAGGTGATATGACTCTCAGGGTTGCTAACGGAATGAGCGTGGACATTGTATCTGTAGAGGAATATCACCTAGGATTGACAAGTGGGCAGATATTGATTTTACGTAATTGTTTGTGTGTACCTAGTCTAGCTTGTAATATCATATCTGTATCTTTACTTTCTAAAGATGGATATGATTTTACATTTGTAAGCGATGTGGTCCACATCCACCTTAATCAAAGTATGATTAGGTCAGGTACACTTGACGATGGTATATACGTGTTAAATCAAGCTCGGGTTTTCAACGTCCAGAACACACTTAAAAGAAAGTCTCCAGAATTAAATAAAGCTTTCTTATAGCATTATAGACTGGGTCACATCAATGAAACACAGTTGACGAAGTTACATAGGGAGGGATATTTGGATCCGTTCGAATATCAGTCTTATGTAACTTGTTAATCTTGTCTCATTGGAAAGATGACAAAGACTCCGTTCACTGGATACGGAGTAAGAGCGAACGAGCTCTTGGGATTCATACACAGCGATGTATGTGGTCCAATGTATACACATGCACGAAGTGGTTATTCCTATTTCATTACTTTTACGGATGATTTCTCTAGGTATGGACATGTCTTCTTCATGAAACATAAATCCGAGGCCTTTGAGAAATTCCGAGAATATAACAATGAAGTGGAAAAACAAACAGGCAAAAGTATCAAGACACTGAGATCTGATCGAGGTGGTGAATACTTAAGTGCTGAGTTCTTAGGTTACTTAAAAGAAAATGGAATTCTCTCTCAGCTTACTCCTCCATACACACCTCAACACAACGGTGTATCAGAAAGGCGGAACAGAACCCTATTGGATATGGTACGTTCCATGATGAGTAATGCTGAGTTGCCGCAATTCTTCTGGGGTTATGCACTAGAATCAGCTGCATATCTTTTGAACAAGGTTCCTACCAAGACTGTGCCTACCACACCATATCAGATGTAGAGTGGGAAGAAATCCTATCTTCAGTATCTGAAGATATGGGGATGTCCAGCTTTTGTAAAAAAGCAGCATGCGGATAAGCTCGAGGCACGCTCAGTACTGTGTAAGTTTGTGGGATGCCCAAAGAACTCCAGGGGGTATCTTTTCTATTACGTAGAGGAACAAAGGGTTTTTGTTTCTCATCATGCCCACTTTTTAGAAAATCAATTTTTGGAAAAATAAACTATTAGGAGCACAATAGAACTGGAAGAAATTCCAGTACCACAAGCTATTACTGAAAGTATGGTAGAACCAGAGGTTTCAGAAGAACCAGACATCCCTGCGCCACTCCGCAGAACTAGTAGGCGGTCTCATCCACCTGAGAGATACTACGGTTTTCTCATAAACGGGGATAGAGAAGATTGCATCATTGACAATGATGAGCCAACTAGCTTCAAGCAAGCCATTCAGAGCGGTGGCTCGGTAAAATGGATGGATGCAATGCGGACCGAGATGGAGTCTATGTACACCAATAAAGTATGGATGTTGAACATTGCTCCAGAAGGGGTAAAACCCGTAGGCTACAGATGGATCTTCAGAAAGAAGATTGGTGTAGATGGACTGGTTGAAACCTATAAGGCTAGACTTGTTGCAAAAGGTTTTCGTCAAAAACATGGTTTGGACTATGATAAAACCTTTTCTCCAGTGGCTATACTGAAATCCATTCGGATCCTTCATGCCATTGCTGCCTTCCATGATTATAAGATTTGGCAGATGGACGTAAAGACCGCTTTTCTAAATGGAAATTTGGAAGAGTGTGTCTATATGGATTAGCCAGAGGGTTTTCATTTAGAGTGGGAGCAGCGGGAAAGTGTGCAAGTTGCTTAAGTCCATTTATGGACTAAAACAGGCATCGCGGAGTTAGAACATCTGTTTTGATGAGACGGTCAAAGAATTCGATATTATCAAAAATCCAGATGAACCATGCATCTATAGTAAGATTGTAGCGAGAACTGTGGTATTCCTCGTCTTGTACGTTGATGACATTCTCTTGATACGAAATGACATTCCTATGCTACAATCAGTCAAAAGATTCTTGTCACAGTGGTTCTCCATGAAAGACCTGGGTGATGCCTATTACATTCTGGGGATCCAGATCTATCGTTATTTATCTAAGAGGATGGTGGGACTTTCACAGTCAAGGTACATCGACACCATATTGAAAAGATTTAGTATGGAAGATTCAAAGCGCGATAGTCTACCGGCTTGTCACGGAATCACCCTCTCCAAAGAGTCTTCCAAGACTGATTTGGAAAGGGCTTGCATCACATCTATACCCTACGCTTCTACGGTAGGTTCTATAATGTATGCAATGTTTTGTACCAGACCAGATGTTGTTTACGCACTAAGCGTGGTAAGCCAGTATCAGTCAAACCCGGGGGAGAACCACTGGATAGTAGTTAAGAACATTCTCAAGTATGTGAGAAAGACTAAGGAGATGTTCTTGGGGTATGACGGAAAAGACCTCCAGATCGAGGCATTTGCTGACTCTAGCTTCCAGAGTGATAGGGATGACTCCAAGTCCATGTCGGGTTATGCATTTACCCCCAATGGAGGGACGGTCTTTTGGAAGAGCTCCAAGCAGGGCACCGTTGCTGACTCGACGATGGAAGCGGAGTATATCGCTGCTTGTGACGCCGCAAAAGAGGCGGTCTGGATGAGGAAGTTCTTAACTGAACTTCAGGTGGTTCCAACCATTGTTGATCCAATTCTGCTGTATTGCGACAACAATGGCGCTATAGCTTTAGCGAAGGAACCCAGGTCCCATCAAAGATCCAGACATATCTTGAGGCGGTACTAACTGATCAGGGAGATTGTTGATCGCCGGGAGATCGAGGCGAGGAGAGCAGATACGGAGAACAACACAGCAGATCAACTCACCAAGGCCATCCCTCAGACACAGTTCGAGAGGCTATTCGAGATGATAGGTTTGCGATATGCCAATACATGGCCTTAGTGCAAGTAGGAGATTGTTAGTGTTTTATACCCTAGAGGTCATTATTGTATCATACTGGTTTGTATATTACGTATTGGAAGCTTGGGATATACACGGATATAGTAACAGTCTTGCTTGAAATGCTAGTATGCTACCTGGTTTGTTTCTACCTCAATATGTGCATGTGTTTCTATTAGCATATCGCTTATACATATTGGTAGAGCCCTTAGGATCTTTGCCTGATTACCAGCATTGTGATGGCAGTCACACTAGTGGGGGCTGGGTAGTCTATAAGCACATCCTATACAGGTCCCTAGTTGTAGGATTATCGAGACGGGGCATCGATAGTCCAGAGTAGACTAGTGTATACGCTTCTCATCCCAGCAGGGGAGATGGTCTGTCCCACAGCCATTAGTGCGTCGTACTGGAGATAGTATGCAGGTGCTCATTGGGTTATGAGTACACTGGACAGGACTCGTTGGGAACTGCTGATGGGTATTATACCTATCATCAGGTGGCAGTTCCCAAGTGACATGAGTACAGCTTAGTCCGTCGACTTGACACTGCTACTTCGCCTCGAGTGTGTTCCTACTGTTCTTAGATTACTACCCTACCACGGCTCAAAGGAGTCGTGCAAATAGGTAGTAGTTGGGTGCAGTCCCGAAGCACTTGGAGGCAGTGGCGATTAGATAGGATTCGTCTCTCCCGGTATTCGGGGTTGATATCGTGCTATGTTCTGAAAGCCATTACACAAAGTCCTTGGCCAAGGCAAGAGAGATTTACTGGTAAGTACTCCAGTAGTTTCTCAGGGTGTTTTGGGCTACACTCCGACACGACTTATTGGGCTATTAAGGGTCTGACGATTACCACTCCCTAGGCCCGATATGCGATACTCTTAGACGAATAGACCGGACTGTACGGAGATTGTCACAGAGTTCGGATGAGTTTGCTCATCGACCTTCTTATCGACAGATACCTGGGTAGCCGTTACGTGCAGCTAGTACCACTGACGTGCTTATGGTTAAACCCACTGCCAGCGTAGTGTCGAGTGTTTAGAGTCCCACACAGATGGTTTCCCTGCATCGGGCAAAAGATGTAGAGACCGTATGGTTTTACAGCAGGGCTTCGATCACATACGTATACTTATGCACGTATGATGTTCGGGCGGATAATACTAGTGGGCTTTGGTTTATGTCGGATCCTAGTATTATATTGATGGATTATTTTCGTCTCATTGTATTCGTATTCTTCGGAATACGGATACGGGTATGTATATACGGATGAGGGGCATTTTCGTTATTTACTCGAAATTGCTTCTAGAAGAAGACACCTCATTTAGGGTTTTAATCTTTTGATTAAAAAATTAATGAGGTGGAGGAAATGAGGTGGAGATATTTGTTGAATGAGGCATGACTCACTCATTAGATATTTTGTGAAGCATGCTTGATATTTGTTAAGATATTTATCTTATCAATTATTAGTATGCTTCATTATTCTATCACACTTGAGGCTTCTTCATTCCAACTTCTTTTTCTTCACTAGCTTTTCGTCAAGCTCCCTTTCTTCTTCCTCTAGAATTTCATGTCTCATGAGTTAAGAAACCTAAGGCTATTAGAGACAAATTAATCCATCTACACTCTCTATATCATTTAGGACATCTAGTTTAGCGAACTAGATGCCGTAATTACCTCGGATTTGAGGTTGCAGCTCGAACTACAGACTCTCGGGTGGATCGTCTTTGACTCGAGGAAGCCAACGAGGAGGCATCGATCCGTTACGATCCTCGAAGCTTATGATGATGAGGAGGAAAGCAATAAGAAGACCCGAAGGACATGGTATCGTGAGGTATAACTTTTATCCGAGTAGTTAAACCTCACACAAGTTTGGTTAGCTAGGGTTTAGCATCGATCCTGGAGTTCAAGTCGGTGTTACGACGCCCGTAAAAATCATTTTTTACGCCTTCTGCCTCCTCACGAACCCGCGGGGTGCGCGACATCGACTTACATTAGTTTTCCGCACTCGTAGGGGTCTAGGATGGGGTTTGGCTATTCATCATGACCGTAGAATCCATCTTTTATTCTGGGCTTAAACGAAACACGGAAATCCTAGTATATCCAATATATTCATCTATGATCTGGAATGCTTATTATTGTGTGAGACGAATGGCTATATATGTATGTTATATATAATAAACATTGCTTATGTTTTGCACCCGTGCTAGTCCAGCCCCCGCTCTGCCGTTAGTTAAGTAACCTAACAGTGTATGATGGGGCCCCGTGGAGAATGCGGATGGCATAAGCTTACGTTCTATTTTCGTTTCTTTTTTGCAATGATAAGGTTAATTGATGGGAACGCATTAATATTGATTAATACAAGGAAATTAACCTAAAATCTGATGTCGTTGGAACAATTACAAAACCACTCGGTTTTCTTCAAAACGCACTTTTTAAAAGCGGAGATTAAACCACTCCTTTTTAAAAGCTATCAGGTTCCTTCGACTATATCAAGTTCATTACGTTAACGGTTTTTGCCAAAATCCAGCCGTAGCCCTCCGTCGTTTCAAATGAGCAGCACATCGTATTCATGCTATGTTTGTTGGCCTTCGTCAAGGCATAGTGAATGGTAGCGGTGTATTGCTTGTTTGTAGTATAGATAGATGCATTAGTTTAGGATAGTCATACAGCCTTGTTGGCCTTCGTCAAGGACGAGTACGGGTGGGTTTAAATTAATCAGGACAACGACGGGAAGAACTTGACTTGCATCTTATGATTTGTTAGCCTTCGTCAAGGTCATAAGAGTTTGGGGCAAAAATCACATCGGGAGTTTCAAATACAAAGGAAACTTACAGGTTTAGCATACCTTCTGGAGTATGGTGACTAGAGTAAATTCCATCTAGGTCATCACACAATAATAGTTGGATCCCGATCCTACTGATGAGTAGGATTACTCTTGGGAGATTTTTTCACTTAACAATCAATTCTATATAACAAGTAGGTGTCTAGAACGATGTTAGTGGGGCTACGCTTCCAGGGAAAAGAGGTTATGTAATTAACGAACTTCACGAAAGCGTTGGAAAACCTCCCTCAAAGTACCGACACTAGCATGTCCGAAAGGTTAAGCAAGTATTGTGACGTGCGATTAATCCTGACTAGTTATTCTTTTAGGGTTTGAAGAAGAATTCGAAGAAACAGTGGGAGCCATCCTGGTTAGATAAGATAATAAACCAATCTAATCTTGCAAGAGCATACGCTGAGTATTTCTTTTCTCTCTTTCTGGCAGCAGCCATGCCGGGACTCAAACTACTACTTGAAAAAAATACACTGAATGGGCCAAACTATAAAGATTGGTTGAGAAACGTCAACATTGCACTTACTTATGATAAAGAAGTATACGTCCTCACCAGTACTGCTCCCCTGTCCCAAGACCAGATTCCTCAGTTGCGGACAAAGGGGTCCGCAAAACTTGGGATCTGGATTGCGAGAAAGCAAGTGCATCATGCTGGCGTCCATGAATAATGAACTCCAGAAGCAGCACGAGGATATGGACATCAAATCCATTTTTCTCCATTACAAGGATTTTTATGGAGAGCACTGTCGTATCGCAAGGTACGAGACCTCAAGGAAATTATTCCAGATGAGGTTAGCTCCAGGATCACCTATAGGAGAGCACGTCCTAAAGATGATCAGTCTCATTGAGGAACTCGCAAACCTAGGATGCGTGCTGGAAAACGAGTTATATATTGACTTGATTCTACAGTCCCTTCCTCACACCTTCTCTCAGTTCGCGCTGAACTTCAACATGCACGATATAAAGGCTGATCTTCCAAAGCTCCTCAACATGTTGAGGATAGCGGAGAGCTCCTTGAAAAAGGAGAAGAAACATGTTCTTATTGTTGGCGAATCATACTCTTCTAAATCCAAAGTGAAATCTAAGGGGAAGAAGAAGAAGATCACTACCAAGCCGAAAGGAGGTGTCAAAAAGGTGCAGGGAACGAAAAAATCGGGGAGAGTAAAGGTGGATAAGGATGAGTGTTACTACTGTCACAAGATGGGGCACTGGAAGAAGGATTGCAGGGCTTTCAAAGACAAGGGCAAGGACACGAAGCAAGCTGATGGTTCTGTTTCAGGTGTGTTCATAATCGAAAACTGTTTTTCAGTAAACTCTACATCATGGATATTAGATACCGGTTCCGGTTCTCACATCTGTAATTCTTTGCCGGCTCTGAGAAACCGTAAAATACTGAAGGCAGGTGATATGACCCTCCAGGTCGGCAATGGAGCAAATGTTGATGCTGTTGCGGTAGGCGGTTATCACTTAAGGTTGACTAGTGGGCATATTTTGGTGTTGTATAGCTGTTTTTGTATACCAAGTATGCTTCGTAATATTATATCAGTATCTTTATTATCTAATGAAGGATATAATTTTGCACTTGAAAGAAATGTCATGAACATTCACCTAAATCAAGAACTGATTGGGTCTGGTTCACTGGAAAACGGCATATACATACTCAATCAACATCAAGTTTTCGATATCCAAAACACACTCAAAAGAAAGGCTCCAGATTCAAACCAAGCCTTCTTATGGCATTGTAGACTTGGTCATATAAATGAAACAAGATTGACTAAGTTGTATAAAGATGGATATTTAGATTCGTTTGAATATACATCAAATGCAACTTGTCAATCATGCATCATAGGAAAGATGACCAAATCTCTGTTCACTGGACACGGAGAAAGAGCCACTGAGCTCTTAGGACTTTTACACAGCGATGTATGTGGTCCGATGTCTACACATGTATAGAGAGGTCACTCCTACTTCATCGCTTTTACTGATGATTTCTCAAGGTATGGACATGTGTTCTTAATGAAGCATAAATCCGAGGCCTTTGAGAAATTCAAGGAGTATAAAAATGAAGTAGAGAAAAAAAACTGGTAAAAGTATCAAGATACTTCGATCTGATCAAGGTGGAGAATACTTAAGTACCAGTTTCCTTGAATGCTTAAAAGAGAATGGAATTCTCTCTCAGCTTACTCCTCCATATACACCTCAGCATAACGGTGTGTCAGAGAGAAGGAATCGTACGCTACTCGATATGGTGCGTTCCATGTTGAGTAGTACTGAGTTGCCACTTTCCTTCTGGGGTTTTGCGCTAGAATCAGCAGCATACCTATTGAATAAATTTCAAACCAAGTCTGTGCCTACCACTCCATATGAAATGTAGAGTGGAAAGAGACCATGTCTCAAGTATCTTAAGATATGGGGGTGTCCAGCTTTTGTCAAAAAGAAAAATCCGAACATGCTCGAGGCATGATCGGTTTTGTGCAAGTTTGTGGGATACCCTAAGAATTCAAGGGGATATCTTGTCTACCATACTGAAGAACAAAATGTGTTTGTCGCTCGCCACATAGTCTTTTAGAGAGAGAATTTCTTGCAAAATAAATTAGTGGGAACGCGGTAGAACTGGAAGAAATTCCAAAACCCCAAACCACTACCGAGGACTTAGTAGAATCTCAGGTTTCAATAGAGTCCGACGAACCGACACCGCTTCGCAAATTTAGTAGGCTTTCTCGTCCGCCTGAGAGATACTATGGGTTTCTCGTAGATGTGGATCGAAAGGATTGCATTATCAATGATGATGAGCCAACTAATTTTCAGCAGGCTATCACGAGTAAAGACTCGGTGAAGTGGCTGGATACTATGAGATCCGAAATGGAATCCATGTACACCAACAAAATATGGACTTTGGAAGTTGCTCCTTTCTCGGTAAGCCTTCTTCCTTAGCATTCATATGTATATTTTTGCATTTGCATACTTATTTTAAAACCATAGAAATTGAAAAAATTTAAAAATTAATTGAAAAGTTCAATTTTGGCCATATTTGACTTAAGTTCAACATGACGGTTGAATAGTAGGGAAAAACTAGATCCTAAACTTAGTAAATTAAAAACTCTAAAAATAACCTTTCTTAAAGTTTAACAGTAGAAAATATATGTCCTTATAGTTTATTTAGAAATAGGAAAATTTTGAGTTCAGTTCTTGGACTAAGTCAAAATAAGGGAAGAGTATTGAATTTTTATTTGAAGTGTAAGTCTGAAAAATAATTCTGAATCTTGAGCCTAAATTCTAAAAATATATACCCTACAACTTGCACAAACACGCACCTTGAGACTTGGAATAGTAGAGGATACCTTGAAATGCTCTTGTCTAAAATCCTTAGTATGAATAAAAATAAAATAAAAGTACAAGTGTGAATAAAGAGATATAAAAAAATGAACACTGGTTTTGTAATTACTTGAGGCTGCATAAATAAAAAAAAATATAGCGAGGGTGCTTTATCACCTAGTGCCTTAGACCAACTGGTTTGGGAGTCACTGCTATAGCCTTAGGTATTACAAGACAAGGAATTACGACTTAATGCGCGAACACATTTTGTAATCGGTCGTTAGTACCTCAAGAAGTATTAACGGTCGTATGAAGGATGCGTGAGCAATTTAATCTAAAAATTCACCAACTAAAAGTATTTTGGACGATGGACAAGAGTATGATAGCTAGAATTGAATTTCCAAGTGTAGGGGTGATACATACACACACGTAGGGGTATATTATTAGGGTTTGGATAAGAGATAGGAATGAAAGATAGGGCTTATATCTTCAATAAAAATGATAAAAATTCCTAAATTAAGATGGAACCTTAGAAGGAAAATTCAAAAGATGCTAAAAGCTAAATAAATTTACAGAACATATACAATCTTAAGTTAAATGATAAGGAAGCGTGAAAAATATGGGTTGAAAGTTTCTAAGTTGAAGATAATAGAAAACCGAATTGAAGAATGAAAGTCTATAGGCCAAATTGATCGGATTTTATGGGTAGTATCCGCTGAAAACCCTTAGGAGACAACACTCCTCCTACTAGGGACACCTAGAGGTTTAACGGCTTGTTGCATGAGCTCAGTGCAATCATATTTCCCTGCGAAAGTGAGGTTAGGCTTTTTCAAGAATAAAACTAGTTTTGCTCGGGACGAGCAAAAGATAAGTTTGGGGGTATTTGTTCATATCATAATTTTGCATTAATATATTCCCCATTCTTAATCATATTGCAAATAAATAGGTGCTTTTGATCCATGTCTGCTAAATAGTTGCAGGTTACAGGTTCTCGGAACAATACAGTGAAAATGGTGAAAAAACGCTACAAAAGTGAGATTACGACCAACAAATAGAAGAATCTTTGTCATGCCGCCTACAGTTTGAGAGACAAACGAAGATCAGCAAATAGTTCGATTTCACAAAGCACGAAGGCAGCACATAATTCAAGACTTCAACACGAAGCGAACGGTAAAAGTCCACAACATTCTGCACTGTGGAAATCTGGAAGAAACTAGAAGACATTCTGAGAAACCAAGTGAAGAAAATAGAAGGAAAAAGTAACAGAAAGAAGCCCTAGAAAAATGAGCCATCAATCCTATCACATGGCCACGGATCCGCGGCCAAACAAGGCATATGGCCGCGGATCCGCGGCCGTGCTGTGCACGTGTCAGTGCGTGTCGGTGCGTGTCGGTGGAGTTGGTGCATTGACCCGGTTTTCTTAGAGTATTTTTGTAATTCTAGATATGGATCAGATGTAAACCTTAGGATTTCTATTATCTATAAATAGGAATCCTACAGCTCTTTTTGGAGCAAGCCTCTTTTTAATTCCTAGTTTAAAATTTCCATTCATTGTAATTGTAAAAGAGTGCATCAATAAAGTAAGTTTTCTTATCCTGAATTTCTTTTCTGCCCTAGTTATTTCTCTGCAATTTTTTATCTGCCGTAGTTATTTTCCGCACTTTAATTAGATTATTAAAAACCATAAAAATGAATTCTTTTATTAATTCCCTAATGAGTGAGTAGTTCCTCACTTGTCATTTGATTGTTGAGATTTTGTGCTTATGCGGTTTTGAAAGATAGATTTTGAAATCAAAGAATTAACCGCAATCAAGAACGGTGTCGCTTGGTAGCTAGCCGGTTGAATACGGGTCGGTCCACAGGGAAAACGTGTATTTTCTAGTTGTTCTAACGAGTCAATTCCTATTTGTGGTAAGTTTTGATTTTCAATAAAAACTGAAGTTGAAATTGATTTGGATTAAAACCTTGCTAGGGTTAGAATTAGGTTAGTTTGGAAAGTCAATTATTCTCACGGCTTTCTTTGCCTTAATTAAGAACTTTTTAGGTGTTAAGGTAATAGTTAACAAAGGGGATTAACACGATCGGGAAGAAACTAGGTTTCTTCCCTTTGGTCCTTGTCCGTCCATTCTTAACTCTTAGCCCTAACCTCCATGGAAATCATACACAACCGGTCTTTAACTATGGAATCACCGCTACCTCATAGGATAGGGTGCCGTAGTGAGCGGTGTGTATATGTATGCATAGAGTCATATTTAAAATATTCAATGGGTAAGAAAGGGGTGAGAGATTTTCATCTCTCAAACATTTCCCAAGCCTAACCCTAACAAGTGAGAAACTACTCACTCATTAGGGAATTAATAAACGAGTTCATTTTTTTTTGTTTTTTATTAATAACTACGACAGATAAAAAAAATGCGGAAAATAACTACGGCAGAGAAATAAAAGTTGCTAGAGAAATAACTAGGGCAGAAAAGAAACTTACTTTTTTTTATTGATGCACTCTTTGAACAATTACAAGGAATGAAAATTTTAAACTAGGAATTAAAAAGAGGCATGCTCCAAAAAGAGCTGTAGGGTTCCTATTTATAGATAATAGAAAGCCTAGGGTTTACATCTGATCCATATCTAGAATTACAAAAATACCCTAAGAAAACCGGGTCAATGCACCGACTCCACCGACACGCACCGACACGCGCCGACACGTGCACAGCACGGCCGTGGATCCGCGGCCATATGCCTTGTTTGGCCGCGGATCCGCGGCCAATTGATGGGCTTGCTGGCTCATTTTTTCACGGTTTCTTTCTGTTGCTTTTTTCTTCTGGTTTCTTCACTTGGTTTCTCAGAATGTCTTATAGTTTTTTCCAGATTTCCACAGTGCAGAATGTTGTGGACTTTTACCGTTCGCTTCGTGTTGAAGTCTTGAATCTTGTACTGCCTTCGTGCTTTGTGAAATTGAACTGTTTGCTGATCTTCGTTTGTCCCTCAAACTGTAGGCGGCATGATAAAGATTCTTCTATTTGTTGGTCGTAGTCTCACTTTTGTAGCGTCTTTTCACTATTTTCATTGTATTGTTCCGAGAACCTGTAACCTGCAACTATTTAGCAGACATGGATCAAAAGCACCTATTTATTTGCAATATAATTAAGAATGGGGAATATAATAATGCAAAATTATGAGATGAACAAATACCCCCAAACTTATCTTTTGCTCGTCCCGAGCAAAATTAGTTTTATTCTTGAAAAAGCCTAACCTCACTTTCGCAGGGAAACACGATTGCACTGAGCTCGTGCAACAAGCCATTAAACCTCTAGGTTTCTCTAGTAGGAGGAGTGTTGTCTCCTGAGGGTTTTCAGCGGATACTACCCACAAAATCCGATCAATTTGGCCTATTGACTTTCATTCTTCAATTCGGTGTTCTAGCAAGAAATTCTATTATTTTCGACTCAGAAATTATCAACCCATATTGTTCACGCTTCCATATCATTTAACTTAAGATTGTATATGTTCTGTAAATTTACTTAGCTTTTAGCATCTTTTGAGTTTTTCCTTCTAAGGTTCCATCTCAACTTAGGAATTTTTATCATCTCTACTAAACATATAAGTCCTATTTTTCATTCATATCTCTCATCCAAACCCCAATCATATACCCCTACGTGTGTGTATGTATCACCCCTATACTTGGAAATTCAATTCAAGCTCTTATACTCTTGTCCATCATCCAAAGCACTTTTAGTTGGTGAATTTTTTTAGATGAAATTGCTCACACATCCTTCATGCGACCTTTAATACTTCTTGAGGTACTAACGACCGATTACAAAATGTGTTTACACATTAAGGCATAATTCCTCGTCTTTTAATACCTAAGGCTTTAGCAGTGACTCCCAAACCAGTTGGTCTAAGGCACTAGGTGATAAAGCACCCTCGCTATATATTTTTTTTATATTTTACGCAGCCTTAAGTACTTACAAAACCAGTGTTCATTTTTTTATATCTCTTTATTCACACTTAAAAAAAATTATACTAAGGATTTTAGACAAGAGCATTTCAATGTATACTCTACTATTCCAAGTTTCAAGGTGCGTGTTTGTGCAAGTTATAGGGCATATATTTTCAGAATTTGGACTTAAGGTTCGGAATTATTTTTTAGACTTACACTTCAATAAAAATTTCAATACTCTTCCTTCATTTTGACTTAGCCCAAGAAGTGAACTCAAAATTTGCCTATTTCTAAGTAAATCACAAGGGCGTATATTTTCTACCGTTAAATTTTAAGAAAGGTTATTTTTAGGGATTTTAATTTACTAAGTTTTGGGATCTAGTTTTTCCTAGCTAGTTAACCTTCTTGTCAAACTTAAGTCAATTATTGCCAAAATTGAATTTTTCAATTTTTATAATTTTTTAATAATTTTTCAGTTTTTATTTGATTTTTTCTTTCTTTTTTTTCTTTTTTTCAATTTTTATAATTTTTTATAAAGATGCAATGCAAAATTAAACATGCAAAAGAAAAAGAAAAAAATATATACAAAATTTTTTAAAAAAAATTATGCAATGCAAATGATAACTATCTACAACCACCTCCTCTCTCAAACTTACCAAAAGCAGTGCCCTCACTGCTCGGCCCCACGCCGCCCCCTTGAGCGTGAACGGGAACGCTCCTCCCTAGCTAGCAAGGTTCGGACCCCCTGCTCCACTTTGATCAAACGCCGATCATGTTCCCTCATCATCCCCCTCAATTCGTCAATCCCCCTAATAGCTTTTCTCATTAAATTTGCATGTTCTAAGGGGGTGAGCTCTGTCTCGCTCGCGGTCGAGCTGGAGCTAGATGTTCTGGCGGGCACGTGTTCCGCCGGTTCTGTTCATGACCAAACATCTGTTAAGCGTGTATAGGACGTAAATACGCCCTCAATAAGAGTCCTGATGGGTATACCTCCATGCATGTAAAATTCAAATTCCTCCAAAGGGAGGAAATGGCGACACAGTTGTCTCACTAGTATGGGGCATGGGTAGTTCGTGGCCCTTTTGCCCGCACCAATTGAGTTAAGCAGAACCGTGCACATGTCGAATCTAGAGTTCCTTGTCATTAGGGTGTGCACGATATGTAGTGATGGGGTGAAAAATGTGATGTTATGGGAACTCCCAAAAATATTGTTTTGTGCCCACCGGCATACAGTTAAAACATTAGCGAAAAGGGTTCTCGCTTGTATTCCTTTTCTTGGTTCTCTCAAGCAATCATTACCCATTAAGGGCATGTAATCTTCAAACTGAAGTGGTTGATCATGAACAGGTATCCTAGGGATTAAAGTGACTTCATGTATGAAGTCTTTATCAATAATTATCTCCCTCTCACCCCACAGTAATTTGATAAAACCATATTGTGCGAGACAGCCGTCTTCCATGCACTCGTAAAAATGAGTGACTAGATCTGGAAGGGTGTAAGCATTTGGGTGATTATAGATCAAAAAATTCCAGCCCTTACGTGCGATTTCATTAGCAAAGTAACTCCCATATATCGTGTGTGAAAAGATCTGTGAGAAATCACGTTCTAACTGCATACTTGGTACCATCACAGATAATCTATAGATCTAGAAAATTAAACAGAGAGGGAAAAAAATGCAAACCGCCTCTGAGAAAATCAGAGGGAGACATCTCCAACTCGCGGCGGAAGCGCGGCCAGAATGAGGTTCCTACGGCGGAAGGGCGGCGGATTGGAGGGTTCTCACGGCAGAACTTTGGTGCGGCGGCGGCTAGGGTTTTTAGAAGATGAAATTTAGGGTTTGTAAAATAGAGGGGGTCGGGGTTTTATTTATAGGGGGAAGTGTGATGGGTATTTGCAAAAAACCCCTCTTTAAAAGAGGAAATTATTTGCAAATAAATTTTTTATTTTTATTTTTATTTTATTACATCTGGAAATTTACAAAAATACCAAAAAAAAAATTTATTTTCAAATTTTTATTTTTTTATGTTGTTTTGTATTTATATAATTACAAATGATACATACCCCCAAACTTGTTTGAAACAATGTTTTGGCTAGATAATCGAAAATTTGGGGGTAAATGGAGGAGGATTAATCAGTGTAGATCGGCTCCTGCAAAAACAGGAGCTCCTCCAACGGGTCCGCAATGAGGAACGGCTTAAGTCGATGTCCGTTTACTTTAAACAGTTTACCGTCCTCCGGGTTTTCTAGATCTACCGCACCGTGCGGATATACGGTGCGTATCATAAATGGCCCTTTCCATCGAGATTTGAGCTTGCCGGGATGAAAATGTAACCGAGTATCGTAAAGCAAAACCTGTTGACCAGGTTTGAAAGTTTTGCGCATAAGGTGTTTATCGTGGAGCACCTTCGTTCGGTTTTTAACAATTACCGCGTTCTCATAGGCCTCATTCCGCTGCTCATCTAATTCATTCATCTGCAGCTTTCTATTGCTGCCCGCATCTCCCAAAGATAGGTTCAACTCTTTAATCGTCCAAAATACCTTGTGCTCTATTTCAACTGGAAGGTGGTAAGCCTTCCCATAAACAAGCCTGTATGGAGACATGCCAAGATCGGTCTTATAGGCAGTACAGAATGCCCAAAGTGCATCAATCAGTTTTGATGACCAATCTTTACGGTTTTTGGAAACCGTTTTCTCCAATATTTGTTTAATCTGCCGATTCGAAACCTCGGCTTGCCCATAAGTTTGGGGATGATATAGCGTTGACAGTTTGTGAGTAATGGAGTATTTGCGCATTAAGGACTCGAAAGTCCTATTACAAAAGTGAGATCCATTATCACTGATAATCGCGCGAAGATGCCCAAACCAAGAAAAAATGTTTTCTTTGAGAAATCTAACGACAACCTTGTTGTCATTAGTTCGGCTGGGCACAGCCTCGACCCATTTCGAAACATAGTCAACAGCAAGTAGAATATACATATTCCCAGAAGAATTGGGAAATGGTCCCATGAAGTCTATTCCCCAAACATCAAAAATTTTAACAACAAAATTGGTTGGAGCGGCATTTCATTTCTTCGAGATATCCGGCCCAAGTGTTGGCACTGGGAGCATGTCTTGCAGTATTCGTATGCATCTTTAAAAAGTCGTGGCCAGTAGAAGCCACACTGCAAGATTTTTTCTGCTGCCTTCTTGGGGCCAAAATGCCCGCCACACACTTGATCATGGCAGAATGATAGCACACTCTTAAACTCGTTGTCGGGGACACACCGACAAATGATTTGGTCGGAATAGTATTTAAAGAGATACGGTTCATCCCAGTAAAAATGTTTTACTTGGGACAGGAATCGGAGTCTGTCCTGATTCGACCAATCGTTTGGTATCAGTCCGGTGGCCAAATAATTTACGATATCAGCGAACCAAGGTTCACATGACACGGTTAAGAGCTGCTCATCGAGAAAAATGTCTTTAATCGGAGTTTGAAGTGTAGGCGAAGAAGGTAGTCGTGAAAGGTGGTCGGCGACTACGTTTTCACATCCTCTCTTGTCTCTTATGACAAGATCAAACTCTTGTAGCAAGAGGATCCAATGTATTAGCCGAGATTTAACATCCTTCTTCGCGAAAAGATGGCGAAGAGCTGAGTGGTCCGTGTAAACAATGACTGGAGAGCCGATTAAATAGGGCCTGAATTTTTCTAGTGCAAACACAACGGCTAAGAATTCTTTTTCAGTAGTTGTGTAATTCAATTGGGCCTCGTTTAATGTTCGGCTAGCGTAATAAATTACGTTCGGCATCTTATTTATGTGTTGTCTAAGGACAGCACCAATGGCGAAATCAGATGCATCGTACATAATTTCAAATGGATGCGTCCAGTCAGGAGATGAAAGAATAGGCGCAGAAATAAGTGAGTGTTTCAATGACTCGAATGCCTTCATGCAGCTTGAGTCAAAATCAAAAGTTGTGTCCTTGGCCAATAAAAGAGTCAAGGGTCTAGCTATCTTGCTAAAATCCTTGATGAACTGTCTATAAAAACCGGCATGGCCAAGGATGGCTCGGATGTCTTTGACGCACTTGGGAGGAGGAAGATTAGAAATAACTTCAATTTTAGCTTCATCAACCTCAATGCCGTTTTGCGAGATGATATGTCTTAAGACAATACCCTCTCGTACCATAAAGTGGCACTTCTCCCATTTTAAAGTGAGATTCTTATCCCTACAACGGGTAAGAACTGCGTCTAAGTGTAGCAAACACTCATCAAAGAAGTCGCCGAAAATAGTGAAATCATCCATAAAAATCTCCAAAATTTTTTCCACCATGTCTGAAAAGATCCACATCATACACCGCTGGAAAGTAGAGGGTGCATTGCATAACCCAAAGGGCATGCGACGGTAAGCGAATGTACCTAAAGGACAAGTAAATGTGGTCTTGTCTTGATCCTTTTTGGCGATGGGAACTTGATTATAGCCGGAGTAGCCATCCAAAAAGCAGTAAAATTCATGCCCAGCCAATCGTTCTAGCATTTGGTCAATAAAAGGTAACGGAAAGTGGTCTTTCCATGTCGCGGCGTTGATTTTTCTATAATCGATGCAAACTCACCACCCAGTTTGGATGCAAGTATGTATTAACTCATTTGCCTCATTGGTTATGACTGTTATGCCCGATTTCTTTAGGACAACGTGAATGGGGCTAACCCTCTGGCTATCAAAGATAGGGTAAATGATACCACTATCAAGACATTTTACAATCTCCTTTTTGACAGCTTCCTTCATTGTGGGGTTGAGGCGTCTCTGTGGATCCCTTACTGGCTTGGCATCATCCATCATATGTATATGATGTTCAACTATGAGGGGACTAATCCCCTTGATGTCCGCCATAGTCCAGCCAAAAGCTTGCCGGTTATTTTGTAAGACCATTAAAAGGGCTTTCTCTTGCTCGAGAGCTAGAGATGCCGATATGATAACAGGAAGGGTCTCATTCTCACCTAGGTAAGCGTATTTAAGGTGAGACGGCAATAGCTTGAGTTCGAGTTTTGGAGGTGAAACAATTGGAGGTAAAATTAGTGAAACTGTCTCGAACTCGAAGAATTCCAACAATGGTTCGAAGCGAGTGTAAGCAACCGAGTCGGATGGTTCAGCTAACTCATCCGAAAAATCAAAGGACTCAAACTCGGGTGGAGATTCTTCAAAATCGTCCAAAAAAGTGAAACACTCGTAATCGTTATCGGGTGTGAAGCTATGTCAGATTCAAGGAGGAACGCACTATTGGCGTCAAAATTGTTGTGATCGAACAGAAATTTTTCGAGCTCACAGTCCTCCTGAGTGATCTCTTAGATCGAGCAAACATCAAGTATACTAGCATTAGGCTCGGAGGGCTGATTCCCCAACTTAAAAATGTTGAGCTCAATTTTCATATTTCCAAAAGATAGGTTCATCGAACCATTTCGATAATTGATCACAGCATTAGAAGTTGCAAGGAATGGTCGACCAAGTATCACCGGAATTTAATTCCGGGGGTTAGCTATAGGCTGTGTGTTCATAACAATGAAATCAACGGGGAAAATGAAATCCCCTACCTTGATCAACACATCCTCTAACTCACCCCTAGGATGGGTGATGGATCGGTCGGCCATTTGGAGAGTACAATGTGTTGGTTTCAACTCTCCAACGCCCAATTGCTCATATACAAAATATAGAAGCAGATTTACACTGGCACCAAGATCTAATAGTGCGTGATTGATGTTCTTATCCCCAATAGTTATTGAAATTGTAGGACAGCCAGGGTCCTTTTGCTTTTGAAGTAAAGATTGGGTAAGAGCATCACTCACTTCATTAGCCAAGAAAACTTTCTTGGGTACCTGTGATTTTCTTTCTTGGTGCATAAGTCCTTTAAGATTTTAGCGTAAGAAGGGACTTGTTGGATTGCATCCAAGAGAGGTATGTTAATGCTAACCTGTTTGAATAACTCCACAATCTTCTCCATTTGTGGAGTTTGTTTATTGGATCTCAACCTGTTTGGAAATGGAACATTTTGAAAATTTGTTGAGTCCAATGTTTGTGGAGTAGATTGCGGAGTTGGAACGGATCCCAGTGTTGGTGTTTTCTTGAAGTGAGATGTGGGTCCGTTTGAAGTGGTAGAAGAATTAGAGCCTTGTGAAGAATGGAAAACAGGCTCTGAAGAAGATGAAGAAGATGAAGAAGAAGAAGAAGCGGCGGCCGGGGTATCATCGTTATTACCAACGTTGTTGTGCAATACCTTTCCAGATCTCAATGTAGTCACGGCACTCACATTATGATTTTGTTGTTCATGAGCAACATATGTATTTTGTGTGTGACCGGGATTTGGCAGTGGTTGAGATGGAAGTTTCCCCTTTTCTCGCTCGCTTAACGCAGCATTCAGTTGTGCAATTTGGGTTTCAATTGCTTTGATGCTCTAATCATGTGAAGCACTGTGTTGCACCAAAGACTGAATGGACGATTAGATGCTGGCTGAAGATTGCGTAGATTGTTTTAAAAACGCATCCAGACTTCGTTCTAGTGAGGAAACCTTATCGTTATTCGGCTGAACAAAATTGTTTTGAGGATAAGCATTGTTTGGTACAAAATTGTTCATTTGGTTTTGTGTTTATTTAATCAAAGCGTATTTTTAATTAAAACCCCGTTGATTCTGGAAATTTTGTGCTTATTCAAAGCAATCAAAGCGTATTTCTCAAGGTGCCTATTTGTGCTTATTATTGCCTATTTCTAAATAAATTTTGTGTCATTTTTTTAGACATATCTCTTTATTCACACCTGTACTTTTATTTTATTTTCTTTCATACTAAGAATTTTAGACAAGAGCATTTCAAGGTATCCTCTACTATTCCAAGTCTCAAGGTACAAGTTTGTGCAAGTTGTAGGGTATATATTTTTAGAATTTAGGCTCAAGGTTCAGAATTATTTTTCAGACTTACATTTCAAATAAAAATTCAATACTCTTCCCTTATTTTGACTTAGCCTAAGAACTGAACTCAAAATTTGCCTATTTCTAAATAAACTATAAGGACATATCTCCATTTTTTTTAAAGGGTCTGGAAATTTTGTGCCATTTTTTGTGCCTATTCAATCAAATTTTGTGCCTATTCAATCAAATTTTGTGCCAACGGGGTTTTGTGCTTATTCAATCAAAATTTGCCTATTTCATTGGTAGGTTTAACAATCAAACGAATAAGCACAAAATCTCAACAATCCATAAAAAAAAAATCCCCGGCAATGGCGCCATTTGATTGATAGAAATTTTCGTACGTGCGTTTTTGGAATCAAAGAATTAACCGCAATCAAGAACGGTGTCGCTTGGTAGCTAGCCGGTTAAGTACGGGTCGGTCCACAGGGATTACGTGTATTTTCTAGTTGTTCTAACGAGTCAATTCTTATTATGGTAGGTTTGATTTTCAATAAAAACTGAAGTTGAGTTTGATTAGGATTAAAACCTTTCTAGGGTTAGGATTAGGTTAGTTTGGAAAGTCAATTATTCTCACCGCTTTCTTTGCCCTAATTAAGAACTTTTAGGTGTTAAGGTAAGAGTTAACAAAGGGGATTAACACGATCAGGAAGAAACTAAGTTTCTTCCCTTTTTTCCTTGTCCGTCCTTTCTTAACTCTTACCCTAAGCTCTATGGAAAACAATCACAACCGGTCTTTAACTATGGAATCATTGCTACCTCGTGGGATAGGGTACCGTAGTGAGCGGTGTGTGTATGTATGCATAGAGTCCTACTTTAAAATATTGAACGGGCAAGAAAGGGGTGAGAGATTTTCATCTCTCAAACCTTTCCCAAACCTAACCCTAACAAGTAAGGAACTACTCACTCATTAGAGAATTAATAAAAGAATCCATTTTTATGGTTTTTAAGAATCTAATTAAAGTGCGGAAAATAACTATGGCAGATAAAAAATTGCAGAGAAATAACTAGGGCAGAAAAGAAATTCAAGATAAGAAAACTTACTCTATTGATGCACTTTTTACAATTACAATGAATGGAAATTTTAAACTAGGAATTAAAAAGAGGCATGCTCCAAAAAGAGCTGTAGGATTCCTATTTATAGAGAATAGAAACTCTAGGGTTTACATCTGATCCATATCTAGAATTACAAAAATACCCTAAGAAAACCGGGACAATGCACCGACTCCACCGACGCGCACCGACACGTGCACATCACGGCCGCGGATCCGTGGCCATATGCCTTGTTTGGCCCGCGGATCCGCGGTCATGTGATGGGCTTGATGGCTCATTTTTCTAGGGCTTCTTTCTGTTACTTTTTCCTTCTATTTTCTTCACTTGGTTTCTCATAATGTCTTCTAGTTTCTTCCAGATTTCCACAGTGCAGAATATTGTGGACTTTTACCGTTCGCTTCGTGTTGAAGTCTTGAATCATGTGCTGCCTTCGTGCTTTGTGAAATCGAACTGTTTGCTGATCTTCGTTTGTCTCTCAAACTGTAGGCGGCATGACAAAGATTCTTCTATTTGTTGGTCGTAGTCTCACTTTTGTAGCGTCTTTTCACCATTTTCACTGTATTGTTCTGAGAACCTGTAACCTGCAACTATTTAGCAGATATGGATCAAAATCACCTATTTATTTGCAATATGATTAAGAATGGGGAATATAATAATGAAAAATTATGATATGAACACTTCTCCTGGCGTTAAACCAGTTGGATGCAAATGGATCTTCAAGAAGAAGATTGGTGCAGATGTACAAGTGGAAACCTGCAAAGCTAGACTTGTTACAAAAGGTTTTCGTCAAAGACCAGAATTGGACTATGATGAAACCTTTTCTCCAGTGGCTATGCTTAAATCCATTCGGATCCTGCTTGCCATTGCTGCCTTCCATGACTATAACATCTGGAAGATGGAAGTGAAAACAGCTTTTCTAAATGGAAATTTAGAAGAGAGTGTTTACATGGATCAGCCACAGGGTTTCTTATACAGTGGGAGCAGTGGAAAGGTGTGTAAGTTTCTTAAATCCATTTATGGATTAAAGCAAGCATCGCGGAGTTGGAACATCTATTTTGATGAGACGGTCAAAGAATTTGACTTTATCAAAAATGTAGATGAACCATGCATTTATAGTAAGATTGTAGGAGGAGCAGTAGTCGTCCTCGTACTATACGTTGACGACATACTCCTGATAGGGAATGACATCCCTATTGTTAGTTATATGTATTCTCTAGAGGCCATTGCTATACATAGGATGTATATTGTAGTGGATGCTGGGACATATATAGGGAGGACTTTCTTGCTCGACATGATAGTATGCTATCTGGTTACTCTTTACCTTAACGTGTATACTGATTGTCTCTCTGTTACATATTAGTAAAGCCCTTAGGATGTGTACTTGACTATCTGGACTATGATGTGGATCATACTAGTGGAGACATGGTAGTCCATAAGTACATCCTTCAAGGTCCCTAGTCGTGGGTGTATCGAGACGGGGCATCGATATTCCAGAGTAGACTAACGTATATCTTCTCGACCCATGTGATGGGCGATGGATGATCCCATATCCATTGGTGTTTGACATCAGAGATGGTATGCGGGTGCTCAGTGGAGACTGGGTACACTGGACGGACTCGCCGAGAACTCCCAGATGGTATTATACCTTACGTCAGATGGCAGTTCTCTGGTGACACTGGTACAGAGTAGTCTGCTGACTCGAGATCGTCATAGAGTCTTGTGTGGTTCCCACTGTGCTTTGATTTCCACCTTACCACGTCCAAGAGGGCGTGCAAAACGGTGGTTTTTGGGTACAGTCCCGAATCACATGGAGGCAATGAGCGATAGGAGGGGATTCGTCTCTCCCGGTATAGGGAGTTGATGTTGCGCTGTGTTCGATTGGCTATAACCGGAAATCCCTGGCCAGGGTTGCTGAGATTTACTGGTAAGTGTTATCAGTAGTTTCTCGAACTGTTATAGACCTCATATCGACACGACTTATCGAGCTACTGGGGTCTGACGTTTACCACCCCTAGGCGAGATATGCGACATATCAGACGATCAGACCGGACTGTACGGTAAGTGTTACTGGTTGGATTCACAGGAGTGTGATCGGGCTTGCTCGTTGATCTTCTGATCGCTCAATACCCGGGTGGCCGTTACGTTTAGCAGACCGCTTGCGGCTTGTGGGTGTTTGATATGATCATCACCTGCTGCCGGCGTATTGACGAGTCTTTAGAGTCCTACACAGAGGTTTCCTGGCTCAAGCAAAACGAAATAGGAGCGCATATGAGATATGTGCGGGACCGAGAATAATACCAGTATGTGATACTGTATTCTATTCTCGCGATGAATGTATCGATTGGTTGTATGCGATATAACCTAGTTATCGAATCGATGATTGATTCGATAAGTCGATACATTATAGTCGGTCATATGCGATATGACCGGATCGTTAAATCAAGTATTGATTTAATGATTTAATGTATAATTATATATTTGATATATTACTTTGCATTAACTAGTATTGGTTCACTTAAGATGGATTTTCTCACTTGATGTGCACATTGTATATATGATATATTTTTTGTGCACAAGTTTGTATCATCTTTGATGATACATGCAAACTTGGGTGTATGTTTGAATTAAACCATGTTTAGTTAATGGTTAGGGTTTCATATGCTTTATTTACCTATTCATTTATTTATTCTCTATATTCTTTTTGGCAAAAGAAAAAGAAATGGTTGCTTCTTTTGGATTTACATTGAAGCTTCATGAAGCTTTGAAAAGTTCAACCATTTTTGTTTCTTTTGCCAAACCTAACCGTTTACCTAACCCTAGTTAATTCTCTACACTTTACCATGGTTGCAATATGATAAGGGTCACTTGATTTTCTTTTAAAGATAATTATTCTTTTTCATTCATCTTCTTCTTCTTCTTCAAGATGAAGAAAGAAAAGCTTTCTACAAAATTTCAAGTGATGAATCCAAGTGAGAAATCCAAATCCAAAGTGAACCCACTTCCTATTTCTTCATCCTCTACCACTTGCCATGTAGTAAAGGGTGTTTTCTTCACAAGTTTCATGACTTGGTGAAGTTGGAGCTCGAGTTAGAGTCGCCTCGACGTAGATCATCTTCGGCATCGAAGTCATCGACCTAGCCCGATCATTTCTTCGATGAAACCACCGCGAGAGTCCGGGATCCGATGATCGCAGCGGAGGGACATCATCACGGAGCTAAGGAAGTGGAGCACCGGATCTACAAAGGTTGTATTTCCATTCACTTTAGTATAAAGTTGTTTACTAGCTTATCGTTTCGCCTATTCTCTAGTTAACGATCCGTATTAGGGTTTCTCGGCACCGGAAAATTTTGAATTTGGCATGGTTGATGCATTGTGAGACCTCATTAGTGTGCCTAGGAACCCTACAGTGGCATCAGAGCCTAGCTAGAGCCTTAGGCGATGTGTAGACGGAGTTAGAAGTCCGATCGAACCGAAACCCTAATGCAAAATCCACTCTCTGTACATTTTTGAAAATTGTGGGATTTTGTTAATTAAAAATATGCAGAAAAATCAGCAGGCGTTTGTAGGAGTTACTGTGAAATTCGAGTGGCTAATTCATCTAAAGCGCGGCGGAACCGCGGCACGAGCATGCCTCGTGCGACGGTTCCGCGGCCATTCTGTCGCATCACGTTTTGAAATTTGCACAGTAATTCCTATATTTTAGTGCTGTATTTTCTGGGAATTTTTAAATTCTACTCAAGAGTTGAGTTTTCTGGGTTGTATTGGGGACTCAGTGTTTCGATCGGGAAGTTTAACTCCGTCTATGTGTTTTCCGGATAATTTTTGAATATGTTAAAAAGTTCGACCGGATATAAATACCCACTTTTTCCCCTGCCGGGAAATTTCCAAGTGTTGGATTTTTCCGTGGTTTAAAGACGTTCTAAGTAGTGCAAGTAACTCGATGGACCCTCTAGAAGACAACAAACCTTAACTCGATTATGTGACCGTCTTGAACTGCCCTTTGAACCTTAGGGTTTGGGGCAGTACGGTGTGCCACATGTGAGGCGTTGGCTTGACCTTTCTACGGCTGGACCGTTGGTACTGAGGCATGAAGTGAATGTTTTTAAACTTGTTTCATGTGTTGAGCTGTTTTGGGAAAACTTGGGTGTTCGATTGTTTGATCGGAAAGTTTAACATTTTCTATTTATCCGGAATGTGATACAACATTTGGAATTCACAAGTAGTTATAAGATAACTGAATGAATGTTATACATCTAGCAGTTTCGTCTCACTTGATTGGTTGCCACGGAATTTTGATGCGATCAAAAGTCCGTCGCAATCACGTAGCGTACGCGGATACTCGCCGGGTAAACTTAATAGACAGCTACACCCCATAGCCCAAGTGACTGTAGGAGAACCCCGTTGCCGAAAGCATCCGTTCGGGTGCTCGCGGCAGCGGTGTTCTGCCTTGGTGCACTTCGTCGACGGTATCGGGGGTGCGGCCGTCTACTAAAGTTTGCGACAAGCATTCGATCAGAATGTCGGGAATCTTGTTGAATTGCCCGACTTGATATTAAAAAGAGTTTTCGATAATGAGACTAAAATGCGGGGTTTATAATTGTTAGGCATGTGATGTCTAAGGAATTCATTTGATTAGGCATGCGATGTCTAAAGAGTTTGCGGATTCCAGCTGTTATAGTTTTACACTTTCTTTTCTGTGACCGTAAGTGTAATATGTGATATCGCCGATTTCGTTGCTATATGTCAACGACAATTGGGATGCACATATTTACTTACGTTGATGACATGTGATGTTATGTGTTGCTGGATATGTTATATTGGATCGTCATGTTTGAATAGCCGGGTTTTTTTTATGTGAGATGAGTGTTTTTCATTTTCATTCATGTAAAAACTTGTATGTAATATTCTTTTATTGGGGCACTTCCAGGTTGCGGAAGATGTCACATTTTGTATATTATTTACTTTTCCGCACTAGGATAGACCCAAGGAGGGGAGCACAAGTGACCGGGTTCTAGGGTCTAGTGGGAGACCAACTCGAGGAGTCGAGTCCGGGTCTCCTAACCCTAGAATTGGTAAGGTTGCTTGCCTCTCTCGTAGGGGTCTAGGGGTGTGGGTTTGGCTATTCATCGCGACCGTGGAATTCGTGTTTTATACTGGCTCGTATTGAAAACACGGACGTCCTAATATATCCAATATTTCATATGTTTCTTCTGCTGCGATATCTGTGATGTGATCATGTGATGTTCTGTGATAAATACTGTATATAGTATATATGATATATTATATAGGCGTTACTTATGTTTTACACCCGCGCTAGCCCTGCCCTGCTCTGCCGTTAGTTACCTAACCTAACGGTGCACGAGGGGACATCGAGGCGAATGCGGATGGCATAAGTGTACGTCGTATTTATCTGTGATGTTTAGGTACTTAAATGATGGGACTTCATTAATGTGATTAATGAAAGTAAAAGAAACCTAAAGATGTTGTAGAATCGAATTTCAAAAATAAAATAGGTAGCTACAGTTCTTGCTTTGCACAGCGATATATATGATATATCATGCACCTTATTCGATAAGGAAAGGACCGAGATCCCTTCGCCGGGAGTGACTCCTTTAGCAATAACTGGCAGATGCTACAATCCTCAGTTTGTCTTTTGATTGCTTCTATAGTTTCTGCTTTTCACAGTGATATATATGATATATCCCGCACCTCATTCGACGAGGAAAGGACCGACGATCCCTTCACCGGGAGTGACTCCTTTAGCAAAACTAGAAAAGCCTAAAAAACACTCCATTTTAATATCATTTGATTCTACAACGATATCAAGTTCATTACGCAATAGGTTTTCAGAAAATCCTGTCGTAGGCCTCCGTCATTTCAGATAAGTTGTATATAGTATTCGTGCTACATTTGTTGGCTTTCGTCAAGGTGTAGTGTGCGGTAGCTATATGCTGCTTATCTGCTGCATACGATGCGATTGGATTAGGGTAGTCGTGCGGCTTTGTTGGCTTTCGTCAAGGGTCGTGCGGGTGGGTTTAATTCAATCAAGAAATGTACGGGTTGAACTTGACTAGCGGGCTATGGTTTGTTGGCTTTCGTCAAGGTCATAGCACATTAGGGGCAAAATATTATCGGGAATTTCAAGTGTTGAAATTTGCAATGAGATTGCATACCTTCTATGAGATAGTTGGATCCCGATACCCGCTGCGAGTAAGAGTTACTCCTGGGAGAGTTTTACACATTACAATTAGCCGATCAAGTAGGTGTCTAGAAAGGTGTTAACGAGGTTACGCCTCTGGGATAATGAGGTTTACATTAATTAGGTTCGTGCGAAAGCACGGGGGACCTCCCTCAAAGTACCGACATTGGCCTGGCTGAAAGATTGGCGAACTTGTAGTGTGTAATTAATCCCGGCTAGTCATTCCTTTTAGGGTTTGAAGGAAGATTTGATAAAAACAGTGGGAGCCATCCTGATTAGATAAAATAATAACCAATCTATTCTTGCAAGAGCGCACGCTGAGTGTTTTCTTCTCTCTCTCTCCAGGTAGCGACCATATCACGCCTTCATCAAGATAATAATACGGATGTATTGACCGAACCCGCTTGTTATACTGAGCTGGGGAACGTTGGTCCTGCTCCACCTTATAATTGTTATAAGACAGAGCAGGAACTTGGGGAATACCAGATTTCCCGTGCCGCCCAAACGAAGAAAGTGCATATGATGCATCTCCTTCGGGTGTGTTCATTACAGAATTGTTTCTCAGTATTCTTTACGTCCTGGATATGAGATACCGGATCAGGATCCCGCATATGTAATTTGTTACATGGGCTACAGATAGGTAAAGAACTGAGAACGGGTGATAAGTTTCATGAGACAGAAAACGGTGCAAGTGTTGCAGCCAAGTCTGTTGGTCACTGTCACCCTGTATTCCAAATACATTGATTCTGAACGAATGTTATTAGATACCGGACCTGATATAAAAAATCATATCAGTCTCTTTATTAGTAAAGAAATGATAAAATTTTGTATTGTTGGATAATGTTTTGAACATTTCCTATATCAAAAGTTGATCGGTTCAGGCACGTTATCTAAAAGCATTGATGTTCTAAATCAAACTACAGTTCTTAGTATATAGAACACACACAAGAGGAAGAGTCCAGAAATGAACGAATCCTTCTTGAGGCATTGTAGACTAGGTCATATCAATGCGACCCGACTGGCTGAAGTTACATTTAGATGCCTATTTAATTAGTTTGAATTTACATCTTATGAAACTTGCCGGTCATGTCACAAAGATACGATGACCATAACTCCATTTACTGGAAACAGAGAAAGAGTTAGTGAACTCTTGGGATGATACATGTTGATGTATGTAAGGTCCCCTGTCTACACATGCCAAGACCGGTTCTTTGTACTTCATTACATTCTCTGATGATCTCTTTAGATTAAGACATATGTTCTTGTTGAAACACAAGTCTGAACCTTTTGAGATATTCACAGAATATAAGTTAGAAGTAGAGAACCAATACGGGTATAAGTATTATGTCCTTTGATGAGATCAAGGAGGAGAATACTTGTGCATAGAATTCCTGGACTATTCTAAAGGAGAATGAGATTCTCTCTCAGCATTACTCCTCCGTATACACCATAGCACGATGGTATATCGGGGCGGAGCAATTGCACCCTATTCGATATGGTGCGCTCTATGATGAGTACTACTGAGTTTCCTATTTTCCTTTTTGGAGTTATGCACTTGAGAAGCTGCATACCTATTGAATAGGGTTCGAATCAGATCACAACCTACCACTCCATATGAGATATGGTATGGGAAGAGCCCATGTCTTAAGCTAGTTAAGATTTGGGGTTGTCCGGCCTATGTCTAAAAGCAAAATCCGGACAAGCTCGAGGCAAGGTCAGTTATGTAGAACTGGAAAGGTTCCAGCTATACAAACTACAGCAGATGATTTGGTACAACCAAAGGATTTAGTAGATACCAACGAACCTCAGCCTCTCCGCCGATCTAGTAGGGTTTCTCACCCACCTGAGAGATACTTCAGTTCTCTATGACAGTGGGAGCGAGGATTGCATCATGAGATGATGACCCAACTAGTTTCGAGCTGGCCATCAGGAGTGGGACTCTATAAGAATGGCTGGATGCTTAGCAATCTGAGATGGAATCCTTATACACCAACAAAGTATGGACTTTGGTTGCTATATCTGAAGGGTTAAATCCCCATCAGGAGCAAGTATATCTTGAGAAGATTACTTGGTGTACTTGGAAAAGTTGAGACTTTCAAAACTAGACTTGTTAAAGGTTTGCATCGTAGACCAGTTGTGGCTAATAATGAAACCTTTTCTGGGGCCTATGTTTAAGTCCATCCAGATCCTACTTGCCACGGCTACATACCATGACTACGATATCTGGTGGTTGGGTGTCATGACAGCTTTTCTAAATAATGTTTTAGAAGAGAGCGTCTATAAGTACACAGCCAGAGGGCTTCGTAGACAGTGGGAGCAGCGGAAACGTGAACAAGTTGCTTTATGTGATAAAGCAGGCATCGCGGTGTTGGAACGTCTGTTTTGATGTGGTGGTCAAAGAGTTTGACTTCATCAAAATGGTGGATGAACCTTGTATATACAAAAAGGTAATAGGGAGTATGGTGGTGATCCTCGTAGAGTACGTGGATGACATACTCTTGATAAGAAGGGAGTTTCCTATGCTACGCTCGGTCAATCTCCGCTTATCACAAAGATTCTCCATATAGGATCAAAGTGATACCTACTAAATCCTGGATTTTGGATCTATGAGATAGATCTAAATGGATGTTAGGATACTCACTAGATGTAGTGAAATGGTATCAATTGATCCTGGGGAGAATCACTGGAAGTGTTCCAGGGTGATAAGGACGACTGAATGTCAGTCACAGGCATTGTCTTTACCCTCAGTAAAGGGACGGTATGTTGGAAAAGTTCCAAGCTAGATACCGTGGCATACTAGACGATAAAGGCTGGATACATCGCTACTTAAGATGCTACCAAAGAGGCGGTCTGGATGTATATTAGTTCATGAGATGAACTTCGTTCCTCCCATTGTGAGACAATGGAGTTATGGCTTATGCCAAGGAACGTCCGTCCCATCAGTGATCTAGACATATTCTAAGGCAGTATCACCTGATCATCGAGATGGTTGATCTCCAGGGGATCGAGGTTAGGAGAGTAGACTCAGAGGACAACACGGCGGATCTACTCACAAAGGCCTTTTCCCAGAGAGAGACTTTTGTGGGATGGTTGAGTATGAGATACTACAACCACTGCTATCAGATGGCCCTAGTGCAAGTGGGAGATTGTTAGTTATATGTATGCCCTAGAGGCCATTGCTATACATAGGATGTATATTGTAGTGGATGCTGGGACATATATAGGGACGAATTTCTTGCTCGACATGATAGTATGCTATCTGGTTACTCTTTATCTTAACGTGTATACTGATTGTCTCTCTGTTACATGTTGGTAAAGCCCTTAGGATGTGTACTTGACTACCAGGACTATGATGCGGATCATACTAGTGGGGACATGGTAGTCCATAAATACATCCTTCAAGGTCCCTAGTCGTGGGTGTATCGAGACGGGGCATCCATATTCCAGAGTAGACTAGCGTATATCTTCTTGACCCATGTGATGGGCGATGGATGATTCCATATCCATTGGTGTTTGACATCAGAGATGGTATGCGGGAGCTCAGTGGAGACTGGGTACACTGGACGGACTCGCCGATAACTCCCAGATGGTATTATACCTTACGTCAGATGGAAGTTCTCTGGTGACACTGGTACAGAGTAGTCTGTTGACCCGAGATCGTCATAGAGTCTTGTGTGGTTCCCACTGTGCTTTGATTTCCACCTTACCACGTCCAAGAGGGCGTGCAAAATGGTGGTTTTTGGGTACAGTCCCGAATCACATTGAGGCAATGAGCGATAGGAGGGGATTCGTCTCTCCCGGTATAGGGAGTTGATGTTGCACTGTGTTCGATTGGCTATAACCGGAAATCCCTGGCCAGGGTTGCTGAGATTTACTGGTAAGTGTTATCAGTAGTTTCTCGAACTGTTATAAACCTCATATCGACACGACTTATCGAGCTACTGGGGTCTGACGTTTACCACCCTTAGGCGAGATATGCGACATATCAGACGATCAGACCGGACTGTACGGTAAGTGTTACTGGTTGGATTCACTGGAGTGTGATCGGGCTTGCTCGTTGATCTTCTGATCGCTCAATACCCGGGTGGCCGTTACGTTTAGCAGACCGCTTGCGGCTTGTGGGTGTTTGATATGATCATCACCTGCAGCCGGCGTATTGACGAGTCTATAGAGTCCTACACAGAGGTTTCCTGGCTCAAGCAAAACGAAATAGGAGCGCATATGAGATATGTGCGGGACCGAGAATAATACCAGTATGTGATACTGTATTCTATTCTTGCGATGAATGTATCGATTGGTTGTATGCGATATAACTTAGTTATCAAATCGATGATTGATTCGATAAGTCGATACATTGGATATTAGTCGGTCATATGCTATATGACCGGATCGTTAAATCAAGTGTTGATTTAATGATTTAATGTATAATTATATATTTGATATATTACTTTGCATTAACTAGTATTGGTTCACTTAAGATGGA
The DNA here is from genome assembly GCA_030015575.1 of Agapanthus africanus. Lineage (NCBI taxonomy): Eukaryota > Viridiplantae > Streptophyta > Magnoliopsida > Asparagales > Amaryllidaceae > Agapanthus > Agapanthus africanus. Next base: position 132,837,733 of record CM057350.1, read on the forward strand.
TTTTCTCACTTGATGTGCACATTGTATATATGATATATTTTTTGTGCACAAGTCTGTATCATGTTTGATGATACATGCAAACTTGGGTGTATGTTTGAATTAAACCATGTTTAGTTAATGGTTAGGGTTTCATATGCTTTATTTACCTATTCATTTATTTATTCTCTATATTCTTTTTGGCAAAAGAAAACGAAATGGTTGCTTCTTTTGGATTTACATTGAAGCTTCATGAAGCTTTGAAAAGTTCAACCATTTTTGTTTCTTTTGCCTAACCTAACCGTTCACCTAACCCTAGTTAATTCTCTACACTTTACCATGGTTGCAATATGATAAGGGTCACTTGATTTTCTTTTAAAGATAATTATTCTTTTTCATTCATCTTCTTCTTCTTCTTCAAGATGAAGAAAGAAAAGCTTTCTACAAAATTTCATGTGATGAATCCAAGTGAGAAATCCAAATCCAAAGTGAACCCACTTCCTATTTCTTCATCCTCCACCACTTGCCATGTAGTATAGGGTGTTTTCTTCACAAGTTTCATGACTTGGTGAAGTTGGAGCTCGAGTTAGAGTCGCCTCGACGTAGATCATCTTCGGCATCGAAGTCATCGACCTAGCCTGATCATTTCTTCGATGAAACCACCGCGAGAGTCCGGGATCCGATGATCGCAGCGGAGGGACATCATCATGGAGCTAAGGAAGTGGAGCACCGGATCTACAAAGGTTGTATTTCCATTCACTTTAGTGTAAAGTTGTTTACTAGCTTATCGTTTCGCCTATTCTCTAGTTAACGATCCGTATTAGGGTTTCTCAGCACCGGAAAATTTTGAATTTGGCATGGTTGATGCCTTGTGAGACCTCATTAGTGTGCCTAGGAACCCTACACCTATGCTACAATCAGTCAAGCTCTTCTTGTCAAAGAAGTTCTCCATGAAAGACTTGGGTGATGCCTCCTATATTCTGAGGATTAAGATCTATCGTGATTGGTCTAAAAGAATGTTGGGACTTTCATAGTTCAGGTACATTGACACCATACTAAAGAGGTTTAGTATGGAAGATTCCAAGCGTGGTAATTTACCCGCTTGTCATAGGATCACCCTCTCCAAAGAGATGTCTCCAAAGACTGATGAAGAGAGGGCTCGCATGAGCATTATACCCTACGCTTCGGCAGTAAAATCTATAATTTATGCGATGTTATGTACCAGACCAGACGTAGCTTACGTACTTAGTGTAGTAAGCAAGTATCAGCCAAACCCGGGTGAGAAGCATTGGATAGCGGTAAAGAAGATTCTTAAGTACCTGAGAAGGACTAAGGAGATTTTCTTGGTATACGGTAATGGGGACCTCCAGATCGAGACTTTTACCGACTCCAACTTCCAAAGTGACAAGGATGACTCTAAATCCTTCTTGGGTTATGTGTTCACCCTCAATAGAGGGGCGGTATGTTGGAAAAGTTCCAAACAAGACACCGTCGCAGACTCAACGATGGAAGCTGGGTATATAGATGCTAACGATGCCGCAAAAGAAGCAGTCTGGATAAGAAAGTTTGTTTCTGAACTTCAGGTGGTTCCATCCATTGCTAATCCAATACCTTTGTATTGTGATAACAACAGAGCCATGGCTTTAGCAAAGGAACCACGGTCACATTAGAAATCCAGACATATCTTGAGGCGGTATCACCTGATCAGGGAGATCGTGGATCGCCAGGAGATCGAGGTGTGGAGAGTGGACACAAAAGACAACACGGCAGATCCGTTCACCATGGTCATCCCTCAAGTCCAGTTCGAGAGACTGTTCGAGATGTTGGGCATACGGTATCCCAGCAACTAGCTCTAGTGCTAACAATGGGTACTTATTGCGCCAATTACAGGCCTTAGTGCAAGTGGGAGATTGTTGGATATGTATGCCTTAGAGGCCTTCATTGTATAGGATGCTAGAGATATGTATGTACAGGACAATCTCGCTCGATATGATAGTACGCTATTTGGTTTGACTTATCTTAACATGTGATGTGTTTTACTCTGTATTTCATATCTTGTATACATGTTGATAAAGCCCGTAGGATCTTTGCCTACCAGCGTTGTGATGGCAATCATACTTGTGGGAGATGGATAGTCGATAGGCACATCCTTAAAGTGTCCCTAGTCACAGGAGTATCGAGACTGGGCAACGATACTCCAGAGTAGACTAGTGTATACATATCTAGACCTTGACGAGGGGCAATGGATTGGTCCCACAGCCATTGGTAAGGTGCGCCTAAGATTATATATAGGTGCTCACAGGGTGTGAGTACACCGGACAGGACTCGCCGAGGACTAGCTAGATGGTATTATACCTAGCATCAGATAGCAGTCTCTGGTGACATGAGTGCAGATAGTCTGTCGACATGAGGTCGTCATTTGTCTTGTGTGAGTTCCTACTGTGCTTTGATTACTACCCTACCATGGCTCTACTAAGTCATGCAAATAGGTTTTAGTTGGGTACAGTAGAGCCACATAGAGGTAGTGATCGACTATTAGGGATTCTTCACTCCCGGTATAGGGAGTCGATGTCGCGCTGTGATCGGTGTTGGGATACCTACAACGGCAGCAAGGTTTCGGGTGGCATCTCTTATGCCAATTTAAAAATTTGCCATTATAGATAACCCTAAACATAGGAACTTTAACTAGAGAATCAAACCAAACAAGCATGTTAACACTTTAACATCTAAGAGTTAGGGGTTACAACCTTTATAGTCCGTTCCTTCGCTTCATAAGCTTCGTGTTGAGGTCCCTTCGCTGCGATCACCAAGTACCCGGACTCTAGAGAGGCTCCATGAAGAGAAAGACGCAACCTTGCTTCCAATCTTCAAAAACTAAGATGATCTACCTTGAAAAAACACTAACCCAAGCTCTTGCTTCACTAATCATGTATTAATAAAGCAAACACCCAAATCTAAGTGGCTAGATAGATAAGGATGATGAAGTAGGAATTTTTCTCTCTTTTGTTTTCAATTTCTTACATATAAATCACCACAACCAAAAAGCTAGAAAGCTTTTTCAAGAGGAAGAAGAAGAAGAAGAATCCTTTTGTGATGAATAATGAATTAATTGTAGAGGTTAGAAATGCAACCTAGGGTTAAGCATGACATGCTTAACCCTTGTAGAGACTTTACCATGGGTTAAGGTTTGGGTTGGGTTAATAAATATCTCTCCAAAATATCAAAGAAAAATGGACAAAGTCAAAACTTCAAGAAGCTTCCACAATGCTCATCAAAAACAATAACCCTAATCCAAACCCTAATATGGTTAAGTCTCAAAACCCTAGTTGCATTTGTAACCCTAACATGTTACAATATTATATATCTCATATATAATATATAATGTAACAAAATAAAATAATACAATTAACATATATCACATATACATCAATGTATTATCCAAGTGAGAAAAAGAATATTTAAGTGAACGTATATTAGTTAATGTAAAGTAATATATCAAATATATAATTATACATTAAATTATCGAATCAACACTTGATCCGATAATCCGGCTATTTCACAAATAACCGACTAATATAAAATGTATCATTTTATCGAATCAACACTTGATCCGATGACCCGGCTATATCACATATACCCGTCCGATATCACATATCCCGAGAATTGAATACGGTATCACATACACGTATTATTCTCGGTCCCGCACATATCACATATGTGCTCCTACTCCATTTTGCCTGAGCCAGGAAACCTCTGTGTAGGACTCTAAAGAATCGTCAATACGCTGGCAGTAGGTGATGATCATATCAAACACCTACAAGCTGCAAGCGGTCAGCTAAACGTAATAGCCACCCAGGTATTGAGCAATCAGAAGATCAACAAGCAAGCCTATACATTCTCCTATGAATCCAACCAGTAACACTCCCGTACAGTCCGGTCTCTTCGTCTGATATGTCGCATATCCAGTCTAGGGGTGGTAAACGTCAGACCCCAGTAACCGATAAGTCGTGTCGATATGAGGTCCATAACAGTTCGAGAAACTGCTGTTAACTCTTACCAGTAAATCTCAGCAACCCTGGCCAGGGATTTCCAGTTATAGCCAATCGAACACAGCGCAACATCAACTCCTAATACCGGGAGAGACGAAACCCCTCCTATCGTTCATTGCCTCCATGTGATTCGGGACTGTACCCAAAAGCCACCGTTTTGCACATTCTCTTGAACGTGGTAAGGTGGAAATCAAAGCACAGTGGGAATCACACAAGACTCTATGACGATCTCGGGTCTACAGACTAACATGTACCAGTGTCACCGGAGAACTGCCATCTGACGTGAGGTATAATACCATCTGGGAGTTCTCGGCGAGTCCGTCCAGTGTACCCAGTCTCCACTGAGCACCCGTATACTATCTCTGATGTCAAACACCAATGGATATGGGATCATCCATCGCCCATCTACATGGGTCAAGAAGCATACGCTAGTCTACTTTGGTATATCGATGCCCTGTCTCGATACACCTGCGACTAGGACATTTGAAGGATGTACTTAACGACTATACTGTCCCCACTAGTATGATCTGCATCATAGTCCTAGTAGTCAAGTACTCATCCTAAAAGCTTTATCAACATGTAACATAGAGACTATCCGAGTACATGTTAAGATAAAGAGCAACCAGATAGCATACTATCATGTCGAGCAAGAAAGTCCTCCATATATATGTCCAAGCATCCACTACAATATACATCGTATGTACAGTAATGGCCTCTAGGGCATACATATCATTAACAATCGGTTGGTCAACACCATAAGTCCCTGGCCAGGGCGGATTGAGAATTACCGGTGGTTGGACCAGTAGATACTCGGATGGTCTTGAGCCACACCGACACGACTTGTCTGGTTATTAGGGGTCTGACATTTTCCACCCCCTAGACCTTACATACGATACTCTCAGACGAACAAACATGACTGCATAAAGATTGTCACGGACAGGCTCAGTAGGGGTTCGGATGAGTTCGCTCGTCGGCCTTCTTTTCGACATGTACATGGGTAGCCGTTACGTACAGCTAGTGCCGCTGATGAACTTATGGTTAAACCCACTGCCAGCGTACTCTCGAGTCTTTAAAGTCCCACACAGAGGGTTTCCCTGGTTCAGACGAAACGATGTATAGGCTGTATAGTCTTACGGCAGGGTTTCGATCACATATGTGTACTGTCTACACGGATGATGTTCGGACGGATAATACTAGTGGGCTTCGGTTTAAGCCGAATCCTAGTATTATATTGTTGGATTATTTTTGTCTCGATGTATTCGTATTTTTCGGAATACAAATATGGTTATGTATATACGGTGAGGGTATTCTTGTAATTTCTCAAGACGTGCTTCTAGAAGGAGACACCTCATTATTAGATTTATCCATTTTTAGAAATGGATTAATGAGGTGGAATTTGGAGATATTTGAGGCATGGATGAAAGCATGGCTTGGTGAATTATTTATTCATTTAGTTTTACTATTCAAGCATGGTTGATTATTTTACATGAGAAATAATCCATGCTTGAATTATTGATAGACTTAGCCATTCCCTTATCATCACAAAAGCTAGCTCATTTTCTTTAGTTCATTCTCTCTCCAAGTTTACTCCTTCTTCCTCAAGCCCTGACCCTCACATGAGTTGTGAACCCTAGGGCTTTTGAGACAAAATACTCCATAGATCATTCTCTACATCTACTTAGTACTCTTTTCTAGCAAACTAGACTTCTTAGTTACCTCATAGTTGAGGTTGAAGCTTGGACTAAAGGCCCTCGGGTGGATCTTCTTTGACGAAGAGGAGATCGGCGATCGAGTTCGTATCAAGCTACCTAGGAGCTAAGGATAGGAGCAAAGAAGGGCAATGAAGACCCGATGGACTTGGTTCAAGGAGGTATAATTTCTTTCATAGTAGTTAAACCTCCTAGTTAGTTTAGTTAGTTAAGGTTTTCGTATAAGATCCAGGTTTTAGGTCGATGTTGTTTTCTTCAAAAATCGTTGTTTACTAATTCCGCCTCCCCACAAACCATAGTGGGGTGTGCAACATCGACTTACATTTGTTTGGATAAATACGTTCATTTTTTAATATGGTCCCATCAACTATCCAAACAAAGTTCTAAGGAAGGTATTGCTCATTTCGGGAGATAGTTGATCTCCGCAAAGTTGAGATTCAGAGAGATACAGTTGGAAATATTACAGCGGATCCACTCACTAAGGTTATTTCTCGAACACCGTTTATGAAACTGTTAGTACAGAAGTTAGGTATGCAGTAGCAGATGAGATGTGTGTATGCGATGCCGCAATAATTGGTCTTAAGTGCAAGTGGGAGATTGTTGGATATAGGTGCCCTCAAGGTAATTATCATAATTGTAGTAATACCTGTTTGATTCGGCGGCTTAATGCCCGCTATTTGTTGACACGATGCCACTGGTCAGAGATGCTGGAATTTCTCCCATTTCCAAGACCCATTCTCATCAAGAATATCAGCTTTCTTCACTCCTTCCAAATGCACAATATCTAATGGGAATTCTCTTTCTGTCGGAGTATGATTCGGAGCTTTGATTTCTATTTCCTCTCCCGGAACTATTTCATACATTCCCTACCAACTCTTTTTTACTTCAACATTTTAGCCCAAGGACTGAATTCAAGAGGACCTATACAGAGAACAGTCTTACTCGAGATGATAGTATGCTATATGGTTTGTCTTTATCAGTCATGTGTATATATTCTACTCGTTATCACGTATCGCTAATACATGAGATAAAGCCCATAAGATCTTTGCTTAACTATCATGATTAATGATAGGGATAATACTAGTGAGGTCTGGCAGTTTATAAGCACATCCTTAAATGAATCTAGTCGTAGGTGTTAGTGATATATGCCCTAGAGGCCATTATTATATCATACTCGTTTGTATATTACATATTGGAAGCTTGGAATATACACGGATATAGTAACAATCTTGCTCGAAATGGTAGTATGCTACCTGGTTTGCTTCTACCTCAATATGTGCATGTGTTTCTTTTAGCATAACGCTTATACATATTGGTAGAGCCCTTAGGATCTTTGCTTGATTACCAGCGTTGTGATAGCAGTCACACTAGTGGGGGCTGGGTAGTCTATAAGCACATCCTTATACAGGTGCCTTGTTATAGGATTTTCGAGACGGGGCATCGATACTCCAGAGTAGACTAGTGTATACGCTTCTCATCCCAGCAGGGGAGATGGTCTGTCCTACAGCCATTAGTACGTCGTACTGGAGATAGTATATAGGTGCTCATTGGGTTATGAGTACAATGAACAGGACTTGTAGGGAGCTGCTGGTGGGTATTATACCTATCGTCGGGTAGCAGTTCCCAGGTGACATGAGTACAGCTTAGTCCGTCAACTTGACACTGCTACTTCGCCTCGAGTGTGTTCCCACTGTTCTTAGATTACTACCCTACCATGGCTCAAAAGAGTCGTGCAAACAGGTAGTAGTTGGGTGCAGTCCCGAAGCACTTGGAGGCAGTGGCGGTTAGATAGGATTCTTCTCTCCTGGTATTGGAGGTTGATATCGCGCTGTGTTCGGAAAGCCATTACACAAAGTCCTTATCCAAGGCAAGCGAGATTTACTAGTAGGTACTCCAGTGGTTTCTCAAGGTGTTTTGGGCTACACTCTGGCACGACTTATTGCGCTATTAGGGGTCTGACGGCTACCGCCCTCCTAGGCTCGATATGCGATACACTTAGACGAACAGACCGGACTGTACGGAGATTGTCATAGATAGGCTCAGTAAGAGTTCGGATGAGTTTACTCATCGGCCTTCTTATCGAAAGATACCTGGGTAGTCGTTATGTGCAGCTAGTACCGCTGACGTGATTATGGTTAAACCCACTGCCAGCGTAGTGTCGAGTCTTTAGTGTCCCACACAGAGGTTTTCTCTGCATCGGGCAAAAGATGTAGAGGTCGTATGGTTTTACGACAGGGCTTCGATCGCATACGTGTACTTGTGCACGTATGATGTTCAGGCGGATAATACTAGTGGGCTCTGGTTTAAGCCGGATCCTAGTATTATATTGTTGGATTATTTTCGTCTCTTTGTATTCGTATTTTTCGGAATACGGATATGGGTATGTATATACGGATGGGGGAATTTTTGTAATTTACTCAAGATTGTTTCTAGAAGAAGAAACCTCATATTTGTATTAACCATTTAGATTAAATGGTTATGAGGTGGAGGTTTGAATTAAGTGAAGCATGGCTACTTGGTGACTCATGGTGGTGACTCACTTAATCACTATTAAAGTATGCTTGATATTGTACAAGCATGCTAGATATTTTGGTGAGATATTTTCTTGCTTGAATTATTGTTATGGTTCATAAGTGATAACTCTTAGCCATATTTATTTAACTTGCTCATTTTTCTTCACTCTCGTTTCCTCAAGCTCCTTCTTTTTCCTCTAACCCTTAATGTCTCATGTGTTGAGAAACGTAGGGTACTTAGAGATAAACTAATCCATCTACACTATCTACATCATCTAGGATATCTAGTTTAGCGAATTAGGTGCCTTAATTACCTCGGATTTGAGGTTGGAGCTCGGACTATAGACTCTTGGGTGGATCGTCTTTGACTTGAGAAGGCCGACGAGGAGGCCCAATCCGTATACGATCCATGGAGCCTATGATGAGGAGGAGGAGGGCAAGAAGACCGGAAAGACTTGGTTTTGTGAGGTATAACTTTCTATCCGAGTAGTTAACCTCAAACAGTTTTGCTAGTTAGGGTTTAGTATCGATCCTGGAGTTCAAGTCGGTGTTGCGAAGCCCGTAAAGATCGTTTTTTGTGTATTCCGCCTCCACGCGAACCCGTGGGGTGCGTTACATCGAATTACAGTGGTATCAAAGCCTACTAAACCTTAGCTAACAGTTTAGACAACGTGTAAAACTAGGAAACCGAAATAACTCTGAAACATCGAAATCAAAATCTAAGTTTCTGTCAAATTTTTCGGAGGCACTAAATTTTTTTTAAACAATTGCAGAGTGCTCTATTTGTTGTGAGATGAACGTAGAAAAAAAATGAGGCAATTCCACCTTAATCTGGCCAGCCAAACACTCAAAATGACCGGCCTCACCGGGTCAAAAGTGTGGGAATGCCTTGAATTTTGTTCTCTGTTCTAGTCTCTTGGATCTAAGGTTTCAGGTGTTGTTTGATTTTGCCAATTTTGATTATACTGTTATCTTTTTGTTATGGAAATATGGAGTATTTCGAAGTCGCGGTTTTAACGTAGCTTAACATGTTTCAGTTTGATATATGTGTTCGTAAACTTCTGCTAATTGCTATATGTCGGTTAGTTTGGGGTTGCACATATATGTGATGTTGATTGCGTATATGGATATGTTGGATCATCGTAGATGAATAGCCGGGGGATGTGAGAAGAGAGTTTCTTTCATTCGATGTAAAATTGTAAAGTGGTGTAATATTATTTTGCGGGGCACATCCGGGTTGAGGTTGTAGCCACCGTTGTATTATTTCTTTTACTGTTTTTGCTCCTAGGATAGACCCAAGATAGGGTGCACAAACTACCGGGTTCTTTGAAATGCCGAGTGGCCTACTCATTTTACTGAGGGAGGCTGCTTCACTTCGGGAATTTGGCGGGTAGTTTGCCGCACCCGTAGTGGTCTAGGGTGGGGTTTTGGTTATTTATCACGACCGTAGAATCCGTCTTTCGTTACAGGATTAAACGAAACACGGAATTCCTAGTATACCTAATATGTTCATCTGTGATCTGGAATGCCTATTATTGCGTGAGATGAATGGATATATTATATATTATATAATAGACGTTGCTTATGTTTTGCACCCGCGGTAGTCCAACCCCTGCTCTGGTATTAGTTAAGTAACCTAACGGTGTTAGACGGGGCCCAGCGGCGAATGCGGATGACATAAGCGTACGTGGTATTTTCGTTTCTTTCTGTAATGGTAGGTGTAAATGATGGGACTGCATTATATGATTAATGCAAAGAAAACAAACCAAAGCTGAATCGTTGGAACAATTTCAAAACCACTCGGTTTTTTCAAAAAGCAAACTTTTAAATGCGGAGCTTAAACCACTCCTTTAAAAGCTATCATGGTTCCTTTGATTAAATCAAGTTCATTACGTTTACGGTTTCGCCAAAACCATTCGTAGCCCTCCGTCATTTCAGTTGGGTATTCGGTAGTATTCAAGCTATGTATTTTGACCTTCGCCAAGGCATAGTGATTGGTAGCTGCTGAATATTCATCTGTAGCATAGATAGATGCGTTGGTTTGGGACAGTCGTACTACTATTTTGGCCTTCGTCAAGGGTATGTACGGGTGGGTTTAAATTAACCTGGACAATGACGGGTAGAACTTGACTTGCGACTTATGATATGTTGGCCTTCGTCAAGGTCATAAGAGCTTGGGGCAAAAATCCACATCGGGAGTTTCTAAGGAAACTGAAACTTGCTAGTGTTGCATACTATTTGGAGTGTGATAATTTTGGTAGGATTCCTTCAGGATTATCACACAATGATATTTGGATCCCAATCCTACTGTGAGTATCCGCTACTCCTCGGGAGATTTTTCACTAAACGATCAATGCTATAAACCAAGTAGGTGCCTAGAACAGTGTTAACGGGGCTACGCCTACAGGAAAAAGAGGTTATGTAATTAAGGAACTTCGTGAAAGCGTTGGAAAACCTTACTCGAAGTACCAACACCAGCGTGGCCGAAAGGTTAAGCAAGTATTGTAAGAGTGAGATTAATCCTGACTAATTCTTCTTTTATGGTTTGAGGAAGGATTCGAGATACAGTGGGAGCCATCCTGTTTAGATAAACTAAAAAACAATTTAAACTTGCAAGAGCATCATGCTAAGTGTTCTCTCTCTCTCTCTCTTAATTGCAGCGACCAGGTGACCAGATATAGGTTACAGTTAGATAATAAATTGACTGAGCCAAACTATATTGATTGGCAAAGATTTGTCCAAATGTCCACTGCCTATGACAAGCTGGGCCACCTCCTTACTACTGAATCCCCCGTCGTCCCAGGTCCAGTTTCCACCGTCGCGGATATTGATATCCGTAAGACAAGGGAAAAAGACAGTGCGAATGCCAAGTGCTTCGTGTTGGTCTCAATGGATAGTGAACACCAGAGGCAGCACGAGAAGATGGACTTAGCTTCTATCTTCCTCCATAACAAAGATTCATATGGAGAGCAGTCTCGTATCGCATGATATGAGATCTTGAAGGAATTGCTTCAAGCGAGGTTGGCTGTCGGGTCATCTATAGGGGACCGCATCCCTACAATGATCAGCTATATTAAAGAGTTCACGGACCTGGGGACCACGTTGGAGAACGAGTTATGTACTAACTAGATTCTACAGTCCCTACCTTCTACTTACACCCTGAAGAAAACCAGGGAGACACCCGTTCTGCTTATTGGGGAATCTTCCTCTTCTAGATCCAAGACGAAAGTCGAGGGAGAGAAGAAGAAGGCCTCCACCAAGCCGATAGGCAGTGTCAGTAAGGTAGAAGGAAAGGGCAGGGCAAAAGTTTTGGGGCTGACAGTAGGGAAGGAGGGATGTTCCTATTGTCAAAGGAAAGGGCATAGGCAGAAGGACTGCAGGGCTTGGAAAGCCAGAATCCAGGATCCGAAGCACGTTGTGGCTTCGGCTTCGGGTGTGTTTGTGATTGAAAACTGTATGTCAATTAACTCTACTTCCTGGGTACTAGATACCGGATCAGTATCTCATATCTGTAATTCATTACAGGCTTTGAGAAACCGTAGAGTTATCAGGACAGGTGATATGACTCTCAGGGTTGCTAACGGAATGAGCGTGGACGCTGTATCTGTAGGGGAATATCACTTAGAATTGACAAGTAGGCAGATATTGATTTTACGTAACTGTTTGTGTGTACCTAGTCTAGCTTGTAATATCATATATGTATCTTTACTCTCTAAAGAAGGATATGATTTTACATTTGTAAGCGATGTGCTCCACATCCACCAAAATCAAAGTTTAATTGGGTCAGGTACACTAGATAATGGTATATACGTAATAAATCAAGCTCGGGTTTTCAACGTTCAGAACACACTTAAAAGAAAGTCTCCAGAATTAAATCAGGCTTTCTTATGGCATTGTAGACTGGGTCACATCAATGAAACACGGTTGACGAAGTTATATAGAGAGGGATATTTGGATCCGTTCGAATATCAGTCTTATGCAACTTGTCAATCTTGTCTCATAGGAAAGATGACAAAGACTCTGTTCACTGGACACGGAGTAAGAGCGAGCAAGCTCTTGGGACTCATACACAGCGACGTGTGTGGTCCAATGTCTACACATGCATGAAGTGGTTATTCCTATTTCATTACTTTTACGGATGATTTCTCTTGGTATGGACATGTCTTCTTGATGAAACATAAATCCGAGTCCTTTGAGAAATTCCGAGAATATAAGAATGAGGTGGAAAAACAAACCGGAAAAAGTATCAAGACACTAAGATCTGATCGAGCTGGTGAATACTTAAGTGCCGAGTTCCTGGATTACCTAAAAGAGAATGGAATTCTCTCTCAACTTACTCCTCCATACACACCACAACACAACGGTGTATCAGAAAGGCGGAACCAAACCCTATTGGATATGGTACGTTCCATGATGAGTAATGCTGAGTTACCGCAATCCTTTTGGGGTTATGCACTAGAATCAGCTGCATATCTTTTGAACAAGGTTCCTACCAAGACTATGCCTACCACACTATATCAGATGTGGAGTGGGAAGAAACCCTATCTTCAGTATCTGAAGATATGGGGATGTCCGGCTTTTGTCAAAAAGCAGCATGCAGACAAGCTCGAGGCACACTCAGTACTGTGTAAGTTTGTGGAATACCCAAAGAACTCCAGGGGGTATCTTTTCTATTACGCAGAGAAACAAAATGTTTTTGTTTCTCGTCATGCCCACTTTTTAGAAAAAAAATTTTGGAAAAAGAAACTAGTAGGAGCGCAATAGAACTGGAAGAAATTCCAGAACCACAAGCCATTACTGAAAGCATGGTAGAACCAGAGGTTTCATAAGAACAGGACATCCCCGTGCCACTCCGCAGGACTAGTAGGCATTCTCATCCGCCTGAGAGATACTACGGTTTTCTCATAGACGGGGATAGAGAGAATTGTATCATTGACAATGATGAGCCAACTACTTCCAACAAGCCATTCAGAGCGGGGACTCGGTAAAATGGCTTGATGCAATGCTGACCGAAATGGAGTCCATGAACACCAACAAAGTATGGACTTTGGACATTGCTCCAGAAGGGGTAAAACCTGTAGGCTGCAAATGGATCTTCAGAAAGAAGATTTGTGTAGATGGACATGTTGAAACCTATAAGGCTAGATTTGTTGCAAAAGGTTTTCGTCAAAGACCTGGTTTGGACTATGATGAAACCTTTTCTCCAGTGGCTATGCTTAAATCAATTCGGATCCTTCTTGCCATTGCTGCCTTCCACGATTATGAAATTTGGCAGATAGACGTAAAGACCGCTTTTCTTAATGGACATTTGGAAGAGTGCGTTTATATGGATCGGCCAGAGGGTTTCATTCAGAGTGGGAGCAACGGGAAAGTGTGCAAGTTGCTTAAGTCCATTTATGGACTAAAATTGGCATCGCAGTGTTGGAACATCTGTTTTGATGAGACGGTCAAAGAATTTGACTTTATCAAAAAATCCAGATGATCTATGCATCTATAGTAAGATTGTAGTGAGAACTGTGGTATTTCTCGTCTTGTACGTGGATGACATTCTCTTAATAGAAAATGATATTCCTATGCTACAATCAGTCAAAGGATTCTTGTCACAGAGGTTCTCCATGAAAGATCTGGGTGATGCCTCCTATATTCTGGGGATCCAGATCTAAGAGGATGTTGGGACTTTCACTATCCATGTACATCGACACCATACTAAAGAGATTTATATGGAAGATTCAAAGCGCAGTAGTTTACCGGCTTGTCACGGAATCACCCTCTCCCAAGACTGATTTAGAAAGGGCTCGAATGTCTAATATACCCTACGCTTCTGCGGTAGGCTCTATAATGTATGTGATATTGTGTACCAGACCAGATGTTGCTTACGCACTTAGCGTGGTAAGCCGGTATCAGTCAAACCCAGGGGAGAATTACTGGATAGCAGTAAAGAATATTCTCAAGTACCTAAGAAGGACTAGGGAGATGTTCTTGGTTTATGGCGGAAAAGACCTCCAGATCGAGGCCTTTGCTAACTCCAGCTTCCAGAGTGACAAGGATGGCTCCAAGTCCATGTCAGATTATATCTTTACCCTTAATGGAGGGGCGGTCTATTGGAAGAGCTCTAAGAAGGACACCGTTGCTAACTCGACGATGGAAGCGCTGTATATCGCTGCTTGTGACTCCGCGAAAGAAGCAGTCTGGATGAGGAACTTCCTAACAGAACTTCAGGTGGTTCCATCCATTGTAGATCCAATACCTCTGTATTGTGACAACAACGGCGCTATAGCCTTAGCGAAGGAACCCAGGTCCTATCATAAATCCAAGCACATCTTGAGGCGGTACCATATGATTAAGGAGATCGTTGATCGCCGGAAGATCGAGGTGCGGAGAGTTGATTCGGAGAACAACACTGCAGATTCACTCACAATGGCCATCCCTCAGACATAGTTCAGGCGGCTATTCGAGATGATAGGTCTGTGATATGCAAATACATGGCCTTAGTGCAAGTGGGAGATTGTTAGTGATATATGCCCTATAGGCCATTATTGTATCATACTGGTTTGTATATTACATATTGGAAGCTTGGGATATACACGGATATAGTAACAGTCTTGCTCGAAATGGTAGTATGCTACCTGGTTTGTTTCTGCCTCAATATGTGCATGTGTTTCTTCTAGCATATCGCTTATACATATTCGTAGATCCCTTAGGATCTTTGCTTGATTACCAGCGTTGTGATGGCAGTCACACTAGTGGGGGCTGGGTAGTCTATAAGCACATCCTTATACAGGTCCCTATTCGTAGGATTATCGAGACGGGGCATCAATACTCCAGAGTAGACTAGTGTATACGCTTCTCATCCCAGCAGGGGAGATGGTCTGTCCTACAGCCATTAGTACATCGTACTGGAGATAGTATACAGGTGCTCATTGGGTTATGAGTACACTGGACAGGACTCGTAGGGAGCTGCTAGTGGGTATTATATCTATCGTCGGGTAGAAATTCCCAGGTGACATGAGTGCGGCTTAGTCCGTCGACTTGACACTGCTACTTCGCCTCGAGTGTGTTCCCACTGTTCTTAGATTACTACCCTACCACGGCTCAAAAGTGTCGTGCAAACAGGTAGTAGTTGGGTGCAGTCCCGAAGCACTTGGAGGCAGTGGCGGTTAGATAGGATTCTTCTCTCCTGATATTGGGGGTTGATATCGCGCTGTGTTCGGAAAGCCATTACACAAAGTCCTTGTCCAAGGCAAGCGAGATTTACTAGTAGGTACTCCCGTGGTTTCTCAAGGTGTTTTGGGGTACACTCCGGCATGACTTATTGCGCTATTAGGGGTCTGACGGCTACCGCCTTCCTAGGCCCGATATGCGATACCCTTAGACGAACAGACCAGAATGTATGGAGATTTTCACAGATAGGCTCAGTAGGAGTTCGGATGAGTTTTCTCATCGGCCTTCTTATCGACAGATACCTGGGTAGCCGTTACGTGCAGCTAGTACCGCTGACATTCTTGTGGTTAAACCCACTGCCAACATAGTGTCGAGTCTTTAGAGTCCCACATAGAGGGTTTCCCTTCATCGGGCAAAAGATGTAGAGGCCGTATGGTTTTACGGCAGGGCTTCAATCACATTCGTGTACTTGTGCACTTATGATGTTCGGGCGGATAATACTAGTGGGCTCTGGTTTAAGCCGGATCCTAGTATTATATTGTTGGATTATTTTTGTCTCTTTGTATTCGTATTTTTCGGAATACGGATATGGGTATGTATATACAGATGAGGGGCATTCTTGTAATTTACTCAAGATTGTTTCTGGAAGAAGACACCTCATATTTGTTTTAACCATTTAGATTAAATGGTTATGAGATGAAGGAAATGAGGTGGAGGTTTGCATTAAGTGAAGCATGGGTACTTGGTGACTCATGGTGGTGACTCACTTAATCACTATTGAAGTATGCTTAATATTATACAAGCATGCTAGATATTTTGGTGAGATATTTTCTTGCTTGAATTATTGGTATGCTTCATAAGTGATGACTCTTAGCCATATTTATTTAACTTGCTCATTTTTCTTCACTCTATTTTCCTCAAGCTCCTTCTTCTTCCTCCAACCCTAAAAGTCTCATATGTTGAGAAACCTGGGGTATTTAGAGAAAAACTAGTCCATCTACACTCTCTACATTACCTAGGACATCTAGTTTAGCGAACTAGGTGCCTTAGTTACCTCAGATTTGAGATTAGAGCTCGGACTATAGACTCTCGGATGGATCGTCTTTGACTTGAGAGGACCGATGAGGAAGCCCGATCCGTGTACGATCCGAGGAGCCTATGACGAGGAGGAGGACAGCAAGAAGACTCAAAGGACTTGGTTTTGTGAGGCATAACTTTCTATCCGAGTAGTTAACCTCAAACAGCTTAGCTAGTTAGGATTTAGTATCGATCCTGGAGTTCAACGGTGTTGCGAAACCCGTAAAAATCATTTTTTTGTGTATTCCTCCTCCCCGCGAACCCGCGGGGTGCACGACATCAACTTACAGTAGGAGTATCAAGACTGGGTATCGGTATTCCAGTCTAGACTAGTGTATACGTTTCATGACCTGTATAGGGCGATGGCTGATCCCATAGCCATCGGTGTTTGACACCGATGATTGTATACAGGTGCTCATTGGAAGAGTTACACGGGACGGACTCATCAAGAACTCTTGGTTGGTATTATACCAATATCAGATAGCAGTTCTCTAGTGGCGTAAGTACAGGGTGGTCCCTAGACCTGAGATCGCCATGGTATCTTGTATGTGTTCCCATTATACTTAGATTACTACCCTACCATGGCTTTAAAGAGTCGTGCAAACAGGTTTTAGTTGGGTACAGTCTCGAAGCACATAGAGGCAGTGAGCGGTCAAAGAAATTCGTCACTCTCAGTATAGGGAGTTGATATCGCATTATGCAGGACACGACCATGACCAGAAGTGGATGGCCATCGCAGTAGAGATAAACTGATAAGTGTTATCAGTTGTATCTCCATTTGGTTATGAGTCCTCTGTCGCACGACTTTTTAGGTTATTGGGGATCTGACAGTTCCACCCTTAAACCCGGTATGCGATACTCATTGACGAAGAGACCGGACTGTACGGTGACTGTCATTTATAGAATTTATGGGATCCAGATGAGTTCGCTCGTCGACTTACCTTTATCTTGATCATACCTGGGTAGCCGTTACGTACAGCTAGTGCCACTGACGAGCTTGTTGGTTAACCCGTGAGGGAATTGAATCTGAAAGTGTTTCGGATTCAATCTAATATGATCCTATATAATCTACTGCCAGCGTGTTGACGGGTCTTTAGAGTCCCGCAACGAAAGTGCCTGCCCGGGCGAAATGTGATGTGGCGTGCATATTTGATACGTACGAGAGTTCGATTAAATACTCGATTTAATCGAACGTCCAGAATACTAGCCGTTTTCAAAGCCAGAATATCAAGTCAAGTGTTGACTTGATAACCGTATTTTTCAGATAATGTTTCTAGTATAGTGTATATGATGTTGGCTATAGTGCCCTCAAGACAATTATTATAATTGCAGGTAGGCTATTATGATAATTGAAGGAGGACCTATACAGATAGAACAGTCTTACTCGAGATGATAGTATACTATCTGGTTTGTTTTTATTACGTATGTGTATACATTTTATTACGTGACACTAATACATAATGATAAAACCCATAGGATATTTTCTTGACTACCAAAGTTATGATGGGGATCATACTTGTGAGAGCTTGGTAGTCCATAAGCATATCCTTAAATGTCCCTAGTCGTGAGAGTATCGAGACCGGGCATCGATATTCTAGAGTATACTAGTGTATACCTTTCTAAACCCCAATGAGGGACGGTGGCAGGTCTCATAGCCATTGGTGTGATGCACCTAAGATTGTATACAGGTGCTCACTGGAGGTGAGTACACCGAATGGACTTGCCGAGAACTTGTAGATGGTACTATACCTATCGTCAAATAGCAGTTCTCTGGTGACATGAGTACAGGTAGTCTATTGACCTGAGATCGTCATTTGACTTTTGTGGGTTCCTACTGTACTTAGATTGCTACCCTACAATGGCTCTACTGAGTCATGCAAAAATGTTTTAATTGGGTATATCCCCCAGCCACATGGAGGCAGTGAGAGATTATCAAGGATTCGTCTCTCCCGGTATAGAGAGTCGATGTCGCGCTGGGTTCGATTGGCTATCACCATAAATCCCTGGGCAGGGTGGATGAGATTTACTGATTGTTGATCAGCAGTTTCTCGGTGGGTGATGAGCTTGACACCGACATGACTTATCGGGTTATTAGAGGTCTCACGTTATCCACACCCTAGACCCGGTATGCGATACTCTTAGACAAAGAGACCGGACTGTATGGAGATTAAAACTTACAGTCTCAGTAGGGATACAGATGAGTTTGCTCATCGATTCATTCAATACCTGCTTAGCCGTTACATACAGCTAGTACTGTTGACGTGTTTATGGTTAAACCCACTGCCAGCGTATTGTCAAGTCTTTAGAGTCCCACAAAGAAGGTTTCCCGGTTCAGACGAAACGATGTAGTGTGTGCGTATTTTGATACACATTCAGGTTAGATTAAATACGTATATTTAATTCACGTACTTTAATCGGACGTTTTGATAATACTAGCAGGTTTGAAAGATAGTCGGATCATTGTGACTTGCATTATATCTCTCATTATCTCTTTTGGTATTTGTATTTTTATACGAATACGATATTTGTATTTTGATTCGAATATGATATTTATATGAATATGAGTATTTGTATCTTAGTATGAATACGGGTATTTTTATCTCGATACGAATACGGGTATTCGTATTTTTATACGAATACGGTATTCGTATTTTGATAAAAATACGTGTTTATATATGTTAGTTATATGTATGCCCTAGAGGCCATTACTGTACATGCGTTGTATATTGTAGTGGATGCTGGGACATATATAGGGATGACTTTCTTGCTCGACATGATAGTATGCTATCTGGTTACTCTTTATCTTAATATGTACTCTGATTGTCTCTATATCACATGTTGATAAAGCCCTTAGGATGAGTACTTGACAAGCAGGACTATGATGCGGATCATACTAGTGGAGACAGTGTAGTCGCCAAGTACATCCTTCAAATGTTCCTAGTCATAGGTGTATCGAGACAGGGCATCGATATACCAGAGTAGACTAGCGTATGCGCTTCTTGACCCATATGATAGGCGATAGATGATCCCATATCCATTGGTGTTGAACATCAGAGAAGGTATACGGGTGCTCAGTGGAGATTGTGTCACTGGACGGACTCGCCGAGAAATCCCAGATGGTATTATACCCCACGTCAGATGGCAGTTCTCTGGTGACACTGGTACAGGTTAGTCTGTAGACCCGAGATCGTCATAGAGTCTTGTGTGATTCCCACTGTGCTTTGATTTCTATCATACCACATCCAAGAGGGCATGCAAAAAGGTGGCTTTTGGGTACAGTCCCGAATCACATAGAGGTAATGAGCGATAGGAGGGGTTTCTTCTCTCCCGGTATAGGGAGTTGATGTTGTGCTGTGTTCGATTGGCTATAACTAAAAATCCCTGGCCAGGGTTGCTGAGATTTACTGGTAAGTGTTATCAGTAGTTTCTCGAACTGTTATGGACCTCATATCGACACGACTTATCAAGCTACTGGGGTCTGACGTTTACCACCCCTAGGCGAGATATGCGAGATATCAGACGAAGAGACCGGACTGTACGGGAGTGTTACTGGTTGGATTCACGGGAGAATGTACAGGCTTGCTTGTTGATCTTCTGATTGCTCAATACCTGGGTGGCTGTTACGTTTAGCTGACGGCTTGCAGCTTGTGGGTGTTTGATATGATCATCACCTATTGCCGGCGTATTGACGATTCTTTAGAGTCCTACACAGAGGTTTCCTGGTTTAGGCAAAACGGAGTAGGAGCACATATATGATATGTGCGGGATCAAGAAAAATACGTGTATGTGATACCGTATTAGATTCTCGCGATATGAGATATCGGCCGGGTATATGTGATATAGCCGGTCATCGGATCAAGTGTTAATTCGATGAACTGATACAGATTATATTAGTCGGTTATTTATGAAATAGCCGGATTATTGGATCAAGTGTTGATTCGATAATTTAATGTATAATTATGTATTTGATATATTAAATTACATTAACTAATATAAGCTCACTTAAAGATTGTTTTTCTCACTCGGGTAATACATTGATATATATGTGATATATGTTAATTGTATTATTTTATTTTGTTACAATAAATATTGTATATGTGATATATAATATTGTAACATGTTAGAGTTATAAATGCAACATGTTTTGTGGAGTTTAATTGTGATTAGGGTTTGGATTAGGGTTAAGCATGCATGAAGCTTTCAAGAAGCTTCTTAAAGCTTTGACTTTGACTTTGAATATTTTGTGTAGATATTTGCTTAACCCAACCCAACCCTTCACCATAGTTAACTCTCTATATGGGTTAAGACTTCATTCTTAACCCATGGTTGCATTTCTAACCTCACTAGTTTTATTCATTATTCATCACAAAAGGTTTTGATTATTCTTCTTCTTCTTCCTTGGTGAAAAGCTTTCTAGCTTTTTTCTTTGTGATGAAAATGAGTGAGATTAAGAAAACAAATGAGAGCTAAATTCCTACTTCATCATCCTCATCTATTCTAGCCACTTAGATTAGGGTGTTTGCTTTGGTAATACTTTATTAGCAAAGCAAGAGCTTGGGTTTGAGTTTCTTCAAGGTAGATCATCTTTGTTATCGAAGATCGGTAGCAAGCTTGCATCTTTCTTTTGTGGAACCTCTCTAGAGTCCGGATACTCGATGATCGCAGCGAAGGGACCTCAACACGGAGCTTTAGAAGTGAAGGACCGGACTACAAAAGTTGTAATCCCAAACTCTTAGAAGTAAAGTTGTTTACTTGCTTTGTTTCGCCAAATCTCTAGTTTAAGATCTTGGTTAGGCTTGTTCGGCACGTCTAAAATTTAAATCGGGTATGGTTGATGCCTTATAGAATCTTGTGAGAGTGACTAGTAACCCTACAGTGGTATCAGAGCCAAGCTAGAGCTTTAGGCGAAGTCTAGGCGAAGTTTAAAGTCCGATCGAACTCCGAATACCCGATAAAACCTAGTTTCTGGAAAAAATTTCAAAAGTTGACATTTTTCATATTAAAAATACTCAGAAAATTAAGCAGGTGATTTTATGGACATGTGTGAAAAATGACACCCTAAACCCATCAAAGCGCCGCGCAACCGCGGCCAAACCAGGGTATTGGCGGCGGTTCCGCGGCAAGTATTGAGGATTGAGGGATAGTTTTTGGACAGTTGTTCAATTTTGAATGCTTCTGGGAATTTTTAATTATACTCAAGTGTTGAGTTTTCTGGGATGTATTGGGAACTCGTTGATTCGATCGGAAAGTTTAACTTCGTTTAAGTTTTTTCCGGGTAATTTTAGAACGTGTTAAAAAGTTCGAACGGATATCAATAACTCACTTTTTCCCCTGCCGGAAAATTTCCAAGTGTTGGATTTTTCCGTAGTTTAAGAACGTTCTTAGTCGTGCAAGTAACGCGGTGGACCCTCTAGAAGAACACAAACCTTAACTCGATTATGTGACCGTCTGAACCGTCTCTAAATCTTAGGGTTTGGGGCAGTACGGCGTTGCCACATGTGAAGCGTTGGTTTGACCCTTCTACGGCTGGACCATTGGTACTGTGGCATGTGATGGATACTTTTTGAACTCCGCTCAAGTGTTGAGCTATTTGGGAAATCTTGGGTGTTTGTTTATTCAATCGGAAAGTTTGATATTGTCTATTTATCTGGAATGTGATAAATATTTGGAATCCCCAAGTAGTTATGAGATAACTAATTTGAATGTTGTAAATTTAGCAGTTTGGTCTCATTTGATCGGTTGCCACGGGATTTTGATGTGATCAAAATTCCGTCGCAATCACGTAGCGTACGCGGATACTCGCCGGGTAAACTTAATAGATAGCCATGCCCCATAGCCCTGACCAAGTGACTGTAGGAGAACCCCGTCGCCAAAAGCATTCGTTCGGGTGCTCGCGGCAGCGGTGTTCCGCCTTAGTGCACTTCGTCGACGGCATCCGGGGGTGCGGTCGTCTACTAAAGTTTGCGACGAGCATTCGATCAGGATGTCGGGAATCTTGTTGAATTGCCCGACTAGATATTGAAAAGTGTTTTCGAGATCGAGACTAAAATGCGGGGTTTATAATTGTTAGGCATGCGATGTCTATGGAATTCATTTGGTTAGGCATGCGATGTCTAAGGAGGTTGCGGATTCCAACTGTTGTAGTTTTACACTTTCTTTTCTGCGACCGTAAGTGTAATATGTGGTGTATCGCCGGTTTCGTTGCTATATATCAACGACAATTGGGATACGTATATTTACTTACGTTGATGATATGTGATATTATGTGTTGCTGTGATATGATATATTGGATCGTCGTGTTTTGAATAGCCGGGGGTTTTATGTGAGATGAGAGTTTTTCTTTTTCATTCATGTAAAATTCATTTGTATGTAATATTTTTTATATTGGGGCACTTCCGGACTGAGGATGATGTCACCATTGTATATTATTTACTTTTCCGCATTAGGTAGACCCAAGGCGGGGGGCATAAGTAACCGGGTTCTAGGGTCCAGTGGGAGACCATCTCGAGGAGTCGAGACCGGGTCTCCTAACCCTAGAATTGGCAGTGTTGCTTGCCGCTCTCGTAGGGGTCTAGGGATGTAGGTTTGGCTATTCATCGCGACCGTGGAATCCGTGTTTTATATAGGCTCGTATTAAAAACACGGACCTCCTAATATATCCAATATTTCTTATACGTTCTTCTGCTGCAATGTTCTGTGATGAGATCATATTAATGCCTGAGACGAATGTTTATATTATATATATGAGATATATGTTATATTGCTGATTTTGTTTCAAATGTGATGCTTTTGAAGCATAATAAAGTGGGACTTCATTAATGAGATTAATGAAACTAAAAGAAACCTAAAGATGTTGTAGAAACTTGTCTCAAAAACAGGTAGCTCTAGTTCTTGCTTTGCATAGCGGTGTTCCTTGTAGAACATCCAGCACCTTATTCGATAAGGAAAGAGCCAAGATCCCTTCACCGGGAGTGACCTCTTTAGCGAAACTAGCAGATGCTACAAACTCGGTTTGTCTTTTGATAGTTTCTATAGTTTTTTCTTTGCATAGTGATATTTGTGAAATATCCTGCACCTTATTCGATGAGGAAAGAGCCGACGATCCCTTCACCGGGAGTGACCTCTTTAGCAAAACTAGAAAAGGCCTCAAAAATATTCCATTCAAAATCACTCGATTCTACAACGATATCAAGTTCATTACGCAAAGGGTTTTCTTAGAAACCTATCGTAGCCCTCCGTCATTTCAGATAAGTAGTATTTAGTATTCGTACTACGTTTGTTGGCCTGCGTCAAGGCGTAGTGTGTGGTAGCTAACTGGTACTTATCTGCAGCATACGATGCGATTGGATTAGGGTATTCGTGCAATTGTATTGGCCTGCGTCAAGGGTCGTGCAGGTGGGTTTAATTCAATCAGGAAATGTACGGGTTGAACTTGACTAGCGGACTATGGTTTGTTGGCCTGCGTCAAGGTCATAGGACGCTAGGGGCAAAATATTATTGGGAATTTCAAGTGTTGAAATTTGCAATGAGATTGCATACCTACTATAAGATAGTTGGATCCCGATACCCGCTGCGAGTAAGAGTTACTCCTGGGAGAGTTTTACACATTACAATTAGCCGATCAAGTAGGTGTCTAGAAAGGTGTCAACGGGGTTACGCCCCTGGGAAAATGAGGTATACTTTAATTAGGTCCGTACGAAAGCACGGGGAACCTCCCTCAAAGTACCAGCACTGGCTTAGCTGAAAGATTGGCAAACTTGTAGAGTATAATTAATCCCGGCTAGTCTTTCCTTTTAGGGTTTGAAGGAAGATTTGACTAAAACAGTGGGAGACATCCTGATTAGATATGTTAATAACCAATCTAATCTTGCAAGAGCATACGCTGAGTGTTTTCTTCTCTCTCTTTCCTGGTTGCGACTATGTCACGCCTTAATCAAGATAATAATACGGATGTATTGACCGAACCCGCTTGTTATACTGCGCTAGGGAACGTTGGTCCCGCTCCAACTTATAAATGTTATAAGACAGAGCAGGAAATTGGGGATTACCAGAATTCCCGTGCCGCCCAAACGAAGAAAGTGCATGCTGATGCATCTTCTTTGGGTGTGTTCATTACAGAGAACTGTTTCTCAGTATCCTTTACGTCCTGGGTATTAGATACCGGATCAGGATCCCACATATGTAATTTGTTACATGGGCTACAGATGGTAGAAAACTGAGAACGGGTGATAAGTTTCATGAGATAGAAATGGTGCAAGTGTTGCAGCCAAGTCAGTTGGTAGTTATCACCCTGTATTACCAGAATACGTTAATTCTGAACGAATGTTATTAGATACCGAACCTGATATACAACATCATATCAGTCTCTTTATTAGTAAAGAAGGATATAATTTTGTATTGTTGGATAATGTTTTGAACATTTCCTATATCAAGAGTTGATTGGTTCAGGCACGTTATCTAAAAGCATTGACGTTCTAAATCAAATTACAGTTCTTAATGTACAGAACACACACAAGAGGAAGAGTTCAGAAATGAACGAATCCTTCTTGAGGCATTGTAGACTAGGGCATATCAATGCGACCCGACTAGCTGAAGTTACATAAAGATGCATATTTAAATTTTTTTGAATTTACATCTTGTGAAACTTGTCAGTCATGTCACAAAGATAAGATGACCATAGCTCCGTTTATTGGAAACAGAGAAAGAGTTAGTGAACTCTTAGGATTGATATATGCTGATGTATGAAAGTCCCATGTCTATATATGCCAGGACCGGTTCTTTGTACTTCATTACATTCACTGATGATCTCTCAAGATTCAGACATATGTTCCTATTGAAACATAAGTCCGAAACTTTTAAAATAATCACAGAATATAAGTTAGAAGGAGAGAACCAAAAACCGGGTATAAGTATTATATCCTTTGATGAGATCAAGGAGGAGAATACTAGAGCACGGAATTCCTGGACCATTCTAAAGAAGAATGAGATTCTCTCTTAGCATTACTCTTCCGAATACACCACAGTACGTCGGTGTATCGGAGCGGAGCAATTACATCCTATTTGATATGGTGCGCTCTATAATGAGTACTACTGAGTTTCCTATTTCCTTTTGGGGTTTATGCACTTGAGAAGTAGCATACCTATTGAATAGGGTTCCAATCAAATCAATTGCCTACCACTTCATATGTGATATGGAATGGGAAGAGCCCATATCTTAAGTAAGTTAAGATTTGAGGTTGTCCGGCCTATGTCTAAAAGCAAAATCCGGACAAGCTCGAGACAAAATCAGTTCTGTGGAAGTTTGTTGGATATCCCAAGCATTCGCAAGGGAATATCTTCTACCAAACCGAGGAACAAAAGATATTTTGTTTCTCAGCATGCCACCTTTGTGAAAGAGAATTTCTTGTGAAGAAATTATTGGTCATGAGGTAGAACTAGAAAGAGTTACAGCTATACAAACTGCAGCTGATGATTTGGTAGAACCAAAGGATTCAATAGTTTCCAACGAACCTCAGCCTCTCCGCCGATCTAGTAGGGTTCCTCACCCACCTGAGAGATACTTCGGTTTTCTCTATGACAGTGGGAGCGAGGATTGCATCATGAGATGATGACCAACTTGTTTCGAGCAGGCCATCAGGAGTGGGACTCTGTAAGAATGGCTGGATGCTTAGAGATCTGACATGGAATCCTTATACACCAACAAAGTATGGACTTTGGTTGCTTTATCTGAAGGGTTAAATCCCCATCAGGAGCAAGTATATCTTGAGAAGATTACTAGGTGTACATGGAAAAGTTAAGACTTTCAAAGCTATGCTTAAGTGCATCCAGATCCTACTTGCCACGGCTACATACCATGACTATGATATCTGGCGATTGGGTGTCATGACTGCTTTTCTAAATGTTGATTTGGAAGAGAGCGTCTATAAGTACACAGCCAAAGGGCTTCGTAAACAGTGGGAGCAGCGGAAACGTGAGCAAGATGTTTTATGTGATAAATCAGACATCGCGGAGTTGGAACGTCTGTTTTGATGAAGCAGTCAAAGAGTTTGACTTCATCAAAATGGTAGATGTACCTTGTATATACAAAAAGATAGTAGAGAGTATGGTGGTGATCCTCGTAGAGCACGTGGATGACATACTCTTGATAGGGAAGGAGTTTCCTATACTACGTTCGGTCAATCTCCTCTTATCACAAAGATTCTCCATATAGGATCAAGGTAATACCTCCTAAATCCTGGGTTATGGATCTATGGGATAGATCTAATTGGATGTTAGGATTCTCACTAGTTGTAGTGAGATGGTATCAATAGATCCTGGGGAGAATCACTGGAAAGGTTCCAGGGTGATAAGGACGACTGAATGTCAGTCGCAGGCATTGTCTTTACCCTCAGTGGAGGGACGGTATGTTGGAAGAGTTCCAAGCTATTAGACGATTAAAGGAAAGATACATCGTTACCAAGAATGCTACCAAAGAGGTAGTCTGAATATATTTTAGTTCATGAGATGAACTTCGTTCCTGCCATTGTGTGACAATGGAGTTGTGGCTTAGGCCTAGGAACCCCCGTCTCATCAGAGATCCAGACATATTCTTAGGAAGCATCGCCTGATCATGGAGATGGATGATCTCCCGGGAGATCAAGGTTAGGAGAGCATACACAGAGGACAACAGCGCAGATCCACTCACAAAGGCCTATTTCCTGGTAGAGAATTTTATGGGATGGTTGAGTATAAGATACTTCGACCACAGCTTATTGTTGGGTATGAGATAATACAACAGATGACCCTAGTGCAAGTGGGAGATTGTTAGTTATATGGATGCCCTAGAGGCCATTACTGTACATGCGTTGTATATTGTAGTGGATGCTGGGACATATATAGGGAGGACTTTATTGCTCGACATGATAGTATGCTATCTGGTTACTCTTTATCTTAACACGTACTCTGATTGTCTCTATGTCACATGTTGATAAAGCCCTTAGGATGAGTACTTGACTACCAGGACTATGATGCAGATCATACTAGTGGGGACAGTGTAGTCGCTAAGTACATCCTTCAAATGTTCCTAGTCGTAGGTGTATCGAGACAGGGCATCGATATACCAGAGTAGACTAGCGTATGCACTTCTTGACCCATATGATGGGCGATGGATGATCCCATATCCATTGGTTTTTGACATCAGAGAAGGTATACGGGTGCTCAGTGGAGACTGGGTACACTGGACGGACTCGCCGAGAACTCCCAGATGGTATTATACCTCACGTTAGATGGCAGTTCTCTGGTGAAACTGGTACAGGTTAGTCTGTAGACCCGAGATCGTCATAGAGTCTTGTGTGATTCCCACTGTGCTTTGTTTCCATCATACCACGTCCAAGAGGGCATGCAAAAAGGTGGATTTTGGGTACAGGCCCGAATCACATGGAGGCAATGAGCGATAGGAGGGGTTTCGTCTCTCCCGGTATAGGGAGTTGATGTTGTGCTGTGTTCGATTGGCTATAACTAGAAATCTCTGGCCAGCGTTGCTGAGATTTACTGGTAAGTGTTATCAGTAGTTTCTCGAACTGTTATGGACCTCATATCCACATGACTTATCAAGCTGCTGGGGTCTGACGTTTACCACCCCTAGGCGAGATATGCGACATATCAGACGAAGAGACCGGACTGTACGGGAGTGTTACTGGTAGGATTCATGGGAGAATGTACATGCTTGCTTGTTGATCTTCTGATTGCTCAATACCTGGATGGCTGTTACGTTTAGCTGACCGCTTGCAGCTTGTGGGTGTTTGATATGATCATCACCTACTGCCGGCGTATTGACGATTCTTTAGAGTCCTACACAGAGGTTTCCTGGCTCAGACAAAACGGAGTAGGATCACATATATGATATTTGCGGGACCGAGAACAATACGTGTATGTGATACCGTATTAGATTCTCGCGATATGAGATATCAGCCGGGTATATGTGATATAGCCGGGTCATCGGATCAAGTGTTGATTCGATGAACTGATACAGATTATATTAGTCGGTTATTTGTGAAATAGCCAGATTATCGGATCAAGTGTTGATTTGATAATTTAATTTATAATTATATATTTGATATATTAAATTACATAAACTAATATAAGCTCACTTAAAGATTCTTTTTCTCACTCGGGTAATACATTGATATATATGTGATATATGTTAATTGTATTATTTTATTTTGTTACAATAAATATTGTATATGTAATATATAATATTGTAACATGTTAGGCTTATAAATGCAACATGTTTTGTGGAGTTTAATTATGATTAGGATTTGGATTAGGGTTAAGCATGCATGAAGCTTTCAAGAAGCTTCTTGAAGCTTTGACTTTGACTTTGGATATTTTGTGTAGATATTTGCTTAACCCAACCCAACCCTTCACCATAGTTAACTCTCTACATGGGTTAAGACTTCATTCTTAACCCATGGTTGCATTTCGAACCTCACTAGTTTTATTCATTATTCATCACCAAAGGTTTTGATTATTTTTCTTTTTCTTTGGTGAAAAGCTTTCTAGCTTTTTTCTTTGTGATGAAAATGAATGAGATTAAGAAAACAAATGAGAGCTAAATTCCTACTTCATCATCCTCATCTATTCTACCCACTTAGATTAGGGTGTTTGCTTTGCTAATACTTGATTAGCAAACCAAGAGCTTGGGTTTGAGTTTCTTCAAGGTAGATCATCTTTGTTATCGAAGATCGGAAGCAAGCTTGCATCTTTCTTTTGTAGAGCCTCTCTAGAGTCCGGATACTCGATGATCGCAGCGAAGAGACCTAAACATGGAGCTTTAGAAGTGAAGGACCGGACTACAAAGGTTGTAATCCCAAACTCTTAGAAGTAAAGTTGTTTACTTGCTTTGTTTCGCCTAATCTCTAGTTTAAGATCTTGGTTAGGATTGTTCGGCACGTCTAAAATTTAAATCAGGTATGGTTGATGCCTTGTAGAATCTTGTGAGAGTGCCTAGTAACCCTACAATTTATTTGATATATATTTGGATGTGTGTGTGTGTGTGTGTTTATACACATACTAGGCTTTTCTTTTAGAAGGTGTGGGAAAGGTGTGGGCTTGTGAGTCATGGGGATGAGTCACAAATCCACTCACTCTTTCCACAAATGAAATAAGAGCAAGAGGAAAAGAGAGAATGCCTGAGATTTATTTGTTTCTTCTTTTTTTCCTTCTTTCTTCTCTCATGTTTTCTTCCAAATAGAAAAGAAAAAATGGCAAAGAGAGAAAAATTGATAGTACCATGACTACATCCCTCACACTCTATCCCGAAAGTTTAGATAGTGAGTTGCTTCGTCAAAGTTCGTTTTGGAGAGAAACTAAAGCTTGAATTGGATTCTCTCGGGTGGATCATCTTCGACGAAGAAGATCAGTGTGCAAGCTTGTTCTCGACGACTTCGGAGCCAAGCTAGAGTCCATGGAGTGGTGTAGGGGTTTTCCAAAATTAGGCGGACACGCTACAAAGGTAGCTAAACCCCTTAACCTTGTATGTTTGATATCAAGTTTAGTGTGGAATCCATTCTAGGGTATTGGTCGCTGGTGCTTACTTAAAAGTTTTTGTTTTCGCTTCCTCCTTCGCTGCGAGTCTTGCGGCGCGAGCACCAGGGTCCTTAAAGTAGTATCAGAGCAATACCAAACACTTTAACTAGTTGTAGATGATGCTCATGTTTCGAAACCGAAATTTTTCCGTATTTTGATTCCTAAAACCAAGTTTCTGTTGGGTTTTCAAAATGATCTATGAAAAAAATTTAAATTATGTCAGAGAACAATTTTTGAAGTATGAAAACATGGCCCAAAACTCGAGGACCTCATTCAAAATTCTGACCGCCCAAAACTTGATTTTAGCCGCTTCTGGCGGCCCAAAATTTGATTTAGGTCCCTGGGTTCTTACAGGGGCTTGGTTGTAAGGAAATTTGATTTTTGCTTATATGTGTTTTTGCCTAGATTTCAGTTAAGGTTATCTTCATATTTGGATAAGTTCAAGGAACTTTTTGGTCGAAACTAATTCATCGTTTATGATCCGTATCTTTGTTTGTGTGTTTGATAACGTCGTCTAATTGTTATATATTCGATTAGACGAGATTGCACACTGGTTACTTGTTATGTTGGTTTGGATATATATCTTGTGGTGGTTTAAACGGATAGTAATGATTGGATAGCCCCTCGTGCAATTTGTGTGTACAATTTTGTTTCATGTATTTGTTTATTCGGGAAGAGCAGCCGGATTGTTGCCATCGTTACTGCTTGATGTATATTCTTTTTAGGACATGTCCTGGTTGAGGTCATTGTCTCCATTGTATATATTTCATTACATGTACTAGGATACCCCGCGACGGAATGCTCAGATAGCCAGATTCGAGAATGCAACGGGTGACCATCTCGTGGAGTCGAGACCGGGACACCTCATTCTCGGATTGACGGGTTTCTCGCTGCACTTATAAGGAGTATTGCTCTGACCTACAGAGGATTGCTCAAGTTACCAGATTCCAAGAAGTGCCGATGGCCAACTCATGACATTGAGTGTAGGTTGCCTCACTTCTAGAATTGGGGGTAACTTTCCGCACTTGTAGGAGTCTTGGTTCGAGTTTGTACGGGTTATCCACATGACCGGAGAACGTTGACTTTAGTTTGCGGCTCAAACGAAACATGGGACTCCTAGCTTATCCGCTATTCTATCTTGTTTGTTGTTTATCGCATGCCTGTGATATTTATTACTTGCCTGTGATATTGAGATATATATAATATATATATATATATATATATATATATTATATGATTCTATATGTTTTTCATCCGTGTTAGCCCTGTCCCCACCCTGCTGTAAGTTAAGTAATTTTACGGTGAAGACCCAGGACCTCGTGGCGAATGCGGATGGCATATAAAAGCATACGATTTTGGTTGTTTCTGTTGTGGCTTAGAAACTTAAGTTGATGGGATCGCATAATATGTTTAATGCAAGGAAAATAAACCTAAAATGATGTTGTCAGAACCAATTTTGTAAAACTGCTTGGTTTTCTTCAAAACCACTTGTTTTAAAAGCAGAGCCTAAACCACCCCTTTTGAAAGCCATTCGAGTTCTTTCAACGATATCAAGTTCATTATGTTAAAGGTTTTTTCGCCAAAAACCAGCCGTAGCCCTCCGTCATTTCATACGGGTAGCGCCTAGTATTCATGCTATATATGTTGGCCTTCGTCAAGGCATAGTGTATGGTAGCTTTGTGTTACTTTTCTACAGCATAAAGATGTATTAATTTATGACAGTCATATAGCTATTTTGGCCTTCGTCAAGGGTTAGTACGGGTGGGTCTAGATTAATCAGGACAATGATGAGTTGAACTTAACTAGCGTCTTATGATATTTGGCCTTCGCCAAGGTCATAAGCATTATGGGTAAAGAAACCATATCGGGAGTTTCAAATATAATGAAAAATTGCTTAGTATGCACATACCTTCTGGAGTGTGGTGATTTTGGTTGGCATCCGTCAAGGTAATCACATAATGATAGTTGGGTCCCGATTCTTACTGTGAGTGGGTATTGCTCTTCGGGAGATTTTAACTTCACAACTAGATAACCCATTAAGTGTCTGGAAAGGTGTTAACGGGTTATACCTCTGTAGAAACGGGGCTATTTAATTAGGTCCGTGCGAAAGCATAGGAAGCCTCCCTCGGAGTATCAACACAAGCCTGGCTAAACGGTTAGCAAACTTGTAAGATGTAAATGATCCTAACTAGTTCTCTTTTTGGGGTTTGAAGGAGAATTCGAGGAAAAATTGGGAACCATCCTGATTAGATAAATTATTTAACCAATCTAATCTTGATAGAGTGCACGCTGGGTGTTTCTTTTCTCTCTCTCTCTTTGGCAGCAACCCATGACTTACCTTAAACTAAAACTCATAAACCTAGTTAACCGAACCTTTTTACAGACTTTGGATTTGGGTTGTCATGATTCACGAAAAAGTATCATATATCCCTGCCACTCCTACTTTACCCTTTGCCTTCTCCAGAACACTCTGTATCACTATGAATATCCATATTTCTTGGAATGGCCATCTCGTATAGTTATATACAAACTCGAAGAAATTGCTTCAGTCGAGGATGACCATGGGTTTTGGAGAAATTGAATTATATATTTCGGTTGTCTCCCCTTCTTCACATCCTCTCAAGTTGTGAGCTCCTTGTATTAAGAGAGTACACCTGTTATGCCTGTTGGATAGTCTTCTTCTAAATCTTAGGCTGATGCTGAAAGGTAGAGAAGGAAGAAAACCAACTATCCTAAGTTAGTGTACAGAAGGTAAGATGAGGAGACATATAAAGGGATTGCGGTGAGGGCAAAGAAAATTACAACTAGTGTCATGAATCTGGGAAATGGAAGAGGCATTACTAGGAATACCCGGCCACCCCCTTGAAATATTTATGTTTCAATTTTTCTGTGTAGTTTTAATTGAAAACTGTTTTTCCAATTAATTTTGACTCCAAGGTGTGTATATACCGGATAGGAATCTCATATACGTATATCGTTACAGATGGTGAGAAAGAGTAGAATATTAGGAAATGGGTGATTTGATCCCAAATATCGGAATTCATAGCAATTGGTAATTTGGATTAAATCACTTAGTTTTGCCTTATGGCAAATATTGGGTTTTGAATAACCGTTGTTATGCACTAATTTTTAAAATAATATATCTGTATCTTTATTTGATAAAGTGGAATATAATTTTTTGAAAATTGTGTCCTGGACGTTTACCTTTATCAGTTAAGGATAAGATAAGGTGCATTGAATAAAGGTATCGACGTTCTTAACCAAAAAACAATTCTCAATTTACAAACACACGGAGTTTGAGTTAGTATACTCTTGGAACTTATGCATGATTATGTATGTTGTCCGGTGTCCTTTAGGACAAGGGGATGGTACTCTTACTTCATTCCGCTTTACCTATGAGTTCTCTAGTTTTAGACACGCATTCGTTGAAATGCAAAGTCCAAAGATTTTGAGAAGTTCATAGGTATAAGAATAAAGTAGAGAACCTGACATTGGAAGTATCAAAATTCTTCGAAGTGATCGAAGATGTAGATACTTATGCTAGGTATTCCGCCATAGTAATAATAAGAATATTGTTTCTTTTACAGATTACTAATCCGTGGGTGCGCTCCTTGATGAGTAATGATGTATGGACTTTTTCGATTTAGGTGATATGCACTAGACACAGTTGCATAACATTTGAATCTGGTTTCATCTAATTAGTGTCTTTGATTCTATATGGATATAGAATGGTAGTATATCTTATGGTTATTAAGATATGGAGTTATCCGGTTTTTATTTAAAAGCAGAATCTGGACAAACTCAAGGCACGCTTTAGTAATGGCTGATTGTGGGCTATCCCAAGCTTTCGCAAGGGTTTTACTTCTACCATTTGTAGGATCAATAGTTGCATAGTTCTTGACTTGCCATTTTTTATAAAAATGACTTCTTTTTACAAAAGAATTTAGTGGGAGTATGGTAGAACTGGAAGTAATTCCAGAATCACAAACGGTTATTGAAAATTTAATAAGACCTAGAGATTCAATTGGACCGACAAACCATTAGCCACTCCATAGATTTAGTGGGTGATCTCAGCCACCCGAGAGATACTTCGGTTTTCTCATAGACGGTGATAGGGAGGTCGGCATCATGGTGATGATGACCCTACTTGCCACTGCTTCTATTCATGATTAGGAGATCTGGCAGGTGGATGACTATAACGCCTTTCTAAATGGGAATTTAGAAGTGCACATGTATATGACTCTATCAGAAGGTTGTCGTAGTCGGTGGGAGCAGCGGAAGGTGTACAAGTTGCTTATATCTATTTGTAGACTAAAGCAGACATAGCGGAAACGGATCATCTATTTTGATGTGACAGTCAAGGTGTTTGACTTCATCAAAACAACATATGAACCTAGTAAGAAGGTTGTAGGGAGTATTGTCCTGAGATTTGGATGATATACTTCATATAGGAAGTGGTATTCTTATACTACAATCGGTCAAACATTGGTTGTCACAAATTTTTCTCCACATAAGATCTAGATAGTATATCAGAGAATTCTGGTAACTATATCTATGTCAATAGATCTGGATTTGGGAAGTGTCTCAATCATGGTACTTGGACACCATTCTAGAGGGGTTTAGAATGGACGACTCCTAACGTGGTAGTTTACCCGCAGGTGATGGAGTCTCCCTCTTTAAAAAGAAGTCTTCCAGATTGATTTGAAGAGGGACTCACATGAATGATTGTAACACCCGAGCCCAATAATACTATTTCTGTTACTGGTTGAGTGTTAGACATTGCTCATTTCAATTATCCTGCTTGTTTGGTGCTTATTGCTAAATTTTAACCGGCTAAGTCATTTTTGCCTATAAAAAATTTTAATACCTAAAATGAAATTAAAAATATCCATACTGGCCTACTCGTCGCCACTAGTCGCGTGGTAGCGTCCGCGCGTCGAGATTTCGTCCCGTTCGGTGAAACGGGCAAGTTTGGACGACTACGCGCGCGTGCAAGTGTCCGACTTGGGGGCATGCATTTTAATCATAAAACATCTCATTTTAAATTTTGGAAACCGCTTAAAATCCTATAATTTGAATTTGAAACATTTGGGCGCAAACCGGGCGCAATTTGGAAATGTTTCATTTAGCGCCGAAATACCCATTTAAATTTAATATTTTAAAACTATAATATATATATTCTGTTACTTTTTAACGTCTAAATCCCTAAAAATCCTTTTTACAAATTCCCTTTTAAATCCCTTTTGCAACTCCCAGCCAATCACGAGGGAATAAATCCCTCGTGGGCCCCACCAACCCACACTCTCTCTCTCTCCGCCTCTCAATCTCTCTCTATCTCTCTCTAACTATCTCTCTCCTAAAATCTCTCTCTCTCTATCTTTTTAAATCCCCACAACCCTTCGTCTTCACGAGAAACTCAACGCAAAAACCCTCGAACCCAACCATAGCCTTGCCCTAGCTGACGCAGCCTCGCCGTCGACCTCCCCGCGACCTCGCCTCCACAGCCTCGACCGCACCCTTCCTCCTCCCCTCCCTCCTTCCAGGGCCTGCAGCAACGCCACCGCCACCTGCGCGCTGTACTGTCGTCGCCGCCGCCTCCCATCGCCGACGACGCCAGAGTCTTCCTCCCTTCACCCTCGTCCCGACCTCCTCATCTTCCTCCTCCTTCCCTCGCCGGCGTTGCAACTGCACCCGAGCCTAACCCTAACACCAACCCTAGTTCGCCGGAAAAGCCCCGTCGACCCTCGACGTCGTTGCCAGAGCCACCGCCGACCACCTCCTTCTCCCCCTCCAAACCAGATCAGGCCAGCACCTCCTCTACTCATCGCACCATCCCTTTCCAGCGACCCCAGCAACTTTCAGCCTTGGCTGTCGCCGTCGCTGCCTCGCCGGCGCCCCATCGCCGTCGAACCCGTCACGGTTGCCACCTTTGCCATCCCTGTAAGCATCCCTTTACTTTCTCCATTCGTGTTAACCCCTCGCTGGTCGTTCGTGTCCATGTGTCGTATTTTGCTAATTCATCGCTGTTTTGACATTTCGCCGGATTCCGGTCGTGCCGACGACTTGATCCGACTCTCCAGCGAAGTACTCTGGTCCGTGTGGTTCCGCTGTTCGTTGTTTGGACACGATCCGTGGCCCGTGCATCCGTCGCGTGTTTCCGCAGACGTTGCGTTCGTGTTTTCCGGTTTGCGAAACCGTCGAGGCAAGATTTCTTGCTACATGCTACGTTAAACTAATTAAGTGTTTGACTCATAAAACTTGCAATATTAACTAAGTATAGTTACTTGTCTCATTGGACAAAATATGATATACATCATAATACTGCCACCTAAATCGTATTTTGCCACCGTAACCGTAATAACAACTACCTGTTAATCATTTTGTTATTTAAAGGTCGATAGCCGTACACATATATATCTTCATTAATTTTCTGTTATTAATACTGCGCTACCCTGTGATTAATGCACCCCATGGGTGCTCGAACCTGTTAATATAATACAACTGCACCAGATTAAGGTACCATTGTGATTAAATGACTATTATTGCTGTTTACTTTAAATTCTTGCTGCTGTTCCTTATTCGATTGTATACCTGTTGTGAGCACATACTCGACTGCACTACATATTGACCTGACCTTGCTACACATGACATATATTTACATACCGATGCACCGGACATGGTACCCTATACATACCGACTCAACCTGTTGTACCATGAACTGACTTGTTACCTGATCTCATGCCTAATGCCAACAAACCTGACTTGGGGTCCTCATGGACCATTCCTGTTGTCTATCCAGACAAACCTGACCTGTTACCTGATCCCGCGTTGGCATTAGTCCTTGATTACTGAATACCTGACCTGACATACATAACTTAGGGGTATGGGGAAATCAAAGGTGAAACCGACTTGTAACTCAACAGTTCGATACCTGCTCTGATCAGTCTTACGGGCTTGGCCAGTCCGGGAGTGATGATGCTGACATCACTCGTCCATCCTGCTACCTATTACTGCCTAGCAGCACGTCTCGGATTCAGCCCCGAGGGTCTTGACCGTGGTCTCGGGCATGCACGGGATACTATTGAGTTACATCGACGAGTCACCAATTGATTTCAAAGACTTTAGAATAGAAACCCGATAGAACAATTTAGTTACCCACTGCACACTACCCTGCACTACTTGTTTTATATTATTGTTTGATTAATGTTCATCCCTGCATTGCTTATTACCATGTTTATATTATATTACTGGTTGACATGACGCGCTGACGTCTGGGTTTTGCATGGCCCAGATTCTTTACCTGTCGCCGACTGAGCAGGAGTATTGCAGCCAGCAGGCTGATTTGTGAGTTCTGTAGTGGTTAGTTTATTTATTGCATTTTATTTCCCGGTGTGATCCCGCATTACGGGACGTACCTTTCTATTATTGCATTGGATCATTTGCTTCCGCACTTATTGTTCATTGACTCTTGTTATTATGGATTTGGACATGTGTTAGATTAGTTTATTTATCTTGTTCTTGATATCTCTACAGCCGTAATGTGACTGTGGATGGATACTTCCTACCCACAGGTAGCATGGTTGGCTATGTCACGTGTCCAATCTTGCGTACTCTGGGAAGCGGGGCGTGACATGGTTCTTTTGGTATCAGAGCCATAGGTTAGTTGGGTTGATTCTTTTGTAGTTGGGTATTATACCCGATACACGAATCAGAATACCCGT
The DNA here is from genome assembly GCA_030015575.1 of Agapanthus africanus. Taxonomy (NCBI): domain Eukaryota; kingdom Viridiplantae; phylum Streptophyta; class Magnoliopsida; order Asparagales; family Amaryllidaceae; genus Agapanthus; species Agapanthus africanus. The sequence goes on from CM057350.1 coordinate 132,875,505, forward strand.
GCTTAGGAAACATGTCCTGCCACCTTGACCGTTTTGCCATTCTTGAATCACATTCTTCCTGATTATATCTTGTACGGCGTGCAAACTTACTTTGCATTGTCGACTCGGAAACCTAATTTCTTGTTATTCCTAGGACTTGGGCGACTTGGGTGGAGTTAAGTAATTGCGGCTATGATACCGCGGTATAGCTACAATGCGGTACTCTATTTAAGTATCTTGGAGTTCTAGCCTTGATCCATATTCAGAATCTATCATCATGCTAATGTTGGGTGTTTTGAGTTCAGGATGATGGCAGGTAAGAAGTTGAAGACGTACCAGAGGCGTGTGAACGAAGCCGCCATGCTTGGAGTGATAAGAGAAATGCTGGAAATCAAAGAGACAGACTGAGCTGATCCAGCAATAGCAGATTCGTTTCAGGAAGGTTTGCAGATCGTTCAGCAGTCTGTAAACAACGATGGAACTAGACCAGTCGAACGAGTAGGGACTGTAGCAGATTTCAGACTTTTGGGTCCGTCTACTTTCACTGGTCTGGAGGAGCCGTTGCCAGGCGAGCAGTGGCTAGTGACACGGAGAATTTGCTGATTGCAGCACAGATTCCAGAGGACAAAGGAGTTGATGTGGTGCGCATTCAGCTAGTGGATTACGCCCGAGAGTGATGGCTTGTGGAGGAGACCCGCTTGCCCAAGCCGATCAGTTGGGCGGATTTCTCTAAAAGCTTCCTGGAGAAATTCTTCCCGCGGACTGCACGGGAGGAAATGGAAGAGAAGTTCATCGGACTAAGGCAGAATGGAGCAACCGTGGACATGCATGCAGCAGAATGGACGAGACTCAGTAGTCTCGCTGGACCTTTCGCGGCCAACGATGCAGACAGCAGTTGCGGTAAGGAAGCAGTTCTGTCGGGCCAGTCGAGTTTAGGGCTAGGCCGACAAACAGTGTTCTTGTAGCTATAGAAGTTGATAGTAAAGAAGAGCCGGCAGTTGTTCGCGACTTTATGGGTGTGTTTGAGGATATATCGGGCTTACCGCCGAAGCGAGACGGGGAGTTCGCGATTGACCTTATTCCCGGTGCAGCGCCAGTATCAAAATCTTATTATCCGATGGCACCAGTGGAATTGGAAGGAGTTAAGAAGCAAGTTGGTGAACTACTTGAGAAGGGTTAGATTCGAGGCAACAACTCGCCTGGGGAAGCTCCAGTTCTTCTAGTAAAGAAGAAGGATGGCACGAGAAGGATGTGCATCAATTATCGAGAATTAAACCGGGTGGCTAGTAAGGACAAGTACCCGATCCCTTGCATTGGAGAACTTTTGAGCAGCTTAGTGGCGCGAGAGGATTCTCGAAACTGGATTTGCGATCCGGATATCATCAGGTCTGAGTGAAAGCAGAAGACATTTGCAAGACGGCGTTTCAAACTCGATATGGACATTTCGAGTATATGGTGATGCCCTTCGGAGTGACGAATGCGCCAGCAATATTCATGGATTTGATGAACAGAATCTTTTCACCATTCTTAGACCAGTTTATTGTGGTATTCATTGACGATATTCTGGTGTACTCGAAGAGTCCGGAGGAGCATGCTGAGCATTTGAAGATCGCACCGCAGACGCTGAGATAGGAGAAATTGTATGCGAAGATGAGTAAGTGCGAATTCTGGCTGGAAGAAGTGAAATTTTTGGGGCACGTCATGTCGGGCGATGGAATCGCCGTCGATCCCGAGAAAATTACAGCAGTTCGAGATTGGCCTATTCCAAGAAATGTGGCTGAGATAAGAAGTTTCCTTGGTTTGGCCGGATACTACAGAAGATTTGTGGAGAACTTCGCTCGTTTGGCAGAGCCGTTAACCAAGCTTACGCGCAAGGAGGTACCTTTTCTTTGGACGGATGGATGTGCATTGGCCTTCGAGACATTGAAGCAGAAGTTGATAACCGCCCCTATCCTAACCGTACCGGACAATTCAGGAGGACTGGTGATTCACAGCGACGCATCTGGAAAAGGATTGGGTGTGTTTTGATGCAGAATGGGAAGGTCGTAGCTTACGCATCAAGACAGCTGAAGACTCATGAGAAGAATTATCCGACTCATGACTTGGAGCTTGCGGCCGTGATCTTCGCCTTGAAGATTTGGAGACACTACCTTTTGGGCGAGAGAGTCGAAGTCTTTACAGATCATAAGAGTTTGAAGTATGTGTTCACTCAGAAGGAGTTGAACATGAGGCAACGCAGATGGTTGGAGCTGATGGCCGACTACGATCTTGATCTTAAGTACCATCTGGGAAAAGTTAACGTCGTGCCGGATGCGCTTAGTCGGTTACCGGCGATTCAGGTATTGACCGCACAGAGGGAGATCATTGCGGATTTTCGGAGATTTGACTTGGAGGTTGTGCTACCACATGCTATGGGACAGTTGATGTAGTTGCAAGTACAGTCGTCCTTAGTTGAGAAGATTAAAGCGGCACAATCGCAGGATCCTAGATTGCAAAAGTTTCGAGAGCAGGTTGAAGCCGGACTACGAACCGATTTACTAATCCACGAAGATGGTTCGTTGAGGTATGGTAGCCGTGTGTGTGTGCCAAAAGGGGATGTGCGTGAAGAGCTTATGAAGGAGGCACACAGTTCAGCTTACTCTGTACATCCGGGAGGTACAAAGATGTACCGAGATATTCGACAGCATTTTTGGTGGGAAGGCATGAAACGGGAGATTGCTCGCTTTGTGGCAAAGTGCTTTGTGTGTCAGCAAGTTAAGGCTGAACATCAAAGGGTTGCTGGTTTATTGCAACCACTTCCGATTCCTCAGTGGAAGTGGGAACATATAACCATGGATTTCGTGACGGCTTTACCGCGGAGTCCAAAAGGCAACAATGTTGTATGGATGATTGTTGATCGATTGATCAAGGCAGCTCACTTTATTCCTTTTCGGGTTGGTCAATCGACGGAGACTTTGGCAGAGCGGTACATGCAGGAGATTGTAAGATTGCATGGAGTACCGGTGAGCATCGTGTCCGATCGGGACACTCGGTTCTTGTCGCACTTCTGGAGGAGTTTACAAGAAAGTTTGGGGACTTGATTGAAGTTTAGCACAGCTTATCATCCTCAAACTGATGGACAATCAGAGAGAACGATCCAGACCCTTGAAGATATGTTGAGAGCATGCATGTTGGACTTCAAAGGTTCTTGGGAGGATCACCTACACTTGGTGGAGTTTGCGTACAACAATAGCTTCCAAGCGACTTTCAGATGGCTCCGTTTGAAGCGTTGTATGGTCGTAAGTGCCGTTCACCTGTTTGTTGGGATGATGCTGGTGAACGAAGGTTACTAGGACCAGATTTGGTGGTACAGACAGTCGAGAAGGTGAATACAATCAGGAAGCATATGAAGGCAGCTCAAGACAGACAGAAAAGTTGGGCTGACACGTCAAGAAGACCTCTAGAGTTCGCCGTGGGCGATTTGGTATTCCTGAAGATATCACCGACTAGAGGGGTGATTCGCTTTGGGAGTCGGGGAAAGCTTAGTCCTCGATTCGTTGGACCCTTCGAGATATTGGAGCGTGTTGGAGAGGTAGCGTACCGTTTGGCGTTACCACAGTCATTGACAGGAGTGCACGATGTGTTTCATGTATCTCAACTACGGAGGTATGTTCGAGATGAAGCCCACGTCTTGGATCATTCGGAGTTGACTGTACGGGAGGACCTAACTTTTGAGGAGCGACCGGTTGAAATCAAGGATCGAAGAGAAAAGGTTCTTAAGAACAAGGTTATCCCTCTTGTGCTAGTTTCTTGGGGTAACCGATCGCATGGAGAATCCACTTGGGAGCGAGAAGACGAGATCCGGCAGAAGTTTCCTCACCTTTTTCGGTAGTTAGCTATCTTGTATTCTTGGAATATCGAGGACGAAATTCTTTTTGTAGTTGGGTATGATGTAACACCCGAGCCCAATAATACTATTTCTGTTACTGGTTGAGTGTTAGACATTGCTCATTTCAATTATCCTGCTTGTTTGGTGCTTATTGCTAAATTTTAACCGGCTAAGTCATTTTTGCCTATAACAAATTTTAACACCTAAAATGAAATTAAAAATATCCATACTGGCCTACTCGTCGCCACTAGTCGCGTGGTAGCGTCCGCGCGTCGAGATTTCGTCCCGTTCGGTGAAACGGGCAAGTTTGGACGACTACGCGCGCGTGCAAGTGTCCGACTTGGGGGCATGCATTTTAATCATAAAACATCTCATTTTAAATTTTGGAAACCGCTTAAAATCCTATAATTTGAATTTGAAATATTTGGGCGCAAACCGGGCGCAATTTGGAAATGTTTCATTTAGCGCCGAAATACCCATTTAAATTTAATATTATAAAACTATAATATATATATTCTGTTACTTTTTAACGTCTAAATCCCTAAAAATCCTTTTTACAAATTCCCTTTTAAATCCCTTTTGCAACTCCCAGCCAATCACGAGGGAATAAATCCCTCGTGGGCCCCACCAACCCACTCTCTTTCTCTCTCCGCCTCTCAATCTCTCTCTATCTCTCTCTAACTATCTCTCTCCTAAAATCTCTCTCTCTCTATCTTTTTAAATCCCCACAACCCTTCGTCTTCACGAGAAACTCAACGCAAAAACCCTCGAACCCAACCCTAGCCTTTCCCTAGCCGCCGCAGCCTCACCGTCGACCTCCCCGCGACCTCGCCACCATCATCCTCGCCTCCACAGCCTCGACCGCACCCTTCCTCCTCTCCTCCCTCCTTCCAGGGCCTGCAGCAACGCCACCGCCACCTGCGCGCTGTACTGCCGTCGCCGCCGCCTCCCATCGCCGACGACGCCAGAGTCTTCCTCCCTTCACCCTCGTCCCGACCTCCTCATCTTCCTCCTCCTTCCCTCGCCGGCGTTGCAACTGCACCTGAGTCTAACCCTAACACCAACCCTAGTTCGCCGGAAAAGCCCCGTCGACCCTCGACATCGTTGCCAGAGCCACCGCCGACCACCTCCTTCTCCCCCTGCAAACCAGATCAGGCCAGCACCTCCTCTACTCATCGCACCATCCCTTTCCAGCGACCCCAGTAACTTTCAGCCTTGGCTGTCGCCGTCGCTGCCTCGCCGGCGCCCCATCGCCGTCGAACCCGTCACGGTTGCCACCTTTGCCATCCCTGTAAGCATCCCTTTACTTTCTCCATTCGTGTTAACCCCTCACTGGTCGTTCGTGTCCATGTGTCGTATTTTGCTAATTCATCGCTGTTTTGACATTTCGCCGGATTCCGGCCGTGCCGACGACTTGACCCGACTCTCCAGCGAAGTACTCTGGTCCGTGTGGTTCCGCTGTTCGTTGTTTGGACTCGATCCGTGGCCCGTGCATCCGTCGCGTGTTTCCGCCGACGTTGCGTTCGTGTTTTCCGGTTTGCGAAACCGTCGAGGCAAGATTTCTTGCTACATGCTACGTTAAACTAATTAAGTGTTTGACTCATAAAACTTGCAATATTAACTAAGTATAGTTACTTGTCTCATTGGACGAAATATGATATACATCATAATACTGCCACCTAAATCGTATTTTGCCACCGTAACCGTAATAACAACTACCTGTTAATCATTTTGTTATTTAAAGGTCGATAGCCGTACACATATATATCTTCATTAATTTTCTGTTATTAATACTGCGCTACCCTATGATTAATGCACCCCATGGGTGCTCGAACCTGTTAATATAATACAACTGCACCAGATTAAGGTACCATTGTGATTAAATGACTATTATTGCTGTTTACTTTAAATTCTTGCTGCTGTTCCTTATTCGATTGTATACCTGTTGTGAGCACATACTCGACTGCACTACATATTGACCTGACCTTGCTACACATGACATATATTTACATACCGATGCACCGGACATGGTACCCTATACATACCGACTCAACCTGTTGTACCATGACCTGACTTGTTACCTGATCTCATGCCTAATGCCAACAAACCTGACTTGGGGTCCTCATGGACTATTCCTGTTGTCTATCCAGACAAACCTGACCTGTTACCTGATCCCGCGTTGGCATTAGTCCTTGATTACTGAATACCTGACCTGACATACATAACTTGGGGGTATGGGGAAATCAAAGGTGAAACCGACTTGTAACTCAACAGTTCGATACCTGCTCTGATCAGTCTTACGGGCTTGGCCTGTCCGGGAGTGATTATGCTAACATCACTCGTCCATCCTACTACCTATTACTGTCTAGCGGCACGTCTCGGATTCAGCCCCGAGGGTCTTGACCGTGGTCCCGGGCATGCACGAGATACTATTGAGTTACATCGACGAGTCACCAATTGATTTCAAAGACTTTAGAATAGAAACCCGATAGAATAATTTAGTTACCCACTGCACACTACCCTGCACTACTTGTTTTATATTATTGTTTGATTAATGTTCATCCCTGCATTGCTTATTACCATGTTTATATTATATTACTGGTTGACATGACGCGCTGACGTCTGGGTTTTGCATGGCCCAGATTCTTTACCTGTCGCCGACTGAGCAGGAGTATTGCAGCCAGCAGGCTGATTTGTGAGTTCTGTAGTGGTTAGTTTATTTATTGCATTTTATTTCCCGGTGTGATCCCGCATTACGGGACGTACCTTTCTATTATTGCATTGGATCATTTGCTTCCGCACTTATTGTTCATTGACTCTTGTTATTATGGATTTGGACATGTGTTAGATTAGTTTATTTATCTTGTTCTTGATATCTCTACAGCCGTAATGTGACTGTGGATGGATACTTCCTACCCACAGGTAGCATGGTTGGCTATGTCACGTACCCAATCTTGCGTACTCTGGGAAGCGGGGCGTGACAATGATACTCCAATTTCTTTGCCAATTGGGTCAATCATGCGATGTCAAGTACCAAACCAGAAATTGCTTTTGCACTTAGTGTAGTAAGCAGATATTAATCCGGGGGAAAAAAAGGAAGCGGTGAAGAATATATTAGGATGTTCTTGGTGTAAGCTAATGGCTGCCTCTTACAGGAAGCGATTACCAGTTTTGGCTCCCGAGGTGATCTGGATGACAGAATGGCTGTCAGAGTTAAAAGTTTACCCTCTTCTGAGATGCAGTATACTAGAAAGGGTTCCAAGTGGATACTTAAGTGGACATGGAGCAAGATACTGACTCAACAGAGGATACAGTTCAAGAAGTTTGTTGGATAAAATTGTTCATTTATGAACTTGATCCCATCAGATATCCAGACAAATTCTAAGGCAGGGTATCAATCAGTTCGGGAGATATTTGATTTCCCTGAAGTTGAGATATAGAGAGAAAAAGTTAGAAACATTATAGCGGATCCACTCACTACAACTATTTCTCGAGCACACGAGCTGTTAGTAGAGAAGTTGGGTATTCAGTAGCACGCGAGCTGTGGGTATGCGATACTGCAATAATTAGCCTTAAGTGCAAGTGGGAGATTGTTGGCTATAATGCTTTCAAGGAAATTATTGTAATTGCAGATAGGCGGTTATGATAACCGAAGGAGGACCTATATAGATAGGACAGTCTTACTGTAACATTTCAAAAAAACAAAATATTATTTTTAGGAAGTTAAATAATTAAAATAATAAATATTATGAATATTTTAATGTATGGGGTTTAGTTTTAATTTTATGGTATGATCATATACCGATAGATTGGAAAATATTTGGGGAAACTAGTATGAATATTGATTTTGAAAGAATGTATGAAGATTTGGGGATTTTACAATTTAGTATACAATTAATTGTGTATGGGTTATTACTAAACCCGATTAGTGTTTACTAATTTTTCTTTAAGTATGATATGTGCATGACATGCAACATGATATGTTGCATAATACTTATTACATTTTATTTAATAGTTTGAAAACCATGCTTCATTCTTTTATTACTTGGGTTTTATTGCTTTTGATTTGAAATTGAAGAAATAAAGGGAAAAGAAAAAGGGAAAAGAAAAAGGAAAAAGAAAAGAATAAAATATGTGTCGCATGGAAAGAGGTATGGGCTTAGGGGAGAGAGAGAGGGGGGGTGAGGGGTCTTTGACCATGGCCTCATTTCCTTCATTCCATTTCCTTCATCGTTTTCTTCTCCTTCTCTTCTCATGGCTGCCCTCTTCCCTCCACCACCTCTACCTCCTCACTAGAACCCCAAATCCACGCCAAAACATCATTTTCCCTTCATTAAAAATGTGCACAAGCTCACTATAAGCATGGTGGATCAAGAAAGTTAGAATTTTGAGCACTTGGGGCAACTCAAGAAAATTCTTGAGTTGCCAAATGAGGTATTTCTTTCACCATTAGTGTAGTATTTGAGTTTCTTAACTGCTATTTTTAGTTTAGAATTGATTTAGTGTAGTTTAGTGATCTTGGAAAATTCCAAGATGAGGTTTAGAGGATTCTTGGGTTGTGATGGTGCAACTGAGTGTAATTGGTGACTACAAACCCCCCTTAGTGTTAAAGATCCAGCTCAAACCAGTGGCTAACCCTAAAACTTGATTTAGAAACTACCGTGTCGGTTTTTGTGGTTTATGATGCCTACAAGGAATCTGGAGTGACCTGGAACCTTTACAGGAAAAACTAGCAACCCCAATGACCTAGATTGAACACTATAAGACCACCCTAAGAAGACGAGACCACAACTCCTTGCTTTGGCCGAGCTCACCGGATTTTAGGGTAATGTCGCGGGGAAAATTTTGGGTATGGGTGTTAGAATTGGTTCTGTAGCTCACATACCCTATATACTACCCAACTGCATTGCTAGTTTAGCCTAATTTTACCTGAGACCAAATCTGGAACCATTTTCTTGAGTTGCTGTTTTGATTTGTGGCTTTTGCATGACTTGAAACTTTGGATATTTTGTTTTGTCTCGGTCACTTGACGTTTGTACGTCGATATCGGGTGTTGTTTGGTTCTTTTGCATGCGTACACCATAGGTTTTAACCTATATGTGATTCGTGTGCCGTCTTGGTTTTCGTGCACGATTTCCATTTACGATGCTATGTGTTTATATATGTAGGCGCCCTCACGTGGACTTCGGATAACAAGGAGGAGCATGGCGACATCGACTTCGGCAGGCAAGGATCAAAGTGAGTATATGTATATCTACGGGGGAAGTCGGGTGGATGGCGTATAGCACCCCCGCAGTTTCATAGTGTAGCGTGCGAATTATTATATATATAAATATGGGTAGTGTGAGACGTGAATAATTTGCAAGAAAGACTTTAGGAGATCATAGGTTAGTTTTAACGTAATTGAAAGATAGTGCTTTTATTGTAGTTTCTTAGTTGCGAAACCCTAAATTAAAGGTTCACACACACATGCACACACGTGATATGTTTATGGGTGTATATATTTATGTGTGTGTGTGTGTGTGTGTGTGTGTGGATGCGTTGGTACATACACAGGCACACACACACATGGGTGATGAGGATAGTATATGATACTTGGAGATGAGTCGATATGATCGGGCATGATACCGTGAGATCGGTTATGTGATTTGGGTCGTGTTATGATATTCGACATGATATTATAGTGGATCGATGGGCGATGTGTTTTTATTCACACGTGGATATATGTTTGATGGTATCGGAATGTACTAGATTTTAGAACGGTACCCTAATTCATGATATTATGGTAATGATACCATATGGATAATGAGGTAAATGTGATATTTGACCCGTACCCCGATTTTGGGATGTCGTACGATGGATTTTACCGTACGAGATATAAATATGATGATTGATCTGCACTCTTGACTCGAGGATGCCGTATTACATATTTTACTGTACGTGACGCTATTAAGGCGGGATCACCGACTACTAGATATATCGACTCGGACTTAGGTGGATTTCCTTACCCTTTCGATTAGTCTCTTAGCTTCGTCCTGTAGTTTACTTGGTAGATGTTAGACTGGTCTCGAGTCATACTTATTTTCAAAACTAACGAATCGTGAGTATTTTAAAGACAGGCCGAGTGATACTACGGATTTTCCAAAGGATGAATCTTTTCTCAAAGACCCCGTAACCCCTATTTTTCTAAAACCATGATTCATGCGATTTCAGACACCAAAAACTGTATGACTCGTATGTAGAAATGTATATTCTTATATGTTGCGGTTACTGCATCTTTTTCCGTATATTCATGTTGTTTTTATCGCATTGCATGCTGGTACATGTGTTTTCTTTTGTTATTATGAACCCATGTTGTCAGGACACCAGCACCATTACCGATGATGCGTATATCCACGAACACTTACTTGCCGGCTCACACACATCATCATCGGTAATTTTCATGTCACGTACACTTTAGAGTATATTATTTCAATGATGTAACTTGCTAGCTGATAGTTCCGATATATCATTACTGTGTTAGTTTAGATATTGCATTCTTTACGTAGATACCCACGCATGTGTATATTCATTTGTCATGCAATATTATAGGGCTTTATGCCGGTAATTTATTGTTTATTTACTCTCGAGTTTGGGATTTTGGATTTTCCATGAGATTTCTGGATTTGGAGAAACCGCAAGGATTTTATAACTCATTATCATTTCTACAGATATAAATTTGCGGTGTTCTCGTGATATGATGTGAGAGGTGTCCACCATGAGTTTTCGCGGTTCTTGAGCAGTATCATACACCTAATTCGAGGAGGAGGATGAACCGTCTGCGGGTGCATGGTGGACCCGGTGCGGTACCCCGGGGCAAAATGGTCGCAGATGATGGCGTTGAGCCCGGCAGGGGAGCACTACCGACCGGTTATTTGTGACGCGGCGGATATCCGGAGGATACCAACGTAGTCTTGAGATTTGATGATATGGGCCAGTCCGGATTGCCGGAGCCCGAGATATTGAGATTTGGTGATATGGACCAGTCCGGATTGCCGGAGCCTGAGATGTTGAGATTTGATGATATGGGCCAGTCCGGATTGCCGGAGCTCGAGATATTGAGATATTGGGATATATATATTTTGTGTCGATGCTTGACACGAATTCTCTGTTGATTTCATTGATGATACTTCGATTTTTATACAGAAATCTCACTGAGATAAGAAAACAGTTTTTCTCATTCAAGATGTATTCTGTTTTCATTCTTAATGCATTCGTACATCATATATGTGATACGTGCTACTTGAGGCACTGACACGAGCACTTGGTATTACACTTATGTTTAGATGTTTACTCTTTCCATTATTAGATGCTTCAGGTTATATATTATGAGGATGTTATTGTATGACCTAGGAGAGAGTTATACATGCGATTTCTTCTCGGTGATATTTTCTACTCACGAGTTAGCAACTCACCCCCGTTGTGCCACAGTTTCTTGCAGGTTTGGCCGTACAGGTTTCGTTGCGGCTTCCTGGCACACTACTTCCTTCCCGGTGATTGCTCGGGAAGGTGGGTTCACTTGTATCGTGACCACCGTTGTACTTGTATTTATTTTAGTTGTATCTAGTAAACTCCATCAACCAGACTTGTATTATTGATAGACCTAGAAAACCAGTTGTTTATTCTTCAACCTTAAATTCGTGCGCTTGTATTATTATGATTCTTCTCTGGTTTTCTTGAGGATGTTGGTTTCTTTCTGAGTTTTGATCCTCGCCCTTCGGCGTTGTATATTATATTGCTTGCGTGGTTGTTTCCGCCAATTGGCGAAAAGCTGGCTCCCGCTTAGGGATGCCTTTATTCATTACTTATATTATGCATTTTTGTACCCGTTTGGGGCCAGTATTTACAAAGGAAACTCTGCCGAAATTTTTGGAAAAGACTTGATGTTTTAAAAATGCTTACTACGACTTTCAAAGTGAATTTATATGTTAACTTTTAAATAAGTTTTTCCTTCACTCTCTTTTCAAATGGTTTAAATTTCTAGGCTTTTGGCTTACTTGAATTAGGTGGGGTCCTATGGACTTCACATGATTCAAGTGCCAGTCACGTGCCATTTCGGATCGTGACAAAGTTGGTACCAGAGCGCTAGGTTTAACCTTGGTTCGAGTCTAGGTTTGACTATGTGGAGTCTAGGGCGTATATACACATATATTCGGAATCTAGGCTTGATCTTACGGAACTTAGACTTGGTCGAGGGGGTATTAGCCCCGAACTTTCATCGCATAGGTTGACCTTGGTTGATGGAGTAGGTGACTTAAGTTGAGTGACGTACCATGTGTTAGTGTATATGCCCTAGAGGCCATTACTGTATCATACTAGTCTGTATATTACTTAATGGAAGCTTGGGATATGTAGGGTTCCTAGGCACCCTAATGAGGTCTCACAAGGCATCAACCATGCCAATATAAAATTTTACGGTGCCGAGAAACCCTAAACTACGGATCGTTGGCTAGATTTCTAGGCGAACAAAGTAACTAGTTAACACTTAACTATAAGAATCGGAAATACAACCTTTGTAGATCCATTTGGCCACCTCCATAGCTCCATGAAGAAGTCATTTCCGCTGTACAAATCCGATCTTGGACTCTCGCGTTCGCTTCATCGGAGAATAGACGGGCTAGGTCATCGATGTCTATGCCGAAGATGATCTACGTCGAGGCATCGCTAAATCAAGCTCCGACTTCACCAAGTCAAGAAACTTGTGAAGAAAACACACTCTACTACTTGGTAAGAGGTAGAGGATGAAGAAATAGGAAGTGGGTAGACTTTAGAATTGGATTTCTCACTCATTTCATCAAGTTGCCATTGATGAAGTGAAGGTTTCTTCATGGAAGAAGATGAAGAAGAAGAAGAAGAAGAAAGAATTATGATAAGTTATTTTTAAAAAAGAAAAGAATATCCAAACTTATCATAATCCTAACTATGGTTATGTGTAGAGAATTGACCAAGGTTAAAGCAATGGTTAGGGTTAAGGATGAGATAAGAATGGTGGACTAGGTCAAAACATCATGAAGCTTCAACTAAAGAACAAATAAAGCCACCATTCTTTTCTCTTTTCCATTTATTTTCCAAAATATATAAACAAATAAATGAATAAATAAGTAATGGAAAAATAAAACCCTAATTATATGTTTAACCATGGTTTAATTCTTTACACTTAACCAAGTAAACATGTATCATCAAACATGATACAAACAAGTGCACAAAAGTATATCGCATATACAATGCGCACATCCGAGTGAGAAAATCCATCTTAAGTGAACCGATACTAGTTAACGCAAAGTAATATATCAAATATATAATTATGCATTAAATCATTAAATCAACACTTGATTTAGCGATCCGGTCATATCGCATATAACCGACTAGTATCCAATGTATCGGCTTATCGAATCAACCCTCGATTCGATAACTAGGTTATATCGCATATAACCATTCGACACATTCATCGTGAGAATGAAATACGGTATCACATACACGCATTATTCTCGGTCCTGCACATATCTCATATGCGCTCCTATTTCGTTTCGCTTGAGCCAGGAAACCTCTGTATAGGACTCTAAAGACTCGTCAATACGCCGGCAGCAGGTGATGATCATATCAAACACCCACAAGCCGCAAGCGGTCTGCTAAACGTAACGGCCACCCGGGTATTGAGCGATCTGAAGATCGACGAGCAAGCCCGCTCACACTCCAGTGAATCCAACCAGTAACACTACCGTACAGTCCGGTCTGATCGTCTGATATGTCGCATATCTCGCCTAGGGGTGGTAAACGTCTGACCCCAATAGCTCGATAAGTCGTGTCGATATGAGGTCTATAACATTCGAGAAACTACTGGTAACACTTACCAGTAAATCTCAGCAACCCTGGCCAGGGATTTCCTGTTATAGCCAATCGAACACAGCGCAACATCAACTCCCTATACCGGGAGAGACGAATCCCCTCCTATCGCTCATTGCCTCCATGTGACTCGGGACTGTACCCAAAAACCACCGTTTTGCATGCCCTCTTGGACGTGGTAAGATGGAAATCAAAGCACAGTGGGAACCACACAAGACTCTATGACGATCTCGGGTCAACAGACTAATCTGTACCAGTGTCACCAGAGAACTGCCATCTGACGTGAGGTATAATACCATCTGGGAGTTCTCGGCGAGTCCGTCCAGTGTACCCAGTCTCTACTGAGCACCCGTATATCATCTCTGATGTCAAACACCGATGGATATGGGATCATCCATCGCCCATCTGTATGGGTCGAGAAGGTATACGCTAGTCTACTCTGGTATATCGATGCCCCGTCTCGATATACCCACGACTAGGGACTGTGAAGGATGTACTTAAGGACTACCATGTCCCCACTAGTATGATCCGCATCATAGTCCAGGTAGTCAAGTACAGATCCTAAGGGCTTTACCAACATGTAACAGGGAGACAATCAGTGTACACGTTAAGGTAAAGATCAACCAGATAGCATACTATCATGTCGAGCAAGAAAGTCCTCACTATATATGTCCCAGCATCCACTACAATATACATCTTATGTACAGTAATGGCCTCTAGGGCATACATATAACTAACAATCTCCCACTTGCACTAGGGCCATCTGTAGCAGTGGTTTGAAGTATCTCATACTCAACCATCCCAAAAAAGTCTCTCTCTGGGAACAGGCCTTTATGAGTGGATCCGCTGTGTTGTCCTCTGAGTCTACTCTCCTGACCTCGATCCCCTGGAGATCATCCATCTCCATGATCAGGTGATACTGCCTTAGAATATGTCTGGATCACTGATGGGACGGACGTTCCTTGGCATAAGCCACAACTCTATTGTCTCGCAATGGTAGGAACGTAGTTCATCTCATGAACCAATATACACCCAAACAGCCTCTTCGGTAGCATCTTAAGTAGCGATGTATCCTGCCTTTATCGTCTAGTATGCCACGGTATCTAGCTTGGAACTCTTCCAACATACCGTCCCTTTACTGAGGGTAAAGACAATGCCTGCGACTGATATTCAGTCGTCTTTATCACCCTGGAACCATTCCAGTGATTCTCCCCAGGGTCGATTGATACCATCTCGCTACAATTAGTGAGAATCCTAACATCCAATTAGATCTATCTCATAGATCCAAAACCCAGGATTTAGGAGGTATCATTTTGATCCTATATGGAGAATCCATGTGATAAACGGAGATTGATCGAGCGTAGCATAGGAAACTCCTTCCCTATCTAGAGTATGTCATCCACGTACTCTACGAGGATCACCACCATACTCCCTACTACCTTTTTGTTTATACAAGGTTCATCTACCATTTTGATGATGTCAAACTCTTTGACTAATCCATCAAAACAGATGTTCCAACTCCGCGATGCCTGCTTTAATCCTATAAAGCATCTTGCACACGTTTCCGCTGCTCCCACTGTCTACGAAGCCCTCTGGCTGTGTACTTATAGGCGCTCTCTTCTAAATCATCATTTAGAAAAGCAGTCAAGACACCCAACCACCAGATATCGCAGTCATGGTATGTAGCCGTGACAAGTAGGATCTGGATGGACTTAAGCATAGCTACTTGAAAAGGTTTCATCATTATCCACACCTGGTCAATGATGCAAACTTTTAACAAGTCTAGCTTTGAAAGTCTTAATTTTTCCATCTACACCAAGTAATCTTCTCAAGATATACTTGCTCCTGATGGGGATTTAACCCTTCAGATATAGCAACCAAAGTCCATACTTTGTTGGTGTATAAGGATTCCATCTCAGATCGATAAACATCCAGCCATTCTCACAGAGTCTCACTCCTGATGGCCAGCTCGAAACTAGTTGGGTCATCATCTCATGATGTAATCCTCGCTCCCACTGTCATAGAGAAACCGAAGTATCTCTCAGGTTGGTGAGGAATCCTACTAGATCGGCGGAGAGGCTGAGGTTCGTTGGAATCTACCGAATCCTTTGGTTCTATCAAATCATGTGCTGTAGTTTGTATAGCTGGAACATTTCCAGTTCTACATTACAGACCTTGCCTCGAGCTTGTCCGGATTTTGCTTTTAGAAATAGGCTGGTCAACCCCAAATCTTAACTAACTTAAGATATGGGCTCTTCCCTTTCCATATCATATATGAAGTGGTAGGCAACTGATTTTATTCGAACCCTATTCAATAGGTATGCAGCTTCTCAAGTGCATAACTCCCTAAAGGAAATAGGTGACTCAGTAATACTCATCATAGAGCACACCATATCATATAGGGTGTGATTTCTCCGCCCCGATATACCATCGTGCCATGGTGTATACGGAGGAGTAATGCTGAGAGAGAATCTCATTCTCCTTTAGAATAGTCCAGGATTTCCGTGCTCAAGTATTCTCCTCCTTGATCACATTAAAGGACATAATACTTATACCCGTATTTTGGTTCTCTACTTCTTACTTATATTCTGTGAATATCTCAAAAGGTTCGGACTTGTATTTCAACAGGAACATAGGTCTGAAACTCGAAAGATCATCAGAGAATGTAATAAAGTACAAAGAACCGGTCTTGGCATGTGTAGACAGGGGACCTTTATACATCAACATGTATCATCCCAAGAGTTCACTAACTCTTTCTCTGTTTCCATTAAACGGAGCTATGGTCATCTTATCTTTGTGACATGACTGGCGAGTTTCACAAGATGTAAGTTCAAACTAATTTAAATATGCATCTTTATGTAACTCTAGCTAGTCGGGTCGCATTGATATGACCTAGTCTACAATACCTCAAGAAGGATTCGTTCATTTCTGAACTTTTCCTCTTGTGTGTGTTCCGTATACTAAGAACTGTAGTTTGATTTAGAACATTAATTCTTTTAGATAACGTGCCTGAACCGATCAACTTTTGATATAGGAAATGTTCAAAACATTGTCCAACAATACAAAATTTTATCGTTTCTTTACTAATAAAGAGACAGATATGATTTTGCATAACAGGTTCGGTATCTAATAACATTCGTTCAGAATCAATGTATTGTAATACAGGGTGACAGTGACCAACAGACTTGGCTGCAACACTTGCCCCGTTTTCTGCCTCATGAAACTTATCACCCGTTCTCAGTTCTTTACCTTTCTGTAGCCCTATGTAACATATTACATATGCGGGATCCTGATCCGGTATCACATACCCAGGACGTAAAGGATACTGAGAAACAGTTCTGTATAATGAACAAACCCAAAGATGATGCATCAGCATGCACTCTCTTCGTTTGGGCGGCACGGGAATTCTGGTAATCCCCAATTTCCTGCTCTGTCTTATAACAATTATAAGTTGGAGCGGGACCAACGTTCCCCAGATCAGTATAACAAGCGGGTTCGGTCAATAATCCGTATTATTATCTTGATTAAGGCGTGATATGGTCGCTACCTGGAGAGAGAGAGAAGAAAACACTCAGTGTGCGCTCTTGCAAGAATAGATTGGTTATTATTTTATCTAATCAGGATGGCTCCCACTGCTTTTTATCAAATCTTCCTTCAAACCCTAAAAGGAAAGACTAGCCGGGATTAATTACACACTACAAGTTCGCCAATCTTTCAGCCAGGCTAGTGTCGATACTTTGAGGGAGGTCCCCCGTGCTTTCGCACGAACCTAATTAATGTAAACCTCGTTTTCCCAGAGGCGTAACCTCATTAACACCTTTCTAGACACCTACTTGATCGACTAATTGTAATGTGTAAAACTCTCCCAGGAGTAACTCTTACTCGCAGCGGGTATCGGGATCCAACTATCTCATAGAAGGTATGCAATCTCATTGCAAATTTCAACACTTGAAATTCCCGATAATTTTGCCCCTAGCGTCCTATGACCTTGACGCAGGCCAACAAACCATAGTGCGCTAGTCAAGTTCAACCCGTCATTTCCTGATTGAATTAAACCCATCCGCACGACCCTTGACGCAGGCCAACAAAGTCGCACGACTACCCTAATCCAATCTGCATCATATGCATAAGCAGATAAACACTAGTTAGCTACCGCACACTACGCCTTGACGCAGGCCAACAAACGTAGCACGAATACTAACTAGCACTTATCTGAAATGACGGAGGGCTACGACAGGTTTTTCTGAAAACCTATTGCGTAATGAACTTGATATCGTTGTAGGATCGAATGAATTTTGAAATGGAGTGTTTTTGAGGCTTTTCTAGTTTTGCTAAAGGAGTCACTCCCGGTAAAGGGATCGTCGGTCCTTTCCTCGTCGTATGAGGTGCGGGATATATCATATATATCACTGTGCAAAGCAGAACTCTTAAAAGCAATCAAAAGACAAACCGAGTGTGTAGCATCTGCCAGTTATTGCTAAAGGAGTCACTCCCGGTGAAGGGATCTCGGTCCTTTCCTCATCGAATAAGGTGCAGGATATATCACATATACCTCTGTGCAAAGCAAGAACTGTAGCTACCTAATTTATTTTGAAATTCGATTCTACAACATCTTAGGTTTCTTTTATTTCATTAATCACATTAATGAAGTCCCATCATTTAAGTTACCTAAACATCACAGATAAATACGACGTACACTTATGCCATCCGCATTCGCCTCGATGTCCCTTCGTGCACCATTAGGTTAGGTAACTAACGACAGAGCGGGGCAGGGCTAGCGCGGGTGTAAAACATAAGTAACGTTTATATAATATATCATATATACTATATACTGTATCTATCACAGAACATCATATGATCATATCACCGATATCGCAGCAGAAAAAACATATGAAATATTGGATATACTAGGACGTCCGTGTTTTCAATACGAGCCAGTATAAAACACGGATTCCACGGTCGCGATGAATAGCCAAACCCACACCCCTAGACCCCTATGAGAGCGGCAAGCAACCCTACCAATTCTGGAGTTAGGAGACCCGGACTCGACTCCTCGAGTTGGTCTCCCTCTGGACTCCAGAACCCGGTTACTTGTGCTCCCCTCCTTGGGTCTATCCTAGTGCGGAAAAGTAAATAATATACAAACGGTGACAACTT